>JAWWTY010000123.1:32518141-32704781 GCA_035222235.1 Margarornis squamiger
GGGTTATACTGCTGGGTTTGGTGAGTTGAAAGCAGTTTCTCTTTGTGTCAGTGTATTTATTGTAATATCTTTCATTACATTGTAACTCTGACTTATAATCTCTCTAGTGGTGGGTCCATTTTCTCCTGCCGGTTTGCTTTTAAACCAGCACAGCATCTTAAGTCACCTTAGTTGTGGTGCAAGTGGTCACAGTGCAAAAGTACACATAGAACTACACAGGAGGGCTCGATTAATAACAGAAAGCAGTTGCATCTGCCATTCAGAGTACCTGGGACTCCAATGCAGTACTAGTTTAATCAGGAACATGCAGCTGTCATTATTTTCCTACTGGCAGATCCCTTTTGGATTTCAAGTCCTATTTAACCTGAGGTGGAAACTTATGTATGTACATGAGAATGGAGTTCTCAATGAAGTATAACTCTTCCTATTTCAGAAGCTGGCATTGCACTGAAAACAGGCGCATGAAACAGTCAAGCACTTCAGTAATGCTTACACCTCCACTGGCCCTCAATTTCTATTTTACTTTCTTCTACCATCAACCTTCTTTGTACAATAAAACACATAATCAAAGCAAGGAACTAAGATAAAAGTGAAAAAAGGCACTAGAATCTCTACTTTGTGTAGACTTTTTTTTTCCTAACAAGCTTAGTCTTTGATCATTTCCCATTTGATCAAAGAGAGCTTTGATGTTCTTTGAAGAAGAACTGAATTATTGGAATAAAGATATAGAATTTGATTCACATTTTCATCCAAAGAAAATAACTGGAAGAGCTGGACTAGTAGTTTGCAGCAGATGTGCAAGTAATTGGACTTTCTCCCCCCAAATATAAAGAAAAAGCAGTATAATCTAGCTACAAGCTAAAGTTAAAAGTGGGAAAGAAAGTCAAATGTATGGTATATTTGTTCTAGAAAATGTTTCTCTAACTGCCAGTCAAACTGCAAGAAATGTCTTCAGCTTGGAAGGAAGTGTATGCTTATGAATATCAAAGTGCAAAATACATTGCACATCTGTGCACAAACAGTATTTACCACAGCTGGAATGACTTACTGTAATGAATGCTAGAAAGAAAGGAATAAAACGCTAGAAAAAAGCAGCTATAGTTTTAGACCCCTGTCTCTTATGAAGTGTTGCATAGAAAGTGAGGTGGGTTTTTAGGTGGCTTTTTTGTTATTTGATGACAAAAAGATTAAAAATTCTTTTGAAAGTCGTCAAAATGAATGTATTTAAAATCTGTAATCTGGGGTTAAACTCATGTTTTTGGCCTTTAATGATATACTTCAGTTTCATTTTGGAGTATGGATGGTCGACAGTAGTCAAGAAATCAAGCCAAATTTCAAATTACAAAGTTTTCTTCTGTTATTGATTTTCTAGGGGTTTTGAGTATTTTTTTGGTTTGTTTCGGTTTGTTTGTTTGTTTGTTTGTTTCGTTGGTTTTTTTTCTTCAATTTATCTGTTTTGACCTCATAAATAGCTGAGTTTTAGAAAATGCCAGAAAGTTCAGGTAACAAGACTGAGAAGACTGAAAGTTGCTTTTAGTCTAGAAAGAAAAAGATATTCATGCCAATTATAACATACATATTTTGATCAATTCACCTTTGTTGTAGAACAGTTATTTAATGAGTACTTTAGCTTGTAAATATTGATTTAAAAATGCAATAACTTTAGAGGGTAATAAGTGATTATTCTTATTTTCAGGAGCATGTCTAGTGCTGAAGCTGTGTTTACCCTAAAGAAGCTTTCATGGTAGTCACGTTTTAGATCTCTGTGAATTGGAAAGATATTTTACACCAGAAATTATTGAATAATATAGTTGAAATGAACGTTATACTAAAACATAAAGCATGCAGATTTTAATTTGCAGTACAAATACAGTGCCATACAAAAGCCTTCTGTGTCATTGGAGCTTTTTAATTATTGTATGGAGAATATATTTAGTCTTTAATGCAAATCCCACCAGAGTTTATTTCCAGTTACTTCAAAGGATTCAGGCTAAGCTGCAAGCCTTGGGCCTACATCAGACCGACACTGATAAAGGAAGAACTTACCGTAAGTAGATCACTTCTTAAGGGTGAAGACACACATGAGAGAGACATCATGGACCAATCAAATCTGCTGAAAGGCTAAAAAGCATGGATATCAAGTGTTCTCAAAACTAGTAACAGTATGTACAGATGTAGAAATTAATTTACTTCCCATGCTGTAAGAAGGCTAGATGTTATCAATGGAGTCACTCATCTTTACTTGATTTACTGTGGTATTCTGTTCACTCTTGTAATAGAATAGAAATAACATTCTATTATTATATTCACATATATGTGCCCTAAATTGCTATTATGTCTCTTTTCTGCTACAGCAAACCTATATAAAAGAATGGTGTCCATATTCTTATTTTAGTACAAATTTATTTTCAGTTTAGAAACTCCTTATTTCTTTTATGAAAGAGAAAATAAGTGTTTTTTTTCTTTTTTTTTTTTTGTGACACAAAACTTATAATGCCTCACCCCTGCAGTCATATCACTGTTCTTGCAGTTGTGTTTATATGAAGCAACACTGATGCAATTGCTGTTGTGTTGAGTCTAGATATACTTTTTCTTCTGATTTATGCCTGCAAAAATGTCAACTATTTGACTCTCCTACTGTATTCAAAGTTACCATGGTGCCAAAATCCAAAGACTCCAGCTTCTTGTTACTGTCCAGTCCAATTTATCAAGTACACTGAAATGACAAGTGCAAGACAGAAAGTTCTTGCTGCCCTTGGGCTGGCAAAAAATGGTCTGTTCATCTGTAATTCAGAATAAGGGTTATAGCTGGATATTACAGTTTCATTTGGTGATTTTGTTTTTAAGCAGTGAATTGATTTGCATATATTTTGAACCATAAACAGAGAAAACAGTTTTATGCTGGAAAATAAAAGAGGGTCCTAGTATATGCTGAATGAAGGAAAAATGTGTTCATCACTCTGTATGTAACACAGACACAAGTATTTTTGGTTGGAAAACTCCACAAAAAAACATTTTATTCTTTCTCGCATGTCTTCAGGTCTCTGAGTAATAACTGACTAATTCCTTGAAGGTGAACTAGGCAGATACAGAAACAGGTCTATCTGGTTAACCATAGGAGTAAATAAGTATAATCATTGCCAGGTTGTCTCAGAGCCTATGTTCTCTTTGATGGTGAATAGAGCATATGAAAATGGATAAAGCTAAAAGAACTGAATGTTTTAAAATAGTCTGTATACATTGTGGGCGGAAACACAAAATTTTATGTTTTTCAGCCCCTATATAAATGAACTGTCTAGGGGAAACACCCCTATTTATATTTTAAGAAAAATCCAGCTCAAGCAGTAAGGAAGGCACTAAATAAGAGTCAGAACTTGATCAGGTAAGTGCTTGAGTGCCTGATATGCTGATTTGAAAAGTTCAGCTAAGACACGTAATTGTGTGATTCTGCTGCAGTGCAAAATGAAACAGGTTCACAAGAAATGTTTTCTGAGTACAAAAAGTACATTCCAGGTTTTGGAGGTACAGGATTTCCCTTTTTTATCTGAGGAAAAGGTTATCATAGAATGGTTTAGCTTGGAAGAGACCTTAAAGATCACCTAGTTACAACCCCCTGCTATGGGCAGGGACACCTTCCACTAGATCAGGTTGCTTCAAGCCCGATCCAGCTGGGCCTTGAATGCTTACAGGGATGGGGCAACCACAATTTTCCTGGACAACCTGTTCCATCGCATCACAGTCCTCATTTCTTCTTAATATAGAGCCTAAATCTACCCTCTTTCAGTTTAAAACTGTTGCCTCTCATCCTGTCCTATCACTGACAAAAAGTGCCCGATAAACAATTGCTAGAAAAGCAATAGAATAAGAAAGGTAACAAGTTGAGAAAAAAAATGCAGATTAATTCCCCTCTGGTGTTTAGAAAGAATTAGGGATATAACTGTGCCTTTTCATGTCCTAGTTACAGCAGCCAGGACAAATTTATCATTGTGTGAGTATAACCAAAACTGTGTGTTCTACACCGTCTGTGTCATTTCTCATGAACTGCTAACAATGTATCATTTGCAGCAACTGCCCAGGGCACACCTGACCCCTCAGGCTACAAGCTGGCTGTTAGAGAACACTGTGAGATAGGGGAGTGCTCTGCCTTCACACCAGTGACTCAGCTCTGATAACTCCCCTCTGGTGAGATATTAGCATCTTCATACCCAGCCTGAGGGGACATGTCTGCTGATGGGTCACCAAAGATTCCAAAAATATCCCATGACTCACAGAATTAAATCACCCATTGTGAAACTCTCCTCCCTGGTGGAGGTACTGGGCATTCCCACCTGAACCTGAGCATATATAATCCTCAGGTTTTGGGACTTGGCGTACCACTCATCAGAGGAGGGCCAGAACCTCAACAGCACTGTGTCCACCATCCTCACCAACAGATTTTTTCTTTCCTTTTACTTTGTACTCAGGGGGAACACGTGGTGCTCAGCACAGGGACTAATGAACCCCATTCTGTTTGTGTCCCAGGGTGCTAACTTATGCATCTGCAGTTTGTGGGTCAAAACCAGTTTTTCTCTGTATCATTGTATTTATTGTAATCTTTTTATAAATTGTAACTCTGACTTGTAATCTCTCTTGAGCTGGGTTCATTTTTCCTGCCGGTTTACTTTTAAATCAGCACATCACACTATTTTCTTTCTGTTCTGTTCCCATGGTACCAGACCTTTTTGCTGTCTCTTGCTATTGACTGCCAGGGAACTTTCAAATCTGACTATACATTGTTGAATCTCCCTAACAGAGATTTGTTCTTTATAACTGAAACCCACATACTTCCACATGATATGTACACATAGAAGTGAATCACAGTAAAAATAAAAATGATTCAAACATTTTTAAGATGTTTGTAATTGGAAGCTCAGAATGGGTATAATAAAATTGTGGGTCTCCTTTGTAAAGAAATACCCAGATGGGCTTACCATCTACACTCCATATGGCACTCAGTCTCTCTGCTCTGCATCCCACTGTGCTCACGATGTAATCCATATGGACCTTACTTAATTGGTTTCCTGTTCCTGCAACATTGACTGTCTCTGTTCATAGCTTTCCATCACACATCCACTTACTGCTGAGAGAACATATTATTATGTGATGATTTCCTAGATTACTGGAAATGTGAGAGTATTAGTTTCTTTGTGTGTTGATCAATGCTGTAACTTTGGCCAATAATGGTGAGGTAGAGTACACACACATAGATCCAAGATGCATAATTGCAGCCAACTTATAAATGCTCATATGCACCCTCTAGGGCAATTAGTGAACACTTTCCTGTTCAGGCAGAGTGCTCCTAGGGTGTGCAAGCAACAAAAACGAGGCCTGGGAACTTGGAGGAAGGCCATGGACAGGCATCCAGTAGCTTTAGGAAAGTTTCTCCAGCTCTGAACGGGGTAGAGATTTTAAGGGGAACTCTGTGACTACTAGGACAACAAATGCACATTCACAGATGAGAAACACAAAGGACAAAGGGAGTGCAGGGATGACTCTGTTGAGATTCTGTTTCCAAAGTGAATTAGCAGTGCACATACACTGTGAGTTGAATGCATGTGGTGCAACTCTAAGGCCAGTAATAGGTTTACAGCTGCAGATCCCAGATCACAGAAATATCTAGCTTTAAAAATCACTAGATCTGTGCATAAAAAATACCTGAACAGCTCACTAAGTATTGACATAATGTGTAGCAGTTGATCTCAAAATCATATTCTGCTAGTGTTCCTAAGAAAAGGGGTACAACTCTGTGATGTTACAAAGTTGTTTTGAATGCTACATTCAGTTCTGATTGTCCTGTCTAAAGGGATTAAGCAAGAGGATGCAATGCTATATGATGAAAGACCTTAAGAACATGACAGACAGATTAAAAAGATAAAAATGTGGAAAAGAGATAACGAGAAGTTTCAGTAATGACTATGTGGTAGAGATACAAAAGGATAAAGAGAAGGAAAAGGCTTTTTTGATGTACCTTTTGTTATAGCGCACCAGGCTGCAGTTCAGTAACACAGAAGTGAAAACAAGAGAAAAACCCCTATTTTGTACACATTGCAATTACCCTGTGAAACTCTGTCTTTAAGTATTTCTACAATGAAGAGAGTGGTGCTATTCAGAAAAGAATCAGATACTTATGCTCTTAGTGAAAACATCAAGAAATTTGTTACGTGCTATATAAATATTCTATAAGTTTTTAAATTTTTGTATGTGAATGTATATGTCAGTATCTTGTAGAAATTTAGCTAGCTGCTGGCCCAGAGGATTTAGGATTATACTTGTCATATATGTACATACACACACATATACCTATATATTTATATACAAGTATTTATTCCGTCACAAAAAACCCTAAGAGTTTTTTGACATCTTCCTTGAACTGTACATAGTAATAAAGTGAATAAGAGAAGCCTTGGGACCAGTGACACAACAACTGAAAATTCATAAAATAGAGGCATACTTAAGGACAAAGGGAGAAATCAGCATCTTTTTTTGTCAGTCAGCAACTCTTCTACACAGTAAAGCTTATATAAGCTAAAAGACCTGTGATAAAATGTACCCTACTATGTCCTTTATTTTATTGTCATCATGGCACCTGGTAAACTCAAACTGATGACTGAGTCTGGTTCAATGACAACCTGTAACACCTCTTTATTTCCCTTGCATTTTACCGTTTTTCCTCACTTCTAATTTAAACAAATCACCACTATAATCTACATCACAATTTCTCACCATTTCTCTCATTTTCAGATATTTACAGATTGATATTTCAGATGTATTACTATAGATTTACAGATGTAGATATGTTTGTTTTTCTGACACAAAATTTGCTTGTGCTCTGCACCCAGATCTCTGTGCACCTTCACAGCCAAAGTGTATCACCATTGCTATACATGACAGAACAGTTGAGGTTGGCAAGGACCTCTGGAGATCATCTAGTCCAAACTCCCTCTCAAGTCAGGGACACCTAGAGCAGTTTGCTCAAGGTTGTGTCTGATCAAGTTTTTCTCTGGACAACTTGTCGGGGGCAGGGGGAAAAGCAAGCTTATTCTTGTGTTTAAACAGAATTTTGTCTATTTTATTTAGTACCTTCTTGTCTAGTCATTGGGTCCTATGAAGAAAAGTCTGGCTCCATTTTCTTTACTTCCCTCATCAGATATTTATAAACATTGAAAAGATCTCCTCTGGGTCATTTCTTCTTCTGGTTAAGCAGTTCCAGCACTTTCAGTCTCTCTTTGTATGACAGAAGGTCCAGTCCCTTAATCATCTTTGTTACCTTTTCCTGGAGACAGTTCAGTATGTCCCTGTCTTGTACTGGAGTGATCAGACCTAGGCACAGTACTTCAGATGCATCTCACTAGGGCTGAGCAGCCCTCCACCTGCCATTCTGGCAATGTTCTTCCTAATACAGTCCAGGAGGTTCTTGGCCTTCTGTGCCACAAGGGCACATGGGCTTCAGTTGATGTTCAACTTTTCCAACCAGTCTGCAGTCTGTACTCGTGTGTAGGGTTATTCTTATGCAGGTGCAGGAATTTATTTGTCTCCTTGCTGTACTTCATGAGATCCCTGTCAGACTATTTTTTCTGTGTCTTGAGGTCCCTTTGAATGTCAGCACCACTGTATGGTGGTTTATACCATATACCAAGTGATTTATCCATGACTTTTCCTAGTTTTTGTATTGCATCCATACTTTCTGAGGATACAACACTGTACCACTATCCAAGTCATTAATGAAGATGTTAAACAGCATTTGCCACAGTATTAACCCCTAGGATGTACTACTTGTACGCCTTGGACTGCTGCTGCCCTCCTATATTGTTTCTCCAGGAGATACTGAGGTAATTCAAGTTTGTTGTGAGTACCATGGCCTGCAAAAGTGAAATTATCTGAAGCCTTCATCTGCTTTTTTCTGATCTGGTGTTCTGCAGCAGATACACACAACTATACCATCCACTTTAGTCTGACCTCTGATCCTGACCCATAAGGTCACAGCTAGCTCATCATTCATCTGAAGGCAGATTTTCATGTATTCCTGCGTCACTCTCATAAAGAGTGACTGCCTCTTCATGCCATCCTAACCTGTCCTTAAATATCCCTAAAGTGGGACATATCTCCATCAATTGCAGCAGTTCAGATGTGATATTTCTTACCACACCTCTGTGATGGCTTCATAGCCCTGAAACTGCTCAGTCACCACTATTTCCTCATTTGTTCCCTGTGTTGCATATGTTAATGTACAGGATCTTCAGAGAAGACACCAAGCTGTGCTCATTCCCCAGAGAAGGTACAAGTGTTTTCCCTATGATACTGTGTTCTCTTGCAGGCACTCCTTTATTTCTGTGCATATGTTTGGAATGAGCCCCTTTCAACACTGTTTTCTCAATAATGAGTATGTTACAGTCCACATCACCCTGAATCTTTTGCTTGCCAACCTAGTCCACCATTTGCTCACTTATTTGCTGGTTGTTGACTCTGTGCCCCATTGTTCCTACTTTAAAGCTCTTCCCACTTGCCTGCACAGTCTGGTGACAAAGATCCTTTTGTCCTACTTTGGAAGGTTGGTCCTGTCTCTTCCCAGCAGTTCTTAATCCTTGGGTAGCCCCATGTCACAAAAAACATGTGAATATTTCCAACACTAGCTGTGCAACTGGCTGTTGACCCACAGAATCAGTGGGTCACCATCAGAATTGGGTGAAAAACTGATGCTGTGCGATATGCTGATCCCTTGTCACCACTTGTTTACTTAGCAAGACAGATCCTCTGTCAGTGCACTCCTCCTGCAGGCAAGAAACCACCTCTGGCTACTCCAGCCTCTCAGCAAGAGAGCCCAGGCATCCCTGCAGCCCTAGACCTGAGGAGATGCATCTGCACTCCAATCGAGACCTCAGATGTGCTGGGGGAAATACCCCAGTGACTGATGGGGACTGAGCCCTGCAGCATCTCTCCATTGCTGCTAAACAGCACATGTGCTGTCCCTCCCCAGAGGGTCTGCCCCTACTGTGTGCCCTTTTACATGTACAGCTGCCTCTGTTATATGCAATAATCCATCACCAGAGCCAGTGAATTGATAGTCTGAACTAGCAGGTTCCTAGATGTTCTTTGAAACTCTGCAGTGGTTTTCTTCTCCCTGCTTTATTACAGTGTCAGAATAATTCTTTGTGGTTTAACAGCAGGAAACTGTATTGTTTGTTCAACAACAGATTGGATCTGGAAAAGGAAAGGTGTGAGGGCAGGAATGGGTAGACATAATTTCAGATATGAGAAGAATGTTGGACTTTTAATAACTTGATTAAAGCCAGGGATGTTTATTAACCTGTTCCACACCAAGGAAGAAGTGACCTGGGCAGAGAATAATTGAAAAGGGGGTAGCAAAAAAAAAATATATATGTGAGGGTTTTTTGTTATTTATTTATTTATTTTAACTTTGTGTTTTCTTAGTCCACACAGACACACATTTTAGTGTCTAGAGTGTTTTCATTTACTATAATTTGAGATGGAATGGCAAAGGCTTCATTTACAAGTCAAGAAAGGGCCCTTAAAATGTCATTTTGCCAAAGGCACCAACAAGTATTTATACACACTGATTAGCAACCACTGTCTTTTTAATGAGAAATGGGATGCCATTTGTCATTGTAGCAGACCCTACTGTCATTGTTCTCTACTGTATTTTTAGCAACTCCATAATAAATATTTGTATACAACAAAGTGAGTATCTGGATTGCTCCCAAATGAGAAAATGTCCAAAAACCTCTGCCAATCCCTAAAATGGTTAGGGATACCTGAATATTCTTAGGAATACCTGAGCTATTCTAATGTGGAGGGTTTTTTTTAATGACTACATTCTTTTTCAGGAAACAGGTAGTAACATACATTAAAAAACTTTATTTGATTCTAATTAATGATTTTAAATGTTAAGATTGTATTAAAAATTGAAAAAAAAAAATAATTATATACCTATTCATGCCATGCAGGTGGTGGGAAGAAAAAAATTCATGATTGTGGAATCATTTTACAGGTTATGTAGTCCTGACTGCTACCAGAAACAATTAAAGAACCCCAAAGTCCCAGGGTAATTTCCCCCTGGATACATGTGGGTTCCTTTATGCTAATGCATAGTGGCTCCAGCTGTCTTTGTAGTAGATGTGAATTTAGATATAAATGTTTATAGAAGCACTGTTGGACACTGAGTTGTTGAAATATTCAGGAAAACTACAGTCTTCACAGTGATTACTGCCCAAGAGTAGATGACTTGGACAACATTTCTATACAGTGAACACTGTATTGACTTTGCAGTAAAATGAGATGGTGGTAGCAAGTCTAATTTGGTTGTACTTAATGCAATGTAGCTCTTACCGTTAGAGTTTCTGACAGGTCCAGTGTTTGTTCTCCTGATGAAGGAATGAAAAACTCAGTTATTTACTTGAGCTCTGGGTAGAACTGTGACATAATGGTGACCTTATAATGTAAGAAAACCCTGATTTTATAACCTTTTAATTTGTTTGTGATTTCTTTTTTATCCTACTTTGAGATTTCTACAGCAACAAGATTTTGAACCAATTACTTCATCATTAAAACAAAAACTTCAGTGAACAGGAAACATAAATAGTACTGAAGTCCATAAGTCCGGTGTTCATGGCAAATTCTGAAAAGTTTTGAGGAACTACCTTAATATATTGTAAGTTTACTTTATCGCCTCTTCTGCAAACATGAGAGGAATATGTTGTTGTTTACATGGTAGACCATACTGGTGTTTTATTTTCTTCACTGCAAAAATGTAAATATAGCATGAGTTTTAGCAGGTCACAATTCTGCTACCCTGTTTAAACACATAATTATGCATATTGAAACTCACTGGGCTGAAAGGTTAGGTCAAATACCAATCTGAGGTGGGATTTTTGTTTTTTCAGACTTTTGAAAAAGGCCTAAGTGGTTGTGGATTCATGTTCTTGCTGCATATTTATTTGACAAATGAAAATTTATTTACTTTTGTGTTGTTATACAGCAGCAAAGATCATGGATATATGTTTATTTCATATTCATTTGTTGCTAGAGGTAAGCTTCAGAATTTTTTTTTTTTGTTTTCTCCATGTATTAGTTACATATCACGTAAGTAACCATACAAGGTTCATGGAGGTGAAAAAGGGAAAATGAAGGAAATACTTTAATTGCTTTTAGTGAGTGTTGTAAAAATACATAAGTTAACTGTGACAGCTAACTAACATGATATCATTAGTTACAATCCATTGAAAGACATGAGCCAGAGCAGCAGTAAATACAGGAATTTGCTCATGGAAGCAAGAAATCTCTCAGCAAAACAGAGCTTTCCTTAGCTTTAGTGCCAACAATGGCAAAACTTAAGTTGTGCTATAAAGGAACATTTGTGGTTTCCTCAGGAAACCTAGAAAAGATAAAGTGGACTGAAGGAGTAATATTTAGATACAGATTGTAATGCTTTTCAACTTAGTGACAGGTCCAGAAGTCTTCTCCAAAAGGAAGGTTCTGCAGTGGAAGAGGTTTTTTCTTGTTACGGGCTCCTCATCATTCACACTTAGTAGGTGTTATTGCTGGATTTTCCTCACAACTGTTGAGAGCATCAGACAAGAATGCAGAAACTGCTATCACTTCAGGTCCTTGCTTGAGACATTTGAGAAGCTGGGCAGAGTGAAGGAACTACACGCAGAAGGGTTAACACAACCAAATTGTGGTATCCATGGTACTGATAGGTTGCCTGCCCCATCTTTCATAAAATGTGATAGAAGCCTAGCCTCCCCTTAAACACCATACAGTGGGCATTCTCTGAAATGTTAAAACAGTTTTCATAATGCAATAAAATGTAATTATGCAACACTGAGTTTGACACTAATTTGGCAACAATTGAGATGTTTCTCAATAGATTGTATTGTTCATTAGTATGAAAAATCACGGCCTTTACCACATTTACATTCATCTTAGGAGTATGTAATGAGGGAAAATTGCAAGAAAACATATAAAAGCTGTCTGTATAACAATGCAATAGCAGTTAAGAAATATAATAAAATGAACACAACCACCTAGAATTATATGCTAATTAGAATGATGTATTGTGCCCATAACAACAGAGTTTGGTCTAAGCTCTTGGTTACTTACTGGTGAGCACAGACTGTTGGGCAACAGGCAGATAAACTTTTTAGATCAATCCTTCTCTCAAAAGGTCCTATTCAAAGTGCTTTCATGTGTGATAGTCAACTGGTCACCTGAACCAAACATTTTACTTAATGTTTAAGCACCAAAATACATGCTCTTTATTGAGCCCTCTCACTGGTAATAATTTTCCCATGAAAAAAACACGTTATTTTAGTTTTCTGTGTAAGAGCAGAATCTGGAAGAAATTACTTGTAAAGTCATTGAATGAAGCATTTCAGAGCTGTAGGTAAGCATTAAATACTGTGGTTTCCACTCCCTTCTAGCAAGGTTCTACAGCTGCCATCTCTTCATCACAAAACCAGAAAAATTATTTAATGTAGTTTTGGTTTGTTTTTTTCCCTTCATCACATAGACAAAATGAAAATATTTTATTGTCATTGCTTCTGAGAACCTTAGACTACCTGTTGTGTTCTTGAACTGATCAGAGTCTACCTTAACCTTACTGATTTCAGATGTATTAGTTGAAATATGGTAGTATTGCATGGTGCAATAGTTCAGACCACTGCTAATAAACCATAAGAATATTTTTGTCTGCAGTTAAAGAAATATGCAATGTAATAATGTGTTTCATAAGGACTGGGCATTACATCAGAACACTTACAGTTCCACTTACAGTTCTCTGAGGAAAAGAAAAAAAGAAAAAAAATGGTCTAGAAACTTTAAAAGAGTCTGTTTTGCTACAATTTATACTATTTATTCTTTTTATTTTTCTGAATCATCTGTCACCATTTAGCACTGAAAATTTCATTGAAGGTTTTTTTCCTGCCTATAGAAGGAACTTTATTTGATAGTAAACTAAAGTGTACAGTTTTCTTTACTTTCATGGTGTATTAATTTCCCTTATAAGGCAAATCAATTTTGTTAGTGCTAAGCAATGTTACCACATTAGACCAAGAGCTAGAAGCTGTTCTCAAGCTATGTCTCTGTGAACTCACCTACCAAAATGGCCTTTCTCAACACTGATTAGGGCCAGAACACCGTGAACTCAGAGACTCCTCTTCACCTAAAGCAAAGTTAATTAATTTTGCTCACAAACTATATAGTGTGAATATTCAAAGGTAACTTCCAGTGTTTTGAGAATGGCTGTGGGGTTCACGAACCTTGCATGAAGCACAGTGCTCCCCAGTGCCAAAATGGTTATCAGGAAAATTATTGCACCAAGGCTGCTGTAAATTTGTCACCAGTGCCCAGTATTCTGTTTCAAGATTGAGGTATTGGCATAATATAAGGACTTGTGCTTTACATCAGTCTTCATCAGATGACTAGAATGTGGGATGATTGAAGATGATGCCCAGAACAAACGGTGTAAATTTCATTCCAGTGGCAACAGGGGAGGCTCCTCAAAAGTAGATCAAAACCTGCATTCCTTATCACAGGAGGATTTTCAGTGAAAGAAAAATAGATTGGTTTTAGTATTATAAGAAGTGTAGACTTAATGATCAGTCAAAACTGGAAGGTAATTAAAGAGCTGTCAGAAAATGATTTAAGACATTATAAAGAGCTATTTTCTGGAGAGGAGTGGCAGAGAACTCATCCCCCTCCAGAGTCATAGTGTCTATAAAGAAAAAGGAGGACACAGAGACAAGGTTCCTATGCAGGAGAGAAAATGGAGAATATTCTTGGACAACCTCTTTTTGTTTTAATGAAATGTCTAAATAATTCCAATCATGTCAATGATTTCCATGTTATATATGTAGCAGGCTTCGTTGGGTTTGAAATGAGGAGAGGAGTAAGGTCTCAGACCAACCTGTGACTTATGTACTGATGTTAATGGTATTTACTCAGTAGGTCAGAGAATCTCACCTGTAACTGTCATGCTTTGCTCACAATAGCAGCTTAAATCTTTTACATCTGTTTCAAGTAAATACTTTTCCTATTAGTTTACAGATCACAACAGAATGAAATCTACTCATTCATCTTTGCTGGAGATTTTCCACATTTGGTAAGTGATTCAATATGTGATAAAGCCCTGAAATTGCTTGACTTGAAGATCCAGCTTCCTCAAATCAGGTGGAGCATCTGCACTCTTATTTACCTCCCCCTTTCTTCTGATTCTTCTTCCTGTCTTCCTTCACTTCTCTTTTGAAAGTTTCATTTCATGGAGAGTGAAAGTAATTTTAAATCATAGAAATAATTTCCTAACTAGCTCTGGCAGGCATAGTGTTTTGGGGGGTGGTTGATGGTGTTTGTGTGTGGGTTCCCCCTGCCCATGCCCCGCACCCCCCCGCCCCTTACATTCATATTCATATATCTCTTGAGCTGTGCAAAGTAAGATAGATCTTTGAATGTCAGTCCAAAACATATACCAAGAAATTCTATGCTCCAGGACTCACATGGCAAAATGGATGGACACATCAATGGAATTTTCTCAAATTGATAAAAGTTTCCAAATTTACTGATCTAGAGCTGAGATCTGAATAAAATTATTTAATACCTAACAGGTAATTTTTGACAGGCAAATTTCTCTGGCTTTAAAAGTGCCAAGGACTGGAATTAGAAATGCCAAAATCTTTCAGGTAAGAAAGCAATTTCTACTGTTAATGAGGTGATAGATACATTGAAATCTATTCCAGAGCTTATAGAAAATTTTTAAGCTTAGAGGATTGCTACTTTGACTGAGGTGTAATCAGAATAATTTTGATCATGAGTACTTTGTACAAATGCTAATTTCTCTATGACTCAGCAAGGAACTGACCTTTATTTACTCAATTTTCCAATAAAAATTCATGCAAACTCCTTTTGTTCACACAAATATTTGGAGAAGAGTGTGTGTGAATAAGGTTATTGGAGCATGAATGATCTTTTTTTCTTTTCGTGCAAACAAGAGTGTTCATGCTGAAATTTATTAACTAGCTCCTCACCATAAAAAGGCTTTGTGCATCTATGAGTTATGGGTTAGCAATCACAGGGAGACAAAGACTGTTTTAGAACATAAGAAATAAATTGGTGTGAACTAATGTGAGCAGAAAAATTGGAATTAAGGGATCATGTTCGGTAATAGCAAAGAATAATCACTGAAAGAATAGTTCTGTGTTCCTGGGTGGAAAACTACTATTCTGGAACATTTGGCTGATCAGCCTCACCTCAGTCCCTAGGAAGATGACTGAAAACCCAGTCCTGGAAACCACTTCTAGGCACATGAAGGAGAAGAAAATGAACTGCAGTAGTCAGTGTGGATCCACCAAGGCTGTCATGTTTGACGAAACCAATAATGCTCTGCAATAAAACGGCTGGCTTGGTAGATGATGGTGGAACAGTAGACGTTGTTTACTAGATTTCAGTAATGATTTCAATGCTATTTCCTGTAAGATCTTCATAGAGAAACTGTTGAAGCACAGGCTAGATGAACAGATGGCGAGTTGTATTGAATACTGGCTGAATGGCTTGTACTAGGGGGTGGTGAACAGTGGTACAAAGTCTGGCTGGAGGCAACTAAATAGCAGCGTACCCCAGGGATCAATGGCTGGTCCAATCCCATTCAACATCATTAAAGGTCTGGATGATGGGGCAGAGTGTACTCTCAGCAGGTTTGCTGATGATACTGAACTGAAGAGTGTGGCTGATAAGCTGAGGATTGTGCTGCCATCCAGAGGGACCTTAACAGGCTGGGGAAATGGACTGGCAGGAACATCAAGAAGTTCCACAAACAGAAGTGCAAACTTCTGCTCCTCAGGAGGGACATTCCCAAGAGCAAAATATGCTGAGGGCTGACTAGCTGGAAAGCAGCTTTGCAGAAAAGGACCTGGTGCACACCAAGGTGAAGAGAGATAGAAAAGTACACTTCCCTGCCATGTGTGCTCCTGGCAGAGGGGTTAATAGTGTCCTGAACTACATCAGGAGGAGTGTTGACAGCAGGTCAAGAGAGGTGATCCTTCCCCTCTACTACATAGTGAGGTCACACCTAGAGGGTTGTGTCCAGTTCTAGGCTTCTCAGTATGAGAGATGCAGAACTACTGGAATGCACCCAGCAAAGGGCCATAAAGATGATTACAGAACTGGAGCATCTGTTGTACAAGCAGAGGTTGAGAGAATTGTGACTGTTTGGCTTCAAGAAGTGAAGGTTCAGGAGATAATTTTTCAATATCTATACATACCCAAAAGGAAGGTGCAAAGTGGATGGAACCAGATTCTTTTCAGTAGTGCCTAGTGCAAGAGACAAAATGGACACAAAGTGAAACACAGAAGATTCTGTCTTAGCATCAGGAAACACTTCTTTTTCTGTGAGGGTGACTGAGCACTGGCACAGGGTGTCCAGGGAAGGTGTTTGAAAGCCACTTGGACATAGTCCCGGGCAGCTGGCTCCAGCTGGCCCTGCATAAGGAGAGAGCGGTTGAACCTGATGATCTTCTGAGATACCTTCCAACCTTGTGGGTCCCTTGCAACTTGGTATATTCTGTGAAACCTTGAATATTCTGTGATTCCGCGATCCCCTCAATAGTTCAGTATTTAAAACACATCAAACACATGCCTGTAGCAGAATGTTTAAAAAGTATCATTGATACGTGACATTTCCTTATAGTCACCACAGGATATGAATCCTTACCCACAGTGGATGTTCATACCAACATCCACTGCTCAACAAATATATACTACTGAGTTTCAATTTGCTTATAATAGCTCTTGCTCCATTTCTGGAGTTGCAAAATTATTGAAATATCTTCCTGTTTTAGAATAAGCTGGTAAACTAAATAAAGAAAATAAAAACCTTTGAAATGTGTAATAAAAAAACCATAAACCTTACTTTTCTCATAAAAAAACCCCAGCCATGTGTATTTCTCATTCAAGGATAAAACCCTAAGATTAAAGACTTAGGCTTGGTATTGAAATAAGTAATGTCAATCCAAGAAAAGGGAGGAAAAACTCAGGCTAACTTGCTTGCATTTACATCAGCCTTCAATTTGAATGCCTGTGGGATCTGTACTCAAAGTGAGATTTTAAACTTCCCTGCCACAACTAATGCAGCAATAGAGTCATCACAATTAAAATATAAACTTTAATAATTAGCAGCATTACACTATTCAAAAGTATCATCCTTTATGCCTGTATTTTAGACAGAAGAGATCTACAGTAATTTCTAACCATATCATGGTTTCCAACACAGCTATAGTGAACAGAGATGAAGATATACATGAATATTTTACTGCTGTTCTCAGTTCAGTTGTAGTCCTCTCCACACTGAGTTGACTGTCACATTGAAAGATATTACAGTTTGTATAAAAGTAGACCTGTTCTACAGGGCTGGTAAACTCCTTTATTGTCTAAGTATGCATTTCCAGCTCACTATTAACCTTTACTAAGTGATCTGTAAATCTGTGCTCAGACATTTAAGCTTATAAATTTCTGAACCTGTAAAATGTGCAATAAATTATAAAAGTTGAACTTTTTACAAGATGAATTTTGGCATATCTTGCATAATTGTTGTCTCAATCTAGATTTTCTCATGCTGTTTCAATTTGTCCATGTTGAAAGATGAATTACAGATAAATTTGTATTTCCCAGAAACTTCACACATATTCAGGCCTAGGTCAAGCAAATATTGTGATGATGTAGGATACTAGAGCACATTTCCAGGTGCTTTAAAACTCCTTGTAATTTACATAATTTGCATAAATCATGGTAAAAATTAATGCAAATTAGTATAACTTCTTTTTTGAACACTTGCACTTTTTTTCAGCTGAAGTCAAAGTTTGAGGGCACTTTGGCAGGGATCTATAAGAGTCAGTAGAGAGAATAAGGTGAGCTGAGGCAGCCACACAAAGCAGCCTGGCTGTTCAACAGGCAGGGCAAGAAAATCTGATCCAGCAGTACAACTGCCTGCGTGGAGTCAGCAGCAGAGTGACATAGTGTTCTTGTAGTTGGCAGCTGCCAAAGGCAGCATTCACATCTTGAGAGGTAGAAAGAGGAACACAGTCAGAATAAAGAACTCAAGACCTTACTGACCTAAAGAAAAGAGTTCTCCATGGGAGTTAAGACTATGCAATAAACTCATGGATGGACAAGAACACTATGACGTACACGCCATGAAGATGCCACAAAACTATAAGGGAACAGAGATTGTTGCCGGTCTCTGTGAATTGTGCAACCTGCATTGCTTAAAACTCAGCATAGATGGACTAGAGATTTATGTTACTTATGTGTCTGACTTCTTGATTATGTGGTTCTGTTACTAAAAATGACTGCGTATCCCTTTTGTCAAACACTACTACAGCTCCATTGAATGTTTTAGAAATGCTCAATGAATCTTTCCTGAATTGCAGCTGAATGCCTGTGAAACTGTTCTGTTTCAGCTCTTTTGCTGTCTCTGTGACTGTTTCTTTTGGGGTCACTGTAGAATCGAGGTGTGGGTTGTCTGCAAATTCTATCTGCTTGTTGTTAAGAATTGGTTGTCATCTACCTTTTGCTTTCCTCAAACCCCCATCTTTAGGTTTCTGTACCTCACAGAAATGAGGAGTAACCTTTCTGACAGCTGTAGTCTTTTCAAGTTCATGATTTACTGATGTAGAAATGAACTGAAGCTTCACTTTATAATGGATTTCATACTTTTGAATCCCTGTTATACCATGCATTTTTTTGTGTCTTTATCAGTTTTCCTTGCTGCATGTTACAATTTGTTCTGCTGCAGTTCTGCTAAATGAGGAATTGGCTCTGCCCTGCTAAACATAATTTCAATAGTGATATACTATGCTGTAAAGGTGATGCCCTTAAGTTTAGCCGAACTAAACCCTTCCAACCTCTGTAAACTTTTGAATTATCTTTTAACTGTCTCAATTCTTTGTTCAGCAGACTATTCAGTCACAGATACCTGTGATGTTAAATGCTGAAACACAGACTCTCCTGAAAAAGAATCTTAGACAAGTTTGGAGTAGACTTTGTATCTTTTGTCCATTAGAGTATGAACCACCACCAGAGAAAAATCTTCTGAAGTTTCACGTTCTGCATATACAGATTTACTGTACGTTTATGACATATTATTCCTCTTAAATATATTACCAATGTACACTAGGATTTTCATGTTGATTCTCCAAGAATCCATAGAATCATCAAGGTTGGAAGAGACCTTTAAGATCATCTAGTCCAACTGTCAACCCAACACTACCACTGTAATTGCTAAACCACTAAACCACATCACCCAGCACCAGATCCAGATGCACCTTAAACACCTCCAGGGACGTGACTCCACCACCTCCCTGGGCAACCTATTCCAATGCCTAACCTCCTTAACAGTGAAACATTTTTTTTCTAATATCTAATCCAAATCTCCCTTGGCTCAGCTTAAGGCCACATCCTCTTGCCCTCTCTCTACAGGCCTGGCAGAAAGACTGTCCCCAGCTCATGATAACCTCCTTTCAGATAGCTGTGAGACTAAACCAACACAGCTCCCTCAACTGTTTCTCGTAAGACATGTCTAGAGCCTTCACATACCTTGTTGCCCCTCTCAGGATATGCTTCTGTACCTCAATGTCCCTTTTGAAGTGAGGGGCCCAAAACTGAATACAGTATTTAAGGTAAACTTAAGGAAATATGAATAATAATACAACATTGAACTGTTTTATCCAGTATCTGTAAATATGGGCTAATTGTCCAATTATGTATCACAGCTTCAGGGTCTCTCTTTGAATTTTAAATTTAACTTGCTCGTAAATGCTTAGCATATTTATGGGTTTAACAATTCAAACAAATGTAAGCAGTTTCATTTTCACTTTTGCTTTTTGGTTCAAGATCATATTATTCTTCATGAGGAACTATTTTTCCTCTTGAAGTTATTTTGGTGGAATTCTAATGATCTTATTTTCTCACACAAAAGTTCATGGCTACATTTTCCTGTCTAATATTCAAAATGGTATCAATAGCCAACCTATAAATCAGAAGTATTTCCTCATTGTGTAGAGCAAGATGCCAGCCCTCTGTCATCCTTGCTTTCAGCTTTTGAAGATTAAGGCTCTCTCTAGAAGTCCTTTCAGGTTTGTTTTTTTTTGTTGTTGTTGTTTTTTTTTTTTTTTCCCATTTTTCTCTTAATACAGAGCACTCATATGCTGATATTTAATGTCATTAAATTGAAAAAAAAAATCTTGTAAAATGGTTAAGTTCATAGCATCTAAATATATACATTGGATGCTTGAATTTGTGCATGTTTCTACAGCTGATGTGTTTTCTGTCCATCACAGCTTCTTGCAGTTCTAAGATATTTTTAACTTTATATTGTCTTCCTGTTTTCCAATTTTCCCTTGTGATAATCTGTTTATCCAGTGTAACTGCATCTCAATTTTCTTCTAACATCTTTTTGACATGTCCTTATTGCTTCTCCTGATTTAGGTTTCTATCTTGTAGCTGTCATTCCAGTAGCTTTATATCTTTGATTCCAATCACTATTTGATCTCTTCTAATGGAATCAGTCAGTATGCCATAATTACATGGCTGACTTGTTAAGTGACTGTCAGTCAAATATTCCTTAAATTTAGAGAAATGAAAGAAATTCTTTTCTTTGAGAGGAGCATGTGATGACAATGATGTCCTTCAAAAGTTTCACTTTTCTTAGGAGTACAGTATTTCTCCTGCACACTTTCAGAGACATGTCTTTCATTATCTGCTAGTCCTGAAGTAACCAGGAAATGGAGAACTTCAGGTACTGCTATATTCAAATAATAGCAATACCTTTTTGTAATTGCTTTTAAGTCCAACTGGTAATGCATATGTTCAAAAGCCCACATAAATCTTCTCCATGATTCTGCAGCATTTGCAAAGAACTTTAGTTATTTCTCACTCTCAGTAGTATTCTCTGTCTCAATTTCTTTGAAAACTGTTTTGTTTCTTCCCAAGAAAAGAGCTCATTTCAGTACAACAGTTATAGAATATCTGGTTGTACAGTAAGCCACCAAGATGTAAATTTTTTAATATAAATTCTTTGATTATGTAAAAAATAATCAACACACATCAAACATTTAAACAAAATACCACTGGGGAAGATAATGAAACTGACTTGCTGCCATTAAGAGTGTTAAGTCTGTGATCCACTGGATTATTATACTATTATTGGTGTGGAAATAACTGAAGTGTGTGTGGTGTGAAGGGTCAGCCCTGGAACTGACATAGCAGGTCTGCAGCCTCATGGAGTCCACACGTTTCAGTTCACTTTGCTATTTTGGCTTCACTATGAGGAATTGGATCAGATCATTAGGGATACTCACAGGATGTGGTGAACAGGATCTCTTGCTGACCTAAGGTGAAAAGAATCATCATCACATCATAGTTTGAAAGTCGTTAAGTATGAAAAAGGCCACTAGTTAGGCTGTCAGTGTTTTCTTTCACCTTTCCCCTGAAACCCTCAGAGGTCCTTGGTCTAACCCTTCATCTGTGAGGCCAGGAATTTCAGTCTGCTGCAATACTGAATTTAAGAGTACATGGAGAGGCAAAAGTCTGCTTTTGTTTTCTGAGTTAATGAATCTTGGTAACTCTGAATGAAGCTCAGTGACCTATGCTTCCCACAGGCACTATGATGGGGAGCTTGAACAGTGCGTACTGGGCTTGTCCATTTGATATAACCTTCTGTACGTACTGTTGGGCAGCAAATAGGACTTGATGAACCTTTTGGTATGTCTCAGTATAGTTCTTATTTTGTTTTGTATTAGTGTTAGGGAGAAGAGGAAATTCAGGTATCAAGCTGTCCCCTTCTTAAAGTTACTTTCATATTGTTTTCCTGTCTTTGTAAGAAGTGAGCTTTGTGCATGAAACATCTTTAGTATACTCTATAATGTGGGTAAGCCTTCCCTCTGATGCACCAGATTGCACAGCTTTTTCATTTTTTCTGTCTGGTCATTTGATAATATAGTAATTTGATTTTAATGAACTTTTAACCCCAGGCTTAAATGATTTAAGAAGAAGAAAGGTATTGGAATGATATCAACTCATCTGTGTTTGATATAGACGCTAAAAGCATCCCTAGGCACCTAGTCCTGTTGCAGATCTATTACAGTCTTGCATACCACGATTCTGTGATGTATCTTCTCATCTCAGTTACTTATTACATTTCTAGATGCTCAGGGAGAAGGTAGCTCAAGATAGGTCTGTAATTTTGTTTGTGAGATTGTATAGTATTTGGTTTACAACAGTATAGAAAACTATAAAGCAAAAATTAGGCAGAAACAGGGAGGGTATGCAGGTAATTCAGGAAAGAAATAAAATGGTCCTTGGATACCTTTGCAACTTAAGTTCTTGACAAACTGTTCTGTGTAAACAGGAAGGAAACTGTGTAGGAAATTTAGTAAACAACAATTTATCTGAAAATGCCAACAGTGAAATACTGTATCCTTCATCTGTTGATTCCCCTATCTACTCATGTGGTCATTACTGCAGCATTTCCTTTGTCACAAAACATGCATCAGAGACTTGACTTCCTTCTGAGGAAGTCACATTAAAATGGCAGCCTGCACTGAGAGTCATCAGAACAACTCACAGCTGGGCAGGTGTTGAAACAGTGCTGCTATAACACAGCATTTCTAAAAGACTTCATAGCACTTTGCTTGGGGATTCAGCCTTTATAACTACAATATTTATCCTGGAGTACTCAAATGATTTCCCTTTAGTTAGGCCCCTGAACGTGTCTAACCATTCATTGTTCTTTGTGAGAACACTTGACTAGAGTGCTCTGGCTGTTAATGATCTTAGGCATACCAGTAATGCCTCTTTCCTCTTTAGAGATATCTATTGCACTGGAATCTAGATGAAAATCAGTCTTGTTTGGATTTGCGAAGCAATCCATTTTTTCAGTGAACATGTTTTTGAAAAGCTATATTAAGCTTCTTTTACTTCCTATCTCTAGGGAAAAAAATAAACTTTTTTGAATGACCCTCCAAATTGAGATTAATTGTCATGTGGGAAGATCACGTCATCCAGAAATTAGGGTACACCTTTAGGATACAATGTGTGAAACCCTCATAAGTAAATAGCATTGGGGCTTTTGATCATGGCATCTGCCTGCAACCTTAATTTTGTTGGCTGTGGATATCTCTCTTGTATTTCTGCTGGACAGTTCCCCGAATGCTAGGTAGGACCTCTTCAGTACATCTTTTCAATGGAGGAAGTGATATTGACCACAGATGCAAATTCTTGTCTAATGAAAATTCTAATAACATAGCCAAGTTTCCTCATATTTACTGTAAATTTGGAGTAAGTGTGCATGTCTATTTAATGGATTAAAAGATGATTGGTAATTTGTTCAGGGATAGGAATGTGATTATGTGCTTGATGCAACCCTCAGCTCAGCCAAGAATATAATGCACCATGGCATGTACATCAGCAAAATTTGAGAGGCCTGATGGTGCCTTGCAGCAAACTTGTGTGCTTAGGTTCTCAAGCAGTAATTGTTTTGTGAATCATCTTATGCAGGAACATTTATTTATATCTAAATCCAACTTAAGTTTTTGAGGATTATGCTTTGCTTATTGACTACCCAAAGTACATGAGTATCTACTTCAGTAGGTAGATACTCGGTAGGATCCTTCTGAGTCCCTATACAGTAGAAGAAAAATTAATAAGATATCTAAGCTCAGGAATGTAGATTTTGGATCTCTGATGTGTTATAAAAGAAGTGGCAACTTGTAGGCTGTTTGTTACTATGTACAGCCCTGACTTACTGCACTATATGACTGACTGCAAAACTGGTCATGTAGTTTTGCAGAAGGTGACTGGTTAAATCACTTGCCAGGATATACAAGTTAGGGTATTGCAAGACCAATATCATATTTAGGGCTTGAAAGAGGAGAAAACGTATGTGTTATAATGAACTCAACGTAAACTACAACCATTCAGTGCCTCTAGGAAATTCTACTACCAGTAAATTCTGGAATTAACTTTAGGAAGGTGAAGGATGTCAGTCAAGTGTTATAATATAGGAGACATTATTAATTGCTACTTGGAAATTTTGCTATGCACAATTAACTGCTTACTTTGCCCTAGTGGAAAAAAGTTAAAGAAATGAGCACATTTGAGAGAACAATATCTGTTACAAATCATCGAATCACAGAATGGTTTGAGTTGAAAGGGTCCTTAAAGATCATCTAGTTCCAAACTCCATGCCATGGACATGGACACCTTCCACTAGATCAGGTTGCTCAGAGCCCCATTCAGCCTGGTCTTGAACACTTCCATGGTGGGCCATCCACAACTTCTCTGGACAACCTGTTCCAGTGCCTCACTACCCTCACAGTAAAGAACATAAACGTACCCTCTGTAATGGAGAAGCATTAAGTTTCTTAGCAAGGTCTGTTTCCATATGGCTTAACAGGAATAACAAAATCTTTAAAGAAAAAAGTGTAAGCTGGGCTATTTGTTCAGAAAGACACAGTGGCATGGTGCTGTCTTAGTGAAGGCAGTGTGAATGCTGTTTGCTTTCAGAAATATCCTGCTTATTCCATTAGCATGTGGAGAAACACAATTTAATCTCAATGAAAGCATTTATTGTTAGTATATGAAAGCAAAGAAATAATAAGACTTATGGAAAAGGCTTTATGAAGAAAGGATTTAAAATAGTGTGTGGATGACACAATGTAACTATAAAAAAGCATAAGCGTATGGTAAATTATGGGAAGACTATCATCAAGGCTGAAAGTATATTTAAGTGTGTATGAACATCTCTGGAAAGTCCAAAGACATTTTCTTCTACTTCTGACATTGCAAAAATGTTCTATTTCTTACTTATAGTATAGGGTTTAACTTAAGTTAAACTGAGAAATGTGTAGGTGGCCTAACTTTAGTTTTTGACAAAAATTTAGGTGGAACATTAGACCAAGAAAGCTGTTTGGGCCACATACTTTCCTTTATCACTTACCTGGGAAACTCCTATTACTGTTTCTATTTTAGGTTTCATGTTTCTCTATGTGTCTGTGATTAAGCATCTCTCTGTAGCTTGGATTTTGACGAACTGTGCAGCCATGTGGCAGCTAAACTCCATTACAGTTCAGAGATGAGGTGTCTGAACTGTTAAATTCTTCAGAGGTGTTTTATCTTCAGGGATTCTCAGCTAGGGCACTTCACCAAGCGACCAGAGCCAAGGTGAAGGCTTCAGAGTTTAGTTCAGAGTATATACAAAACCAGCATTCGAATTTTTACCTTTTTTAAAACCAAAACTAAGAATACATCCCTGGAAAATGAAAGATTAGTTTTTTGGCCTCCTCTGCTTGAATAAGTCACTTCTGTTCTCAGAACATTGCAAAGGTTGCGATCACTGAGCTGATATGAAATGCTTTAATTTTACTGTTGAACTTGCAGCTCTAGGCAGCAACAACGAGATTATTAGAGTGAAGAGGGTCTGGGGAAGACAAGATATCACCTGGGAGCAGGAAAGAAAATGTTTGGTTCCTATTTTATAGCAATGCATTCTGCTGGTTTATTTGATTTGCTAGTGAGTGGGAAAGCATGTGTGTGAGGCAGAGAGAGAGGGGAGGACATTTGCCGATAGTATCCAGGATTGTCAGGGAGTTTTAGTCAATATGTTCTGATAAGTTTTCCCCAAACTGATCTTTGGCATGAATTCCCACCCCCAAGAATAAAGCACTTTTATATAGTTGTATAAACTGCAGAATATGAGAAGGGCTGCATTGGTTATCCTACTGGGAGCCTGAGTGTTTTCAGAGAGGCTGCATCTAAGAGACAAGAGCCCTTCTCACCGGGCTCTTGGGTTTCAGGGCTGTGTGAGACACTGTGCCAACTTCATCTCTGTGCAGGACCCTCCTTAGTGCCCACAGAAGCATGGTGCAGAAGGCCTGTGACCTCTCCTGTGCAGCTGGTGCTTCCTTTTGTCCCCCCACCATACAGCACAAAGTGTTGTCTCAGAGGTAATACAAATTTGTCTGACAAATATTCATTTAGCATGAAATAGTCAAAGTTTTAACAGAAATTGTAAAGCAATGTAACTAATTCAGTGCACAGTAATCTAAAAAAGTGCTAATATTATCTAATTTTCTATTTCAGAAGGATGATATCCCCACTATAAATATCAAAACTACCAAACTGTTAACAGAGAATTTAATGCTAGCTGTACCTTAAATGATTATCTGCAGTCAGGGGAACCAGAATAACTCTACTTGTAGTAGTAAAGATTCTAAGTGTATGATTAAATATATTAGTATCAACACCAACAGTTCAAATTCAAACCCTGATCTTACCATAGAATCCCAAAATATGCTGAGTTGGAAGGGACCCACAAGTCCAACTCCTGGACCTGCATGGAACAGCCCAAAGAATCACACAATGTGTCTTGTCCAGATGCCTCTTGAGCTCTGTCAAGCCTGGTGCTGTGACCACTTCCCTGGGGAGCCTGTTCCAGTGCTCTGGGTGAAGAACCTTTTTCTAATATCCAACCTAAACCTCCCTTGACACAGCTTTAGGCTATTCCCTCAGGTCCTGTCACTGGTCACCAGAGAGAACGATGCTTGCCCCTCCGCTTCCCCTCATGAGGAAGCCATAGGCTGTGATGAGGTTTCCTCTGTCTCCTCTTCTCCAGGCTGAACAGACCAAGTACCCTCAGGCCTTCACCATCTTCATTTCCCTCCTTTGGACACTCTCTAACAGCTTAATATCTTTCTTATATTGTGGCACCCAAAACTGTACCCAGTATTCAAGGTGAGGCCACCCCAGTGCAGAGTAGAGCTGGAAAATCCCCTCTCGACTGGTTGGTGATGCTTTCTTTGCCTGATGCCCCCCAGGGCGTGGTTGGCCCTCCTGGCTGCCAGGGCACTGCTGCCTCATATTCAAGTTGCCATCAACCAGGATCATGTTCCTTTCTGTGGCACTGCTCTTCAGTGTCTCATTCTCCAGGGTTGCTCCATCCCAGGTGCAGAATCTGGCACTTGTCTTTGTTAAACTTCTTATGGTTGGTGATTGCTCAGTCCTCCAATTTGCTGAAGTCTCTCTGGAGGGTTTCTCTTCCTTCGAGGGAGTCAACAGCTCCTTGCAGTTTAGTATAGTCAGCTAACTTCCTTAGTATACCTTCCAGTCCAAGTTGATCATGAAGAGGTTGAAGAGAACTTGACCTAGGATGGAGCCTGGCAGAACCCCAGTAGTGACTGGAACACTTATGTACACTTGCACTTCATTATGGGCTTTATATTTAAATGCATTTTAAAATGTGCATTGGTTTTGGGTTTGGGGGTTTTTTTCCTGTTAAGGAAGCCAATTTTGGCCAGATTTGTGATTTTATTAAATCTACTATAGGATGACAGTAGCTGTCACCAAGTATGTCTCTATTACATGTGCAATTTTAAACTTTGAAAAGTGCTAATAAATATGATAGTTACCCTTCATCCTGGTAAAATGGTAGAAGCAATGAAGGCAGACAATAACAGAAGTGCCTGCCGAGATTGCAGGTCTGTATAGATCTGTATTCTGAATTTCTACTCAGTGTGACTAATTTATGTGTTTTGATCCCTTAATAATTAGAATCTGGCTTTATAGAGTAATTATTAGCTGGAAACTCAATCTCCGTAAGCAGTCAAGCGAGCAAGTCAGACACCTCCAAAGAGTAACTTGTAAGGTTTAAAAGGAGAACTCATCTTTCCA
Organism: Margarornis squamiger; assembly: GCA_035222235.1. Classification (NCBI taxonomy): domain Eukaryota; kingdom Metazoa; phylum Chordata; class Aves; order Passeriformes; family Furnariidae; genus Margarornis; species Margarornis squamiger. The sequence goes on from JAWWTY010000123.1 coordinate 32,545,907, forward strand.
GTTATTGCATATAGTGTTTGAATGGCATGAATTTCTTGGTTAAGCTCCCACATGTGCTTTGCAGGAAGCAGGTAAGCCCTGGCATCAGGGAAGAGCACAGGCATCCCAGACCTGTCGGAAGCACTGAGAGATCCCTTTGACCTCAGAGATTTCACAACACCAGCAGGTACTGAACACATGGCTTTGGCACATCTCTTCCCAACTAATCCCCCAGGTTAAACACCTACTTGTCATCCAGAATGTTTTGATCATATAGAGCTACACGCAGGTATGTAGGCAACATCATTATCCAGTACAGAGGCGGTGAGTATATTTAGATGACTGACAGGTCTGATAGGATTGTGCCGTAAGTGGTCTAAATTATTGTGTTGAATTTGAGGACAAATACCTGTAAGCCAACTGCAAAACTTTTCTTTTTTTGCTGAGAAATTTCTGTTTGGGTTTGAGAAGAAAAGAAAAAAAACTTTTCCAGTGAGGTGATGCCATTCAGAAAGGCAAAGAAGCAGCTCTGAAGTCCTGGTAGGACCTTATAAAAGCTCTTGGCTTTGGAAGTTTGTTTTTTTAATTATGAGCAATAAAGTCTGAGTGCACATAATGCCCATAAACAACTTCTAATAAATGAAGCATGATCAAAGTCAGATTTTGCATGGGAAACATGAAGGCAAACTGGGTTTGTCAGCTGAAGGAGTAACTGGGACTTCTGTCTATACCAAGGTTTTTCTTCAGTCAAGTACAGAGGCTGGGGAAAAGGAGCACTTATGTAGGATAAAAAGATGAATTAATGACCAAACCTAAGTCTTGAGTTAGGCCGTATGAAAAGGGATTTTCAGTAGGTGTCCTCTTACCTTTACACCCATCAGCCTTTGCATCATCAGCTTTATTACCTTCAGACTGCTTCTCTCCCTCTCACACATAGGATGCTGTCCAACTGATACATGGCTCATACAGCAACCATTGTAACAACAGTCTAGTAAGATTTGTTATCTGCATCAGACATGACTTTTATCCATTACTATTGTTACTTCATATGCAATGATGGCAATTCAGTTTGTTTAAATGGACTGATATTTATAAAACTGGAGGTTTAGCTGTGATATAGTTAAGGCAATTGCTTTTAGAATTATCAAGATGTATGTTTCAAATCTGCTTTAAGTATTCCATTATGGTTTTTTTGTAGAACTCAAAACCAAAAAAGAGGAAATTGTCATAAAATTTATCTTCAGATAGTTCTCCTGAGCAAAATTATTTTCAGTTTCTTGTAATATCAAGAAGATACAAACTATGTCAGCATTAGAAGGGACTCAATTTATTACTTGGAAAAGTTATTTCAGCAACCTACAATAGAGCAACGCCAAGAATGTTCACAGCTTGTGCTTAGATGATAGATTTCAGAGATTATTTCATATTGGCAGTTAATTTTCCATTAATAGATCAGTGTCTGACTTGAGTGATTAGTTAACAAATCTAACTCTTTCCCATTATTTAAGTCTGAAATATGAGGAAGGAGAAGGGTTGCAAGGGGGAAAAGAATGATGGCTATGTGTGGGACTGAAAGTTAAAACTAAGTATCTAATAGTTGAGTGACACTAGATAGTAGCAAAATGTCTCTGCCATGGTGGCAGAGATCCCTTCACAGTAATGCGGATTTGATACCTTTGACAGTGTGATAGATAGCTTTGCAACAGACTATATGCTAGTTTGCCAGGAGGTGATGTTTACCTCTTTCAGCAGTTTGTGCCCTGTTTCATGCCAGACCTTGGCTGGATTGGTTCATTAGCTAGGGAACCCTCCTGGTGTATTTTGCTGTCTTACAGTCTGTTTCTCATGCAATAGATATGAGGAAATAGCTCTTCTGTTGATTTGTTTCAGATTTGTACACTAGTGTAGCAGCAGGCAGAAGCTCAAACTATAAAGCTGGGAAAAGATCCATAACTGGCAATTAGCAGTAATTGTGATAGCTATAACACATTCATATCACACTGGTTTTGAAATGCAGCTCTTTGGCACTTGAGGGCATTTAAGGAAGGCACAAATTATTTTTCTGCTGTTCCCTCTTTTCAGTGCTGTAAGAGTATTTGAAAGATATAAACAAGCTACACTTGTAGGAAGAACATTTCCCTGGAGACCTGTTCCCCTGCTTTCTTTGTAGGTATCATGGTAGTGGAAAATGAAAAAACTGTCCAGAAGCTTTTTTCAGGGATTCTGGATTGTTTTGGATTCTTGCATGAGGAGCTGGAAGCCAGTGTAGCTTCTTTTTTCCTTTGGCCCTAAGCTTCATGTTTCATGTTGTATCTAGTTCCCCTTTACCATGTACTCAGTACTGGTGAGACTACACCTCAAACCCTGTGTTAAGCTCCAGGCCCCTCACTATAGGAAAGACGTTGAGGTGCTGGAGATTTTCCAAAGAAGGGCAACAGAGCTGGTGAAGGGTCTGGAGCACAAGTCTTATGAAGAATGGCTGAGGGAGCTAGAGGTGTTTAGCCTGGAGAAAGGGAGGCTCAGGGAAGACCTTACCACTCTTTATAACTACCTGAAAGGAGGTTGTAGCAAGGTGTGGGTCAGCCTCTTCTCCCAGGTAACAAGTGACAAGGATGAGAGGCAATGGCCTCAAGTTGTGCCAGGGGAGGTCTAGATTGGATATTAGGAACACTTTCTTGACTGAAGGTGTTGCCAAGCATTGGAACAGGTTGCCCAGGGAAGTAGTGGAGTAATTGTCCCTGGAAGTGTTCAAAACAGATGTAGATGTGGTGCTTTGAGACATGGTTTCATGGTAGACCTGACAGTGCTGGATTAACGGTTGGGTTTGATCTTAGAGGTCTTTTCCGGCCTTAATGATTCCATGATTCTATAATTCTAGTAAAAAGGACCCTTAAGATCTACTTTAGCACTTTGTATATGTCATTGAGCAACATTGTGTAAAACTTACCAGGTAAGCTATAAAAGTATTCATAGGAACCAGGCACTCAGATATGAGCTTGGTACAAAAAATAACAGAACTTCTTAAATTGGTAATCTCTTATAAACATTTGCAGCTAACCAGAATCTTATGTTACCAGTGCATTAAGTAAGCATATTACTGAGCCCTGTTGCCCTTTAATTTATTTTTTCTTTTGATGGTATCTAGTCTTCTGCATAAATCACAAATCTCATAAAATTTAAAAACTTCAGTGTCTGTAAATAGTAATTGACACATACTATATTAATAATTAAATATAATAATTAAAGAACCTTTTTTGACTAATTTTTAATGTATTTGGTTACTATCATTTTGCAAAGGAACAAATTCTGTTAAATAATTTTGCTAATAGCACTGCCAATGACACTGCAGTGAGCATGTCTATTTGTGAAGTTACAAAGAAATTAGAAATTTTCTGCATATATTTAGATAAATCCTATTATGCTTGCATAATTTATAACCTTGGATTTCTAAATTATTATTTTTGAATTGTTAAATCCATATGTGATTCTCTGAAGGATTGCTCTATTTAGTCTCTCAAGTCACTTTGATACTAGTCTTTGAGGATTTTTTCACTTACCAATCTTTTTTCTTAGGTTATTTGAAATTAAGCTTTTAAACACATATATTTAGTATTTGTTGAAAAGCACTAAGGAAAAATTTCAGTGTTTATTTGTGGGCATTTTTCATACTTTTCTTTATTCTTTTTTCCTTATTTTCCATTATTATTCATCCCCTTCCTAAATGAAAAAGCATTTTTACTTCGGTCTTTTTCTGCCTTTATAGTGAAGTTAGTCTCTAAAAATCATTTTTCAGCAAGATATTACAAAACAAGTCTCCCTGGGCCATAAGGAGGTCCAAGGATCAGAGTTACAGAATATATGCTGATGCAGTCTCATTATGTCTTAAATATACAAGTTTAATCTTCAATTTAGAACTGGTAAATTGGCAATAAAGTAATTATTTTCTAATTATATAGTTAAGCAGCTTAATGTCAAAGCAAATTAAATAAAATTCAGGCCTTCTTTACCAATATGAAATTAATTTCAAGAGCATTTTCTTACTGACAAGATATAAAGTATTAAAACTAATACTGTGAGCACATAAGGTCCCTTAGAGAAACTCAATTCTAAAAACCATCCTCAATTATAGTATAAAGAAAACTTCAGCACAAGGCAGAGAGGAAATTTTGACCCATCTGTAATGAGTATGATATGATATCTACAACTTCCCTCTGAGAGGAAGGGGAGGGGCAGGCACTGTTCTCTTCCCTGTGGTGACCAGTGACAGAACCTGAGGGAATGGCCTGAAGTTGTGTCAGGGGAGGTTTAGGTTGGGTATTAGGGAAAGGTTCTTCAAGTTGTATCTTTGAGTGTTAACCTTTCTAGCCTTCACCGCAGAGAACTACCAGAGGGTACCTCCTTCTGGTGCCTCTGTTAGTCTTTGTAGACCAGCACTCTTTTGAAATTTTCCACAGACTTCAGAAAGATTAATTCATTCAACTTGAGATTCATCCAGGGAACAGTTTAACTGTTCTTCCTCAAAATAAACTGCATTTCTCTGTTTAGAACAGTGGCTTGATGGAAGTGCCATCAAGGGTTTAAGATGATGTTGGGTGTCTGACCCAGCCTCTAGCTGATGACCCAGAAGGGCACAGGTTCCATGTAACTCCTGAGAGACGACAAGACCTGTGTTGGTGTCTTGGACACATCAGGGCTAAATTCAGCTCGATTTAAGACTTCTAGGTTTTTTGTTTGTTTCATTTTGTCTGAAACTCGATGTGGCTGTAAATGTGCCCTTCAAGCAGCAGCAGGTTTTGAGTGGCCCACCAATAATTTGTCTTAAGTGTCTTAATTTGTCTTAAGTAAGAAAGATGCACATAAATGTGACAGAACTAAATAAAATCAAAGTATTTTGGTAAACACTTTCATACTTCAGAAACAAGGAGCCCTCTGCTAAACAGAAAAAATGGCAGCATGTGGGTAAATTATGGAAAAGAAGAAAAAGTCTGCAAAGATTTGTTTGATTTTTTAAAAAACTAAATATCTATGCACCTATTTACACATGTCCATCACTTTACTATCAAAGGCCTTTAATTTATATGCAAAGCATACTGTGAACTGTCTGAATAATTGCCAGAATAACTGATTTCTGTAGAAAAAGACATGTTAGAAGTGAATGCATAATGTCCCTTTTTGCAGGTTTTTGTTTTTGTTTTTTTTTTCTGTAAATGATTGTCTGATCTTCTAAAATACAGAACATCATCTGACTAGTTACATTTATTGCTGACTGGTTACTGCTGCAATGTATGCTTCTCTCATGATTAGAAAGCTCATTCTTCCAATTGTTCTGTCTGTTTCCTACCAAAAATCCCCTTATAATTTTTCTACTAATCTGAAAGAGTGGAAAAGTTAAGAAAACTTGGATTTATGTGCACGTACATCACAGTCTCACTGGTTGAAGGTGACTCGCAAAGCCACCAGTTTTTGTTGTAAGTCTGCATTCATCCAGAGAGTGTATTTAGAGAAGTGACCCCCTTCTCTCCACGATTTTTCCACTGTGGAAAAGATGATGTTGCAGAACAAACATCTCTTACATGTTTTGCAGGCCTCATGAGATGTCCCAGCTAGTTTTAAATAGCTAGCTGAGGTAATAATAATGTGATATTAATCTCACCTAATTTTCGATTAGTATTGAGTCAATGATAATCAGCATAAGCTATTTTTTCAGTCAATAAGGAGAACTAGGCATTTGCAGGGTGTAATTCATCTGACATTTTGGACATCCTTGTTGGGGTGAATTGTATTTTAAATGAGTCTTCACTAGTTATGAAGTGAAACCAGATGACTAGCAAGATACACACATCTAGATTGTAGAGATATACACTTGATAGGGTGTTTCAAGAATTTACCCTGGCTCACCCACAAGTTTTCTATGCTATATTTTGAATTTTAGGTTGATTCATCTTTATTTCTATTAGTTATCTCACCTGACTATTTGAAGGCCATCTCCGATTGACCCATATGTATGCAAAGCAATAATCAATAGGCACAGTGTCCATTACTGATTTCCTTTCCCATCTCTTGCATATCCTTAAATCAGAACCAGTAAAACTAAAGCCACGTGCTTCAAGCAATGTTGCATTGTGTCAGAAAAACTGATTAAGAGTATTCCTACTTCTTATCCTATGGAGTTTTTTTCAGACATTAAATCATCCCTTTTTTCATTTCTTCTGTTGTATTGAAATTGCATGTGTCACTTGTATTCAAGTAATATTGTAAAACAAGACTGCAGAAAAAAAACAAATGCAATACAGGAATTTGAAATGGAAAGAAAAAGTTATTACTTTCTATCTGATTAGAAAATTTGTTGTCATTGCAAGTACTTACAACAAAAGTGTAAAAGCAACAGGGCCAGATTTCAGCCTGAGGCAGATCAAGATATAAACATCAAAGTCAGTGAAGAGCATTGGTCTGATCTAACTAAAGGTACGGCCATTGTGTGGAAGTATTCTAAATGTTTTTTTGTTTGTGAGCAGTTGCAATGTGGGAATAGGAAATCAAAGTAAGATTTCTTAAATCTTAAAGTTAGGTTTTATAATGCTCAGATTTCCATCTTTTCTGTTGCAGTCTTATAAACTCCCTAGCTCAGGGCTGAGCATGTGAAAGATTTTTCATTGTCTCATATTTTTATTTGATCTTAAAGAAAACCTTAGGTAAAAATCTACTATGTTATGGTGAGAAAAGTCAAGATTTTGAACGTGGTGTTCATTTTACTGTGGCTTTGCTCTCTTGTAGCTCTCTTGATTGCCATTCTGTTCCGATTGTCATACTGACTTCTGAAAAGCCAGCTGTTGCCTAAGTTTTTTCTTTGATGGACAGGGACAGCAGGGACTGAAAATGCTTCTTCATATAAAAGGGAGTTAAAATGGAAAATCTCAGTCAGAGGGAAGAAAAGAGCTCTACTCAGTCTCTTTTTGACACTGTATTCCAGTAGACAGAGAGAAGACAGACAGAAGGACTGAGAGATTCCTGACAAGCATACTACTGATCTCCAATGCTTATGCTCCTTTGTGAGTTTATCCTTGTGCTTTTAGAAAGTGTTTCCCTAGAGTTCTTTTACGATTCCACAATTTTTCTGACAACCAAAATTTCTCTCTCTTTGAGGGCTGGCAGGTAAAGAAGTGAGTGTTCTTTACAGTGTTTTTTTGTATGTTTGTTTGTTTGTTTGTTTGTTTTAAATAGATTTGAAAATTATGATCATATGTGCTAAAAGATGGGGTGGGGGATTGGTTTATTTGGTTGTTTGTGTTTTGGATTTTTTTTTCTCATCCAGGCTTAATAAAACCTTTTTTCCCCCCAGTATTTTCTAGTAGTTTACATATTTTTTGTTACTAATTGTTCTTGTTCCTCTCATCTGGCCACTGCCTACCTGAATCACATTTTTTCCTCAGTTAGAGTGCCCAGAACTTGCAGGTGTGTTTGCATCCAGGTCAAACTGGAAGTGAAGGGACAGCAAGAATACCTAAATGATGTTTTATGTCCTGGTATAGTTATACCAACTTGGGCAACAGTTAGACGCTCACAATTTAATGTCTTATTGATTCTGATGTTCTTGAAGCACCCTTATTGCCACTGCACAGCGATGAAACCTAACAGTTTTAGAATCTTTTGGGCATGAATATATAGTGCATATTTGTGGAAGACTAAGTATTACAACTGCACTTTTTTTTTTTTTTTTCCTTTACATAAGAATAGATTTTGAAAGGTTTTAAAATGAGGTAGGCTTATGGCTTTGTTTTATGGGATGCAAAAGAGGAGGAAATGTTTTTCCATCCCCACTATGACAACTCTCCTTCACCTTTCTCAAGGCCAAGTGACACGGTAAAATGGGAAAGGAAGCACAGTGCCACTGATTTCTCTACTAGGCATATAGGTGAGAATTTTACATTCGTGTAGAGAAGAGGATTGCTCCACTGTACTTTGCCTCTGCTGATTAATCTACTATGCTTGTCCCTTGTTCTGTGCTGAAGGGAAATGCAACTAGCTTGCCTCAAAGAAGCATCAGGGAATTTACTTCACAAACTAAAGAAGAGATTTGCATGGCATTTTGTGGATTTGAATCTCAAAATGAAAAAAAAAAAAAAGATTATACACAAGACACTAGGAACTCTATGAATTTTTACTTTAGGAGAAAAAAACAAAAAAAACCCAAACCAAACCAAACAAACAAAAAACAAAAACAAACAAAAAAAAAAACCCCAAGCAAACAAACGAAAAAAAACCAGAACAGCAATCTTAACAAATCCTTAGGGACAAAAGATATTAATCTCATATAAAAACACAAGATTCCTTAGGAAGAAGTTCTAGTTGTCTAAAGAAAGTTTGTTTCTGGAATACACCACAATATGTAAAATTCAGCTGGTTAATTATAGAGAGGCAAGATCTCAGTACCAATGAGACTAAATCCTTGTGTTGTCATATTGACATCACATCTGTGCATCCAAATATGAAGAGTTTTCCTTAACAAGAGCACGTAATATGATTTGCACTGTTCTGACTGGTACTGCACTGATGAAAATACGTGGTTGTACTTATGTTGCTGAGGTACGTAACACTTTCCTCATATTTTTTTCATTGTTTAACAGTCTGGGGAATAAATTTGTGATTCCAGGAAACAACTGTTGTAAGAATTTTATATAGAGTATATAAAAAGGGAATTAATTAATTAATTAATTAAGGGAAGGTACTAAAAATCAAATAAACCCAACAATTATTTTAGTTTTTCCACTCTCATGTTCAACAGTCCCTAATGTGTGAAAATATTCCTTATTTCTCTGTATAGATACACCTACCAGCTCCAAAACCAGTGGAGAGATGGCTTCTACAGGTTCACTACTTCCTTGCACAAAAGGTTAAGTGATCTTTTACAGTGTACTTCTCCTTAAATAAAAGGGTTGACATTTTTGTGTCTAGGATTTCCAGGATAAAATTATGTGCATGCATGTGGTGTGACACAGGTACCGTGAATCTAATTTGTCTGACTTAATCCTTGTCATGGTACACATCTGGATTGGGCACTCACTACAATTAAAAAGGATCTTGACTGCATCCAATTATTTTAGTGTAGATGTGACTTCCAATCCTTACTTCACATCTATTATCGCCAGAGATCCAGGCATCAAATCAAACTGCAAGATGTCCATAGAGTATAGAAAATGCAAAGTTTTCAAATTCTATTCAGAAAAAAATTCTGTCTGATAGGAAAAAACCAAACCACACCAAAGTCTTGCCTGGCCATGTAATGGCCTTACTCATCAGCAAAACATTCAGAGCTTCTACAAAGAAGAACATAATGTATAACTGATACAAGGTATAGTATTCTATTTTGTTCCTGAAAACTGTTAGAAATTTTGCCTGGATGACCTTAAAAGTTCAGTTTCTTGAATACTTATGTCTTGATTTTTTTTCACACAACTATGTCATAGTTAAAAAAATTAAAAATCTAGCCACATATATTTTTGTCATGAATCAGGAAAGTTAGTAATGGCCTTTGAGAATGTATTAATAAAAAGGTAATATTCTTTCTTATATTTTAGCACAGGTAATCACAACAGATGTAGCATACTATTCAGTTCTAATATTCATTATCCATTTATCTTTCCTAAGTATTTCACAGCAGCTTGTAAACCTCTAAATTTTTAAAAGCTTGCCTTGCGGAAAGAAATGCATTTTAAAGTTGTAGTCTCAGGTTAGTCAAGAAAATAGATGCAAAGAATCAAGTGAAAATGAAAAAAATCCCTTAATCCTTCTTGAATTTTTCTACTTGTGAGTTGTATATGGTAGCTTTAAAATAATTTACTTTCAATATTTTACTTTCTTTTATTATTAATGAGAATGAATTCATTTGTTAAACAGAAAAAAAAAAGATTACTATTTATTTTTCCTGCTTTATCTGTGAAATATAAAATTAAAATCTCTTTTGCTTTTACCAAAACTAACATTTCTCATTAAAATGCTACAGAAATTTCAGTTAATTTTCCTTTAGCCTTCTTGTATGCCTGAGGCAACTGTCTAAGACCTTTTAATTCTGAGGCTTTTCAGACCTACAGCTGAGGAGAACAGTGTAAAGGGTTTTGTGCTACTGTGTGGTTCATAGATAGACACAATTTTCCTTTTCTCTGGTCCAGATGTATTTAGCAAGCATTTTGTTCTTTTCTATGGTGTTAATGTTTACTTCTTTCCTTTTGTTTTTATTCATCAGGACTGTTCTGGGCCTCACATAAACAGCCAGAAGTGCTGCCCAAGTACCTGACATCACTCGGTGACCTCCCTGAAGCTGACCAGAAAGGATATTGTTGGATTTCGAAGGGGAAGATCTGTCTTCTGCTTGTGGTATGAGCCTTGCTAAATGAAGATTCACCAAATCTGAAAGGGATGGTTTATGTTTGAATTACCCTATGTCTTCATTTCTCTAAAGACCCTTTTTAATTATGAGCAAGTTATAAGAATAGCACCTTCCATAATGTAAGCATAGTTCTGGTCTGTCAGCAGCTCTCTACAACTAAATTTTTTAATGCTTAGCAGCAGAATGACAAGATTTTTTTGTCTCTTTCAAAGCTGCCTATTTTGACAGAGAAGATGGATGAAACCAGTTTCCATTGCTGCTGCCCGACTACCCACTCCAACATCCTCACTGAACACCAAGAGTGAAACATTGATACTTGGCATGTCTTACTTGTGACATGCTTACCTGCAAACAGGTTGCTGAGGGAGCCAGAGCTGACTACAGTGTTCATGGAATCAAAAAAAACACCTCAAATTATTATCAAACCTAAATGTTTCAAATCTCATGGCCTGAGACAGAAAGTCAAGCTGTTTGCCCACTTTGAAGGGGGAAGGGGAACAAACAGTACTCCATGTTGCAATAACTACCAATTTTAAGCTGGCACTGTCTGCATAGAGAGTCATGTGCAGGTTATCCTGATTATCCTGACTGTGATCTAGAAGGCTGTACCAGAAAAGACAGAAATATTCTGGAAGACAGGTATCTTAATGCCTGCAGTCTGTTTCCCACGGTGTGAATTTTAAATCATAAACTAAATATTCATTAACATATTTTTATCTTGAGATAACCAAGTTATCTGAATCTAAAGAAGCTAACTGCAGTGGGTTCTGGTTAAAAGCCCATTGCAACAAAGATTTCTATAAGCACCATACTGCCATAATTTCCATTGTATTTACCAATGTCATGACACTGTGTCCCTTGGAAAATTCATAGAGAGGCACTCAAAATTCAGGGCAATAACAAGACCTGTCTGACTTGAAGAATTTTGGGCTTATTTGCCTAGATAGATTTTGGAAAACATTTTTGGGGAAGAAGCTATTATATGACATTTAAAAATTCCAGCATCAAAAAGATATAATGCCTGTGAGGGCAACACTAAGTGGTAAACTGAAAGAAGATTAAAAGTGAGTAACTCATAAAGTCTATAAGCTGTGGAAAAAGAGAGAAGATAAAAAAACCAGCCAACTCAATTTGATGTTACAGCTGAAAGTCTACATTTACAAAGAGGCTCCTTCTGTTGCTTTTACACACTCTTTATTCCTATCAGGTGATAAAATGCTTAGGGTGCTTAGGTTATGGGCATAATAAATATTCAAAAGTCTTTCAAAATACATACAAATGACAAAGTTAAGAGTACATGCTAGAAATAATTTATAACACCTGTATCAGTCAGAACAATATAAAAGCAGCACAAGTTCATTAAGCACAGGAACAGAGCAGCATTTGACAGCTTTCCACTACAGTTTACAGGAAAGGAATGTTATCTTGGTATTTCATAGTAGATCATCTCAATGATACTCATGCTGGCAAGCTGTAAGTTAGCACATGTCATTTCCATGCACTTCCTCTTTGCAAAGAAAGAAGAAAACTGCTGAAAGTATACTGACATAGCAGCATTAGTTTTCAAACAACAGTCTGCACCTCTTAATGATCACACACCTAATACACCGAGAAAGGCGTATTTTCTTGCTAAGTATTCTGTCGCAGTTAAAGGAAGAGCCTAGCAACACTGAAATGTCCTAACAGTTTAACAACAGGAGCTAATTAATGATTTTTATTTCCTATCTGGTGAATAATATCAAGTTGTTTTTTTACTTTTGCATCTATGTAAGAGCTATGGAAAATCATATATAATGGTTAGAAAAGCAGTTCACATGAAATTTCTGTATGGGCAGAAGTTCTTACAGTTCTTTGAAATGACCTTCAAATTTCAACAAAACCATGTTGTTTAGATGGAAGAAATATTTTAGGGAAAACAAGCAGAGTACTGACTGATCATGGTTTAGGTCTGTTTATTTTGTATTGAATTAAGTGTGCAAACTCAGGCACAGTTATGGAAGCATTAAGAGAGACATGAAGATAATTTGTAGGCTCATGTTAGCTTACTACGAAGTGAAAGCAAATAAAACAAAGATTGCTAATTTGTCCTGAGTGTAAATTCTTTAAATAATGTAAGTACTCTGCTGCTAACCACAAAAGTATGTAGCTAAAGAAAACTGAAAAAAAATCATAAGAGGAGGTCCAGAAATGTTTTATTTGGAAAGACAGACACTTGAAGGGTTACCTTTTCATTTTCTTATGCAGCTTTAGTCCTGAGGGAGATAATAACCTGTGGTGAATATATGTGATTCTGAAACTGACGATCATGTTATGTTGCATAAGCATAATGACAAAAGAATTATAGTTTTCCAAGGAAATATAAATCTGTTGTCTTAACATTTGAGATTTCCAACCCGGATAACTCTAATTTATTTTTATATAGAGATTATGTAATTGATTACAATTTACACAGTGAAAAACAGTTGAAAAGCTATGAATGTGTTTTCTCCAATGGAACATAGAACAAAATTAAATATACAAGATCTGAGCATCTGGGGGGAAACATGGAGTTCCTGTGCCATGTTTATTGATGTGTTACTATTTTTGTGTTGTGGTATACTTGTCACATTAAAGCATCTAGTATTATTGTCTGCTTTTTCAGAAATAGATGCACAGAAGGACATTGGAGTCTACAATGCCAAGGAAACTAAACACCTCTTCCACTGGGGAAGTGAGGGGAGGGAGATGTTTTCTTAGTCTGGAGGTTTTCCGCTGTTAAAGTTCACAGGCTTTGTGCAAATAAGAAGGAAATGGATGCATTAGATCTTCTTGAAAATCTCCTGTCAGCTTTTCATTTACTATACAAGTGGCTTTTTACAATTTCAGAGCAGAAAATACAGAAGATCTAGTAAGATATAAAGAGTAGACAATAGAGCCCTCATCTAATCTATCTTAATCTGTGTTTTGAGTTTGTTTTTTTGTTTGTTTGTTTGTTTTTGTTGTTGTTTTGTGTGTGTGTGTGTGTGTGTGTGTGTGTGTGTGTTTGTTTTTGGGGTTTTGTTTGTGTTTTTTTGTTTTGTTTTGTGGGTTTTTTTTTAATTTTTAAATTTATTTTATTTTTCCCAACTTCTTTGGCTCTCTCTGCAATCCCTGTTATTTTTATTTCAGAAGTAGTTGTTTTGGTTCAGAAAGTATGATCATTGCTGGCAGTACAAACTGCTGGGTAACAGCAAAAACTACCATTTCTTCCTGCATGGACATGATGCCCTGTGAGAGTCTTGATGACTGCAGGAGAACAGAAGGCAGGCTCTGTCACCTTAGCCATCTTTGCCTGATATTATAGTCTTTTCTGTTTAAACACTGGCAGTAGTGCTAAACCTATGCATAACATGAATGGACGTGTCGGAGAGTCAATCTTCAGGTCTAAATTGTGCTTTCAACAATGATTCACATAAATTATTATGGTTGTTTAATCACAGAGCTTGCATTTTGCCGCTCTTACAAATCTAAAAGTCACTTCTCTCATAAGTTGGGACTCTATATTACTGCTAGGACAAGCCTCAACAGTTCTAGTCAGCTGACAACAATTTACTATATCTATAAAAATATATATGTACAGATTGGAAAGCACTCTGTATTATTAATGGCATAAATGTATTAGAAAAATTTAGGTATGTGCAAGTTTGTAAAAATCATCCATGTGTGTTGACATAATGTGTTATAATGGGACAAGAAGGAACATTTCTTCAATCGAATGGTGTTCATCCATAAATGACAATACATGCAATTTATGTTACCAAGGGTGTGAATTTGAGCAATTTAATCTTGTATTTTTGTTTTGAATTACAAAGGTTGTAACAGGCTTTTTTTTCTGATTTAGATCTAGCTGTTTGATCATTAGACCTTGCTTCTTTAAAATAGCTAGAACATTTTTTATAAATTAAAATAACAACTGTGCAGTTTTCTAAATACTTCTAACTTTAGGCTCCTGTGGACTGTGGAATTCATTTTTATTCCAGTTTATCAGGATAACTCTTTTATTAAGGTTTCCATTTGATTTCTAGCCTCTTGTTTTATCTAGGAACCAGGCCTTGCTGAAAAGTTTTAGCCTGGAATTTAACTTAGAAAGATGAAAATACGTTTAATGGAATCTTTTTTCCACTTCTTCTGATATAAAAAATATTTTGAAAATGAGAATAGTAGAAAAGCTATCTGTCTTCCTAAGCTTGCAGTCCTGAACCTAGAGAGTTAAAAATGTTGTATTTAAGGATGTACTCTACTCCTCTCAACTATTTAGCTTTGTAACTTAAACTGTAAATATCTGTTCTCTTAATTGTTCTTCCTTCTTTTAATTATACCACGTCCAATGATTTTTATGTAGTATCTCCAGTTCAGTCTTCTTACCTTGTCTAACATTGCAATTTTATATAAAAATGAGTAATTTAAAAGATAAAGCCTTAATTGTTCTAGTCAGAACGTCATGTTCTTCTTCAACTCCCCAGATTCTCATCCAACCACTCCTATTCAGGAACAGAATCTTTGCTTGTCCAACTAACTAGATCTCTGAAATCAGCAAAAGGTAGTAACACACATGTTATCAGAACAGTAATAGGGTCACTGGATTTTTAATAGAACTGAAACAGTCACTAAAGACACAATCATGACAGAAACATGCTTCTTTTGTGTTCTTACATGGTAAGAAAAGCATCTTAATATGCAAAATAACATGTCATTCCAGTGTTTTTGGCTCAGAAATCTAACTTTATGAATTGTTTCAGCCAACGCAAAGCAATCTCTGCTCTATTTTCCAGGCCATAACAAGTCTGTGCCCTGCTCACTTGGTGCTCACGTAAAGAAACTCAGACCCATCTGCTTGCCTGTGTATATGCTTACTGTATCTTGAACTGTTTTCTACTGTGAGGGTCCTTCTAGGGAGGAAGCAATCACAATCAGAGTAATTGTTCTCTCACATATTAAACATATTCATCTGTAAGCCTTCTACTGCACTTTTGCCCTGGGAAAAGTCTCATAAGGTGCAGATTTTTTGGGGAAGCTCACAGAATATTTACTTTTACCATATCAAGATCTTCTATATCCTTTGAAGAGTGGTGATTCACTCACTGTTTTCTCCTCCTTTGATTCCACTAAGGTAGGACTACACACGTTTCTGGGGATAAATCTTATGACAATATGCTGCACTTCATCTCAGGATCTTAATTTTTCATCTCATCTATGAAAAACTGATAGCAAATATCTATTGTCTTGGCTTGTGGATTGAAAAAAACCCCAACTGTGACAACCACAGGTATCTCCTAGCATTTATCTTTATTTGGCTTTATGGTAAAAATACAAGCTCCAATAAAATGGGTATTATTCCAAGAACTCATGCTCGTGCTTGTATTGTTTAGAGCCTACTTCTCACAGCATAAAGAGATGCAATTCATACTCATTTGCTTCTGTATTTACGAGAGATGGGCTGAACTCTGAGCCTAGAGGTGTTGGGTGTTGAAGATGGCAGCTGAGGAACAACAGATAGTTAATCTCCGCTATAGCTGGTGAGACACTCATTTAGCAGGAATTATTCCTTTTGGATCCCATATGCTTTGTACTTTCCACATCCGTTCTTTCTATTCTTATTGAAGGTAAAGTAGTCCTTTTTGGTATCCATTGGAGAACATGAGCATTTTAATGACTGAGCTCTTTAAGAAGAAATTAGATTGGCTTCACGCACCAGCCAGTCATCCTTGAAATAAAACCTAATAAAATACACTTTTCTCTTGGAAACTAGAGTAAGACCAACATAGAATTTCCTTTTAATGTTCAGATGCTAAAGAAAACAGAACCTTCTTAATGTGCCAAGCAGAAAAATGAGCTCAATGAGCTGATACTTCTGTAAGCATTTTCGCCACTGCTTCATGAAATGGTTGCTATGGAGCGAAG
Source organism: Margarornis squamiger (assembly GCA_035222235.1). Taxonomy (NCBI): domain Eukaryota; kingdom Metazoa; phylum Chordata; class Aves; order Passeriformes; family Furnariidae; genus Margarornis; species Margarornis squamiger. The sequence continues at coordinate 32,562,189 of JAWWTY010000123.1, forward strand.
GTTGCTGCTACGGTGACTATAAAGTGATGTTTCTTTCTTTCTTCCTTTATTTTCTTGAAAGATCCTATGTTTTGCACTTGTTGAAGTAGTAACATTTTGTTTTTCTTAAGGAATGGCAAGTATCCCAAAACTGTATCTGAACCAATGAGAATATAAAATAGTAGTAGCTACCTTATTGAAAACATATGCAAAAATTTCTCATTCATTGTAATTTCCATTAAAGCTGTGTGATGTCTTGCTCCTCACTGTCTCCTAATTCCTCTACATTTTCTGCTACCTATTTGATATCGTAATTGCCTAGAGATAAAATAATTTTCCCTTTCATCTATTGATCTGCTTTAATTTTGTTATTATGAAGCATAATTACATATATTCAGCTCCTATTGGCTGATGTTAAGAGACAGTTTCTGAGGTAGCGAAAATATGAGCTACTGTTTTGCTGTATTATCTCAAACCTGATGACTGTAATACAGGTCTGGTCAGTTCTCTATTACATGCAGTGAAGGTGACCTCACTGTTTGTTGTGGTATGTAGACCTTTGCAGTGAAATATGTTGCAGATGTGTAAAACATGTTTTTACTTGGAATTTTGAGTCATTATTCTGTTCTGCTTTCTGTCTCTTTTGAACGTTCTGTTGCAAAGAGATAAGAATTAATAAAGTTTTTATTTAATGTATGTACATTTTTTGTATTACTTATACTTGACATTTAAATGTGTCTTAGTACATGAAGAAAATTATAAACTGATTAGAGGTGGCTATTAATTTTTAATGTATCACATGCAATTCTCTAATAGATTTCATTCAGCAGAAAACCTACAAGTTTCTGGTTCTTTCAGTTTTGAAAAAGACACATTTCTGGTTAGAGTAAGTCAGTACTCCTATGTGATTCCTTTCATGGCTCATTCCATTAAAGAAATCAAATTAAGAAAACAGAAGCCAATGAAAATACCACTTTCTACAGCTAAGAGTAAAAATCTCAACTTCCTAGAAGTGTTCTTCCAGATAGTTCTATGCACCTATGAATATATTTAAACCTGAATGGATGAAACAGTAATTTCTTATTAGGGAGGTTTTATTTCTTTATTTACTTACCTGTTCTCACTGACTGCTCTCAGAGTTACAGGATGTCAGGAAGGATATACAACAGTTATATATCTATATGTATCTAGATATAAGGAAGCTGACTCACATGGAATTTAGTCAAAAAGAAGCAATTAGTTTTCTAGGTATTAGATGCTCAAGGAGCCTGTATCACCTCTTTCCATTTTTCAACCTATTTTTTTTCTTTTTAATTCTCTTTAAAGGATTGGTGCTACTTGGAGATATAAAAGCGGATCAACACTAGGAAGGACAATGGCATGAGATGGTTGCCATATGGTGAGTAAAAGTACCCAACCATAGCAGAAAGCACAGGTCTGACTTCATAGAGGTATTTCTCTTCTTTTGAACAAGTATGTGGGAAGAGTAAAGAAACAGGGTGTGGATACCTTGAAAGGTCATAAGTCAAATATTTTGGTTTTTATTAGTTCCGCAGCATTGTCAATGAATTGAATCCTCCTTTAGGAATGGATCAATTTTTGTTTTGCATTTTGGACTAGCCAGCCAGAAAAAAACACTACTTAAGTTTACAATACTCTGTGTGGTTCACTGCTTTCGCTTTCCCTATTAAACTGTCTTTACCTCAACCTATGAGTTTTCTCAGTTTTAATCTTCCAGTTCTCTCCCCATTCCACTGGAGAGGAGTGAGATAGCAAATGCATGGTGCTTAGCTGCCAGCTGGCCTTAAACCGTGATGCTGCTCTACTGGGATTACTGTCTGCAGGTCTTATGTGTAATACTGTTCACTGCAAAATGAATGCATATGAAAGGATTCCCTGTATCAGTCTCATAGTTCACTAAACAACCATAAAATGAAATTAGCTTCTCTTCATTACTAACTCAAGTCATATTCAAGTGAGAATATTAGAAAAAATCATTCCTGATTATCAATTTTCTGACCCATCTACTACATCCTGGTCTGGAGCTTTTGTGCAGTTGATGTAGGGTTTTTTTTTGTTTTAAATAGTTTCTGATTCAGGGAACTAGCACCTGAGAAAAACCCTAAAGCTTCCACTCTCTCTCTTTTGCTTTGCATATGATAAAAATCTTTGTTTCTAATTGTCAATGTGTTTACTCCTTAACCATCTTATTGTATTTCTTTGTCCTTGCATTATCTTCCATACCTTCCACAAATTACCTCCAGGTTTTCTTTTCCAGTGTACCATTTGCATTATGAGTAGCCCAAAGGAGGGGGAGAGGGTGTTAAAATAAAATGTTTTCTATTTTTTTGTTTGTCTTTTTGTAATTCAATTTATTTAGATACTTAATCTATACTTTCCATTTTGCATGACAATATTTAAAATATACAAAATCCTGATGTCTGACTTATTAAAGGGTGTCATCTTCTGTCCTGTTCTACAAACTGGCAAATGATGTACTTGCATGAAGATCTAGTAGATTTCAAATAAACAGGTAGTGACATTTCACTCACTGGTTTTTACTATTTGCTTCACTTCAGGTGCCAGCACAAAGGTAGCTCAGTTAGAGCACAGTGCTAATAACACCAAGGTTGTGGGTTTAATCCTCATACAAGCCATTCACTTAAGAGGTGGTCTTAATGATCCTTGTGGGTCCCTTCCAACTCAGAATATTCTGTGAAAGTGAGGGAGAATAATTCTTTCATTGATTGAGTACTGCACCAAAAAGGGATTTCTCTACATAGTGTAACTTGCACTGAAAACAACGCACTCAGTCTCAAATACATACAGACTTCCAATGGCAACCATTGAAACTCTTACATTTTTCTAAAATAACACACATAAACATAGGGGCAGATTAGCCTGTGGATGGATGGAGGAATGAGCAGAAGATGAATGACTTCATAGTAGCCATTTGGGTTATGCCAGATAATGAGGGGTTTTTAGTGTGTTTTGCTTGTTTGTTTGTTTGTTTGTTTGTTGGGTTTTTGTGTGTTTGTTTGGGTTTTTTCCCTTTTTTTTTTTAATTGGTGATTTATTTGTTTTATGGGAAAAAAAAAAAAAAGGCAGGTATAGCTTACCTTAATTCAAAAGAAAAACCCTGCTCAGTTTCAAACTGAAAGCAGCATACAGCCAAATGTTCTAGTACCTGGAAGAGAAATTCTTGTGCCAGGAGCAGATGCTCAGGAATTGGCAGCAGGAGCTGCAGGGGCAGCTCTAAGGGAAAGGCCAGGGGCTACCCCATGTCAGACATAGCCCATCCTGATGGACCCACCACAGGGCACAACTGAGGCCCTCAGCCACACTTGTGGCACTTCTTGGAAAGTGTATTCAAGAAAGGGCATAAATCACCAAAGAGAGAGAGAGGAGAAAAGAACAATAGAGTTTGATGAATGCTAATGTCAGGTGTGGGGGAGGTGTTGACATAACAAAGCAACAAAATTAATTTAAATTTCTCCAGGTTGAACCTGTTCTGACCAAAACAATAACTGGTAAGTAATTTCCCTGCCTTTATTTTGACCCACAGACTTGGGAGTGAGTAAGTGGCCAAATAGCTACTTGACTGCTAGCCTTGGTGATCATGGACTCCAAGAAACACTGCAAAAAACAGTTACAGAAATATATGAGAACAGCCTGGGAAGCTGGAATTTGCCCCCCTCCCTCCTTCTCCATAACTCAACAATACAAGTCATCAGGTACAGTTCATCAGATTTAAAAGGTACTTGTTGTGTTTTGGGGGATAAAACAAGAGAATCAATAGATATCATGACCGGATGATATAATGTTTTGTCCTCCAGGGAACTTCTTGGTAATTTTGGTGCAGTGGCCAAGCCAGATATTTTTGGCAGTTCAAAGAAGGGCCAGCAGATCAGCTGAGTGCCACTTGTGGCTGTCATTATGACTACAAAGCTATTGGTCCCCAGGAGGCCTGTAACAACTTTACATTACTCTCAGCTTCTACCTTTCCACATTGTGTTGCTCAGTGAACACCACCTTTCTGAGTATTTTATGGAAGAGCTATGTTTATAATAGTATTTGGTCAAGTAAGAGTCCCAAACGAGTGCAATTAATGTAAATGTCGTGACTTTTGCAGTTTTTAGTATTGTCACAATAGATTTGTACTCCTTATTTAATAGATCAAACAGACCTATGCCGCCAATTATTAGATTCCAGTAATAAAAGCTTTAAAGATATGTTAAATAAACATATGGTTCTTTTCAGCAGTCTTCCATGTAAATAACAAGCAGAAATATTTATTTGTTTTCCCGGATATTAAATTTCTGTTAGCCAAATTGTACCTATGGGTATAACCATACTGAGGTTGTTTAAAGTATGTTTTTATTTTCTGTAATGATTGATGTACTAGGGAATCTCAGAAAACTTGCCTGAAGAAAATTTTCTTTATAGTGACAGGAACAAACCCCTATTCATTAAAAAGATAAAACAAAACAATTTTCAGTGTCTAAAGAACATTATAAATTAATGGAACTCTTAAAGAGGGATCAGAGTTATTTTGTTTCAAGTATTTGCTTGAATTTCTCATTAATAAAGTATGATTTCAAGTATGAAAGTTGATAAAATTGATTTTGTACCAATCAACACATATTGCCTGCCTATGGCACTAATATTATGCTGATGTGCTCAGTAAGAGTGGTCTGAGATCAGTTTAAAAACACTTAAAGCAATGTTCATAACTTTCAGCTGTGATGTTTTCAGGATGTTTGCTTTATAATTAACTAAGTCAACAAATTCTGTGAAGAAAAAATATTAAGCCGTGCAGATTTCCTGAGATGGAAAATAGATTATACTAGCACTAAAGATATTAGTTATTCATCTCGTAAAACAAATTACATAACTTCTTTATAGGACAACACAACTATGGAAACCACTTTTAAGTTTTTTGGAATACAGAAACATGGATCTGAATACATTTGGGTTATATTCAATTTGGAAATTGATGGGATTTTCTTGTTAAAATGAATATTCAGATTGATAATTTTTTGTTTGTTTTCCATTTTTTGTCATATTCATTTTCATTTAGACTGTAAGGTCTTTATGATCAGCACCATGTCTTCACATACTTTTATATTAGCACAATGGTGCTGTTATTTGAACGAGAACTTCTGAATTCACCTAAGTGTAAGATCAATTACACAATAATTGTAGTGACTGTTAGCGAATTCCGACTTCTAGTGACCTGGGAAAGATTTTGTTTGTGTGTTCAATTTTAACCACAACTGAGGGGACAAAAAAGGTAATGTGCAGTACAAATGCTAATAGTTAAACTGGTGCCAGTTTAAACATTGGAAATGTTTGTAAAATCCTGACTGCTTGATAAGGTGATGCTTCCTGATTCATAAATGTCTCAAATTATAAAAAAGCCCCAAACCTAAAAGAAGCCCATGCAGGAAATAACACTCCAGTATCCAAAAGCTCAGTAATTTGTTATAACTAGCTTTTCTTTGAACAATTAAATTATCCCAGAACACATTATATTTGAAATTACTAAGAAATATCTATAACCCAAAATGCAAGAAGAGTTAGAGTTGATGCAGACTTCCAGCAGGGCCCAGAACAGTGCAGAACGATCACATGACTCCTTTGTGTTTACTCTTCACATTGTTAACAGGTCTGACAGGGATTTAAATATTTAGAGTAGAAATTAAATTTTTATAGTTACTATGGGGACTGTGGGGAAACAATTAATAGCAACCTTACAATAAAAACAGCTTTAGAAGACAAGTGACATTTAGTTCATACAAGGCAGCATATGCTTTGTCTTCTTTCTTCAGCTGTGGGAATGCCCAGCCTTTGGCCCTGTTCCTACAAGATGATGACTATCCTCAACTTCAAGTTCTGCTCTCCCTGTTTACTGAGAGCAGAGTCTGGAGACATTTCATTTATCAGGACAATTGCCCATGATTCACATTGGTGTAGGGCAGCAGAATCTGTCATTCACTTAGGTTGCAGTGCAGGGTTCTTCAAAACATGTAGAGTGAGACCCTTAATTTGCCATATGTTGGAAACAGCAAATGGCCACCAAGGAAATTAGCACACATCTTTGTAATACTTTTTTTCTTAGTACAATTGCTGAATCTTTTTTTTTTTTTCCTTTCCCTCCCTCTCTTGTGATGACTTGCCTTTACAGATCAAAGACTGCATTAAAAAATGAAAAATATGCACAGGAGCACCGGAGGGAGAACATGTCAAGGCATACAGCTGTCTGGCTCAGACCAATCATGGGTCATTTGGAAGGCCATGCTTTCTGGAGCTCATTTGTCTATAAAGCTGTGCACATACTGACACCTCACAGTGGGTGCAGCACAGGCCCTCTGCACAATCTCTAGCTATAGCTTTACTAGTGTGCTACCCCTTACTCTACACTTTGGAACAGTATGCAGCCTCAGAGAAGCTCAGTGGTCGAGGCATCAATTCTGTCTGGCCCATATGCTGGAAAAAAGGACAGGAAAAAACACAGATGGCGTTATCCCCCACACCTGAAACAAACCAGCCAGGCATAGTGCAGCTCAGATTTGTTAAGGTGTTTTTTCATTAAACTAAAGATTAGTGACTCATAAAGAGCAAATTTACTACACAATTGCAATCTTTTGTCTTGCTGAATTTGCAAAATGTTGTTTATATATAACAATGATTGGAAGTCATTAAAGGCATGTAAATAAGCTGTACTCCTGTTGTGGATTATTTTGCTTTCTAAGTTCTCTATAAAAGTCACTTAGGAGGTTAAATCATATTATTGGCAGTTTTGTTAAGCTTCTTATTTTCAGTTAATTTTATCCTTAAATGTACTGCCACGACTGCTAGATGAGTTAGAGCATCAGACAGAGATCATTGTTAGCTACAGCTGAATCATTAACAGTCTAGTTAAATATTAAGAGACAGATTCTATCAAAAGCTTACTCACTCGGGTTCAGTCTTTTTAGTAGGGATAATTTGAAACTTGGTGCTTCTATAGAGTAGGGTGTCAGAGTAAGGGTACCATTTGTGCCCCACACCAAGGGTAACAGCATATTTAAAGAGCTAAAGAAAAAACATTATGACTTATGTGTGTAGTTTAAGTATTCACATAAACGGTGATGTTTTATTTTGTATTAGTTACTTTATAAATAAAACTGCATCTGCTATAACAAGAAGGTCACATGAGGTTTTCTGTGTTTGCTAACTTTCTGAGATCATCTTCCTACTCACATAGGAAAAATCTTTCAAGTACATTTTAAATAATTTTGGCTTTGTTTAGAATATTTTTCCTTGCACAGACATAACATATGTCAAAGTCTGTTCTTTCAGTGTTTGCAAATGTTATTTTTTACTTCTATGAAGATTTTGTCCTAAAAGAAACAGAAAAAATATCTAAGTATTATGTTGATTTTCATGGTTGTAAGTGCTTTCTAAATACTGCAAATTCATTGCATAATATCCAAGCCCATAGGAACGCTGACAGCTCCTTTTCAAGACGGGAGAACTGAGGCATCTGCTAACAAAGGCCAAAACTATCAAGTGACATCTGAACATTCCATGCTTAATTTGATAAACTTCCTTTTGTTTTGCCAGGCATTGTGGATTTTTTTTTTTTTTTTGTATTTTTTGTATTGTTGGTTTGGTCTTTTGAGTGGTTTGTTTTTTGGGGTTTTTTTTTTGGTAAGTTTGTTTTGGTGTTTGTTTTTTGTTGTATTTTGTTTGGTTGGGGTTTTTTGAAATTTTTTTTCCTTGAGAGATTAATGATTCTGCAGTGTTGAACATGTTCAGAATTGATTCTGGCTGCATTTGGATGCAGTCATGAATACTCACTAATTCTACAAGTGTAGTTCCAGATATCTCACACTAATCAAATAGAAAAGGAGGAAGACATAATTGATGATAATAATTCATTTCCTGTAATAAGTATTTTAAGTATCCTGTTCATGGACAAGATTTCTGTGTTTCTGTCTAGTTGTCTATACTAACATTTTCCTAATTGCAAAATAGTCTCTTTCTTCTGTCCCTCCACCAATTCCCTTTTTTTCAGTCACAGCAATGACTGAAGCAAAGCTTAGATCATTCTATGGTACACAAATAACATTCAGTCTCAGAATTCTGTTTTTGTGGAGTCATATCTGAGTAGTTAAATGGCAATTAAATCTTTACAAATAGCTAAAGATTGCAAATGAAAAGCATTTCATAAAAATGGTATTGGATCACCTCCTGGATATAAACTATATAAAAAAGACCATTATCATATGTAAAATTATATGATACGCTGGAAAGAAAAAAAGAGTAAGGAAAAAAGGACCAGAACAAACAAACAATTACAGAACAACTGAAAGAAAGAACAAGTAAAAATTTTTCTTTAACAATTTTTTTAAAGAATTGAAACGGATGGAAAATTCAGCACTGTCTTTGCTGTCTGTTAGCATTTAATGTGCATCATCAGTTCATGTTTAGGCAGCTTTACTCAACTGCAAAGATGGCAGCTAGCTGAAAATAGATAATAAACACAGTTAACTAAGGATTTGAATAATAATTTCAATAAATTCATTAATTTGAATAATAATGTAATTACCAATTTGACAAATATTATTTTGACTGCTACAGAATTGGTTGACTATCATAAGAAGTATTCGTTGAATAAATGAATGGAAAATGACAAAAGTTTAGTTGGTAATGTATTCGATAAGTAATATTTAACAAGATCAACTGTACACATGATTTTATTTTCTGAATCCTGTATTACATAATTTTCTTAAAAAGCAGAAACTAGTCAATATTTTCCCCCTCAGCTGACCTAAGCCCAAGTGGGAACTGTTGGCTTTGTTTCTTGCAATACTGTTCCTCTAGTTGCATACAAATGAAACTGAAAGTTACGTACTTGCCCTGGAAAAAGCATATTTGTTAGATTTTATGACATTAAGGTCATAAAAGGTGAGGGACTGGAAAAAGTTATTAAAAAGTTATAAATGGCTCAAAACAACCTGGGGCGGGGGAGCAGGGCAAGTTCTGCCAAGGCAGGACGGTGCACTGTCCCACAATAAACCCTAAGAGCCTCCTTGAGCAGCACTAGTGCAGCCCTCAGTCACTGGCACACTGGGAACACCGCCTCATCCCTTCTCATCCCATCCCTGGAGCTTTTAATCCAGCCCAGAATGGCTATTATCCATTGGCACCCTTGGGACTCCGTACCACAGCTCCTGGAGGCCCTAACCCAGCCCAGAATGGCTGGCACACTGGAAGCCCCAGCTGGAGTGGGTAGCCTCAGGGGCCCAGAGCAAATCCAACCAACACCGTGTGGCCGCCACGTGGGTGCAGCCCTACCATTTCCTGGATGCCTGGTAGCTGATTCTACACTGGATCTGGCAGAGTGGGTAAAATTCTCTCTTTCTCTCTTCTTCCTCCTCTCCTAATTTCCTTTTCTTGATATTGGGGTGACATAAACCTGGATGGCTTGGAATTTGCTAAGTTAATGCTTTGTGAAATGCATTATGCTGATTGTTTGTTTTAAACTTTTGCCAAATTCCCATATTTTCCAAAGTTTGCCAGTAAAGTGTGTTATTTTGCCCCCCTGAGAGATGTCCTATCATTGTGCACGGTCTCAAAGTATAAAATAATTGAAAGTCCCTTTTAATAAATCCATAGGATGGGTTTTGGGAGTCATATATATTTTTAATGTAAAACCCCTCCAATGAGCTTGTGCTAAGAGCCTGGGGTGTTACATAAGTACAGGAAAGGCTTCAACTTAGGTTTAAAGGTATGACAAGTTTTTTATAGTGCTCCACATTTTAAATATAAAGAGAGCTATTGCTTAAAATCAAAATCCTATTTTAATCACACCTCTTGTATTTTTCTTTTTGTTATATTCACAATGATGATTAGAGACATGCTTTACTAAAAGCATGTCTTATCATAATAATCAAACATTCCAATGCAAACTAGAAATGAAGATGGCATAAAAATACCCCCCCCCAAACCTTCATATTTAAAACTTACTTTACTTCAAATTGACATTTTTAGTATCTTTAATGCAGTAGAGTTTTGAACTACTTCAACTGAGTAGGTGACAAACTTCCATTACTCTTTTCTCTGTGTGTGTGTATCCTTTCTTCCCATAACCTGACAATGACTGTTAATTCTTTCAAATTTTTTAGGAGCAATGCTAGGGGGGAAAAAAAAAAAAAAAAAGAAAGGAAAAAAAAAAGATCATGTCGGCTATTTGAAATCATATGTCATCTTCTTTCTCTCTCTATGAGATACTTCAAAGATTTTTCTAAGACATTTTAAAATCATCTCCAAAGGGACATTGTTTAATGCTCTTATATAGGGGGTCAGCATATCTGGATAGTATTGTTCTCCCTTTACCCTTCAGATGTCCTGGTTAGCGTCTGGAGGCACAAAAAGTTTGAATTAAGGAAGAAATATACATCAGAAGAAGAAAACAAATGTCAAGGCTGAGAAGCCCCTTTGGCCTTGCAGAACTTGAAAGGGAAGGGCAGGCACAGCAGCAGAGGTTCTCTGTACAAGGCCCTCCGGCACCAATGGCTCCTTAGTGTCTGTCACCTAACTGACCCTTACATTTTAATTTTTCTGCAGATTGAAATATTTCTTTTGCTAAAGGGTTGTTTGTTTTTTTTTGTCTGTTAGAGCATTGTAATGAAACCTAGTGGCTTTTGATGCAAGACAGGACAGACAATGTAGTAATTGAAATTTCTAAGGAAGGATAGCGCAGCAGGGGTTAGAGATGAAAAGGTGTTTTGGAGGCCTTTGGTTGCCTGTGTGTCTAGCTTATGCTGCAGTTCTCTGTGGGCTGCTTGAGACCCTGCAGAATATCCCATCTTGTTTTACATTCACATCTTCTTAGGAAGAAATTGTACGTGTAGGATCATGCTATGGTACTGCTGGATTCAATTTGTATGATATTATGAAGTTTCCAGAGGACTAAACACTTTGTGTCATCTTATACAGATGGAATTCAGTTCTGACATTAACTGTGGAAGTGTGAAATAGTATAAAGAATCTCTCAAAAACTGAGTATATTTTGTTGTACTGTAGTGATATAAGCATACTGTCTTCATTGCAGTCTATGAGAGATTTATGCTTGATTTAGTAGTCAGACAGTCACACACAGAGCTAAATCAGATGTTAAGCCTTTGTCTTTCATTGGATTCAGCAAATATTCTAACCATCATCTAAGTTAGATTAAAAAATTTGACAGCATGCATTTAAACATCTGCTTGGAGATTTTAACTGTTAGTACAGAATCATGTTTTAATATTCCAGAGTAGTGAATATTGCATGAAAAGTCCCCATAGCAACAACTCTTAATTTCTTTGTGATACATAGAACTATATTTTACCAGTTTCCTTATGTTAGCTTAACCAAAAAAAGGAAACAAACTAATAAAACCAAGAAAAGCAGACAGACATTAAAATGCAATACCCCAAAATGATCTATCTAAACCTTTACTCCTTAATTTGTAAACAGTGCAGGTAGCAATTGACAGAGCAGCTGCCATTAACTCTATGCGTGTTGCTAGATCTCAGCAGTATTCCCTCTCATTGCACATAGAGCACGTGAAGTGAAAAATAACTGGAGGACCGCTTTGAGGGAAAAAAAAGACTCACCACAGTGTTGTTTTTTTCTTTTCTTTTTGTTGAAGCTGCAGGGTTAGGATGTCTCTTTATTTCAGTGAAGAAACTAGGGATTTAAAATAAAACCTCCTTAAATTTTGTTTCTTAATAAGTGAGCGCATTCACAAGTCATCTCCAACTCAGCCACAGGCAGACCACCTTCTAGCTGTCATGTTGCACTTTGAGGATAAGCTTAGACAAGTAGTTTAGGCAAGGATAAGTTTCGACAAGTATGTTTTCCTCATTTCAGCTGCCATGCTACTGAAATTTAAAAACAAAGTAATGGATTCAAACCAGTGCAAGCTGTTTAATTTTGTGCCCCACATGGGGATGCTATGCTTTTAGAACTGTTGTATCCTTGACCAAAGCTGAAGTCATAAACTGCACAAAATGCATTGTGTGGACTTCAAAAGGGAGCCACTGTAATGCAAAGAGCATACATATCTGTGTGTGTGTGTGTGTGTGTGTGTGTATGTGTGATGGCCAGACAGCAGGTAATATGTCTTCATAGGCTTGTCACAAAGATACAAAAAAATTAGACAATGAATCAAGGACTTTCCCCATTAAAGTCAATGTCAAAACTTCTACTGACTTCAGTTCTGTCAGAGCAGGGCACTAACACCTTGCAATTCCTGAACACATTTTGACATTTTGATGTTTTTGTTGCATATTCCTCCTAATGTTTCTGCACCTTTGATTATAAAGATCCACTGACTTTTTCTCTCTCAGTTGGTTCAGAAAGAGCATCTTCTTAATGGGAACAGTAGTTTTGAGTCATTCAAGCACAGTTTTTGGCAGTACTATTCTGAACCTTTTTTAAATTATGCTACTAAGGTTTGTTCCCTGACTGTGCCATGCCACAGAGAACTCAATTTGTTTTACACACGGGGTGATAAGGGAACATTAAGAAGCAGATGTGAAGACTTGTGAGTGTCAAGACCAGAAAAAAGGGAGAGAAATGTGACACAGAGTGATCTAATGGAGGAAAGGTTGAAGGTGTGAAGGGCAAAGCATAGACTTAACCAAATGGAAGGAACAATTAAAAATATGAGAGGATGTGAAAGTCAGAGAGGCTACCTTTAATCCCAGCACACCAGCTGACAAATTAGGTTTCACTCTACACTTACACAGCATGTAAAAACATTTATATGTAAATATTTTAAAGCATGAAAATACATATATTAAGTAATAAAGGAAAAATGTGACTGCATGCAAATAAGTAAAAATATTGACAATATAAGGTGTTTACACTGACTCCTTTTCTGCAAGAAGAGGGGAAGGAGAGAGTGAGCAACACATAGTGAAGGTGAGCAGAGGGATGCATATTTTCAGGGAATCTGTTGACATTTTTGCAAAATGGTTGCTTCATAGGAACAAATGGGAAGCACAGATAGGAAAGGGGTCAGAACTGTGCCTCTGGGACACACTCCAATGGTTGACTTGACCACATTGTAATGGCAAAATTTGAGAACAAGTCCAATGTGATTGCTCTGTTATTTCAAGGGGAAAAAAATAAATAGGTTATTAATGTAAGCATGAAACATAGACCTTTTGAATTAACACAGATTGTCACATTCATTTTGTAGTTCTTTCTTTTTTATTCACATTTCCGCAGGAAGTGGAGATGATTTGAATACTGGAATACTGAATACTAACAACTAGTGGAGTAGAGGTGAGTAATGTGTTTCTTAGCTCATTTGCGTGAGGAGCTGCAGACATGCTGCACAGTATTTTGAGTTTTTTTGCATAGTATCTCTGGGGTAGACTGGGAGATGTCATAGCTACCCAGCTAATGTAGGTGGTTATTCTCCCTAGATTCCCTTTGCAAGCAAGTTAGAGAGAGGGAGATCCTTTAGACGTTAATTCAAGGAAGACTCTAGTTTCCTTAATAGTACAGTAAGTATCTCAGTTGACAAGGAAAACACTAGGAAAAGGACTTAACTCACTTAACTTTTTAGTTAAGTCAGATGATATGAAAGCCCTTGTGTTATGCCTCTTTTATTATGTATCTAAAACGTTGTCACTGCTTCACTTTTAAGGCATGGACAATAAAAGCATAGCTACAAATGCAATTTAGTGTCATCATACTCTGGGGGATCCTAATAATCTCTGTATTCCAACTCCAACTGTGTCTCCACAATTTTGCTAGGAAGAATTACAAATTTCAAACTGCATTATTGAACTTGGAGATATTCAAAAGCCAAGTGGACACAGTCTTCTCTAGGGCCACCAACTCCACGTTAGACAATCCTGCTTGAATGAGGGATGTTGGAGTTGGACAAGATGATGCCCAGAGCTCTCTTTCAACCTCAAAAATATTGTGATTCTCTGATTCTTAATTTCATCAAAATGCCTGTTGTGACATTTAGATGTTATGAAATAATAGTAATGTTGATTATATATTAAAACACAACACCTGAAGACTCACGAAAGTCTGATCTGGGATCCATAAGACTCCAAAAATGTCCTGGAGCATTATTTCCATCTATGTTTTACTGCTAACTGCAGTTCATTAAGGATAGATAATGTCCCCGTCTATTGAAAGACAATGAGGAAATACTGCATGCACATCTTGACTGCTAAGATATCTGATCAAACATTGCATTATATGCTAACATCAGTCTTTAAATAATTGGATGATCATGAAGTTAACTGTACACTACAGAGGCTGAAACCTAAAAATTAAAAATATTTTCTGGAATTTGAAAATATTTTGTGGGCAGTATCTTGAATTAAATGTATTAAATGAGTGGTTGTGATTAATGGCAACATCCTAGCATGAGCAACCAGAGGAAATAGAGATTACGCACAAGATTTATAGCTATTAACACCATGCTATTTACATTTCTTTCTGGAGTCACTTTTAATATTTATCAATATTAAAACCTACTCTGTTTAACCATTTTTGCTTGTGAATTTGCAGAGGTCAGATATCCATGTTCTGAGTTCCTGAACAGCAAAAGCAACACTTATGATAAGGCAGGAAAAGCTGAGTTTTCTAATTCATGGACAAATTGATGAAACTCATGACATTGCAGTTTAATGATCAAAAAAAAAATAAAAAATTGTGGCTAACCAAGTGTATGGTGTTGAAAAGAAGACAAAATTAATTATGTTTGTTAGGTTTTGATTTTTTTTCTTAGCCAAGGAGAATACAATTTTTTCTGAGCTCACAGACTAACTAAAAAAATTTTGAATTATGCGCAAAATTAAAAAAAAATAAAAATCTCTGGCCTACTGTCCAGAGAAAATGCAGTCAGCATTGTACTTTCATATTCAGAGGATCTGTGTCTGCTAGCTGGTGTGAAAAATACACTCTGACAGAAGAAACAAAGTACAAGAAAGCTGATACATCTTCATATTAAAACTAGAAAAACCCTCCCCCTCCCCCCCCCATGTTACAGTATTTTCCGCTTTTGTTGCCTGTCTTAGGAAATCAATAACTTGGAATCACTGAAAAACAGAAAACGTCCTTTCTTACAAAAACTCCAACTGACCTTTTTAACCTTGAAAATGAAAAATAAAATCTAGAAAAAACCAGTTTGTATGAAAAATAAACTAGAGTTGGAAAAGTTAGAAAGGTCAGAAGATGAAGCAAGCAGCTTCTCAGGGAAACAGAAATATGTTATTTATCCTGTTGTGCAGCACAGCTGGAGTGCTTTCAGTAGCAGAGAATGTTCATGCTGAAAATTTGGTGGCAAAATCAATAGCAGTAGGAAGATTGTGCTTTTACCATTTTAACGATCATATGTTCAGGTTTAGAGTTCTCACTAACAGAATTATCAGAAGTGAGAATGGCAAGTACCACTGGAAAAAAACACAGTAAAATGTCTGTCAAAAGCTTTGGCTTTTATTTTCTGCACTCCTATATGGAGTAGGTCTGCTTATACATCTATCAGGAAAGTATTTTTCATTATTAGAGACCATATGGTGCAATAGAAACATACTTATGATGAATTAGATTCAAGCTTCTAGCTAGGAGTAAAAAGTGCATGGGGCAAGTCCTTTTCTGTTTGGGATGTGATAGTTTTGCCAGCAATCAAATTGCAAATTTTTTGTGGTTTGTACTGTACAAAAATAGTGAATAAAACAAAAGAAAGGCTCTTTCAGGGACCAAACCTTGCATCTCTGGGTAACTTTGCATCAATCTATTCTGACAAGTCAAACTCGTTCTCTTCGTGCAAGTCTAGTAAAACACCAGATCTCTATTTATTGCCTTACTCTTGCTCTGTTTCCTGTTCAAAAAGGAAATGTGTATTTTTCAGCATACATGTAGGAAAACCAGGAAATATCTACAAAATAATTAGAAATAAGGCTTAGTTCATGACAATTTATATCTATTCTATAGTTACTCAGCAGAAAAATATGTAAATCCCTTTACGAGAAGAAATTATTGTGGTTGATCTACCAGTATTTACTGAAGAGCTTTGCTAGTAAAATAACATTACTAAAATTTCCGTCATCTCTGATTTATCAAGCAGTCTGTCATGTTTCCAGGCATTAGTTACCTTTAGCTGAGAAACTTGTATAATATTTTTTTTTTTCTGAATTTTTTAGGAGATTAATATTTTAATTTTATGAATAGGCAGTTTTGAGATGCATCTTATAATGTCTTTTGGTAATAAGTGAAAGTCCACTCAAAAATAAGAAAATAGTTATAGATTTTTTGTCTTTTATCTTTTGCTCTCCCTCTGCTGGCTCTTATTGTGAGTTTACTTGTGTCTTCTCAATTAGGGCCACTATTTTATTAAATGTCAAGTAGATAAGAAATAAGAGCCCTGAAAAAGGTATTTTGAGTGAGAATTTGGAACAGAAAAACATAGCTTTTGAAAGATTGAACATAACGTTTAAAGATTGCTAATTTCTTTCCTAAACTCTAGGAGATTGCGGCAGGGAAATATAAGAGGGTCAGAAGGATAGAGAGATACAAAGATCTTTTCCTCCACTTGCAAGACAATGGATCAGCTTGGGCTCTTCCCCTCTCTTACTAAGGAAGTATGAGTCATGTTAATGTTGACTCCAAATGAATGGAAACAAAGTTCCTCCACTGGCTGCAAGGAAACAAACTGAATCAACGTCAGAAGTTTCTTGTTCTGTTTCTGAATATGGTGGAGATTACAAATACCTGCTTTGGTCTTTCCAGTTTTTCAACTATCCACAACCTGAACCTCTGATGCTTCAGTTATAACAGGTAATATAGATACTATTGGACACATCAAGGCAAGGACAGAGACACTGACAAAACAGCATCAGCATGGTTCAACACTTATTAGCTCTGGCTTAGAACAAAACATGTAAGGCTCAAGTTGGCATTTGCAAAGCCATGTAGATGTTTCTGCACTGTGTTTCTTATAGTCTCAGTCCTAGGGAGACTGACCAAATTTAATGCTTGATCAATCCTTACCACAGCATGTCTGCCCTTCCACTGTAGCTAAAGTAGAGCTGAAGTGAACACTGTGAAAAAAACTCGACATTTTTTTCAAAGGCAGTTAAGGCTAGGCTTATTAAAGGGAAACTGATGTGTTGGTGTTATTTCAGTTGATATCTCTGTAAGTACTTATGTCTATCTAAGAATGTAACTCAATATTCAGTATAAAATGAACAGCAACACAAAGCTACTGCTAGGGAGATTCAGGTGAAGAGATAATACTGCGAAGCATCCTGGAGTTTTTGATTGGCCTTTTGAATCCTAGCTGGAAACCAAACCAAACCAAACCAAATCAAACCATAAAACAGACAAACCCAGAACCAACCAACCAGCCTCCCCCTAAATTCACAAAAAAACACCATAAAACTTTTTCCTAGATTACTGTTTTATTATAGGATTTTCCTAACTTTACACTTTACATCAGTGTAACTGCAATTATATATTTTTTTTTTCTAATATTTCTCAAAAATAAGTCTTCATAAGCAAATGAAAACAGACTTGATATCTGTTTGAAGAGAAATTAGGTTGCATGTGATTTTGAAAGTGATAATTACTGCACATTGACAACGATAAATATTTCAGGGTAACCTGTCATGCATTTCAAATTCTTGGCTTCTCTGACATGATGTGTGTCCTATTTAAACTAAAGCCATACAGCAGGAATAGACAAGTTTCTCAGACAGTGTAAATCAACATAGATCCAATTAAGTCAATTTACCAGAGCTAGGTGAGAATACAAATTAGTTGAGGTAATTTTCATTCTTATTTAAGTTTTTAATAGTTAATTTACAATTCTTTGTCTGCTTTCCTGGTGAATCTTATTCATAACCTAATTGGGGAACTATGAATGAATCATACAGAACTCAGTCAGATACTCTTCCGTTTTTGATAGTTAATGATTCAAGTGCTGTGCCAGGCATGGATTCAGATATTGTTTACTTTTTGTCCCCTTCTTCTCTAAACATCTTTCTTTTCCCTATCATACACCTTCTTGTATCTTATATCATATATCCTGTGGCATCTGAGAGAAAGAACGAGACCTTTTTTTTTTTTTTCTTGAAAGCTACTGAACTGCTGTGTAAATGGAAGAAGTTTATATTTGAGAAGCTCATGGAAAAGAGTCTTCAAGAACAAAGAAAATGGATTAGAAGAGTACTCAGGGAAAGACTGGATGGTGGAGATAAAGCAAGTAGTATAAGATGATAAGTTTTCAAGTAAAATATAAAAAGAGAAATAAGAAAATGAAGAAGATAAAATCTAGTATTGCAAGACCATAGAAAAAGATGATGTGGAG
This sequence comes from Margarornis squamiger, assembly GCA_035222235.1. Classification (NCBI taxonomy): domain Eukaryota; kingdom Metazoa; phylum Chordata; class Aves; order Passeriformes; family Furnariidae; genus Margarornis; species Margarornis squamiger. The sequence goes on from JAWWTY010000123.1 coordinate 32,580,544, forward strand.
AAATCTACAGCCTGGAGAAACAGTAAAAATGAGACCAAGTCAGATGAAAGACGAAAGAGCAGCAGGAGTTTATTTGAGGCTGAATAAAATTCCAAGGTGAGCACACTGGAATCAGCTATTCATCCATCATGGTAGATTTGATGGATTCCTCCTAAAGTATCAAGAATTACTTTGCCAAAGTGTGAGGCAGTAAAGGAATTAGAATATGAAAGGATTTCAAGTTTTATTTTTCTCACATTAAAAAAAAAAAAAAAAAAAAAAAAAGAAGTAGGTGGAAGGACTGAATAAACTCTGATGATAGATAGATAGATAGATAGATAGATAGATAGATAGATAGAGACTATGGAGATAAAATAACATTGACTAGACCTTCAAGACCTTCAGAAACACAACACAGTGACTTGATGAAGTCCATTTTGGAGAAAAATAGCCTTCAGGTTGTCATGATGGTAAAGATCCTGGAATTCAAAGGGGACACGTTTGCATTCAATATGCACTGTCATGTCTAGTTTTAACACAAAACATTACAAAAAAAAAAAAAAAAGAGGAAAAAAGAAGTTACATGGGGTGTTACAATAGATAAAGAATGATTGTGAGAGAGGTAGATTTAATAATAACACAGTATGTAATTAGGTGATAAATGTTCATGAAAGAGTTGCACATGGATACTTGAATGTAGTCAAGAAGAATTCACTGCAAAGTTTACAAACAGCTCCAAATACAGACCCAGGTGGGTAAACAAACAAAATCAGAACTACATGTTTGAAGTGGATAGTATATAGATATTTGAAACAAGGTAGGCTAGTCATTAAGTGGAACTCAATTAGTAAATTTTCCATCCATTTCTTGATCTTAAATCAAGAAGCAGTATAAAAGTCTTCAAGGAGGCATAAGCATTAAAGAGCTGAAGAAAACCCCCAGTAAAAAAGAATGGAATGATAATACATTAATAGCAGAATTGGCCTGGATCAAAATAATTTTTTTTAAAAAAGGTGCATGAATTATAAAAGTCATGGCAGGATTTTTATTTATTTATTTATTTATTTTAATTACTCATCTTCCTGAACAACTAAGAGACAACTCTGTATTAGACTCAGTTTTGGTAAGACTCAGTTTTGGTAAGACTTAACTGAGACTTGCTGGTTGAAGATAACATCTGTTTAGGTGAGAGTAAGTTAATTCATTTTTTTTTTAACTTCAATGGATGGAAAAAGCTGTGTGATATAAGGTCTTCAGATTCAAAAGAAGAAACCACAAATTTCTTCATGGTAGAGAAACTTTGTGTAGAATATGAAAATGTTATATGGCTGGTAGTCTTAATAAAGGTGCATTATACTGCCTGTAATGAGTTTTAGTTTTAAATCATCATTTATTCAATTATTACTTTTATTCCTTTTAACCTGATGTAAGAGACTAAAATAGTTAATGGCTTAAACATTGTTATGATCACCAAAAGACTTTTTTCCACTGTAGCAAATGCAAAGAAACAACTGCACACTGAAGCCCAGCCCTCCTCGAATATGCCTACTGATTTGGACTGTGATGAGCGCTTGAGATAAGATAAAGGTGGTACTGTTGTCCAGTTACTCCAGGGGAAGAAGGTATCCACAAATGTGAGAGACTGGAATGCTGGTGGCTCAGACAATCAAAGTGCAAGCTGATGATGTGCCAAGTGACCAGCCAGGTGCTGAGGGTGTGCACACTCAACACCTCAGGCTACAAGCTGGGTGTTGAACAAGGTAAGGAGAGAGGAAATGCTGTGAGGCAGGGAAGTGTTTCTTTGTCCTTCCACAAATAACTCAGCTGTGATAGCTCCCTCTGGGAAAGTACTGGAACATTCATGTGTGGCCTGGAGACCACAAGAAGGGATGCTTACTGTCTCTCTCTCTCTTCTCTTCCTCTACTCTTCTTGTTCCTGTTTCCTTCTATCTCTCTCTACCTCACATTTACTGTTAAATAAAAAACTGTACTATTGACTTAGGCAAATGATCTTGTTTAATTCTTGCCTTAATTCAGGCAGAGGCATCTCTCTAATAATTTAAAGAACTGAATGATAACACCTAGAAGTAAGCATTTAAGGTTATCTGATTCTGCACTGAATACTCATCATGTGAATCTCACCACTTACTTTGTCTAGGGCATTATTGGTGGTTACCTATTGTCGGTATAACTTCAGAGTTCTTCCAATTATTTAGAATAACTTGTTGCTGTTATAATTGCTAATTACATATAATTTCCCACTGTTATTGAGTGGAACCAATTTTTAGTACATTTCAGGATAATCATGCCTTTCTGAAATAAACTTGAATTTTAATAAGGATTTCTATCTTCAAAAACATGAACTTTCGAGTAGACAGCTTGAGAGCTTTAGATTTAATGCACTTGTTGCTGAAAGGTATGAGAGGCTCAGGAATTAAAATACAGATACTCTGCTAATGTTGGCAGTTTCAGTTCTGCATCTGTTGGCATCTTCGTATTGCAGATGAACTCTGATAAATTATTAGAGACTTATTTGTTTTACACAAATTCATAGGAAAAATCCTGACAAATATTTCAAGAGGTCAGTTCCTCTGCTCTCCCCAAAGACTGCAAGAATATACAAAACACTCCATGCAGAGAAACATATGGTTAAATTCTATGTGCCACATTGTTAATATGCACTTATGATAGACTCCCTAATGCCTGATGATAATTTTTAGTTGTGAGTATACTGTATGATCAAAATGTACGAGATAAAACATGTAAGAGGAAAATTCGCCTGTTAAGTAAAACAAAGTTTTTCTGTGTAACTTTAAAAGCTATTGGTTATTCTGGTCTAAAGCTCTTTCCTTCTTAGCTCAGATTACATTTTACAGGAAAGAATCGTACTATTTTAGCAATATCCCATGATTCAGTATTTTCAATGTAAAGACCAATATTTCAAGTATGGGGAGAGTTTGAGCCTTTATTTTGTTTTAATTTTTATGGTGTTGAATAAGAACACAATTTAAAATTACTGGAAGTTTTCTTCTGATTTTTGTACCTGTTTATCAATAACATTTTTATGTTTGCACCACAATAAAATATTCTTTTAAAGTTATTTAGGAGAATTAAGTATAAGTGAATCTTTCAGATTTTAAATGTTGATGAATATGAACAAATCCATATACACACCTTAAAGAAATAAACCACATCCAATACCATAAAGTTGACCTATCTGATAAAAATATTTTATTATCAAGAGTAGACTTCATTCTACATTACTATACATTATTTCTGTCGCATCACAGTTTATGATGGAATTAAGTGATATTTATATATTTATTGCTGCAATATTTCATTATACATCACTGAGTTTTATGCCATTTCTAAGTAAATTTATTATACATTTCCCTGCTCCAGGTCTGCACACTTATGATCAGGGCCCATTTGAATAAGTGTCTGTATATATCCTGAACTGGAAAGCTGGATTTGAGATACTTTTTTATATGTTTGTAGTTTGGAAATTCCATTAAAATATGAACAATAAAATGAGGCAAGAACATCTGAAATAAAAATAAGCAGAAATAGATTTGATTATGTTTTACAATATATAATCTATTAGCTTACACTTATGTTCCATATGATAATGGAACTGAGAACATATTTAAATATTATTCATTCTGGCAAATATAAGAAGTCCCATTAAGAAGAATTATGAAATATTTACTTAAACCTCCCTTTTTTGTGGTACCAAAATATGATATGTTTGTAACATGTTAGTTAATGGTTATGTAGTAATTCTAAATAATACCCATATAGGAATTAATTTATTCTTCTAATAATTATAGCACATATTAAAAATTACTCTGCAATAAGTGATATTATACAATTAAAATCATATTAAGAATAATCAGATGGGTGTTGTAATGCAAAATGAATGTTTTTTTTTATTCTTCCTTATTTTTAATAAACATATAAAGGGAAATATTTCAGTACCAATGACAGTATTGCAGTTAGCAGTAATAAGGAAAAATAATAGTTGGAACAATTAAAAACTGTAAGGGGAATGTGGTGGTGCACGACCATATGAGCATTTCACAGAACATGATCACTGAAGACAACATTTAGCATCTTTTTTTCCCCTCAAACCTGTTTTTTAATAGCTATAAATATAAAAGAGCATTAAAAATGGTCATATTAAATACCACCTGATAGTTTATTACACACTTATATAGTTTGCAAAAAGAATTTCTTAAGAAAAACATCTTTTGTTTCACATTTGCTGAACCTTATACAACTCAATATTCTATAAAGCCTTCTGCTCAGCCACTTTCAAGTTTCTAGAACAGTCTTCATGAAAATAAATTAGAAAAAATATTTTCAGCTTTCAACAAGGAGTTTCCCCTTCATGGCTTTTAGCACTTTTGTGTGAAGTGTTGGCAAATAGAATGAATTATATGTATAAAACTTCCTTTCTACTATAATAATTAGCGTAGAAAGTTAAAGCCATCTCCAACTTTAAAAATGACCATCTTGTTTTCCTCCTGTCCTAGTTACAGGGGCTGGGACTAGTTTATCACTATGTAGGTATAACCAAAACTCTGTATTCTACACCCTCTGTCATTTCTGATGGACTGTCAATGGAGCCTTTGCAGCAGCTGCCCAGGGCACACCTGACTCCTCAAGCTACAGGCTTGGTGTTAGAGAACTCTGCAAGACAGGGAAGTGTTTTCTGTCTCCCCATCGAGGACAGCTGTGATAACTCCCCTCCTGAGAGGCATTAGCACCTTCACACCCAGCCTGAGTGGTCATCTCTGCTAATGGGCCATTTAATTTGTTATTTGTTCATTTGGAAGGTAAAGGTGTATCTCAAAATTTGGCTTTAGTACACAGAAGACCACGTATCACAGTAGTCACATGCACAACTAACTGATTTAATAGCTCCATTGATGTACACTGCTACTTAGTAGTTTTGCAATACTAAGGAATATAAATCGCTCACTATCTGCCAGTCTCGTGGTAAAATCTTTTGTAAAATGAGAATGTAATTTGATGCATTTTAAAAGTTTAGAGGTGAAGTGTAAGGAAATACCAGTATTGATTAAGGGAAGTTGTTGCTCTGAAAAACTGTTATTTTGGAAGATGTAAGGTGATTATAAAGTTGATTGTTGTTTCATATACTAGTAAGAATTTGATAAACAGGATGATATTTTGAGGTGCAATTTATTGTCATCAGTGTTGAAGATGTACAAATGGAATTCAGTTTAATGCAAATTCCTGTGCCAGAATTTGATCTAAAATGTCCATTTGTTCATATACCTTCCGAAGGGACTAAAAAGAAAGAAATCTCTTGCACTGTGCCTGAATTTATATTCAAATTATGTTAGCCAAGGCAGGTCATAAATTTTAAAAATGCAATGTTTGAATCTAATGGTTATTATGACAGTGATTCGATAAAATCCCCAGAATGCTTAGGTGGATGGACAGTGGTAACAGTTTGTAGTTCCTAAAATTTGCATTGTCTAAGGTGCCTTAAAAACTCTATTCTGTAATGCTTAAAGCTCATGAATGAGTATTCTGAAATAAATGCATACTAGAAGAATGTTTGGATTTTAAGGAAATCATGTTGAATTTTATCATAATATACAGGCAGCAACTTTGCATTCTCCATTACTCCTTCCTTACATAGATAAGTTAGCACAATGATCGTGGCACCTTCTTAGGATATTGAGAATATTTTGCAAAATATATATTTTGCACATTATGCAAAATACTGATGCCTAACATTTTCAACACAATAATCAAGCAATCTCAGCATCAAACATGGTAAAGATATTAAAAGTTCCTTTATTTTGTTTCCTTTGTTTTGTTATTTGAAACCACGCTTTTGATTTTCAAACAGAAAATAAGATTAAAATTATGTGTAAATATCATTGTGGTTCTGCCTTAAACAGAGCAAAAGGAAACAAAACCCCCACCAAATTTAACTACTTTTGTACCTCTCACTGTTACAAGCTGAATTATGGAAAGAATTTAAGTCATAAATGGAATGTAAATTGGTTTTTATATCATCAACCCTACATGTCATCACAATGTGCTTTACGTAAAATCAACCACAAGCTGCAGAGCACATTAAGATTTTAAGGTAAGATTTAAATCAGGTAACTGGTTCAAGGCATATGTGAAAATTAGAAAGAGAACTTTATATTCACTGGACATCACTTTTTTTTATAGGATCTTGTGCTTAAGAAATAAGCCATTGCTTGGTAGTGACTGGAAGGTGAGTTTAGATGAAATAGCAGTGATTAATTTAGGGACCTAAAAGAAAAGGAAATGAAATTTAGCGGAGGACAAAATAGGGAAATATGTACTGTTACATATGTACATAGTTTTGCAACATACAAATGACAAATGTGCTTGTGAGACTGGGACTCATTTTTGTATGAAAATAAAACAGCCTGAAATAATAATCGGTTCAATGAGTAATGACCAAATCTTTGAGGATGACTAGACCTATTGCTTCAGGCATAAACTTGAGCTCTTAGAGGAAAAGAGATTAGTGTGTTGCTTTTTTTTTGATTTTTTTTTTTCCCTGCAATGCACGGGAACAATAGAAAATTTATAAGCTAGCAGGACTGTACCTTTCTAGGAGAAACTCCACTTGCTTAACAAAGCACAAGAAACTGCTTTTTTTTTCTGGTTTAAAGAAAAAAAAAAGGATTCCATGTAGGTTCAGAGGCATGATTTACAAAACAACAAAAAAACCTTGTAGAAATAGCTATGCCAGATTTTGGGTTACAAGTCAAAGAATAAAGGAAAAAAATACTTTCAGCTATAAATTATAACACCTTCATATTTGTCAAAGGAATAAATATTCATTTAATATTATTTAAAAACATTTTTCTCACATAACTATACAAAGTATTTTAAGGGACTGGAACATCTCTCATACAAGGAGTGACTGAGACCTGGGATTGTTTAGCTTAAAGCAGAGCAGATTTAGGGGTATCTTATCCATATGTACAAATACCTGATGGGAGTGCAGGAGCCAAATTAAGCTCTTCTCAGTAAAAGGATGAGAGGCACAAACTGAAATATAGGAAATTTCGTTTCATAAAAAGAAAAATTCCTAATTTCCTGTAAGAGTATTTGGACATTGGAAGAGGTTGCTTAGGCTGATTGTTGAGTTTCCATCCTTGGACCTGTTAATAAACTAACTGGATGTGGCCCTGAGCAACCTGCCTTTGAGCACATTGATCTTTCTCTCAGAAAGAAAATTGGAGTAGAAAATTTCCATTCCAACATCAGCAATTCTGTGACACATTTTATATTACTGTGTATGAATAAGCATTCTAAAGTAGAATTTTTTCTGGCAGAAAAAAAATGTAGACTTGACTAGTCTCCATTTGTCATACTTGCCAGCTACATGAGCTACTTGCATTCTTTTTCTCTTGCTTGAAAATGGCCCTGCCCTGCCAGTGATTGCCATGACAATGAAAGTGTCTGACATGTCTTTTGATTTACTCTGGCAATAAGCATACACAAAATATTGTATTCTCTGCACAATAAACTATGTCTGTCTGTTGGGAGCTTTTGCATAGCTGAAGCATTGTGGGCTAAGTCAGCAAAGGACCTCCAACTGTCAGAAAAAAAAGTGCTGAACTGGAGGACTTAGTTCTCTGCTGGGCACAATCCTCCTATGAACAAGCTGTTCAACAAAATTATATCTTCATACACATATGAAAAAACTCAGATCTCCTGCCAAGAAAGATCTCCATCTTATCTAACATTTCTACTTGAAGAAAGAAGTGGTTGTCCTGGCACAATCTGCTAAACTGTGATCAAAGCTAGGGCTTAAATGACTAACAGGAATGGCACACTATGTATAAAATACGATGTATAAAGGCTTTTTAAATACCTGAAGTTGCCTAGGTTCAGTGTTTATGCACTCAGTTTTTATCACTGTTCCATCTTCATTCAAGAACATATTTGTATTCAGGAATGTGTTTATAAGCATCTGAGTAAGTTTGGCCCTAACACAGCAGAAAAGTAAGTTATAAGATAGAGCACAAACTACTAGGCTAGAAGAGGAAAATGTGATATTCAGATGAAAAAAATGCTTCTGTTTAACACAGACTGAAAAAGAATGAAAATGGATATTGTAGTCATCCTGGAGACATAAACCTGCATGAATTTCTAGCAGACCTGGATTCTTATGTTTCTACGTGATTGGTAGGAAAGTCCATATCCCTTCACTTAGCATTTTGCCTGCTAAATCTCTTTTCTGTTGTTTTGCAGGTCAATGTGTGGCCTCAGTGTATTTTGTGTCAAGAGAAGTGCTTATATAACATAGATGTTTACAATTCAAGGTAACGTTTAGTAGAAAAGACAACCTTACCCTAGTGCATGTGACAAGGCACATGCCCACCCAGCACATTAATGTTTATTCTGTTGAATTTTTAGCATAGTGGCTGATGCAGGTCAGCTGAGACTCTTAGTAGCCAACAATTCCTGTGTTCTGATGCAGGAGATATGGCTTAAGGCAGAGAATGCTACCACAGAGCAGTATGGCCAAAGCCAATTTTTCTACACTGCCTTTCCCTTCCCCATACAGGTCTCAGTGCAGGCTGCCCCACCATGCACTGTTACACCTATGTCTTCATCCCTCTGGACACACACCATGGTGCCCTACTATAAAAAAACCCCTAATCTTGGTAACTCCAGAACGTCACCTTCCTGGTTTGGACAAATTATAAAGGAGGCCCAGCTGAAGGGCTGGCAGCCTTTGACTGTTCATGGCCTTGCACTGGCTTTCATTCTTGATGGTCCTCATTCTCCGATTAACATTGTCCTGAAGAAGCACCGTCAAAGGATGAAAAGGAAGATGTTGGAGACTAGTCATTTTATATTCTGTGGCTACCATCACCCATATTGATGAGCCTGGTAGTGGTATCAGCCCACAGTCTCCTATCTGGTAAGAAAAAAGTGCCTTGAAACATATTTGAAAGTCTTGGGTTAAAGCAAAAAGATAAGGATACTTGCAAGCTCTTGGCACAAATTGGCTCTTAAAGACAAACTTGATTTAAACTTAGTTTAAATTATAGCAATGGAACTGTATCAAAGATAATTTTGATTGATTATAGTTTAAATTCCAGCTGCCAGAGGATGGAAGAACTACTTTTCAGTGAAGAAGCAAGAATTTGCTTTTATATTTTATCTGAATGATGTAATAAGAATGACTTAATAACTACAGACCAGGAAAATGATATATGTTGGCTATGACCCAGGTAGGTTATTCTCTGTTAACTGAAAAAAACCTGTGTCTTACATTACAGGAGTGTACTATAAGTAGCACTCTACTAAGGAGCATTCTATGAGTACCCCTTCATTACATTTACTGTCAGTTGTTTCATGTGAATAATTTACAGCAAATGATCTCCAAAAAATCAATACCAGACAAATTTACAAAGTCATTGGATATGTAGAAGCAAAGCTTTTATATTAGTTAGAAATAGATCTTACTTTTCCCCTGAGGTGTAGAAAAAACACCCAAAGACAAGAAATCTTTCAAAGTCTTAGCAATTATGAGTACTTATCAGTTATTTACTAAAATACAGCATACTGTTCTAGTATGGCCACTGGCATTGATGTCCTTAAGAGCATGGTGAGGTCTGTTGCATAGGTGTTTTCATGTTCCTTTATTATGTTCTTATGTTGTCTCCTAGTGGAAACACAATCAGTAAAAAAAAAAAAAAAGGGTAAACCTGGGAAGCACAATGGTTTTTTTTTTTCCCCATAGAAATATGTAAAATATTGCCTTAGTGTGCAAATAAGCACTTATGGCTATGGCCTGAGATGCAGGAGAGTTACATCTTGTAACCCTGCTGCTTATGGGGAATCACTCATCCCTTTGTAATATTTTTAAAAAAAAAAAAAATAAAAAATGTTGATTATGTTACTTATTTTCTCAATTTTAAAGGCTTAAATGGTATTTTTGAGTAATAATTTTCTTTTTTCTTCTCTGTGCTTGAAGCATTCCTAGTATTATTAGCTCCAGTTACTGTTATCTAAGTGAGTCTGTGCACTAGACCTCTGATGTCTTCACTGCTCAGTGGTTAGCAAGGTACGGGATTTTGGGTCCATGTAAGCAAGCAGTTCTCTGTCCTTTGGTTGGAGCTATAGCACAGGTCAAGGAAGCCCCACAGTAGATATCAGGGACAAGCTTGTACCAGGTTTGTCTCTGTCAGACAGAAAGTTCCAACATTAGCTGAGGAGGCCTTGCGTTCTCCATCCTTCTTACTTGAACGATACACTCATCAGTTTTGTGTCATGACACTCTTTTCCGAAACTGCCTGTACAGCCCTCACATTATTTCATATACATTGAATTGAACACACAGACACATATACACAAGCACAAATGATTATCATATCTTAGGAGTATTGCAGGAAATCAGGAGCTAAATACATAAAATGCAGCCAAGCTCCACAATTTTTCCTCAAAGCCAGAGGCTCCCAGCCATGTGTATCTATCAGCACTTTAATATAATTAATGTGGTCATTGGCATCTTCTGGCACTTGGGTAAAAAAAAAATATTTTTTCACCCTAATGCTTAAAATGTTGCAGAAAATACTGCCCTGAGGAAGACCTTTCAGTTTACAAAATGGCATGCAGCTCTCATACAACACTTAAAAGTAAGTCCTTCAACAATGACATGCCAAGATTGTGTTCAATCGCTGCTCAGTTACATAGTTACTATTTTTGTACCTATCACCCAACTAGGTAATGAGCCATTGGCATTTTTGAATGTGGGGAAGGGGAATCATTCAGTAGAAAACTAAGATTTATATTCAGCCCTGAGATGCCAGGACTATTATATACTGGATATAGTAAACAACACCTTAAAAGCTTTATAAATATGTAATAATCTGCACATGCACTACTGTACAAGTATATATTAAAGAAAAGGGAAAAAAAACAAACAAAAACAGGTGACTCACAAGCACTTATTCATAAAGATGAATAGCTATTTAATTTGCTTTGGGATAGGACCTTACCCCAAGACCCCAGCCTCATCCTCACAAAAGCTCTTTGCTCATATATTAAGTTTGTAGTGCTTTTTGATTTAGAATGTAAGTTCTTGCAGAAATTAACTGTAGCATCCTGAATATTATGCAAAGAAAATTGTAGGTTTTATCATCTTTGCTTCTACCTTGAGATAATAACATAAAACTTCGATTTAAGCTTTGGTCTGAGAAGGGCCCAGCTATCCCACTGCTTGGTAGGCTACTAGATATTTTGTAACACCGGGCCTCCAACATGATGTTGGATGTTTTACAGGACAGCATTTGTTTTGCTCAGCATTTCAGAAGCTACACTGATTATCAATATCTAAGAAGTAGCTGATTAGCTGCGAGTACTTGTAAAGTCATCATTAAGCTGCAACAAGTCATTCAGACACTGCTATACTTAATACTTTGTACTGTACTCTTTTCCTAATCAGTTAAGTGAAATTTCCTGCCAGAGGCAATTGTACCCAGCTGTGTAACCAATTCGTAGGAATCAGATACAGACAAAAGTAACTGTTCAAAAAACAACTTTGGGCATTATAATATACCTAACATATTGAATATGTAGTCTATAACTATCAACATATAAAATTATAAATCTTATGTGTATAATTAATGAGTTGGAAAGAGAAGCTGAAGTGTACCCATTGTTAGTACAGATGTGACATCAACAGTAACACATGCAAAGAATCACTTATAACATGTACAAGCTTTTCTCTGAACTTCAAAAGCACAAAAAATGAAATACATGAGAAATGTTAACTTACTGCTTACTCTTCTCAATGCTACATGTCAGATACTAAGCAGAGTAAGAGTTTTGTGCAGCAACTGCAGTTAAATACTTTGTTGTTTTTTTTTTTTTTTGGTGTGTGAATGAGTGCACTCTTAAATGAGCAGCTTTTCCTTTCAAGCCTGCAGCATGAAGAAACATATTACACAAGCACTCAAAGAAATGTCTTTATTATCATCTAAGGCTATTCACATTAGAACAAATAAAATATTGTAATTGTCTTCTCGCGACTGACCCTTTGCTAGCACAACATCTATTCTGCAGATCCCAATTATGTTTCTGTAGACTTGATTATGCTTTTTAGTTCAAATAATAGGGATAAAAAACCTTAGCTTTCACAAGTGAAAATCCTTCATTAATCAACCCTATTTTTTAATAGTTCATTTGCTACTTACATAAGTATTTACAGACTCAAAAGCACTGCTTTGGTTGATTGCATTATTTCACCCTTTGTGGAGAACCATTCCCCTGAGTCATGCAGTATTAATTCTGATCTGCGTGAATGCAACTATTTAAAAAATGATGCAACAAGAAAAATAATTAGTACTTTATGCCCCATTTGAATTGTCAGGGTGAAAAAATGTAACCAGGGAATGGAAAAAAAAACCAACAACAACAAAACATTAATGAGAAAATTTTACTAGCAACTATGAGCCAAAGTTATTGTTCTCATTTATGTATCAATTTACATTACTCAAACAGTATTAGGAGAAAAGAGATTTACCAGTGTAAATAAATTAATTAATACTGATATAAAAATAGGAGCAATAGAGAAAAAAATATATATTTAGAGAAGATTGGAAAAACAAAACAAAACAACCAGAAGATGGGTGTAGACTAGGATATATAACAAGACTGATTCCTCTAAAAGGAATTGATGGAAGTGGAGATAAGTGACTAGTACTGTATAGTAGATGTGATCGGTCCATAAATATAAGACACTGGAAAGAAACAGTCACAGCAATATTTAAGAAATTGTAATGAAGCATTTGAAAGCAACTAAATGTCAATAGTCTTCTGAATCATCATTAAATGTAAAACAAATGTACTTTCTTAAGCAAGGGATGTGACAATATTAGCAGGAAAGAAAACAAAGCATATATTTGCACAGAATTAACAGCCAGTTATTAACCTAACCAACACACATGTGGGAAAATGTAATTTTTCCACATTAGAAAAGGAGTGGGTCTTGATGCAAATCTGGGAAGATATTGGATATTTTAGGTGATATGATTACAAATAATATCAAGAAGAACTGAATGATCACAAATATAGACTCAATATTCAATTTATTTCCAGGCATGCTGAGAAATGTAGAAAACCAAACCCAAAATGGCAATGTTCCTGCCCCTCCTCCTTTATGCAATATCCCCTACACTGCTTTCATCAATTACACAATTGTTAGCAGATGGATGTTAATATTGTCACACTGGGAACTCTCATCTCTGAAGGGTGGAATGATACCACCAGTCAGCAGATTGAAGGAAGTGATTGTGCCCCTCTATTCCACTCTGATGAGACCCCAAATGGAGTATTGAATCTATTTCTGGGGTCCCCAGTACATGAAAGACCTGGACCTGTGGGAGTGAGTGCAGCACAGGACCATGGAAATGATCAGAGAGCTGGAACACCTCTCCTGTGAGGAAAGGCTGAGAAAACTGGAGTTGCTCAGTCTGGAGAAGGCTCTGAGATGGCCTTCCAGTATTTAAATGGGACTTAGATGGAGAGAGATTTTTTAAGCAGGGCCAGTAGCAACAGAACAAGGGGTAATGGTTTTAAACTAAAGGATAGTAGGTTCAGATTAATATAAGTAAGACATTTTTTACAGTGAAGGTGGTGAAGTACTGGCACAGGTTGCCCAGAGAGACAGTAGATGCTCCATCCCTGGAAAGATTCAGAGTCAGGTTAGATGGGGCTCTGAGCAACCTGGTCTAGTTGAAGATGCTCATTGCAGAGGACTTGTTCTAGATAACCTTTAAAGGACCCTTCCAGCCCAAACCATCCCCTGATTTTATGAGACAGTGCCTGGAAAGGGAGTGATAACCTTTATTTCAGCCCAAGAAATTGTTCTTAATATTGTGCCTTTCACTGGTATTGTAGATAAGGAAATAAGAGCAAAAATCCTTATATTATTGCTTTTTTCTTTTTTATTGACTACTGTCTACCATGTGAGGTTTTTTGTGGATAATATTACAACTGTCTTTATCTTGGTAGGTATTTGTATTTTTTACTTAAGTAATTTTGTTCTTGTCTTATTTTCAAGGACAAGGATACTCTGGTTATATCTGAATGGTAACTGTAGTTAATAGTTGTATGTTTATACAGAAACTGGAATTAAGCATCTACCTCCACACAGGAGGTTGAAAAAAAAAAATAAAATTGATTTTCTACTGTTCTGTAGAGTCATGTAATCAAATTGACACTTTTGGAGACTTTTGAAGACCTAGCCCTGTCCATCTTATTGTCATCATGTCAAAGAAAATGTTGCATAGAAAACTTTCTGGTGCAGAAAACAAAACATGTAGATTTTTTTCTGTACCTATCACAGGTGTCAATGTATATTTGTACATAATGAGAAAATCTTCTTCCCTGTCCTTTCCCTCTTTCCATAACAATATTTTATGTAATCAACTATATTCTTCATTTTAGCACAACATTAACAGCATTTTTTAACTGGTTTTCAATATCTTTCTTTTCATGACCCTCTAATTATTAATACTTAAATGATATCAGTGATAACTCGTTTACCTGTTTCTCATTTACTGGACATTGTATTAAATTCTTTTCCTACCTCTAATTTTCATCTATCTTACATATGCACACACTGGTTTTTAAGATATAATGGTGAGTTCATTTAATTTATTGGTTCACACTAATACAACATCAATGCACATTCCACAATCACAGATCTCTGCAGGCAGAAAGAAATTAATCAATCTCCCTGATTGTCATGACTTATAGTTACTGACAGTGTTAAGAATGTCTGGTAGAGCCACAAAATTTTGAACTTACTCGAGATCCTCTTTCATAGTAAGTAAAAGAGGGGTGGGATATTTTTATATTTATAGGTAATTCAGAGAAACAAGTGCACTTCAGTAGCTAACAGTTATTTATTTTTGCTAAAAAAAATAAAAAAAATCACTTTTCTTAACTATGTTATTCTGTGGGTTAGCATTGCCTAATTTCAAAGCTATTAGTATATTTTGTGATCTGCTACATGTAATTTTAGAGGTGAAAAAAATAACATGTGACAGACCGGACCACTTAAAGTTTTCATGCAATCACATTGTCTCACATTATATTTTATTTAGCGGCTTCACTGAAACATGAGATGATTTGAGACATTTGAAGATGCAACTGGGAGACTGCATTTAAATTCACATGAGTACAGTCCAAGGTAGCCTTCAGGCTGAAGAATATTGCAAGTATTATATATAGCTGACAGGACACAGTAAACCTGCATCTTTTAACTGCCTACTGAATCCTGGCCATATTTAATTCATTCATTACTGAGTTGCAAGAAGACCTTTTTATATAAAAATACGAGGAGCAAAAAACCAAAACAACCAAGAGATAATGTTGACATGCACTTCATTGTGTCACACTGCCTTAACACTGCTTTAAATACACTCTGATTCAGATTTTATTTACACTGTCTAAGGACCCTTTAATTCCATCATGATTTTGTATTGCTTCTATATTTTCATACTGTTTTGAAATTACCTTTACAAAAGCTGAGTAAGTAGATGCAACCACCACTACTAGCTTGCAGGGTGAATAATTGCAATTAGCTCCACATTCCCACTACTCAAAAAACTGCATTTCTGAAATTTGGGGGGGAGGGCTATATTTGATGACAAGGTTGAAGCAGTGGCTGCTGACATATGTTCTATCATCTTATTTAAGTCCTCAATAGAAAACAGTGTATTTGGGCTTTTAGGGAGCAGGAAGCATCCACAAATATATAGGCAGGGATATGCAAGAAGGGCCCCCTCTTTCGCTTTTCCTGCCCCCCAGTAAGCTGGCTAAACCAGTCCAGGTGTAGTCTCAAGGAAGTCATCACAGGTCAGGCCTATGTTAATACATGGCCAAATACCTAACCGTGGGGCTGAGCTGTATTCCCGTGTAAATTTCTTTCCTGTGGAAAATACTACCTTTCAATTAAAAGGCTTCAGCGCTCATTGGAGCAAGGACGAGAGCCTGCACATGAATCAACCTTTTGTTTCTTCCCTCTCCTTTTTTTTTTTGTTCCAGTGACTATTTCATTACTTTCTAGTAGGGAAATTAATTAAATACCTTCAGCTGAAGAAATTTAGGGCAAGAGAGATACGTCCCTGACTATCTGGTAACATTGCAATTAGGGCACTCTGCTGAGATGGAAAATACTTTCATCAAAATGCAATCAGATATGGAAGAGACATTAACTGAATCCCAGCTGAGCACGCTGTCAGCTCTGCAGCTGTGCTTCATGGCAGGAGTGGACACTTCTCTGTGTTTTTTTTTTTATGCAAGGGATTGAGATTGCTTTGAGCTTGTCTGCAAGGTCCTGCCCTGGAGGTCTAATTTCTGAATCCCACTGTCATTGAGATGGGTTATAGAGAAATGGCTGGTTTACTGTAGGCATTGCTGTTCATCCTGAGCACCAGAATTGTAGGCATTTCAGGGCTTTCCTGGGTGTTTTGATGCTTTAAGTTCTGGTGACTTCATTGGGTGTGTGCCAGTGCACCTTGCTGAGCTAGAGGAGGAGCTGCAATAATGTTCTCTCCCACAGCACCCTGCAGTGTGCTGGCCATGATCCTCCTCCCCACAGAGAGGAGCAAATCAACATGGTCTCTGAGATTCCAAGGTTTTCCACATAACGGGCTGCTGCAGACTGCTGTTTCCTATTTCATTTAACAAGTTACGTGGCTGAAAGACACCCCAGTGTGGTCAGGTTCAATGGGTAATCTTACACTTTGCTTTACCATTAGATTTGCCTTTACTTATCTATTATGGTGAATAGAATTCATTCTGTGACTCAATAGGATACCAGGCAGGGGTGTATATGTGAGATCTGTAATTCAGATAAAACTCTTCTGCCAGAAAATTCAAAACAACTTCTCTTTAGTCTGTTTCAAACAGATTTATCAAGTATTTTATTAGTTTTTAAAGGGAAAGAATGAAAAATTAGGTCAGAAACTATGACACCTAGTCAGAACAATCAGCAGATTCACTGTAAAATGTATCTGTGAAAAACGTAAGCAAATAATGGCCTAGGGAGTAGAAAAGAGATATTCTAAACTAATTAAGCCTGTATAAATTGGTTTAATGCACTGGTGACCTGACAGTTTGTAGATATTCCATTTTCCTTGATGTTTAGTAGCTTTATATTTTAAAAAAAGAAATCTGAATAAAATACAATAAAACTTTCTGGAAAGGACTAGCTCATAAGATTGCTTTTTCTGTTTCTCTCTTTAAGTATTCTTTCCACATCAGTGTACTTTCATGCTTGTCAGGACATAACTATCTGAAGGGTTCCTGCAATGCTGAAAGTGACAAACATACCATAACTAAACCTCACTGCTGGTCAGAATATACCATTCCTTTTCCTGTCTATAACTTTTGTGCTCTATGCCTTAGCAAGACTTTGAAACCCACATCTCAGCTCTCTATGCCAAGAGGTTTTCAAGAAGTTTCCGGTGAAATTACATAATTCAAATGAAATGGTAGTGAGCCAATAGTTAACCATTTAGATTATACACAAATAAATTATAACGTTCTATAGATATTTTTCCAGATATTGTTCTATAGATATTGTTGATGTCAAACTCCAATTGACAATATTGACAGTGTTGATGCAATGGAGACTTGTATCAACATAAGAAGTAAATAAGAAACAGATTGGTCAGCTGTGATATTTTTCTGATGTGTCCCTTATATCTGACAAGAATGCAACTTAGTTGGAGGCTGTAAAACCCCCAACCTAAAGAAAATCTGTTCATTGTTGTCAGGAACCTGTTTCATCTGCTGCGTTTTTATTTGTCTACTTTATTCCGCATTTCTTTTAATTATTTTTTGTGCTTTGGTTTGTTGTTCTTTTCTGCAGTCTTCCTTTTGTTTCTTTATGAGAATTCTTACAAACTTTCACAAAGACTTAGAGTAGAACAGAACCTTCTATTGCAGAACTTTTTATATTTTTTCATTTAATTTATTCCAATATTATTGACTTACAGATGATAAATTTTATCTGCTTTACAGAGAAACAAGAGCTCCAAACTTTTCCAAGGCTAATTTGCCCACTGAATTGAGTCCAGGATACGTGAGCAATCAGGTAGTGACAAAACCCACTAAATATTACTTGAAGATCAAGAAATGCAAGGTAGAGCCAAAGGCAGAAACTTTGTTTCCAATGTTTTTCAAATCCTAGGTATCTCCCAAATAAGATCACAATGAAAAATGAGCACAAAGAGAGTAATCAATTATACAATTCCTAAATGTCCTTATGGAGGTGTTACAACATTGCATTTGAACTACATTAAATATCCATGCATGCAGTTCTCATAACCTTATAAGTTTAAAAGTTCAATACATTAAAAATCTTTGAAAGAGGCAAAACCCAAACTCCATTAGTGGAATAAACAGCACATGTGTAGGCTTATGCTGCTCTATACAATACTAAGAATTTACATATGGCAGTAATTAAAATAAAAATAATTTTTAAAATATTTGTTTTACTTCTATAAAGTTCTAATATTCATAGTCTCTTTTGTGTCCTCCTTCCTTAGAACTGTATTTCTGGACAGCAACATGCTAAGAATCAACACATACTAGGACTGATAATATGATTAGTTAATATTAGTGCACTGGGCAGAGAATTAATATAGTAGTTAATAGACTTTAAGGGAAAGCACTAGACCATTAATCTCTTCAAAATTTCACTCTAATCTACTCTACACTTATTGATAGCTAGGACTAATTGTCCAATGTTAACAGGTCTTACTAAAAGCCATATATTTGAATGAGTGAGGAAAGCTTTCCTCAGAGTTCAATTCCTAGTTATTTTTTTCAAGCATTTCATTAATATTTTATTTTCCTATGTTTTAGAGGTGTTTCAAAATCGTGAACACATTTAAATACAAAGTACTCACAAGACGGTTTCACAGAACAGAGGCACACAGTGCATGAAGTGTCAGTTTGATAAATAACCTGAAGTGAATGATTCAGGTATTTTTCAAATTGCTATCTTACTCTTTAGTCAGACCAATGTTATATGCATTATATTATTCTAGTAAATCTTCTGATAGTCTTTTATAATACATATCTTAGAGCAAATATTGTTTTCTTTGATTTCAATTTTTCAGGAAGATTGACTGATGTTTAAGACAACACAGGATTAAGAAGATGCAAGTTAAAAAAAGAGAAAAAGTACTTCTGTGAAAGTTGAATTTCAGTACCATCTGCTCTTCAAGCACTATGAGACTAGAGAAGTTAAGCAGTGCTGTCTGCCCTGAAAGTCACCACATGAAAGCTATGAATAAAGCAGATTGCTGAAGCAATTGGGTAGAAGCAACTGCATGCCCTAAAGAAAGTTAATGGAACTTTCTGCTATATTGCACTTGTATAACTGAACCACAGACATGATCTATATTTCTAAATAGAAGTAAAAATTTGTCTACAGTCATTTTAAAAGAAGAATATTTCTAGTATAGTAGAAGAATATTTATAGTATAGTATTATAACTCTGTGTTTCTCTTGTGAGGGGGAAGTTGTGACCACACTAAGAACTGGTTTATGAGTCCCTTCCTTTAGGTTGCCTGCATCAAGTTGCTAATTACTTTCTGGAAATGCATTTAGGACAGACTTCTTGTAAAGAAGCACCAAGCACAATCCTACAAGACAAATTAACATTTACAATAGAATGTTTCTTAATACCTGTTCATAGTGAAAAAAAATCAAAAGACCTGCTTTCAGTCAGAAAAATAATTTCCTATCCATGACTCTGAAGGACTTCATTAGAAAATCCCTCTGACATATGACACACAGGACAAGAAGTAGCTCTATTTCACAATCCAGTCTAGCTTGAAAACAATGATCCTCTGGTCAGGCAGACATAGCAGGACAATATGTAGGCTTCCTGTCCAGAACCATACAAAGGGGTTGCAGATCATTTTTGCCATCCTTCCACGCAGTGCTCTTTTGTATTTCACATCCCTTAACAGTTCTTTACAACAATTGAGGATGCTCTGGCTAATTATTCAAGGGGAAACAAATATGTAAGTCCTAAGTTTCAGAACTAGTCCACATTACTATATAAAATTCTAGGTGTTAATTGCAAATTGCATGCAATGAAATAGAGTTGGTAGTCACACCATTAAATCCTCTGGAATATTAATATGCTAGTAGAGGATATTTGCAATTCTTTTGCTGCAGTTGTTTTGGTTTCCTTTTTTCCCTGTCATTGAACAATAGTATTTGAAAAAATTCTTTTAGTATCTGAAAAATACCCCATTTTATGATTTCTCTTACCATTTCTGCACACAGAGACCTGAACTCCCAGAGGACTTAATGAAAGCTTATTTCCATTAACTCAGACACAGAGTAGCAAAATGCAATTTTTAAGGCTTTGTTTAAAATGGTACTGATATACTAAAAGAAAAATGACAAGGGAATTACTGTGTGAGAGACAACCTTCTGTAGATGTGTGGGTTTTTTTTTCAATTCTTCAATGTCAAAGACTGTATATCATTGCTGGATCTACTGATGTGCATTTGAACACTTCAGACAGAACATTGTATGTTAGCTCATTTTCAAAAGTTTTGCTGAATACCTGTCTTTCCTACCCACAATACCACGCCCTGCTCCGAGATTACTGGGAACGTTATTAAATTGTGCAATATATAGATGATCTTGTATTTTATTTATAGAAACATCATCCTCATCCACCTAAAGAAGAAAGCAAAACAACCAGTTCCATTATTTCATGTGAAAACTTTGTTCTAGAATACCAGAAAAGAGCTAAAATACAGTGCATTTACAACAAAGAGGAAATAAAACCAAAAACAACAACAACAACAACAAAAAACCAAACCAAAACAAAAACAAAAACCAAAAAAACGCCAACCAAACAATAAAAAGGAAAAATACCAATCGGAGACAAATGGAGCTGAAACTGGTTTGGTTGATTCCTGCTGTGGTATCCTGAAAACTGAAAGAGGTATGGCAATGAAGGGAGACGTGTGGTAACTTCAGAGGTAATTTCTTAAAAAGAGGTAAATATCTGAAAGAAAGAATGGCTTAAAAATGTGGCATGAATGAGCTGATAGCTTCCAAAAAGATGTGTCAATCACTGCCTGTCAGAAAGGAACAGTGTTTAAGAATACAGTTCCTTAACAAAAAAATACCAAAAGAAAATCAACAGAGTACTCAAAAGAGAGGGTGCTTCCAAACTAAACTGTCTGGGAGATCACAAAATTAGAAAATAGAGACGGAAGGCACCTCAAGATGCTGTCTAAGCCATTTCTCCATCAAAAGATATGATTCACTAAATCAAAACTTTTTTAGTCTCCTCTTAAAAGTGTCTGAGAATTCTAAACTCCAAGAAAAGCTGTCTTGGAAAATAGACAAAAATTCTATGTCATTTACAAGAGTCTGCTTAATAATATCCCAATCAATTACAAAAGCTGTTACCAGAGGTAAGGCTTAAATTTGAGAAGGACAAATGTGCTTTTCACAATAACTTTTCCTAGTCTAATTAATTTTTTTTTCTTTAAGCTTTTTATGTTAAATACAATTAAATTGTCGGTACATGTGTTTTTTTCTTAGAAGCAACACAGCACAAATAGTGCTTCTAATAGAGAGATTTTACTATTTATTTTTTAAAATATATTAACATACTGGAATTTCACTCAAAGTTCCACTCAAAGATGATTATTCTTACTACAAGACCACTTGAACTCCTCTAGTTTATTGGGGAAGCCTGACAGTCTTCTATTTTTATAGCATTATTTATTGTTGTTGAGGTATTTTTTACTGAAAAAGGAGTATTTGTACATCATAACCATTATTTGAAAGCTATATTTCTCTATGTTTATTTACAGACTGTCAAGATATTTTCTGATACCAAGGCTGTATTTTGATGTAAAAATGGCAATTTCAAATAATAGGCAAACTAGATTACTTGAGGTTTTAATATAAGCTTTGAACTATTTAAATTGTGGCTTCAGCTTGCAGTCCTGTGTTGTGAGATTTACCATCTCACTTTCTAGCACTTTGATTTTTATTTTTATAAACAAACCTACATATTTGAAGATACTGTATTTTCAGTATTATGAGAACGAAGCAGGAGGAAAAAAGAAGAGTTACTATTTGTTTTCAGTGGAAACTGTACATTTTTCTCAGCTAATCACAATTTCAGCTCATTTCCCCTAGAAATCAGTTCTAAGTCTCAAAAAAAACAACAAAAATGAAGAATTTTTCAAGTCTCTCAGATATCTGGTTCAGACACTGAGCTTTACTCTGTTTGTTTCTGATTTCAATCTTAGACCTCAGTAGTCTAACAAAACAAAGGACAGAACACATACGTATTACTAGTAGGAAGGTGTCTTGGAGATGCACTTCTTCCATTTTACTGGTGCCACCCTATTTTATCACCACAGGAACTTCGTAAGTGAACATGATCTTGTTAAATGAATACTGGGGCATTTGGTTACCTGACTTTTAAGAAATGAGGCACAAAGCAGCCAATTCCTTGCTTCCATCTTTGAATCATGAATTTGTGGAGAATTTTAGAACTTTCTTGAATTTGTCTGAGGATAGGTTAAGAATGAATGGGTTTTATATGAATAAAGAATTTCACAGAATGGGAAAACTAGATTAGAGTTTTTGCAAATGATAGATCAAGTAATAAAATAATGGAGACTAGAATAAAGCAAAATAGAAAGCATTCTATGAGAAAAGGACAGAGATATAATAAATAATATCAGTTGGCTGACAAACTAGAAGACTAATAAAAAATCTCCTGGAAAGTGAAGCAGCAGGAGATAAAATAACTAGAAATTCACTAGTATATGGTTAGGCACTACAGATGAAAAGGTGAGTGTACCTAGGGGAAAGACAGCAAAACCCTCACACATATTTGCTGCACACATCTCAAAATCTTTGCTAGAGGATAGTGTTCTGTTAATGATGAGATCTGTATTTATTAAGGTAATTGAAATAGCAAAGCCCGAAGAAAAAATTGCCCTGGTGATGTGCAGGTTGTTTATTGATGCTTTGCAGGTGTTTCTCCCAACCCGTAATGCTGGGGAACAGGCTCTGCAGAGTGCTCTTAACATGGAAGGTCAGCAGACACCACTGCACTCCAAATTTTTTTTCCAATCTGCAGATATTAATGTTATGAAACACCTCCTTCATCATTTTGCTATGAAGCTGAGTAATAAAGTTTCACCTTGCTGATGGCATCAATACTACAGATTAACTCTGGCGAGAATAGGCTGCATGGAAGGAGAAGGAATCAGTCTCTGTGACATCTGAAACTTTTTCCCATGTTCTTCAGTGCAATGCTAACGTTAGTCAGGGTGAGAACAGCGAAGACCCTAAAGACAGCATGTTGATGATAAGAGAGACAGATCCTCCTCATAGATTCTCTTCCCAAAACACAGAGCAGCCATCTGGATGGTTGATGTGCTAGTCTTTATTCAGAGAGGCTGTGTGCACCTAGCTCTGAACAACCATGGGGCTTCACTGATTACAGAACATTTTCTGAGATTAAATACTGTACTAAGAGTGACATACCAATTAATACAAACACAACTGAGATTATGGACTCAGTTAGGCATGGGAAGCCATGGTGTTCAAATCACTTGCTGATTTTGTAATAACTGACTAGAAAGTACAGCTGTGATATGCAACTATTGAGCATTATAGTTATTTGAATACACCGAACATAAAAAGAAAATGCAGATGAGCTATATTTTTCTCATCTTTACTTTTTTTCTCCCGTATACTGGTAGCCTTCACAAGGATTACTATGGTATGTCTTTCAGAATAGTAAAAAATGTCTTATTTGCTATGTGAGTTAGAGAAAAAGACCTCCATAAATAAAATGATTCTGCTTCACACAGAAGGGTCTGTAAGCATGGTGGCAGCTCCTTTGCATTGTGAAAGAGAAGATGATACAATTTTACTTGGGAAATAACTGAATTTGAAATCTCCAGGTTCAATGTTATTTACTCCCAACTTTCTTGAACACTGGATTACTGTAGGAACCAAAAAGAAATTTGACCAAATTGCCTTATCTTTTAGATAACCACAGGAAGCAAAATCCAATGATGGCTGGAATGGTCAAGTATAACTATATATATATAAGAAAAAAGGAATGTTTTGAGTGGTTATCTTTTAGTAGCTTTTGGTGATTGGTTTGATTAGAGATGGTTTTTTAAACAACCTTAGACAGCACTCTCAGCATAATAGCACAGTTACTGACTCCTGGAAATCCTGGCATTTGAGCCAGAAAGAGGATAGCCTCCTGTGAGGAGGTACAGGAAAATAAGCTCTATCTTCTTTCCTCACCCTTCTGTGCTCATTCTCCTAAATAGGCTGGTTTCAGTGATTTTTCTCTGTTCACACCACTGCAGTGAGGGTAAATCCAGTGTGCACTTTGAATAAGAGAAGACATTGTATGCTCCCCAGCAAACTACTTCTTTTACTTTTAAGTTCTGTTTTCCCTAATGGAGAATGATCAGCAATGAGAGCTGAGAACAACTTCTTTTTAACATTAGTTAAAGTAATGGAAAATTGCCATTCTTTGCTCAATGGTATGATGTTCCTGTTTAATTTAAAAGGCAATTAGAATTACAGCATAGTAAGTAATTGTTGAGTTTATGACTGCTTTTGAAATAGCAGTGACAGGTGTTTTATTTCTACAAAGAGTTGTTAAAATGTTACTCTAATGTATTTCTGAATATTTGTAAAAGGAAGGAGTAGTTATTATTTGCCATTTTTTCAAATGTATTGTTCAATACATACAATTTTCATCTTATATCCATGGAAATAGAGTTGAATCTTATATAAACTGCTTTCTGTTATATTTTTGTTTGCTGACAGAGACATAGTGTCAGTTTTTGAAGCTAAATTGGGAAATCAAACTAGCAGTTTCCTTCATATATTAGTCTTATATTTATTTTCACTAATAATAATGTGCATATCATACATATGTTCTATTTTCTTTTGGAATTGTACTTTAAAATTGAGATACTATAATCTAGAAGCAGGTAGAAAATAAATTGGCAGGAGTTTCTTTGAAACAGATAAGGTTGGTAAAAATAATCATATTTTTTGTAGGGCACTGGTAATGCAGAAGTATCAGTTCTCTTCATAGAATTCTAAGTTTTCCACAGTTTTGTTTTAAACTGTTGTGAACTTTCATTCTGAACTTTGAAACTTCAAGCCTGACCTCATTCCACTTTATAGCAACTTAGATAACATCAAAGATTGCCATAGACTGGGTTTGGCTGTAATAGATTTCTTTTTCTTCATGGCAGCCTGTATGGTAGTATGTTTTGAATTTGTGACTAAGGTAAAATGTTTAGGCTACTAGTGAGGAGAGCTTGCACAGCATCAAGGCCTTTTCTTTTTCCCTCTCTACCTCCCTTAAACGTAGCAGACTGGGAGTGGGAAAGAAACAGGGAGTGGACATGGTCAGGAGAGCTAACCCAGGCTGGCCAAAGGGATGTGCCATGCCATATGATATTGTGTTCAGCCATAAATAGAAAACAGGAGGAAGGGGATAATTTGTGGATACGGCTTTCCTCTCTCCAAGTAAACCACAGAATCACAGATTCACAGAGTGTGCTGAGTTGGAATGGGACGCACAAGGATCAGTGAACCCAACTCCTGACTCTGCACAGGACCATTCCCAAATGTCACACTGTGTGTCCAAGATTATCATTCAAACACCTCCTGAACTCTGTCAGGCTTGGTGCTGTGACCACTGCCCTGGGGAGTCTGTTCCGGTGCCCAACCACCCTCTGGGTGAAGAATCTTTTCCTAATGTCCAACCTAAACCTCCCCTGACACAACTTCAGGCCATTCCCTTGGGTCCTGTCACTGGTCACCACAGATAAATCAGTGCCTGCCCCTCCTCCTCACACAGAAGTTGTAGCTGCAATGAGAACTCTCCTCAGTCTCCTCTTCTCCAGGCTGAACCGACCAAGTGTCCTTAGCTGCTTCTCATACAACTTCCTATTACAATTACCCTTCTTTTCCAGTTAACAGGTCTTGATGTGGGGTAAAGGTGGTGGTATTTTAGGAGGCCCCACTAGCCCCAGAAGGATCTTCTCTTACCTCATCAATTGTTAGGCCAATTGAGAGTTGAATAAGTCTTGCATAACCTACAGACAAATAAAAGTTCTGAACCAAGCTATGAGATGTTCCACCATTGTCATTCTCATTTTTAAAATGAAGAAAAGGCCAGAAAGCTTTGGTTTCATCTATAAAAGTTTGATAGTACTATCTTTTTTAAAATTTCAAAAAAAATTCTTTATTTTTATCTTATTATTTTATTTAATTTTAGAGTTATGCAGACAGCTCCTTGCAAGGGTAGTATGCATTGAATTTACTAGATTTCAGTTAAATTTTTGTGGATATTATTTCTGGTTTTGCCCTTTTATTCTATTCCCTTGGTGGTACATTTTATAGCAGGCAGACATTAATACTCACAGTGCATTGAAATAAGTGTATAGCCTGCTTTCCAAAATACATAGTCTACTGCATTTTTCAGATGGTATGCACTATTTTTAATTTTTTTAAAGTCTAGGAAAACCATCAGCAAATCCAAACGTGGTTTGACATAAAATAAATTCATATCTCATGAAAATTCAGGCCTGCACTAGAGTGAATGTCATTTTTGTATACAGAGCACATTCTTGGCCAGATAGGCAGCAAAATTCCAGGTTGCCTAATTTAGCTGCTTCATGCATAAATCATAGGTGGTTGGCTCTGGCACACTCATTATAAGTATCCGATTTAAGTTCTCTCCATGGAGTTCAAGCTTGGATGGACCCAAAACCATCCTGGCCGCATTGGCCAGATAGGAGATCATCCTTCATAGTAACAGAGCTGTTAACAAAGAGTCCAACCTAGTGTAATTTGAGTTTCATTGTAACTTCCATTATTAGAAAGACTGCATGTCATAACTTACAGCAAGAAGATCTATAGATTAATGCAAAGCAAGCAAGCGATCATCTAGAAGAACCTACTGCCTAATTTTATGATTTAATTATTTCTTTCTGTGCTGAAGTAATTTTTTGGAGAGAGAGATTTGATTCTACTTTCCTGCATATAGTACTTTATACTTGTCCTTAGTCCTTATTGAATTTTATCTTA
The DNA here is from genome assembly GCA_035222235.1 of Margarornis squamiger. Taxonomy (NCBI): domain Eukaryota; kingdom Metazoa; phylum Chordata; class Aves; order Passeriformes; family Furnariidae; genus Margarornis; species Margarornis squamiger. Next base: position 32,607,727 of record JAWWTY010000123.1, read on the forward strand.
CAGATTTCAGTCTGTTTCACTAGTCCATCAAGAACATTGTGAATTCTAATCCTATCCTCTAAAGTGCTAGCAAACATTCCTACTGCATTTTATAGGGAAACACTTATTCCATAATGAAAAGCATTAATGGAGATATTGACCACTATCTTGTCCAGTACCGACCACTGCAAATCTCCCCTAATGCAGCCTGAGAGTAAGTTATGAATCAGTAAAGTCAGTGTCAAAAAAAGTAGTGCTTCCTAAGATTTCATGTCTACAGCTCTCCCCATGGTTGTCCAAGCCACTGCTCAGACTGTGAAATTAAAAAAGGAAAAAAAAAATAAAAAAAAATACTGGTTTGATTTGATTTCTTTCTAATAAATTCACTGGTCATTTGACCATTTGACACCTTTTTATTCTATTCAATAAAATTCTGAACTTTTAAAATTGCCTCAGCAATTTTTCTTATAGTAACTCTTTAATCCATGTAGCTTCACAGGAATGATAATATGTTCAAGTAATTTTTCCATCAGGCATTTATTTCTGGAAATTGCAGCTGGATATGTTATGTCAGTTACTTCACTATTCTTAAGATTTAGAAGTAACATAAACTATTAGCACAGCTACCCATTTTCAGGCTTCTGTCTTAAGCATGTACTTTGTTTGACTACATTGATTTTTGTTGGTTTGAGCACAATAGAGAGACAGACAAGGTAAGTTTATTTTTGAGTACTTGAAATTGTAACCTACTGAATTTTTCTCATAGAAATAGCCTTCACTGACACATCTCTAGCCTGTTACTTGGCAACCTTGACACATTAGGTATTATCTGACATCGATGTCACCTTCTTACTTAAAAGAAAAAAAGGGAAGACAAAAAATAAAGACTGAAGTTTTGAATAGACAAACCAAAGCTGGGCTCTGTCTTTCCAGTGCAACATTTTTTCTATTTTGACAGCTCATTCTGTCAAAGTCTATACTATTAACAATTATTCAAAACAGAGAACATACCTCTGACATGGTCTATAAATAGGGAATTATCTACCAGCAGACACAATAGAGCTTTATATTTCATATTGCTATTAATGTCCAGTAATGTCCTCTTACCGTTATCTTTTTCTGTTCCTTCTTTTTCTGGAAGGACAAAAGAAAAAGAGAAACTTTCAAAGGCTGTCTCTATCATGTTGGTATGACCACATATTCAAATTCAAATAAGTATCATAGCATCTAAGAAAGAATATTCTATCTTTTATGCAACAAGGCTGAATTCCTAATGAGGATAAGGAGTATTTTCTGTATACGGAAGGGCCAGAAAGATATTGAAATGTTTTATTCATTTAAATGAACCAATATAGAGGTTATTTTGTCTTTGATCTGTCCCAAGGACAGTTCAAATACCAGTAGTCTTTTTAAGTGCAATATACATCGTTGTGAAAGATGTGAGAGATCCAGCCTCTAAACCATTAGAGAGAGTAAAATCCTCAGTAAAAATCTAATCATTAGATGAGGAACATCTGATTGAAGAAGACATCTCAAGAGAGACAGGTCATCAGCTTTAGTTTAACAAAAAAGGATTTGCTTATTACACTCAGAAACAACATACATTATGGAAATCTCTTTGATTTGCTAAGAATACTTCACTTTTGTTATAGCTTCCAGTCTCACCACAAAACACTTCATGTATCCATTTGATTAGCACTCACAAAATATATCTTTTCCTTGTCTCTCACTTTTACTGACTTTGAATAAAAACAGATGAATTAAAATCTACAGAATGTATACAAGACAGGACCTTTAGTTCAACCTCACTTATGTTGTCTGAATAGTTCTTGTCACTAGAATGGTTGCAAACTTATACAGTGAGTCAAGTGGTATTACCATTTCAAGATACCTAAGAACTTCAACACATGACAAAGATCAAATTTATGTCATCTATTGCCAGGCAATTTACAGCAATTTGCAGCTTCTTCTGTTCTATCCAAAGACCTCAGAAATAGGTTTATTTTTCTTTTTCTTGCACCAGAGTAATTCAGGAAACCTCTCATTTAAACTTCATACCTAGACTACAGGAAAGTATTTAATAATTTAAATCTTCAAGCTTGATGTTCCTTATCCTACCAAGCCACTATTTATGCCTTGACTTGATATATTTCACATGTGCCTAGAAGAAGATGGTAGCATAGAGACAGCCCAGGATTACTGCTACTTTCCTCACCTCTTCACTGCTGCAGCTGAGTGACCTGCTGTTGCTGAGAGAATTCTGCTGGCATTTATGGCAGTTTTATGATTCTTCTTAAATCTTATAATTTAACTGTGAAATGGCAACTGTTCTGAGGATGAGAGGCATGAGAGAAGAAGGTAAAAAATTACAGTTGTGAGGCATAGAAGAAGTATGACAGAAGAAAATGTGAGAATATTGAAACAATCAAAATAGAAGCTTTTGAAGGTCAGTTTAAATTCAGTGGTCTCCTCCTTTCTGGCTGTCATCCTGGACTTACATTTTGACGGTGTGATAGATTTATATTTTTCCACCCTCTGTCACTTGTATCCACTCCTGTGGAGCAATTGTGGTAATGTGACTTGTGCTGATACAACACTAAACTGAATCAGCATAATGAACTGAGTTATAAGACCAACAGAAAGAAATCCAAATGGTTTTGGTGTTGAATTTGCAAACAGTTATATTATCATAGTTGTGGCATATTTGGGACACAATGGAAAAAATGGAAATCTTGGATCAAAGGAAAGGAGTTGGTGAGTCAGTTTTATCACAAGAAAACATATTACATACCCATGTTGTTGTTCCTTTAAATCCTTCCTCCTTCTTCCTTTCTCCTTTCTTCTTCTTCATTGCAGTTGCAAATTACACATTAAAGCACTGATTATTTACCTCAACAAATTTTTCCACCCCACATGTTTCACAGTCAATTGCAATACATGCGTTGGGAAATCATTCTCTCCAACTCATTGCTCATAAACATTCAACCTAGAATGCAAGAGTGATGTTGGTGCATGACTGGAGATACTCTGCATGAGAACCGAGCAGTGGACAGAGATACCAGATGAAGGTGCAAGGTGAAAAGACTTCAGACAGGTAAAAGAGTGAAAGTAGACTTACAGAGTCAATATTTTCTGGGCACCTTATCAGATAGCTTATTTAGGATTTTATGGTTTTGTCTGTTTGTTTGTTTCAGAGTATTAACTATATTCCATATATCTTTTCTTTGTCTTAGGAAACACTGAGAATCAGTCAGCTCTGTCAGCTTCATGCAGATCTGATTTCACTAAGCCCCACTACAGAGAATCTGTCAGTTCCTGCAGTACTGAACCACAGCTTTAGCAATGGTTCAGTTACATCATGTTAGCTATAGTTCCATTGACTACTTGAGAAGCAGGATAAGCCATTTGTTAATCAACCACCAAGTTTAGGGTTTTGCTGGTATGAGTGAATAGCTTTTGATTCATTTTCTTGTAGAAAAGAGCTAATGGTCTAGAAGGCAAACTTAATTAAAGGTTAAGTTAAAGAGCTGTAGGAGCTAATAGGATAGTTTTAGTCTGTTCTTGTAATGATCACAGTACTCCATCTGACCACTGGCATTTATTTGTACACCATACTTATATTAATTCCACTGTGGAGTGTTAAAAGTCAATATATCCTAAATTATTTTTAACAGTTTTGATTGATGTTGTTTGGGGACTAAAATTTCTTTTTTAGAAGAACTGGAAGATGGAAATGTTTTATCCTTACAAGTGTTCCTTCCTAAAAGGACCCTAACCATGAATCAAAATAACAATTTTTAAATCTCTAGTTTGCCCTAAATTTTGCTTTGACCAGACGGCTGACAGCTATGTTATTCTTTGTACATACCTTTTACTTTAATAAAGGCATTCACAGGAAAGAATAAAATTAATCCATGTTTTTTCCAAAGCACACCATCTGTTGAAGTTTTATACTAACATAATAGAAATAGTTCACAGCAATATCTGGTTTTAGTGGAAAGATTTATCTCCCACCTAGGCAAAATAATTCATGAATGGACTAGAATATGCTTTTGCCTTCTGGCAAAAAGTGGTCACAGTACTGGTGTGATCTGAAAAGGTTTGAATTTAGGTTCATGTTCTAGAACTCTGTGTAGTTTACACTGATTCACTCATCTTCCTTGAAATTCAAACTAAACACTTATCTTCTTTACATCTTGCAAAAATTCTTGCTTACATTAGAATCCTTGAGAGAGATAATGCTATTTATATTTTTGTTCTCTTCTCATTTAACCATTTTCAGACAAGAAAATGAAATTTTTTTTCTGTTATGTATTTGATCCAACTCTAAGGAAAATATTTTTCAGCTCATATTAAATGGATTAGTTATTATACAGCACAATTAATGCATCAGGTCTATGAAAACAATTAAGTGAGGGAAGATGAGGGATTCCAACTATTGGGACAGATAGGCTTCATTGTAAAGCTTTTTATCAGTTACTAAAAACTAATTATCATATACTAATCAGTGTGCTAATTTAAACTGCAAACTCTTTAGAAAACTAGTCAACTGAAACACTCACCATGGAAAAACTTATTCCTTCCTCCTCCAAAAAATGAAAAGTGAATTGGGATGAGAACAGGATGATCCGGGAAAACATAAAATAGGGACATTATGAAAGAGATTTTCAATATAATAGGATTTTTAGCACGAAGAGGGTGAATTGAGGCAAAATCTTCACAACTCTGTGAAGATCACACTTGCAAGATTCAGAGAGACACAAAAAATTGCTAATCAGTAGAAGTCAGGTTAAAATAGAAAAAATAGGTCTTATTTTGCAACAGATTTTTTCTATATTATGGTCTGGATTTAAGAAATTTAGAGTGCCTCAAGGAAACTGCAGAAATGATTGAAAGGGTAAGCCACTGTGGGTTGTTAAACAGACCTACTATGCTTGAGTTGAGGAATTGTTTCACGTTTAAACAGTTTGATATTCAGAGGATATTACAGGGCATGGTTATATAAGCACAAATCCTATGAGGACCAGCTGAGGGAGCTGTGGTTGTTTAGCCTGGAGAAAAGGAGGCTCAGGGGAGACCTTATTGCTCTGTATGACTACATGAAAGGAGATTGTAGCCAGATCGAGTTGGCCTCTTCTCCCAGGCAAGTAGTAGTAGTATGAGGGCACAGTCTTAAGCTGAGCCACGGTAGGGTTAGGTTAGACATTAGGAAAAAGTTCTTCACAGAAAGAGTGAGTGGGCATTGGAATAGGCTGCCCAGGGTGGTGGTGGGGTCACTGTCCCTGGAGGTGTTTAAAAAAAGACTGGATGTGGCACTTAGTATCATGGTCTAGTTGACAAGGTGGTGTTTGGTCATAGGTTGGATTCAATGACCTCAGAGGTCTTTTCCAACCTAGTTGATTCTGTGATAAGTTTGTCTTATTACTAGTCTTCCCTAGGTATCTGCTTGGATTTACTTTTGGAGAAATAATATTAGGTTGACTCTTGATCTGAGCCAGTAAAACCATTTTCATATTCTTGTGCCGGATTAAATTACCAAAACCATTAACTTTGAAGGACACTGGATTATGTGGATCAAGTGCTGCACATGCGAAAAGAAGCATTGATCCTTCAGTGGATGGGCATCCTAAAGTTCATAATCAATAATACACCTAAGTATTCTCTTCAAACTCTTTATGAAACAGTAGAGCTACTCTTAGGTGTCTGTAAGGAGTCCTTGTGATATGATAAGGACAATGCAATTGCCATAGTTATTCACTGGGATATGAAATATGATTAGACCCACAGGAAATCAGAACCATCAGGAATTCTGGTATGTTTGTCACCATGCAATGACTATGCTTCGGCATATTCTCCAATTATTAAAAGAAATGCCTGGTTTCACATAATTTTTTGTTGTATCTGACAACACTTAGCACATCACAAGTAATAATAAGGTCAGGGTTTCATTGCTCAATGAATAAAAGATAATAAAAAAGAAAAAGAAGCAGTCCTTCAGGTTATGGAAAGGTCCAGACTTCCACCAAGCCTGCGACAAACTGAATGAAAGGACAGAAATTTTGTTTTCCAAAGTGTTGTTGTTCCTGCTCAGTCCTACTGATTCACTGGCCGCGGGGATAACTATCAGTTAAACCCTAAGATTAGTTTCATACTTAAAGATGTGTTGAAGTGCTTTTCTGGACCTGGGCCAGATGCTCAGCATCTTCCAGGATCAAGTTCTTATTTATGAATGTTTCATGAGTGAAGAAAATCATAAAATTGAATGGTTTTGCTCCCATAAAAAGGGAAATATAAAGCACTCAGCGCAAAGTAACCATGTGTTAAGTACTCATAGAACATTTTTAACTTTGTTAATTAAGCAAAAATTTCATTTGGGTGGGGCATTTCCTGGCAGCTGATGTTGAGGCAAGAGTTGCGGGTTTTAATTGCCACTTTAATCTAGGGCATTTCATTGAACAAACAGGTGGAGCATATCCACTCTGAATGTATGCAAACAGCTTGCTTTATCATTGAGAGGAGAATGAGTTTTCTGATTGATTAGTTCCTTTTTATTCCAAGCAGGTTGTGGCCAATTGCAGTAACTGCAGATTTTCTGCATTGAATGTTAACACAGTTTGCATAGAAAACTAATTCAAAGAGAACACTTAGAGTTTTAAAATCTGTACTAATGTGAAAGAAAAAAAAAATCAACCAACCAAGCATATTACATTTATAACTCTTATCAATGGGAATTATTATTTGAAATATGTGGCTGAAAAGGAAAAGAATCTATTTGAATCTGACAAGTCACACTAGCTCTAAACAAGCAGCCATTTCTAGGCTGACTCTTTGTAGGATATGAGGGTTAGCTAGGAACCAGATATTAAAGTACATTAATACAGTTACCAAACTACATTTTGTGAGCTGGAAAACAACTTGGTGGTTTATATATTTGATTTTAACATAGAGAGAGGGAGAATGCATTTGTGAAATGCATTCAATCTTATTCTAATAATAAGCAGTTAGTGATGAAGAAAGCTTTCTTTCCTCTGAATCAGCTGCTAAAAAAAAAGGTAACTCATGCAAACAGGTTCAGAGATAACACATTAATTCATTAAATTTTCAGATGTTTAGATGGTAATAGATGTGATTTATCTCATCTATGTAGATGTGTAAGTGCAAGGCTGAAGAGCACTTCAGACCTAAGTAGCTGTAAACTGTATCTAAGTCTTCATCCTTTTAGAATTAGTTTATACTTTTGATTTTCAGTAACTGAAGCCCTTGATTCCATTATCAGTGTGTTAATATGTGAAAAGACTTAATCTGACCCTTGACTGACGGGTTTGGGTTTGTACTTGGTGGCATGCATTATTATATTCATGTGAACCAGATGAAAATTTGCAGATTAGCCTAAAAAGGACCGTGCCTAATCTTTATTTATTCTTTATGACTAAGATAAAACAAATTTGCAAAAATTTTACTATTGTCTACAGTTTTCTTCTGCATATTTTTTTCTATACTGTGTATTTCTTCAAGAATAATTTTAAAGTTAAAATTGGAGAACGAAATGTTTCTTCATATTACACAAGTGTATTAAGGAGATGTTATTTTTGGAAAGTAACATGACCTTCAGGTCATTTGGACTGGTCAAATCTGCACTGGGTTTATTTTGAAGACAATGTTAGCTGTAAGAACTGATGTATGACCTAATGCCTAGACCACAGAGAGAAGGAAAGCCACAACTTTTTTTCTGTAGTCAAAAGCAGGCTAAAATATGACAAAAATCTCAGGTACTGCTACCCAGGTGGCCAAGTCAGAAGCATGGTTAGAGGTCAGATAAATGGTCAGCTAAATGGGGAATCACAGCATTGAGTAGGCTCTTGGGGTATTAAGTAAAAAGGAAGCAAGGGGATGTAAACTGATTTTGAGTACAATTAAACTCTGGAAAGACACGAAGCACAAGAATAAATGATGCAGGACGGGAGTATTAGTAAAGATCTCAACCAAAGAACTGTTCTCCATGAAGTCTACAGCTTTCAAAAAGTCCATGCCGAGACATCAACTTTAGAAATTTTGGCTTGGAATAGGGTTGATTTTTATGTTTGAAGGGCAAAAGTCAATAATGGATGCTTTTCAAGCAGCACAAGTGCCTTTATATACGTAACATGCACATGCCAAAAAAACAGATGTTGACCTGATCTACTTATTTAAGGTAACAAGTGGCTATCAACTGTCACTGATAGGCAGAACATAATACAGCCTCAACAATTATTTTTGACTTATGTTTACTTAGAATGCAACCACATTTTTTAGCTCTAGACTAGGAAAGAGTATTTTAAAAGGGTGGTCACAGTCATAGGCTTGAGTTACTGGAAAAAACTCCAACATATTCTTATTTACAAAGTACTGTGTCCTTGAGCTTTAAAATTACCTTTCTTCCATTATCTGTCCTCCCTAAAGAGTGAATTAAATTAGTTTTGTAGTATATTTTAACAGAATTTGTTTCTCAGTAAGACTTTTTTCATCAGAGTCCGTATTTGAAGGTGACTATAGAAGTTTTCAGTGAGAATGGACAAAAAGAGATCAGGAGGAGCTATTCTTAGGACACAGTGACAAAAGAATTTTAAAAGAAAAAGAAATAAATTTGTATTTTAATTTCATACAGAGAGAGAAAATATAAAGAAATTGAGCTGTTGCAAACTTGAAAATCTGTTTTACATTTTTCACTTTAAATTATCTCCACTCATTAAGGTTAAAAAATTACTAATCTTTCATTTTAAAAACAAACATTGAGACCTTTGAAACTATTATTATTCTTTGGGACATAAATCTCTCCTCCAGAAACTGAATATTTATTTTGTTATATATTGAAGAATAAAGAAAGATTAATGAGGGCTATTTGGGCCTTTGATTTTTAGTCAATCATCTTACTTAAAAATAAGAATTTTTAAAACGTTATATAGATTACAATAATGAGTTTAGTCTTCGTGCTCTATTTGAATGCACAACATGAGAAACAACTTGAAATGAGTGAAAATATGGCATGATTAAAACCAGCTGTTACTGAAGGCCAGAAATTTTAAATTACATTTTTAAAATATTAAACAATAGATAAACCTAGAGATGGATTTACTGATACCATACCTTAAGAATAGTTTCCGCAGAATGAGATGGGGATAAATATGCTACCTCAGTGTTGCAAGGCCATTTGACAAAAACACCTTTTGGTGTCTAAAACTCAGCTATTTAAATGAATATCACCATAAAAAGAAGCTGAAATACCTTATATCATCACACTAATGGACTAAGCCTGATACAAGTCAGTTCTTCTAAAGCTTAAAAGGGAGTGATGAAAACCATTGGGTAGAAAAGTTAGCAATAAAAATATGGGACAGAATAATGCAATTATACAGAAAGTATTTCACCTCACAGCAAAGTTTTATATATCTTGCTCCTTTTAAAGGACGTGGCCTAAGGTGTTAGCTCATCTCAGCTATTTAAAAATTAAATGACTTATCTAAGAAAGTGATTGCCCAGAACACTGGAGAAAAATGAGAAGCATAGTACCAATATTAGCTAAAAATCTACTTTAGGACAGGAAACACAGAATCACAGAATGGGTAGGGTTTGAAAGTGTCACAGGGGGTCATGTGGCCCAATATCCCTGCTCAGGCAGGGTTATCCTAGGGTACATGGCACAGAATTGCATCCAGATGGTTCTTGAACATTTCCACTGAAGGAGATTCCAGAATCTCTCTGGGCAATCTGTTCCAGTGTTCAGTCACCCACACAGTAAAGAAGTTCTTCCTCATATTCAGGTGCAAATTCCTGTGCATCAGTTTCTGCCTGTTGGTTCTTGTCCCATTGCCTGGCACCACTGAGAAGAGCCTGGCCCCATCCTTCTGACACCCTCCCTTCAGTACTGAGGATCCCAGAACTGGACACAACTCTCCAGATGTGGCCTCACCAGGGCTGAGTGGAGGGGTAGGATCACCTCCCTTGACCCGCTGGCAATGCTCTTCCTAATGCACCCTGGGATACTGTTTGCTTTCTTGGTCACAAGGGCACACTGTTGGCTCATGGACACCTTGTTGTCCACCAGTGCCCAAAGGTCCTTATCTGCAGAGCATCTTATTACTTCCTCACTCCTGAAGGTGCTAAAAGCTGTTATAATTTCTATCATGTTACAAAATGGAACATAAAATCATAAAATTGTTAATGTTCAAATTTTCTTTGGTTACTTGTATCAGTTTCAACTGGGATGAAATGATCCAGTTGATCAGTTGAGATAATTAAAAATGGGTTTTTGTTTTTTTTGTTTTGTTTGTTTTTTAAATAACATTTTACACAATTTGATTTACAATCAGCATCTTACAAGATTTCAGATTTGATGACTTGATCAAATATTCATCCCTGGAAATGTTCAAGGGAAGACTGGATGTAACTCTGAGTAACCTGGTCTAGTGGAAGGTGTCCCTGCTCATGGCAGGGGATTGAAACTAGATGCTCTCTAAGGTCCCTTCCAATCCAAACTAGTCTATGGTTCTGTGATTGTATGTATTTTTTTCAAGTCAATGTAACCACTGTTTTCTCCCCTTAGACTTTAAAGTCTTATTTTTGTCACATGTTATTTATAGAAAGGCCGTAATCAGCTGTGACGTGCAAGGCAAAAGTGACAGGGTTGTACCCAGATGTAGTCTTGGAACTGCCTGTTTCCTGGTTCACACAGGTGGTTTCTTGTCACTCCCCAGAGGAGTGCTTCACTTGAAGTCATGTGCCTGTGCCTACACGATATTGCACTGCATGATGCATTCATCATGCCTGTGAATGCATCACAAAATAAAACCAATTTTGAATTTGTCACAATGATCAGTTTTTAAGTTCTTTTCATCAAGAATAGCTCTTTTTTTCCTGCTATGAACTCTTCTGGTGATGGGCCTTTTAAGATTCTTAACTTGCTCTATTTCATTAGTGGCAGCATAGCATTTTTGTAATGTGCAAGATTTAAGATGACCATGACCTCCTTTTAATGTTACAGCATAAGGTTCAAGTCTCCATCAGGTTTCAAACACCTATTGTCTCTTTCTATTGCATAAGTATGTAATACTTTTCTCCAAAATTTATCTTCTCTTAAAAATTGCCCTTATAGTTCCCTTTCCAAGAGCACTAGGTACTTGCAGGTCTACTTACCTTTTCATATTTTGGACACTTCTTAGGAGCAGCTTATCACTATTGACTATCAATGATAAGGTTAAGACAACATGCTTAACTTTTAGAGGTTAACCTTTCCTAACTTCTTCTTCTGGAAAGTTCAAGGTTTTTTGTTGTTGTTTTTTTTTTTTTTTGTTTGTTTGTTTGTTTGTTTTGTTTGTTTTGTTTTGTTTTTTGTTTGGTTTGTTTTGTTTTTTCCCCCCCCCTCCTCTTTATCTTTCTTTTTCCAATTATCTATGCACTATTTCCCCTTCTCTTAAGATTCATTTCTCTGCAAGCTCTTACCACTGCACTGTTCTAGATAATTGATTGTCTTGAAAGGAGTTGAGAAGCTTTATTTCCTGATGCTTTCCTGCCAGATATTTGGCATATGTTACCTTTTGCTATTGCAGCACTGCATTTCACATCTGTCTAAAGAAATATAGCCAAGTGTTAGAAGACAAAGAGCAATAAGATTCGTGAGAATGCCTTTTCTTGTAATAGTATTGCTGTAAAGTTGGATGGATATTACTTTTAATGATAAATTATTTTGAGAGACATTTTTATTGTATCATTTTTCTAAAACATTCACCTGGATTTTATATATTGAGAATTCTTAACTTAGGTCTTTCAATAATGGAAGTCAGCTAAAAACTAAAATAATATTTCTTGAAGAATAAGGCAAGGACACTTTTGAACTATACCACCATTAATATATTCATATCAAAATGTGTATTTAATGACATGTTTATGTGCTTGTTAGGAATTTTTAGGCAAATAAAGTAAATTTAAAATCTATTTTTTAAATACTTTTTATTGTTACTGTTTCAAGCATCTGCTTCTGATTATGCTTATTTTTACTATTACTACAAATAAATGCTTCACAAATCATGTTGAAAAAGACAAAATATGTGTAATGAAATTAAAAATCTGTCAAAACAGGAGCAAAAGTCATTAAACTTAATATCTCATTTCTAAGGCTCTGTAAAACAATTTCCTTTTACTGCTTGGTAATTGTCAGTTCCATGTTTCTTTTTAGACTACAATAAAACAATTATGGAAATTTTAGTGCTTATAAATATTACAAATATTATCTATATTATCAGTCATCTACAGCATCACCCATTCATAGGGTTGTTCAACTGTGATATGTAAGAATGAAAATAGAATCATAACGCAATTAAAAAGCAATTATTTTCCATGGAATTTCACCTAGTATGTTTTTACTTGGACTAAACTTTTTGAAGATTTCAGTAAAATTAATTGTCTACTTATTACAGAGGAGAGGAAATGGTAAGATAAAAGTGAGAATTGCAGCTGAAGTAGTGGGCATTAGTTCAGCTGTGAGAGAGATAGTTAAAGATCCATAATGGGGGGGAAGCATAAAGACACTGACAGTGAATAAAGAACTGTGCCCAAATAAACAAGAGCATGGACTAAACAGAACAAGGGAAATTAGCTGCACAAAAAGAGAAACTGAGTTGATGAGAAATAAGAAACAAGAAGAAATTACTCTGTCTGAGCTAAGAAGAAAGAAGGGTCTAGCAGGGAAACACTAGTAAGAAAAGGTGATCAAGCAAGGAGGTTAAGGAGATGAGAGAATTAGTGGGGACTGGGAGAACTTCATAGGAAATTAGCAGCCTGAAGAAGTGAATACTGTAACACGCATTCATTATGTAACTATGTACACTCATTATTAGGAAATATTATAATAAATAAGATGCAGAATAGTAAAGTGTTTCAGTGGCATTTCTGGCAGTGTCTGTCCAGTACAACTCCTTTGGAAAAAAAGAACAGACTGTGTTCTGGGCTGGATGTTTCAACATCAGGTAACTGTAGAGTGGGACTAGGATGATGATGAGGGTGCGGTGAAAGTCAATGTAAGATGGACAGCAGGTTAAAAAAAGAGTGCTGACTTTGGTTAAACCACTCATCAAAGTTTGAAACACTGCAACAAAAGAATGATAGCCATCAGAGCTATCAGCCATCAGCCATATATAAAAATATATTTTTATTTTTAAGACAAGCTTCAGTAATACATAGTAAATTAGGAGGTGATCAAGATGGAGAAACACACAGAATAAAAAAAAAAAAACCCAGACAACCTAACTAGAAAATTACAGCTCTGCGTATATGCTTCTTCAGAATGTGATTTTCTATCAGTCAATGCAGTTACATGACACCATCTCTTATACTTCACCAGAAAATTCCAGAATTTCCTAACTTTGAAACAATATTCTGAAAGCACTTCTAATAAAGTGCTTTTATATGGGCAGCATTTAAAGCAGATATATTTCTCTAATACTAATATTACCCAGAATTGACCAGATTTTGTATCAATTCTAGGAAGATGTAATCTTCTGGATGGAATGGTCATAATTCAGAGCCTCAGTCTTATAGGCAGCTCTTCTGGGATTTTTCTAGTGTAAAGGCTGAGGGCTCTATTGCCTTCTACAATTGTTAAAGAGTGTAAGATATATAGTTAAAGATCACCTTCCTAACAGTCATACACCTGTCTAAGCCTCTAATAGTGCTATTCAAGAAGCAGCGTATAGCAACTTCAGAAACAGTTGGGTCAGCATGGTTCCATAGGGAACCATATAGATTTCTGGATGCCCAAAAGAAAAATTGCCACTGATCCTAGCCAGCAGTGCTAAGCTATGAAACAATCCAGCTGTACTCACCCACAGTAATACAGTCCAATATCAGTGCTATCAAATGCTACTGAAACAACTAAGATTGGTAGACTTTGTCAATTCTCCTAACTAGGTTAGTTTATTCCCTAAAAACAATGATTTCTTGAAACCAGAAATAAATTTTTATATTGAAAGAAAAAAAATGTTACGAACTTAACATTAAAAATTAATTTCTTGTAATCTACAGCTTTTTATTTGTTTGGGGTTTTTTCCCCTGTGGAAGCTGAAATCCATTTTAAGTGAAAAGAAATAAGCTTTCAAGAGCCCTTTTCTCGTCTGTGTCCACGTTGCCTCTCCTCAGTGGTATTTGATAAAAAGAAGGAAAAAAAAAGTGAACAACAAACTCCATCCTTCACCTAAGAACAAGAAACTAGCATCAACCAATGTTCCAAGTGCAACTAGAAACCATAATGGCAATGTGTTATTCATTTACAAAAACAAGAAATAAAGGCAATTAAGGTAAAGACTTTTCATCATGCCACACCCATATTTCTATATAGACAGGTGCATAAAGTCCATCTGTCTTTAAAGTGAATATTACAATTTAGTCTCCAAAAATACTCCGTTGTTTTGATGAATTAAACTGCCTTTTGATTTTACATATTTGAAAATATCCTGCGTTATTCTGAACCTGTAAATTTCTTTAATAATCTTACCCCGCAGATGGTCTAAGAGTTATTAGCAAAAACAGAAGACTCCTTTTGGAAGCTCCAGAACTAATTTCTTACTAACCGAGAGCTAAATACTCCATAAAAGCAACCTCTGAAATAGTCAAACTGTGCATTAGGCCCCAGTTATCAGGAATATGACTGATTTTTACCACATAGCCCCTGATCTGACACAATACCTCTATTGTTCACAATTGCAGGAAATGATCTGATTCTTTTTCCTTAGAAGAGGTTTGGAACTGAAACAAGAATGAGACACACTTGGACTGAGAATAGTGTTTCAGGTTATATGGAAGACCACCTATCCTGGAAACTGTCAAAGAAACTTCAGCAAATCAGGATGCTTCAGCTATTTACAAAGATAATATTATTCTTATTTTTATTACTATTACTTTAGATATCAGAAGTATTAAAAGAAAATTATCCACAATTTCTTGTCTAGGAGTAACACTAATAGACTTGCTGTTAACATCACCAAAGTCTCTGTTGGCCATTTGCAGCCAACACAACTTCCGTTTCCACCAGGTGACTTAGCTGTTTGACATATTTTTAGGGAGGCAGATGTAGCATTTGATGAGTCTCAAGAACAACAAGTTTGAGAAGTCTGTGTTACCAAACTAATTAAAACACTAGTTTAGTGGTTGAGAACAGAAATTATGATGAGGTTGAGGGTTTTAATGTACCCACAATAATGAATAGGTTGTTCAGATTGTAGTATTCTCCAAATAGATACTTCAGAAAGTGAATAAGAATGTAACTTTTTAAGATTTCTTTTGGCTAAGAGACTACTTATTAATCATGCTCCTGACTTGAGATATTTTGGCTTGTATTTGCTAAAGTTCTTAAGTAAAGTAAAATCTAAAGCTTTCATAATCTGCACTTGACCCAAAGAGAGATAAATAAGGAAGTGCACCAAAATTAGCAGATGGGAGAAATTCATGCCATATTTCCCCCTCTCCTGGGTTGACTTGTAGGTATTTTTTCTTTTATCTCCTCCCTGATATGTTTCTGAGAGTGGGATGCATTTAGTTTCTTCATTGTAGAAGTTGGAAATATTTGAAAGAGATAATTTTGAAGGAAAATTTCTTAAAAAATTACAAGCAGATTTTTGAGTGTCATGGTTTAAGAATGGTACTCCCCAATTTAGTTCTCCCAAAGAGACTCTCCAGAGCATGCTGCTGCTCCCTTGCTCCCCCTCCTTGCTCTTCTCCGCCACCCCACTGCAGGTGAACAGATAAGAACAATTTATTGGTAACAGCAATGCCGTAAGAAAAGAGACATTAACAGAAACAATATTAACAAAAAAAGTTTATGAAAGAGAGAGTGATTCACATGCAAAATGCTCACTGAACCCAACCCAACGTGATGCAACCATGGGATGCTGGTGACATCCCATCCCTCCCTGCACCATATTTTCTTGACTGGAAGGAAATCCTTCTCCCTGGAAGAGGGGAAGAATCCCTTTACCCTGGAAATGAGGTGAGGTGGTATGGTATCCAACAACCCCCATATTTTAGCTATGTCCCTTCCTGTGTATTGCAAAACATTAACCCTGTTCTGGCTAGAATCAGGACAGGGAGGGATGTTTCAGGAGAATCCAGGCGGTTATGTTGTTTTGGACAGAAAAACTCCAAACAACCACAACAACAGCTCCAGCCACCACCCAGTTGTAAGGTAAGTACATGTCCATTTCCTGAGATCTGCAAGAAAAGCCAAGCACCATGTATCAAAGTGACAAATGTTTGATAGATTTGTCAGATTTTACTTAGACTGATCATAAAATGAATATTGCTAGACATTATATAACCTTACTAAAGTACAGCATCTGTTCTACTTTTATCCTGGGAAAATAATTTTCATTTTGTATAGTTATAACCTGCCAGAGTGATCCCATAAATCAATACAGAACTCAAGCTAAAGGAAAGTACAAGCAAACTTCCACTTTTGAAAAGTTTGACACTAGAAGCAGATGCACTTAGTACCTGATAGTTAATAAATTAAGACTTCTTTTTTAGAGTGAGCAGTTACAGGCATTTTGAATCCTTATGTGGATTTCAATGCCATTGTATTTCTACAGCTGAAGTGTTAGAGTATGCATTTTCAGTTAGCACTGCCAGAGAGAAACTGGTGGCAAT
Source organism: Margarornis squamiger (assembly GCA_035222235.1). Classification (NCBI taxonomy): domain Eukaryota; kingdom Metazoa; phylum Chordata; class Aves; order Passeriformes; family Furnariidae; genus Margarornis; species Margarornis squamiger. The sequence continues at coordinate 32,624,374 of JAWWTY010000123.1, forward strand.
TTCAGATATGCCATGCCAGAGCTCCTGTGTGCTTGGCTACTTGATGCTACAGGAAAGAAGAACTTGCACATACATTGTTTTCATTAGTTCTTGCTGAGCCATTGCACGAATTCATTGTTTTCCTCTCTAGGAAAAAGAGACTTGTCTGTTATGCTGATTTAAAGTGGACCTTGCAAATAAAAGGACTTGATCTAGAGGGAAGTTCTAAAATAATTTCAGTATGGTATCAAATTCTTAAGATGTTGACATTTTGGCTCATCTCCCCTTTGTGCTGTTTTTCCTTTCACCAGCATAAACAGTTTCTTATGATAGGTAGAGAGAAGACTGGAAAAATAATCTGAAATTCTTAGTTACGACAGCAGGAAAGTTGCGTGTTGTTCTGTACCCACTGTTTTTTATGCATATCAGTATATTGTCATGGGTTTCTTATTCTCTTCCATATTTTTGTTTTAGTAAATTATTCTCTTTCCATCCATCCTCAGATTATTGACCCTTCATATGACAGCTAGCAGCCTTTGAACCCTCCTTCTCCAGTGTTTAATCTATGACCTATTGCTGAGACCACTTGAATGTGCCGTAGTAGAAATTTTCAGATGACATATATCTCATAATATTATGTACTAGATGCAATCATCTCCTGAACAAAAACAAAAGATAAAGATATACTTTCTTTAAGAAAGACTTCAGAATTGAATTTCAAGTTTCCTTATACATTTTAAGGTGTGGGAAATGGAACAAGAAAGAAGTTTTAAGTATAGTTACTATATATTTTATACATATACCTGACTAATATTTTGTTAATTATAACACTCAAAATATTGGGGCTAAGTAGGCTAAAAAATAACACACCTATTTCTTATCCCTTAGTGGGCTCATTTCATGTTCCAGCATGTGTCTTTGTGAAGTGTCAAAATCTCAGCTCACTGCATGCAGGCTGATGGTAGTTTCCACATCTTCAGTGATGTCAAATGTAGAGAAAAAAGAGGAAACAGTTTGACAAATGTCAGCCTCGTCATAAGACTAGAACTACAGCAAGACTTTGCAAAGACAGAAGCTTTTCAAGTTTCAGCCCAAACTACAAAAGCTATCACAGTACCTTGGGAAGAACTACTGTTACTTTGGGTTATCCATACATACTAGCTTTAAAGTGTCAGAAGGGCATTTCTTTGTCAGGGTTGATGTTACTACATTCAAACAGATTCTGTCTCAATGAACATCACTAAGGACATGTCTAACAGGCTATGCTTCAGTAGTGCATTGTAAAAGACTTGTAACAAAGAGAAAGCACTGTGATGTGATTAATAATTTCTACTATTAAGATACATTTTTATAAATATGTATAATGGCCAAGATCAAGATTGCTGTCTGGTGTTTAGATCATCGCTTCATTTTTATAACAAGAAGAGACCAAAGGCAAGCAGATGACTGAGGTGAAAAGTGGGGTGGCTCCCATTCATTTTAGTAGACTCATTCCAACATCATGATACACCTATTTGGGGACTTCAGAACAACAGTGGTTACAAGACCAAACCACAGGATATGCCATTTATAGCGAATTTGTTCTGTTCATATTTCACTTCTGTAAGTGCAGGAAATGTAGCTTTAATCATCATTATCTCCTATGGTTTTCTGTTTCTTATTAGTGTATAAATCCTTCCGTATGGATTTCCTAAAGGTAAAGACAGAGCAGACAAGTCTCCTGTTTGCCATCAAAACTACAGAATTACCTCAGAGAATGTTTCTCATTTTTCCACTGTATTTTTAAGACCTCAGCACTATGAGAAACCTGTAGGTGTGCTATTTAAGCTTCTGTATGCTTAGTTTTCCTCTTTCTTTCTCACATTTATCCAGCTTCACCTGCTTTATCTTCACTGTCCTTTCAAAACACTCCTTTTTACTGCCCACTCTCCCCATTAAAAATACCACAGTATCAGTACAGTTTAATTGATAAATGTGTACATGAATCTCTAAGCATGCCATCAGACCAACTGTCTTGGGAAACATGCATTATGAGTTGATCCGAGGTCAAGAGGCAATAAAGTCTTCTGGGCATTTTCCACCTCAGATTAGAATCAATTTCTTGACTAAATAAATACACAGCCAAACTGCAGCTGACAGATAAAAGCAGTAAAATGTGAGAGTGAAGGTCAGCACTCTGGAGAAAATCTTTTAGGTGGTGATCAGACAGATCACATCAGGAAATAACGAACTATGACAGACAAGGTGGCTTCAGCAGATGTATTGGCAGCAAGTGATTGATCCCTGTGTTGAAGCCTACACTTGCCAGTAGGAGAAAATCAAAGTGAGGTGCTTGCATCATTTGTCTAATTGAAACAGGCATTGATAGGGGAGAGGCAAAAGCCTGTCCTTTTTGAAATCTAAGGGACACACAATGAACATTTGTTAACTATATAACTTGTTTGGAAATCTGGAATAATATGTCCTGCAATAACTTTTAGCCATATAATGAAATTATGCAGAAAATGGTAGAATTTGAAGATAATAAAATGTGAAGCTTGAAAAAAACCTGTCAGTAATAATGGAATTGAATTTTTCTTCATAGACAACAACAATTAGCTAGTTAAGAGAGAATCACAGAGTTTAAATGGTTTGTCTACTTTCAAACACATTTTCTTTCCACCTTAGAAAAATGTTTACTTTAATAATCTTGACTTTACTTAATTTCATTGGAAATTTCTCAGACTTTATAGAAGTGTCTTCAGGTGGTACAGAAAGGTCTTAATTTGAGAATTTTGCCAGATACTACTCAGTTTTCCTGACACTTGTAGAATCAGGTACCTCCCAGCTCTCGCTTCTGTGGGAAACAGAATAAATGTTTCATCACAGTGGAATGTGATTTCTCAGCAAAGCAAGCTGTAAAAGAAAATAAAATAATAAAAAAAAATGTTCATAACTCTTTATGATTTAGGCATTTTATTAAAAGCTGCTAGTCAAAACAATAAATACACATTTGTATTTTTAAACAGTGTAGAGGAACAAACAGTGAAATTTCCACCTACAAATGTTCCATCCAAAAAGTATGTTTTATGGAAGGGTCCAGTCTATTTCTATCTCTGCCTTCTGCTCTTAGTTCATTACGATCATAGTCATTATAAAAATAGCGGGAAAACTATTTTAAAATCAATAATATATTCAGATTACACACACATACATATATATATGTATTTATATACATATATATCGACATCATGTTGTTAAGGCTTTATTCTAATGTCATAGAGTAAAACACATTCCACTATCCCTGCGTGCAGGTAGAAACTAATTTTTTTTGTTGTTTTAATAATGTAATATGAAGTTCATAATTTCTCATCTATATCTTGTAAAGGCGACTACTTAAATTTTTCTTTACATTTCTCTCTGGGTCTGTTTCTCTTTTCTTTCTGATTTCATTTATGTATAGGTGTTCATACTTAGCAACCTTAATCTTTCTTTATATCCCTTTGAAATTTACTTCACTGTTTCTTGAATGACTAACGACTTTTCAAATTACCAGTCCCTCTATAGTTCATGAAGTACATTGGGTTGCTTGTTTGAGTTCATATTAATGACTAATAGTTTTGTCACTTCAAAGCTTTCTTTTTAAAAATTAATTCTTTTCACACAGAAGAACTTCACCTTGCTTGCAAAAGATCTATTTTGTAACTACGAGAACTAGGTGGAAAATTATCCTCTGAAATTCAAGTTTTTAAAAGCAAACGTTAACATAAGGAACATGTTAGAAATACAAGTGTAGAAAAGATTCTACTACTTAGATTTGAATCTCACACAGATGGACCATACCTCATAAATCATAAGAATTTTTTCTCATAGTCCAAATGCAGGACCTCGTTGGTTCAGAAGGAAAGACATGATCTGGTCATTTAATCATTCTGTGATAGGGAAGACTAACTACATCCCTCTGGATACTGCTAAAGTCTCTCCTTCAGAGACATTATTTATAGAGACAGTATAGGCACTAGTCAAACTAAAATGTTTTTCCCTAGACAATAAAAATAATTACATTTAGAACCAAAACAGAATTGCCTTTACCTCTCCTTGACTGTTCCTCCTCTAGAGATTTTTGTCTAAAGTTACCCCCAGCACAATGAAGTTTCTCAGAAGTGTCTTCTGTTTTCACCCTGAAAGAATACAAAAACTTTCTCTTGGAAATCCTGACACCAGATATTAGAGATATAAAAACCAGTCTCATTTTCATCCCAAAAATGTTTAATCCATTTGGCACAGTCTTTTCATCCTCAGCTTGTTCATAGCTTTTCCTGATCTTCCAAGGTCTCTGCTATCCTACCTTTTTGTAAATCACTTAGCTGGAGTAATCTGTATCCTGGCTAATCCGTTTAAGATTCTCATTCAAATTACTCAGAATAATCTAGCAACTAGTCTTGCTCTTTCTGTGTCTTTATTTACCAGAAAGATAATCAAAGAAGTAAGACTCTTCTCTTACCAGAATCAATTGCTAAGGGTCATTTCTTCTGAACATGACATATCTTGAATTCTTTATAGTTGCATGTTACATGTGAAACATGACTAGTCTTCAGGCCCTTCTCTCATGCTTATTCCTAGGCCTAGTTTTTAAGGTCATGCAGAGTCTATTCTGTTTGACAATGCTAAGTTTAAATGGCTTAAAACAGCCAAACACCTAGTCACATATAAAAGCGGGACTTTGACATTGTAATCCTTAGCACTGAATCCTAGAAACGGGCAGCTATCTCTCAGAAAGTCGTTGGCAATTGGCTGGTATGCTTATTTGTGTTACAGAAACAGTAAAGGTGGGAAAGGTAGTTAACTTGGACTGGTAATCAGAGCAAACATCACTGACCAGAGTCAGTCTGTAGGAAGCATCAGACTGTTGCATAAGACTGAGTGAAACACCGTTCTCCACTACAAGAACATAAGTAATCCTGTGTAGAGCCTGAAGCCATATGTATTGCTCAGAAAGCAACATAACTAAAATAAAAGGCATGGGTAGCTGTCTCATGCCTTTTGTTAAAGTGGTGGTGGTGCTTTTGCTGCTTAATCTCACCCTTGGCTTAGGTGATTAAGATATTTAGTTGTGAAGGATGAGATCTGAATGTCAAGACCTGTCTTCTTCAGATATGAATTTGATGTTTAATGAGTATCTCTCATATTTCCTTTTAGTCCCTACAACTCAGGCAACCTGGGCTACACACTCCTTCATCTTCTTCAAACTGAGGAACAAGATGGTTTACATCTAGGGAACCTCTTAAACATGATCCTGCAATGAGAATTGAAAATGAAAAAAACTTAAGATTTGGCAAGATGCCCAAGTTATGAGGTCAAGACCTTTTTGTAGAACTTTGAATCATTTCCTATAGTGTATGTTAATTATGCTTCCAGAACACTTTGAAAATTCAGATCCTGGATATAATTAAGCACGAAAATTATTTGTTTCTGGTTTTTAAAGGGAATCAGACAAATATATTCTGCTTTTCCAATCAGCTGTATCAAGGCAACATCATTTCTAGCTGAGTAAATGAAGCTTTGTTATTGTTAATAAGGAAGTTTCCTTTTTTATTTTTCCCCTTTCATGAATGTAGACATTCTATAGTATCTCATGCATCTGTAAGAATTTAACAGGAGGTAGGACCTGAGTTTTCTTCCTTCCCTGAATTTATACATCTAAATTACTCTCCCTCTGAGCTTTGACTCAGGAAAGCCAAGATCTAGAACTATATTTGTAAAAGCAAATCCATTAAAAACTGACAGAAATTGGCAAAGTAAAACAATGTCCCAGTACTCCGCCCAAAATATTCTTGAAATAAATTAGTCAAATAGTCATCTGTTTACAGTCATTCTATAACTGTAAGAAGGAAGGGGGCGGGGGGGGAGGAAGAAGGGAATATATAATATAAATATGCTATCTGAAGTAAATTATATGTTTAGTTACATTAATCTGTTATTATGTAAACATTTAGGAAAGCACACTTCTGAAATATAAGAAATAGATTTTATGCATGGTAATGCAGATTTTCTATTTTGCAGCATGATAGAACTGCTTAATAGACCTGGGAATATATAATAGATATTGCTATGCACTGTCCTTGAGTTATATGATGGGCAAACTCCCTAAGCAAGGCACATGTGTGTCATGTCCTGTAGTGGGGAAAATACCCCTGTAGCTTGCTTCAGACAAGGAAGAGAATAGATTTAAAAGTAAACTTGCATATTTTTCCTCACTTCAGAATTTCAGTGTTATGCAATTGCCAGAAACATTGATATTATAAGGTTTTGATATTTACATTAAAAAAGTGTACCTTAATGGCATTGCACTATAATAATTGTATTTTTCATTATATTAAGTGCAACTAATCTTCACATAAACTGTTTTCACATGTTCTCCCTTTAGAAAGTGACCTCTTCCCTTCACTGCTTAGAATATTATTTGTCAGTTAGCAGAATACATAATGGCTATCAAAATTTTAACCTTCTTAATAATTACATTGATATAAAAGTATGACAGCGAAAGTAGACTGCAGATAATTACTAAAAACATTATTTTCAGGTGGTTGTTTAAGCCCTGGTTTCAGATTGTTATTTTTTCTCCCTTGAGGAAGTCAGAAAAAGAAACTTGGTATTTCATGTAATTTTTGAGTTCATATATCCTGCAATTGGCAATTAAGGCACTATACATAGAAAATCACAGTATATCTCAGGCTGGAAGGGACTCATAAGGACCATGGAGTACAACTCCCTGCTTCTCATAGGGCTACCTGAAACAATTAGATATCATTATGATCAGCACAATACTATGGTACTTATAGTAGAGTCATATCAAGTAGTAGGAAAATAAATTGCATTACACATGAAAAATAAACAACTGTTCTGCATCAAATTTTCCAGATTCTCTTACCTTGATTAATGACCAGGCACAGTGAAAAAGGCAGCTTGCAACAGACAAACTCAATTCCAGCACACAGGTACAACATGCAATACAGTAATAACTTAATGTAGTCCTTTATGTACTTTTTTACATCCCTTTCTGATTTTCTGGAATATTTTCAGAGGACATATCTAAATATTTCAGAGGACATTCTTATTCATATTTTCTGTACCTATTTTCAGTTATAGTATCAAATATATTTTCTTTTCCTCTTAGGAGTATTGTAGTGATAGAATACATTTAAAACAACTCTGTTCTTAATTTGCCATATGTGGACAAATTGAAGGGCTTCTTGGTAGACTGTTCTACTGAATCACAAAGTTTATTGAACATATATTCTGTCAGACTTCTGGATCTTTAGCAGATTTCCAGATATCTACTATATATCTTTAACAGACCTCTGAAAACCGGGAGATTTCTAAGGATTAAAGTTTTCAAAGCAATCTGCAAGAGGTTATTAATAGAATAGCATTAAAACGAATGCTTGGGAATACCTGGGAAAAAGGCATTCCTCAACTGTTTTTCCTTATGGTAGCACCATGCAACTTAAACGATGCTCTAAACATCTTGAGAACTCAATTCCAAGAACCCCACAAGCTATGTTAGCCAATATTTTCAGTCCTTAAGTCTTTTTTGATGGCAAAATTTGGGGAGTTTCTGAGATAAATTTAATGTAATTTAATGATCATTTGAGGGATTGCCATATGGTATCAATAAATAATTTCTCTGTAAGGTACTGCTATCCCTTAAAATAGATAAACATATGTCAGTGTATTAGGTTTGCATGTCAAATTTTGCTAGCAGGGAGATACAGGGGTCGTTTCTGTGACAAACTGCCAGAAGCTTCCCCCATGTCTGATGGAGCCAATGTCATCCGGCTCCAATACAGATTCTCCACTGGCCAAGGCTGAGCCCATCAGCAATGGTGGTAGTGCCTCTGGGACAGCATAGTTAAGAAGAGACAAAACCTGCTGCACAACAGCAGCCAGAGAGAGGAGTGACAATATATGAGAGAAACAGCCCTGCAGACACCAAAGTCAGTGCCGAAGGAGGGGGAGGCGCTTCAGGCGCCGGAGCGGAGATTCCCCTGCAGCCCCTGGTGAATACCATGGTGAGGCACCTGTGCCCCTGCAGCCCACAAAGGTCCACAGGGAGGCAGAGAGTAACCCATGGAGGAGCCCCACGCTGGAGCAGGTGGATGCCCACAGGTTGCTGTAACCCTGTGGGAAGCGTCATGCTCCTGGCAGGGACCTGTGGCCTTGTGGAGAGAGGAGCCCATGCGGGAGCGGGTTTGCTGGCAGACTTGTGACCCCGTGTAGGACTCATGGTGAAGCAGGCTGTACCTAAGGGACTGCACCCCAGGGAAAGGATGCACAGTGGAGCAGTTTGTGAAGAACTTCAGCCTATGGGAAGGACTCAGAGATGTTTATGAAGGACTGTCTCCCATGCTAGGGATCTCACACTGGATCAGGGGAAGAGAATGAGGAGTCCTCCCTGAAGAAGGAGTGACAGAAACAATGTGTAATGAACGGACCACAGTTCCAATTTCTCATCCCACTGCTCCCCTGGATGGGAGGAGTTAGAGAAAATTGTGTGTTGGGTATGGGAAGAAGGGAGGGATGGGAGGAGGGATTTTTATGATTTGGTTTTATTTCTTATTATCCTACTCTGATTTGATTGGCAATAAATTAAACTGACTTGTCCCTAAGTCAAGTTTGTTTTGCCCATGCTGGTAACTGGGGGGTGTCTTTATCTCAACCCATGAGGATTTTGTTGTATTTTATCTCCCCTGTCCATTTGAAGAGGGGAGTGACAAAGCAGTTTTGATGGGCACCTGACATTCAGCTAAGGTCAACCTGCCACAGCCAGGTACTCATACTGAAATCCATATCATTCCACTCTGGAATACATCCATATCAATTAATCACCTTGAGCTGACTCAGAATGGCTTTATCACATGACTGACTGTGAGTATCTCATGGATATATATGCTATGAGAAACATGGCTATATTTTGCTATTTTATTAGTGAAAATTTTCCCACCTGTATCACAGAGTCCATCTTTTCAGATTTCATGAATATACCTCGTTTCAATGAAGGTCTTTTGGTCACGGTAGGAGTCCACACCATCATTAACCATCCTCAGTGAAATGGCTCTTAGAAAAAAATAAAACACTTTGCAATCATTGTTGCTGTTCTTATGTAACTCTGATGCCTGGAAAGGATTTCAGTATACCATGGCACAAGTGTTAGGGTTGAGATAAAATAAAAGCAGAGAAAAAATAATTCACTTAACATTTTAGTTCTTCAGAACTTTTAGAATCTGGGGAAGGGGATGTTGTTTTGCTGAAAATGACAACAGAGAATTTGTCAGGCTATCCTTTCACTTGGATTCCTAATCCAGTTTAGAGAAGATTTAACACAGTTTGAACATGGCTCATTTTAGTTTGGAGCCCTTGTAAGTCATCCCTGTCTGAGGAAACAAGTGTGGACAGAGCTTTTTCTCAGAGCTGGATGAAAAGCAAACACAATTTTGCCTTCAGCTACCCTGTCCGTCCCATGAAACAATCAACAACAAGGTGAGAGGCTGAATAAGAATTCAAAACCCCTTCCAGAGTCTCTTTCCCTGAGCATCAATCTCCAACTCTTTGATGCTATACATAAGCCTAAGCATAGGGTAGCATCAGGGCACCTGCTTTGGTGGCTTATGACAAATTGAACAGCTTGGATATGATTTCAGGATGGGAGCTTATTTTTATAACTGTGCCTTCACTTCTATTTCGCATCTACAGTGGCAGCACAAAATGAACCTTTGCATATGAAATCATGTAATTTCAGTAAACCTACAATTTTTTACACAATCTTTCTGCTCAATGCTTACTTTAGTTTTGTTAACTAACATTGTTGTTATTGATTTCCAGGACTGGAAAGCTGTTTGGGTTTTTTGGGTTTTTTGTGCTCTTTTTATCCCCAGAGGCCCACTGGGAACACTGTATTTTATCATCTACATTCTGTTCCATGTACTTGTATAGCTTATGGCTTTCTATAGAGAATTACTTTCTGCACTTAGGGGAAGAGATAGGTCAGATGCACTTCAGCGTAAAAAAGAGCTTAGGAAAATACATTTTGTAGGGTCAGAAAAGAAAGCATTGTAATCAGCAGACTACTGTAGCGTCTGTACATCTGACCTCTGCCAAAATTCTTGCAGCATCCAACTGAAGCTTCTGAGTCCTAAAAGATTTATTCTCCACCCAGCTGCTTTTTTTTCAGTCTAACTATTGGAATTTACTTTTTTTTTTTTTTTTTACTAAAAGTATGAGAAAATTGATATTTTATGCTTTAAAATACTGCACATTCTAAGTTACAAATTGAAAACATAAAGCTAAATAGACTTAAGTACCTCATATTTAGGAGCAAGGCCCATATCAGTAAACTTGATTCAGAATTGTGAAACTGTGATCATTAAAAAGCCAGCATCAGGGGTGAGGGGATCAGAGCAGAACTATGGATATGTATCTAAAATGCTGTTGTAAAACAACTGAGACCCTTTTAATCGTAGAATCATAGAATGGCTTGGGTTGGAAAGGACCTCAAAGATCATCTACTTCTAACCCCTCTGCTGTGGACAGGGACACCTTCAGTGAGATCAAGGCACTGCCATACCCTTCATTGCAACTAGAACACTTCTAAGTGTGTGATGTGTCCCTACAGCTGCTGTAATAAATAATTTATTTAAACGAATAAACTACCAGGACATGTTAGTTCTATTTGCATTTATCAGTATCAAAGATATTTTCATTAATTTGTGATCATAGTAAAAATACACTATTCATCAACTATTATATAGATTTAGTTTTGCATCAACATTTTAAATTCTTAAAAATAGAAGAACATGTTTAAACTGTCATCACCATAAACAAATCTAAGACTCAACAGAAAGCCCGCAGTAAGGGTGAAGTATGACATAACTATTTCAAGCAAACTCTTCTAAAGAACCAAAATACATTCTTATTTGAAGGTTATTCTTGTCTTGAAAAACAAAAAAAACCCGGAACAACTTACCTGATTGAGTGAAACTTTGGAACATTTTGGGACAAGATAAGTCTTCAAGATGATTTTACCTAGAACCTTTCCTTTACTACACAAGCTTTCAGAAGGTTGTCAAAGTTTATAGCTCACAGAAACAGGACATAGCAGAACTACTATGAACATATCCAACAGAGAGTAAATTGAGTGACTCAAGTACCATCATAGGGACAGTCTGAATAAAGTTCTCTGTATTTTGATATAAAGAAAATAATAAAATGTTCTCTCTCTCTCAGTCATCTTCATCTTTCCTGAGGAAAAAGGTATCTATTGGTGACAACTATCTGTTGGCATTTATACTTCCTTGGAGGGAGGGAAGAAGAGACTTAGTGACACCACTATCATTCTGTCCTAGTCTCCAGCTTTATGTTAATCGACCTTTTCTATGGTACAGTAGTTGCCATGGTAAAACTGTTATCTGAATCCCAGATGTTACCCCCTTCTCTTTCTGTTTCTGCTTTCTTTCCCTTTCCTACAAAATGTCAGCAATCTCTGATTTTTGCTTTACCTTTGAAAATGGGAAAAAGATCATCAACGGAAAAACTCAGTTCTGCTCAAAGTTTTGAACATATCCAAGATGTTACAACTGTAACTTCTGGAGCCACTCTTGTCTAGTCATGAGATGCAGAACAATGTCTCTTGTCACATATGTAGTTACTTGCAGGCCTTTTTTTTTTTTTTTCTCTGATGGGTTCATGTATTTCCCACAAATAAGAGAAGATTTATATAGTGGCATGAAAATTGTCACACAGAATACCTGACAGGGAGCCTTAGCACAGAAGTTAACAGTAATGTGGACAATATTCAGACTGCTGGAAAAATAATAATTTTAATTTAATTTAACTTTGCTTCTGTCTTCAACAGGGACATGAGATATTTTTGAGAACTGAACTTCTCTGTAAGTCATTCTCATCAATGACTGGCTTCCCAAATTATGCATTACTTGTTATCTCTGAGAATCTTATTTCAAGCTGTAATCATGTTTAAATTATTTAGAACTAAACAGAGACATATTCTAGAACATTAAGAATTATTAAATTGGCAAAAAAAATGTAAATATATTCTCTCAGCTTATTCATACTTTTGTCAGTATACTTCATAAATGTGGATGAGAAAGTTTAGACTTTACATGATGTTTGACTGTAATCTTTGGACTGATGGACATGGGCTTCATTATCCTTTTATCATCATTCATAATGTCATAAGTTACATATCTATTTCTGTGTGCTTAAAAAAGCTTTAAATAATCATAAAATCCACTCAAATCTCACAAATGTCTGCAAATATGTAAACTATTACTTTAAGTCCATCTGATCCAAATGACATGCAATATGAATATAATGATTTCAAAGCTGTGGTTTAAAATCATACAGAAGTATGAATAAAATTATTTTATTCATAATGTCACTATTTCCAGCTGACATTGATATTTTTCGAGTCTTACTATGATAGTTGCAGCATCTTCCTAGGACTGAAAATATGTTGAACAACTAAATCTGAAATTAAAGAAAAAGCAATTGTGCTATGTAAAAATAAAACAGTGCGATAATTATGTTTTTGTGGGGTATTTTGAAAAAAGCATTAACTGAGAAATTAATAATACAGAGTCATAGAATATCCTGAATTAGAAAGGTCTCATACTGATCATTGAACTCCAGTTCCTGGCCCTGCACAGGACAGCCCCAAGAATCACACCACGTGCCTGAGGGCATTGTCCAAACTCTTCTTGAACTCTGTCAGGCTTGGTGCTGTGACCACTTCCCTGGGGAACCTGTTCCGGTGCCCAACCACTCTCTGGGTGAAGAACCTTTTTCTAATATTCAGGCTAAACCTCCCCTGACACAACTTCAGGCTATCTCCTTGGGTCCTGTCACTGGTCCCCACAGAGAAGAGATCAGTGTCTGCCCCTCCTCTTCTCCTCACAAGGAAGTTGTAACTGCAATGTCTCCCCTCAGTTTCCTCTTCTCCAGGCTGAACAGACCTCAGACGTTCCTTGTATGGGCTTCCCTCTAGACCCTTTACCATCTTTGTAGCTCTCCTTTGGAAACTCTCTAATGGTTTTATGTCTTACACTGTAGCACCCAAAACTGCCCACAATACTCAAGGTGAGGCTGCACCAGTGCAGAGCAGAGTGGGACAATCACCTCCCTACACCACCTGGTGATGCTTTGCCTGATGCATCCTAGAAATAAGGATTGTATTGTTAGGAAGACCTTGTGAAATTAGCCTGAGTATAAGCTGAGAAGACTCTAGTGTATAGAGCACTGCAGTGAATTATATAAATAGAAATATAGGTTTATGGTCTGCTTAGGAATTTCTATTTTGAATATTGTGTTGTAGAAGATGAACAAATTTGATGAGGTAGGTGGTAAAAACAACTGTGACATTTTAAAAGATTATCTTCCACCATCGTATCCATAACCTGTCACTGTGTTACTACCTAATTTTAAGAGCAGTGGAGTAAGTATGAACAGACATTAAAAGTGTTCTCAAGCAACTTGGCCAACTGTGCACGACAGCAGGTTTATCAAGCTTTTTCCAGCTGAGTGGTGGTGCCAAAACCACCAAATGAGGGCCAACTCAAGTAAGCTGTGGGTAGTTAACACATTTAATCAACTCAGGATGTTATATGGTGGATCAAATTTTTCTGAGATTACAAGAAATGTACTGATAAATGGAGATGAAAATGCAATTGTTTAAAATTTTGATCAAGAAAACTTTTTCCAGGGTGTTTTCTGAATTGTGTAAGTCATAAATTCTACCCCTTTTAAAACAACTAAGAAATGTACCCTGACTATATTTGCAGAATTTATTTTGATATGAAAAACAGGAGGAAGAAGAAAAGTACAAATATAAAATATGTTTCATGGACAAAGTAGTATGAGATAATTTTCATTGTTTATTATTTTTAATTTTAAAATACTGTTTGTTCCCAGTTAGTCAACGTTTAAATTTTTATCTTTTTATGTATCCTTATTAAATCTGTATAATTTCCTCTTATAATTCTCTTTGCATTCTATTCTAACCAATTTTTTTTTTTTGTGCGTTTTATATACTTCCCTTGGTTTATTCATGAAAGTTTGATACTGAAATTAATTTCAATCACTTAAAATGTATGCTGTTTCAGGCATTGTAGCAGCATAGAGAGAAATATTGTTTTTGAATTAGCATAGGGATAAACTATTAAACTACTTGTAATATGCAATGGAATTTTTTCCCAAGAAGGATTCTGAAGGAAAATGAGGCTTCGTACCTTACTTTGCCATTTCAACCAGAAAACTTCAATCAGTGAACAAGGAACCTAATGCATAGGTGGAACAGGTTGCATGTAGGTATGATGATGTTATGGCTAAGAAACATTCTTTAAAAACATAACTTTTGAAACACTGTATATTATCCCTGTTTTGTCCTTATTTTCTCTTTCTCTTATGTTATGCTTCATTCATTCATTCATAATACCTTGCTTCATTCTAATCTGCAGGGAAAGCAAAGTTATTCTCTTAAGAGTAGGTTAAATAGACTGGAATAAGCAGATTGAGTAGAGCTTTAAGAAAATTAAGAAATCAAATTAAGAATTCTAATGGGCAAATACTTGTCATCACCTTAAATTTTTCTGTTGCTTGTGCAAAAAGAAACTAAATCTTTAGAAGAAAGAATTGTTCCCTACATGTTTCTTTCAGTCATTTTGAAGTGACCAGGACTGCAGATTGCTGTAGTTTGCTCAAGTCCAAGCTCAAATCCATGCAAGAAATTAAATTTGCACAATCAAATAGATATTTAGTTAAACATTTTTGCAAATATTATCTATGTAATCTATATAAAAACTAATATACTATAAAGTAATATGTATACACTTTATACACATATAAAATACTGAATGTATTACTATTCACAGAGAGAGTTTGGTTTCAAATTAAGTGGAACACAGGTTTACCCACAGTAATAGCACCAGTGTGAAACCTGCTGCAGTCTGTTATTCTTTTCTTTAGGGATGAATTTCTTTCTTTAGTATTCCACATACATATTGCTTTTGTGAAGAAATTTTACAGCTTTTGGTGCATTTTTATATTTGAGTTTAGAAGGAATTTTAGAATTCCAGAAAAATTCTTTGGGAGTCCATTATCTCCTGGACTAAAATTTACATTATAATTTCTTTTAAACTATAATCTGTGCTTACTATACTGCCCATTAATCTGTCTAATATTTTCCAAATCATCTGTTAATATATAAAAAAGGTAGAAAACAACATAGATCAACATATATTCTCAACCTCCATGCAGTACTGGTTATAAGCAGGCTGCAAAGCTCTCTAAAGCTGGAGGGTTTATCCACATTGTCATGTTTGATAGTCACTGAGAGGGTTTCTTGCTTCTTAGCCCCTATCCATTCTGAACTTTAGTGCACCTTAATCCTGCAATCCTGCAACTTGACTTTGTGTTATATGAAATAATACTTCCATTTTTTTTTCCCCACTTTACTGCTTGTTTCATATATTTTACCATGCAAAATTGCACTGCTCTTTTTCTTATTCATTGCAGGATTGATGTACTTTTGGGATAAGACTTAAGTAGGAGACAGATTAGAGATTTTAAAAGAGGAGCATAATTGTTTTTTTTCTATTTCTATAAGGTTTTATGTATAGCAAAGATAGATATTGCTTGTTTGTTACCAAGCTCATAGAGAGTGTAGCCTAGAATTCTTAGATAATTGTTCTTGACTATAAGCAAATTGATTTATGATAAATATTATTTGTGTCAGAGACTTTAGGAGAATAATTATTGAATTCCTAGGTGTTGTGGCAAAGATTATCAACATATTATTATTTGGACCTCTTTCTATAATTTTGTATTTCAACAAGGATAAGCCAGCATCAGCTGTATTTATATCACTGTAAAAGTATTACATACATACAATTTGTAAGTATTAGCTAGAGTCCTTGTTTACCATATCCACTTCAACATGTTAAATTAAAATATTGGGAAATAAAGATTCTGGGTTACCATAAGTCTTCAGAGTATATTTTCCCCTGGAGGCAGTGCCTGTTAAAGTGACATCTGAAAACATCTACAAGATGGTAGACAAATTATCATTAAAATGAAAATAGTAATTTTCAGCCTGCACTCACAAGCATCCTTGGACTTAAACCTTTAAAGTCAATTACAATAAAGTTTTGCTGACCGTAGCCCCAGTGCAATGTATTACATATGATTTTGGGCTAACATAGAACTATCTGTTAAACAAACAAATAAATATTCAGTCTTCTGTTTTTCTATATATACACAGACGTCTGTGTTTGTAAGAAGCCAAAGGATGATACAAGTATTCATCTGAAGCATTTCTGTGCCTGGATGAATGAATGTATTTGTTTACACACACAAATATATTTGTCAATTTCTGTATAAAAATGTGGATGCTTGTGCCATTATTATAATGAGCTCATATATTTTTAAAGCATACACACAGATTTATTGTAAGAAATGGAAATATTTCATCCTAGGGCAGCTCACTATCACAAATATTCTTTTATTACCCTAGGTGAAATATTATTTTGTCACAGAGAATACTGTTTATTTGTAGTTGAAAATGATGTTTCTTTAAAGGGAATGTATCTTCACTTTTACAAAGTACAGAGCAGTCTGAATGCAGGTGAGAATACCCTTATTACTCACTCCTTCCCTCCTTTGAGCGCTACCCTCCTCCCAAAATCCAAACAAAACAGAAACCTGTCATTAAATAAGCACTCAGTAAAACTAAATAAAATGAAAGTGTAATGTCTACCGTGGGATGAAAGAGCCAGTGTAATGGTAGTTAAAGCATAAGATGTTTAAGCCTGGGGATAAAGTGAAGTGCAGAGGTGTCATTCCTTGAATAAAAATGAACTAATATTTCTGCTATAGAACCATAGCTGCAAGGTTTTCAGAAGCAGGTAAGAATAAATCAGTTTTTATGTGCCATCCAAGGTCTTATATCATAGTCTCTGGTTGATCTTTTCTTTGGATTAAGAAGTACTTTTGCTCAAGTGTTGTTAACTATTCCAAATGTAGGCTTTACTTTTCTAATCAAGAAATATGATTTGTGATTTTTTTTTTTTAATTTGGTTTGTTTTTAATTCATACAGGATCTGAAACCACACACAGTGGTATATCTTAACTTCTGTAATGTCACTTCCTGCTTGAAACTGTTAATCTACTCTTGCATAATTGCCCAGCTACCAATATTTTGCATTCCCTCAAACTGTATTATTACCTTTTCAAAAAGCAATAAAGATACCTCACAAATATGTGAAAGCTCAGGTATGGCTGTGCCACTGATTTCCTGAGCTATCTGGAACAAGTTAATGGACACATTATCGTATTTAGAGGTTTCTACTGAGCAACTAGCAACTATTTTAGCCTTAGAGCATGGAGCTGATCACTACATTTTACAGCAGTTACAATCTCCTTCTCCCAGACAACCACAGGAAAAAACCAAAAACCGAAAACCAAAAAACCTTTTTGTAAGCAAACTGAGTCAAAAGAAACTTTCATAGAAAATTACCCTCTCACTAAAAGCAGCTTGAATACACTTACATGTTTCTCCTGAGTGAGCACAAAAGATGTGTCAGACCTTGTGAGAGAGGTAACTGTTCTTTCACTCTCTCCAACCATTCACCACTTTATCTGCTTTGACCTTTTCTAGATGAACAGGTGTTTTTCATTTGCATTAAGTCTAAAGTAATGATCCTCTACTCTTTTGTATTTTTTCAAGTTAAGTGTTAGTAAAACAGGTGAAAGGACTGCCTGTGTAGCCAGCTAGAATGCCTTTAATCTGTGCTTGTACCACTTACGCTATTTTATGCTGCCATAATAGGCTCCATCGAAGCCATCTCAAATGCACGGATTTGAACAAAGAGAGTAAGTCTCAGATGAGAAAGACAATGTTTAGTCATGAAAAATGCATTCTATTTTCTAGATATGTTTTAATTGTATGTTACAGAGTGAATTATTAAGTAGAATACTGTTAGGCTTTGTGCTGAGAGAGCAGAAAGTTCCATGAAGGAAACAACTAGGAAAATCTGCAAGAAGAAAATAGTATGTCAAAGTGAAATACTACTTTTTTTTAACTTCTTTTCAAAATGATACTTATTTAAAATAGTTTTATTTTTGTAGTGACATTAGCTGTAAAAAGGAAAAAAAAAAATGACTGTTAATCAGCAAGAGCTGGAATCACAGAGTTTTAATGCCCATAACAAATGATATTAGAGAAAACTGAAAAATCTCTATGATCCAGAAACAATACTATACAACATTCAAGTGTTATATACCTACTTTAAAAAGGCAGAAAACTGTAATTTATCAGAGTACTTTCACTATTAAAATGCAAATTATGCATTAACAACATATTTAACAGCATTTATTTTTTCTGTTAAGGAGAGGACTGATTATGTTTATGCTGTTGAAGGAGAGCTTTTCCAAATCACTCTCTACAATTTTCCTTAAGAACTGAGCTAAGTAAAACAAAGTAGCAGTATTTTATAATGATAGCTTCACATTTGATATATATTGATATATATTTGATTTTATAATGATAGGTTCACATTTGTGAACCAGGTTAGATCTTCCTTTTTCCTCCCCATTTATTACTGTTATTATGGTTATGATAAACATTTTCCTTCCAAATTATTATGGAGCAGACTAAAATTGTGCAGAAGTGTAAACTGTAGTTCCATTTTTATAGCAATGTTTTATTTGTCCTTAGGATTTTGTGCTTGTCTAATTTCAGAGAAAAAAAAACAACCCATGAACAGGCTAAAAGGCAATGCTCAAAGCTGAATCACCTAGGTGAAAATGTATTTACAGCAATTGTCTTTGAATCTAATTCACAGAAAGAATACATATTCTTTTTTGCTTAATCTAGTAACTTCAATTTAAATTTCATTAATTCCTCTAAACCTCCAGGAACAGTTGGTCCAAGAAAAATAAGAAAATGAACAAGTGAAAGTGAGCTAGTTTTTCTACAAATAAACATTACAGCTCTTTAAACACTATTAATTAAGATTAGGATGTGATCTACATTTCATATTTGAATTTGGAAACAAGAGCATATATTTTCTAAATTTACAAACCTTGCAGAAATTCTATAAGGCTGTAGAGCAGACTGGAGACTGGCAGTTTAAACATGCAGGTGAGTAAGGGAAATGTACTATTTGGGCAACACTTGCAATTTTCCCATTTTTGTCAGAAATAAGAGCAGAGAACAACTGTACTCCAAAAAATCCTCCCTCAGAGAAAGAAAATTAATAAAAATTCAATAGAAAAATTCAATAGAAAGCTTAACAAAATTAACAAAAATATTGATTATAAAATATTATGAATTTTATATGACAATGACACAGTCACAAACAGAATGTGTAAAGTGCAAAATGTACCCCTTGGCTGCCCTATTCCCGACCCTCTTGATGGTTTAGAAACAAAGCAATCACAAAGAGATTCCCCTATTCACCCACCTCGTGTACAATTGCATTCACATTGTCTGATACAGGCAATTTACCCTCTTTTTCCTCAAGGGAATTAGAGCACCTCAACTCCTACATAGACACCAACCCTCATTCAGGGTTAGACGGAAAAATGATGAGCTTTTCTATTTATTATTTTCTTCTATTCCCTAACTCCTTTTCTTTAGCTCAGTTATTTACAGCTTCTTTAGCACCAAAGTAATCCAACTAAAAAAACATTTTCTGATCTACAAGATACAAAACATATTGCTGAGACAGATTTATAATTTCTACTTGTTTTAGGGAATTATTCAATCTATAAAAATTAAATCATGCTCTCATGTTCCTCTTATTATCATTGGACCCTATCTGAATATACAATGAAATATAATCCTTTGAAATATTTTTATTTTTCCATTAAATATTATCTGCAACAGCTTTAACAGCAATGACAACTCAATGCAGTTTTTATTTTCCTCTATTTCTTATTTTCTATAACTATACTCTCTGTCATTTTACATGGAGATTGTTCCATGAAGCAACTGAAATTTTCTGTCTTTCACCATTCAACTAAACCATGCTGTAGAACCATGGAAAGAGGCAATTTATGCCAAACATTTACAGCTCAGTGAACTTATATAGGGAACCATTTTTAGGAATACATCAAACAAAATTTTAAAAGTGAAAACTGAAAGAATTTAGTTTAAGAGTTTATAAAAAGGTTCTCAGTCTAGGTGGTGTTAATTTCTTATCCACCTAGGTAAGCACTGGTTTGTTGAGTTGGCTACTGTTTCTTTAGCTGGTTTTGCTTTGTGGGTTTGGATTGTTGTGCTGGTGTTTTCTCAACAGTGAAATTACATTCTTGCCTGAGATTCTGAGCTTTACAAAATACTCTTTTTTTCTGAGTCCTCCCATCATCATCAGGTACTGCCATCAACTGCTTCTGTATAATGGGCTTAATCTGTAGGAAGAGAAGCTGCAAGAGCACAAAACAGGTAAAGCACTCAAAACGGTGAAGGACATATTGGAAGGGGATTACCACTATTGCATTTGATAAAAGTCTTACAAAGTAGCACGAGAAAGGATGTAAGAGCAAGCCAAAGAAATAAAAGTGTACAGTATTAATCCTCCATTAGAAAACCTGCCCAGACATCTAAATTTTAATTCTCTGTTACATGTCCTAGAAAATATTTCCAGTAAGGAAGAGAATTTCAATCCTAGTGTATGCAAAACTACCACAGTGAAATCAGAAGCCACATTAGCCAGAAGCTAAAATGAATTTGAATTATTTAACGAACTACATTTTATTAATAAAGCATAACCTCCCAGTAATTCAAATTAAGGCCTCTTAAATCAGTAAGAGGTACGTTAATGTGATTTTAAGGCAATTGAAGAATTAAACAAAAATACATCAATAAATATACATCAAGTATCCATCAGGAGATATATGGTGATTTAATGTATAGTAGATAACTCTACTTGTTCACTTGACCATCTTTGCTAAAATCTATATCTCAGTGTTCCCAAGCATATGTCTATCCCAGCCTTAAGGAGAGGCTGACTCCAAAAGAGCCCTTTGGAAGGGCCACTCATGTCACCAGGGAGCAGCTGAATGTCTTCAGGGAAGGAAATGTTGCTGAGCTGGCAAACAAGATCCAGCCCAAAGGCTGGAGCTCATGCAGAGGCTAAGAGGCAGCAGAGAGGATCAGTCTGGCAGCAAGACCACAAACACAAAGGAAAGAGCTTCTCTGTGACAGAGGGGAAATGGCCAAATTTTGCTGCTGTTCAGAAAGTAACAAAGTAATGGAACTGAAACACAGAAGTATGTTGCAGTCTGCAGGGATGAAATGGGCAGCATATTAATAAACAAATCTCTATTTCTGTTCGGTTTTTTCATTGCTTTGACTTTCAAAAAAAGTTATTACTGTCTTTTATTCCAAAATAGAAATGTAAGAAAGTTATTTTTGAATCTAAGTCTTTTGGTCCCTTTAAGTAGTTTCTCTAGGAGGAATTTTAAGCACACATCTGTTCTGCAGCAGTGGCTGAATCACTTTCATAGTTCGTATGTACACAGGTATAGAGCAAGGCCACAGCTGCAGCAATGTGCTCACAAAGGAGTAAAAAAAGAAAAATCACAACCCTTATGAAATGATCACAATGAAGATAGTGACTACCAAACGTTTCTGTGGGTAATGTGATGCTCAGGTAAAATGACAATTTCACCTCAGTGTTACAGAACAAGGAGACAGAATAAAAATTATCTTACTCCTCCAACTCTTTTATTGCTTCCATCTCATTCATGTTTTTTTCTGGGTGGCTAAAATATAATTTGCAATGTTTTTCTACCCTCCCTACTGGAAATAGCACTGTTAGCACTTTCATTGCCCTGCAAATATACTTGTTTGCAATTATCACTTTACTATAAATGCTACAATAGTAGTCCCTTTAATACCTCACTGATTTCAACTTCTTGAATAGATATACCTCCTTATTTTTATGCCTTTGATGTTATTCTTTAGATTGCTAACCTCACTTTCTTTGGTATTGTCTGGTTTCTATTATTTTCCTTCTTATCCTTTTCTAATAACTTCATTTCATGTTCAGTGAAGTTGCTAAGCCTGGATCATACCTGTTTCCTGCCTATGTTTTTGTCCACAGTAAAATTCATTTTTATCCATCCACTTTCTGCTATATTTTCTTATCCTTTCATCTTCCCCAACAAGTACAATATCATTTTTATCTGTTTCCTTTCTGTGCACAAACAGAAAAATCCAGAATTTGGTTTAACAACAAAGACATAAATAAAACACATTAGAAGAAAGCTACTTGCTACTCTGTACATGCTTGTTCTTGATTTCAATCCGCTTTTACATCTTATCACTAAAAATTCCTTCCTTTTCTGTCTTTTGAAAAGTTAAAATATGCATGTGTCAACTGAGCTCCTGCCACTTCTTGTTAAAGAATTAAGGAAAATCCTGTCTACTTTTTCTTACTTTTTGAAGAAAGGTTTTTACTTTGAACTGCTGACCTCTGCAGAGAAAAACCTCCCTTTCTGCTTCCTTATTTCTTTTCAAATGTTCAGGAATATTCTAATGCAAACTTAAAACCAAGTCGTCCACAATTAAGTGATATAGCTGGGCAATCTTTTGGTATTCAGTATTGTACCTTCCCTATGGTAATAAAAAACTTTCATAATCTTGTTAATTAAAATTGATCACCTAAAAATTTACCATGACATAATTCGCTAATTGTCTGTACAAAACTAACTTTGACTATTTGTTCCTCTAGTAAAGGTTAGATTAGGTTATTACTTCCTTGTTGATGAGTTGTGGGAAGTGTTATCAATTGCCACCACACCACCATCATTCTGTTAGGTACAGTACATGGAAAGACTGAATCTGTTTGTATTCTTCTCTTCTTTCATTGTTCTTAGAATAATTTATCCCCAATCAAATGGCTATATTTTCACTCAAATAAAGCTTTCTCACCAAATGACTTTTGTCAGTGAAATATCTTTACTTCCATATTTATAGTTGAGTATAAACCTATATAAGTAGCTTTATTCAATTGAGTTAAATATCTTCACTTCTTAATTGGCCTTTAGATCTATGCCTTAGATTACCATATCAAGTACAGCTGTATTAAAGAGAAATTCCCCTGAATTTTGCTAAAGACACTGATCTGGCATTGATGAAAATTTGGACAAAAATGTAATTTAAGAAATAATTTTATTATTTTTTTAGAAGAACTTAATGAATATAGAAGTAAAAAATCTTAGTTATTTGAATAATGCTGCTAAAGCAGAGAGGTTGAGAACCTATAGAAGATGGAGATAAAACTTTCTGCAACAGTCATACAAATCAAAAAGGGAAAGAAAAATAAGCAACAGGATAAATCATGCATACCATGATCTACCTTTTTTCCCTTTTGTATGAGATTAATATTTTATCTACCTTCACCATAACATCTAAGGACAACCAATGTAGTAAGACATGAACTGAAACTAAATCAATTTTAATTTGAAATTCCACAAACTTCCAATTTCTCCTAATAGAATAACAGCCAAGAAGAGATGTAATTTAAGTTACACAACCAAGAAGGGGGAGGGAAAGAAAGAGTATTTAGCAATCTCTCCAGTAAAGCCAATAATTACAGAGCAGGTAAGTGGTTGCATGTGGTGGGAAAGTTAAAGGTTCTAAATGTAAAAAAAAAAATAAAAAAAATAAAAAAAAATTGTCAAAGTAGAACTAAGTTACTATAATGGTTTCCCTAAGAGAACAAGAAATACCTGCTGTGCACAAAGTAATAGGTACAAGGTATACCTTGGACACACAGAGGAAAAATAGCTCCAGATATAAATCAGAGTTACAAAGATCAATTTAAAAAGGTTAATTTTAAAATGTTTTGTGAACTTTTTCTTATCATATTCTAATGGACTTCTATTTAAAATGGAATTTTTATTTAAAAAAAAATGAAAGGAGGGACTTAATAGAGGAAACTGGTAGCACCTTGAACAAACTGGGGAAAAAAACCCAAACAAACAAAAACTGAGCTAAAAAAAAAAAGATTTTAAACTTGTCAGAAATCTGTCCTAGAGAGGAAACACTTTTATTTCAGTGAAGTCTGGCAGCATTTATGACTGTTGTTTCAATATAAGTTGCAATCTAAGTTTCAGTCTAAGATTCTTATTTTTCTATAGGATCCATTATATTAAAACCTAATTATCACTCTGTGATGTTAAAAACCTATTAAAGTGTATGTAGTTTCCTCTGCAGTTTAAGGTGTACTGCTGGGCCCAGTATTGAGCCTTGGGGGACACCACTAGTGACAAGTCTCCAACTAGACCCTGTGCCACTGATTACGACTCACTGGGATCTGCAGTTCAGCCAGTTCCTTATTTCAGTTTTTTAAGGCTGTGTGAATACCATAACACTTTCATGTCCCTGAAGGCTTAGAGATATATGATTGCACCTCTGATCTCCACATTCCCAATTAGCCAGTGTTTTTGCGGTTACCTTGTGATTTCTTCCATAAAAATCAGATCTTGAATTTATTTCCATGGAAACGTTTCAGATATTGCTTTTTTTTTTTTTTCCCCCCACACACAGAAAAATGTTCCTACTTTGTATTAATTTTTTTGCTCTATAAAAACAAGAGATAAACAATTATAAGCATTTTATAGAAACAGTAAAGACATAAAACACACCTAAGCTATTTTCACAAGAACCTTCTGACATTACAGTTTTCCTTTATACTGTATTTTTGAAAAAAAAAAATTTGCTAGAGAGCATAAGTACTTCTATTATTCTGGTAAGACTGCTTTTTAAATCTCATCCAGTACAGCAGTGAAATGATTTAAACTCAGATCTGTTGAGTGGAAAATGTGTTGTGGATTTTTTTAAAAAAGTATGCATGCATGTATTTTTTTAAAAGGAGTACATAAAATGGAAAAAAAAAGATTGAAATTATTTTTTACCACAAAAATGCTTCAAACCTCATTTCACTAGTCCTCTGATGTCTCCAGGTCCATTTGGAGTCCCATTGCAGTTTTGGGCTCATAGACTGGAGTGAATTTTTGAAGTTATGCTTGTTTGTCACATAAGTTGTATTTTTTTTCTTCAGTTACAAGCGATGTGATTACTTTTAGAGAGAAAAAAACCAAACAAACAACTTTTTACAGTACTTGAGTACAACAACCCATTACATAGTGAAGGGATCAGAGCTTTTGCTTTGGTGGATGTTACTGAATTCTCACATTTTATAGCAAGTGCATCAACTGGTGAACATTTCTGCTGAAGGCTGAATGGATAAAAGTTGGATATACTGAGCATATAAAATGCAGAAATAAGGTTCTTCCCTTTCTATTAGAAGGTTCAGAGTTTTAAGGAAATAGCAAGTCACAAGTCAGTGTTCACACCCTCCAGTGCTGCCCTGCAAATAGACCAGACAAGAGGTGCCATACATGAATTACAGTCTCTTGTATTACTTCATTGAAATCTGATGCCACTGATTATAGAGGACTCTCTTTCTTTAGTTCTTTAGTTCAGACTAATTTCCTCTGAGTTATGTGCTGTTTTACTTGTAACTATGCCCACCACACAGTTAAGAGTGACAAATAAAATAAAGCCATTATCATAGTCACTCTTGATTTCTAGGAGAAGTGAGAAGGTTTAAAATTGCAATTAAAAAAATCTGAAAGCAAAGAATACCTAAAAGCCTGGATGAACGCATAGGGATATCTTTAGAAAGATATACTCTAAAGACACTGGACCAGACTTTAAGCCTTCAGAAAAAAACAACAAAAAACCCAACAAAAACCAACCAACCAACCAAAAAAAAAAAACAACAACAAAAAAGACCCAAAACAAACAAACAAAACAAACAAAAAACAAACAAAACAAACAAAAAACACTTGTGCCAAAAATGCAGTTGTGAGGTATTGGAACCAAGTTTATGAGACAGAAAAGACCACAGAAAACCCTTTTAGGTATGAATTACTGGTTCAGAAATACACCTTTGAAAACTCCAAATCTTGCAGTATGATTAATTATTCTATAGTTCACCACAAAATATTTTCAGCTACTTTAACAAAGCAAGAAAATTGCTGCCTCCTCTACTAAGCACTGCAAGGAGATGAAGATTACGAGAAGGTTCTGAAGTACATATTTTCAGAAATGCTTAAAGTAAGGAGTCATTGCTTTTACTATGCTACTTGGATTTCTGGACCAAGATTAACCTTTTATATCTATTACTCCATAGCATTAGATGTCTCCCTCCTTGACATTATAAATATTAAAGAATCTCATGTTCTCTTTGCCTTTAATACCTGCAGTTTTATGAAGACGAATAGGATCATTAGGAGGGAATTTGTAACTTTTGTTCACAGACTACCACAGTTATCATGAAAGGTCTCCTTCACAAATGAAAAATTCTTTTTAGCTCTTCCTTAAATTTCACAAATGTAGAGAGTCAACCCTTCTACACAGTTCAATCCAAAGAGTACATCTTAAACTCACAAAAAATCCAAAAATGATCCTTCAAAAAATATTTCTTTTTTAAAGTCTCAGCCTGAATCTTGGTCTAAGGACCTTATTCTTTTAAAATAGTCTTAATAAATCAGATTTTTCCAGGAACTGGTATGGAACCAGATACAATTGTTTCTGTAAAATGCTACTGACACAGGAAATATTTGTTTATTTATAATAAAGTAGAATAGTTATTTTGGAAGTGATCTGCAACAATAACCAACTGAATTTATTTATTTTTTAAAGTGCAAGTAAATCCATCTTATAAAGAGTAAAAGTACTCAGTTAATAACAATAAAATGCATGAAAATCAGTGGAACTGAACAGTGTTTGAAGTGAGGCAGGTGTTGAAGTCCACATTGCTTGGTTTGTATCAAAAAGAGGAAAAAATTCTGTAATTATGGTAATGTTTCATGTAATGTAAAACTATTAAGTGATTAGATAAAAATTTGAAAACATACGGAATACCAAGTAATGAATGCTGCAAGTATTTTCCAGAGCTTTGAAGATACCATAAAGAGTGATAATTAGGAAAATAAGATCATTAGGTACAAAAAGTTTAAAATAAATACTTGATTCTAACCTCTAATAATTCTACTCAGAAATCACAGTTCCAGTGTCTTAGTGAAAGGTTTTGTGATTATATCATCAGAAAAGTTTCATGAGTCCTGTAAATAATCTCTTCTAGCTTCCTAATATTTATTTTTACTTTTATTTTAAAATTTCTTACACACCAAAAAACAAACAACATTCCCTGTAAAACCTGAATAAATGATCTTTTCACAAGGCTCACTCCATTAGTCATGAATTCTCTAATGTTGTAAGAACTGATCCACTATACTGAACCAATATAAATTGCTATTTAACAGAAAGAAGATACTTAGAAAGACTTGTAATAGAACTGGCAATGGGCCTCTTTTGTGTTGAATAGAAGTCAGATAAATCTCTTAGATTTTAATATAAGCTGCAGATTATGACAGTAATTGCATATGTCGCATGGCAGAGATCCCATGCACAGTCCTATTATTGCCTTGACAATAAGTCATTAGCAGTTCAAAGAGAACCCAAGAAATGACATTAAGCCAACATACAAAAGCTACTTTAGAAACTGGAAAAAGGAAGACACATATACTTCAGCTAAAATAGAAATTAGGAAGCAATGGCTTAGGACAATAACAAACTGTTACTGAAGGAAGTCACTGCTTAAGGGAAACAAAGAGGTTAAGAGGTTCATGTGAAGATGAGAGTGCAAAATATTTAACTTTGAAACAATCCCTTAAATAAACCTGAGGAAATTATATCATTTGCAACATTTAATCAATATACTTCAATGAAAGCACTAGAAAAGGTATTGCTCCTGCCCTCTCCTCTCAAATTCAACTGGAAGTAAGATGACCTGCTTTTCTTTCTCCAGCAGCTATCATTTTGTCCTGGTAAAATATCCCAAGGCTTAGTAGTAATATCAGAAACTACTAGGCTGGGGAAATTAGCTGAAAAAAAAGAGAGAATAGTATATTATGAGAAAATGTTGCTATTATACTTCAGATACCTATTACATCCATCAGAAAGGTTTCAGGCAAGGATAAATCCTCCCAATATTTCAGGCATACAGATTTCCTGTATAAAGGTATTGGCAATTATCAGAAAGCAACAGAGACACTGAAAAGAGAAGGAATTCCTACAATATACTGTTATGTTGAACCTGGACCATAGAGGGCTAAGCACAGTGAATACATGCTGATTACTTAACTACTTTTTTCCTCCTTTTGTAAGTAAAGTCTCTACTGGCATATTGTAATGCAGCTTGTTCACTGGAAAGCCACAGAAACAAGTCAAAGGTGATTATTCTCACAAACTCCAAAGGACAAAAAATACCTAAGAAGCAGAACTTTGTTTCTCAAGCCTCTCAAGATGTTCCTGCAATCAGCACACTACCATGAAAACTAACTTAGAGCAGCAGGAACAGATGTACTTAGTAGCAACATAGATTAACTGTTAAATAGAAAACTTCTTGTGGATGTTCCAAACTCAGCTGTCATCACAAGCAATTATAGCAGCTGTTTACATAGAAAAGTGGTAGCAAGAAAGTATTTTTAGCTGCCCTAGGGGATACAGCAGTCAGAAACAGGAGAGCTCACACTACATGGTGTGTCAAGACTTCCTTGTGTACCAGCTTGCCTAGTGTCAAGTGTCACCACGCTATTGTTTGAGAACTATTACCATAAGAAAAAATGTTTTATTCTGGTCAAAATTTCTTGTTACCTTTAGTCCTTTATCACTGTTTTTAAATCATATTTGCTGCTACTATTTCAGAAACATCTTTGGTTTAGCTGAACCACAACCAGTCACAACATCAGGATGACATGACTGCTACAGTTACAGTTCATTAGTTCTTCTCTATTCTAAATAGCCTTCATTTGTGAAAATGAATATTTCAGATAATTTTATTTATATTAAATGTTCTTATCTCCCCCACGATATTCTGGCAGTGTTGCCTGGTGTTGCAGAGATGGCCTCTTTTTACTAAACTTTGGGTGACGTGTACTTCCTGATTTGTGAGGATTGAGAAGAAAAAAACTTGGTGACCTTGTGTTACATGACATTATGCCCCAGGTAACAGTAATGAAGGCAAGTGAGGAGACAATAGAGGATTCTAGAGTAAACTTACACTGATATGTGACATTTTTACATGATTTGTTTCGTCACCTGGTTTGTTCATCTATAATATTTCAATGTAATTGTCTTATTATTCTTATACATAGGGCCTTCTGTGTTCTTTTCAATTGCCTCCACTAAAATTCAATTTCCATTTTGACTTAATATCTTCTTCCCCAATTAAAACCCTTTCACATTTTGGATAATATTTATAAAGCTCCGTGTACAACCATAAGGATTTGTCCCTGAGAAAGATCATCACTGATGGGAGTTTTAAAACTTATTTTAAAAGTCACACAAAACCAAGATCTTAGTCTTTTAGATAAGGCAGCTCTTTGCAAGTAAAGGAATATGCTGCAAGATTATGCAGTAAGTCCTACTGCATTGTAACTTAGATTGACACAAGAGGTAGCAGGAGATATTGAATTTTAAAAAAATGTTTATCAACTGTGATTTTTTTTTTCTTAAACAGTAAGAGAGAAATCTCTGGAATC
The DNA here is from genome assembly GCA_035222235.1 of Margarornis squamiger. NCBI lineage: Eukaryota > Metazoa > Chordata > Aves > Passeriformes > Furnariidae > Margarornis > Margarornis squamiger. The sequence goes on from JAWWTY010000123.1 coordinate 32,654,026, forward strand.
AATAACAATTTTCCGTGCCTCAAATAATATAGTCATATCTGCATACAGCAAAGAGTGAAGAAGGGAGTATATGACCATGAGAAATAATTGTTCAGGACTCCACATTTTTTTTAGACAACAACAATATTTGAAAGTACTGAAGCTGGAGAATGATGAAATCCAGAAAATTCTGGACTTCTGAGGGGTGTATATATATCTAAATGCTTTGAGATGTACTAGAAATGTAGTTGTTTAAAAGTGAACTGGTTCACAGGACATGAAGCCAGGGAAAAGTATTAAATAAAGATTAATATGACAAGATCAGATGACGGTACATCTTGTCAGATCACCATTTTGTGCCTGAATGCTGCTTGATGCTGTACTCCATTTGAGAAGTTTTATCTAAATAAAATTGGAGTGCTTTCTGTTTGTGTCATAAAATGGTACATAACAGTAAGCTTAGTCAGGATTTCTTCCCAGGAGGACATTTCTGATTATGGGGTACCCTCTCTCACAATGTCCATCTGGGCAAAACATAAACCTGGAGAATAGATTTTCTAAACTCATTGTGTTGGCAACTAGTTAAATAAAATATATTACTATAACAGTCAGTATTTGAGTTAGAATTTTATTTCTGACAGTTTTATTCTACTTTGCAAATCTCTTGAAATCACTAATTTGCAAGTAATTTCAAATGTTTACACAAAAAAACAAAACAAAACAAAACCCATGAGTATTTGTTTAGCTGGCCAACTACAAAGGAAAGTACGAATGTTATCAACAGGTAAAAACAAATAAATATATTAATGTAATAAAAACTATTTTCTGTGCCAAAATTTTTGGTAGTAGCACTAAAAAAAAAAATTGATATAAAATATTTTCAAGTGTTTTGCTTCCCTTAAATCTAAATCAATAATATTTTTTCTCTATCTTTATTATTTTGCCCTAGTAAGGTTCTATGATAGCCTCAAGAGACTCAAAAAAGAATGTGCTCTCCTGCAGGTGATACAACTTGTTAGTCTCTTTTCTTCATAGAAGTTTTTTTTTTTCCTGCACAAAGTAAACCCCAAAGCTATTTCTAACCTCATTTAATCCTTTCAATACCTTGATAACCTGCCCTGCAGTATTTTATCTTTATCACAGTCATGAAAGAAAGTGCTTTGTTGTGCAACTTTTCATGGGAACAAAATTGCACCTCAGACTTGTGGTATAAGACATGACACTGTAATGTGTGAACCATGAATTATTGAAAAAGTAAAGGAATCCTGAAACAGAATCTCTTTTCCAAAGGCAAAATTTCAGTTCAGGTTTGCAGTCTGGATATCCTAAACATCAAAGCCAGCCAAACCATGACCTGCAAGAGAGATGAGTCAGGATATCTCAGGTCACTGCCTGACAAGCAAGATTTGTATTGAGTCCAGCTGTAACATGAATTTTTCACTGAGACAACAAAACAGACAGTTGCACATCTGTGTTTAACATCTTTAAATAACTCTTCCTCTCTTACCCACACTCCAGCTATGATCCAAGCTAATGATACAACAAGTGGAACCCCCCCCCCCACCAAAAGCACACAAACTCTACACCCCTACCTAACCTCACACACCCTCTGGGAGAAAGAGCTCCTAGGGTTTTCACCCTACAGTTTTGAAATATTAAGATTAGTAGGTAAACTTGGAGTATTTAGCACACATATAATACATAGCCAAATCCAGTGGATTGAAGGACGCAGGTGGTCCATCCCCTCCAGATGTGACTGAGAGGATCAGCTTCAGTCCCATTTCCAGGCCCCACTAGGAATGAAGCTGAACACTAGCCCCTCATGGACACATACAAGGTCTATGCAGACACAACTGCTTGCAAACAGATTTACAGACAGGAGAAGAGAATTAGCACAGGCACCCACTTGAAACAGGAACTGCACAAATAATCATCCAGTTCTTTCTAAGAACGCTCAGGTAAAAAACCCTTTCCAAATCTCAGCAGTGTTTGAGTTCCAGGTGCTCCATTTCTTTGGGGTCCTGCTATAAGATCCAAAGTTTCCAGTTAGCCAGCTACAAGACCCTTGGTCTCCCTACTAACCATCACCCAGACTTCTTGTGCCTGCCAGACAGTTTGCCTTGAACTTTGCTGCTGGGTCACACTTGCAGAACAGAGAGCACACTCAACAGAAAATGGTTAAAAATGGAAGTTAACCAGGAAATGAGTGGTGATAATCAGCTGCAGGGCTGGTGCGATAAGCATACTGACCAAGAGACTGCTTACACATCCCTAGACTCTTTCATGCCCCTTTCCCCTCATTGCTCTGCATTTGTTCCATCCTAGTTCTCTCCTATCTCTTCACTTTGAAGGTTTTTTTCCTCTAGTTAAACATTCAATAATAATTTCTGTGCAGTCCTCAAATTCTCCAAAACCACAATATCCCTCTCCACCCCTCTCCAAGTTTCCCCTGATACATCCTGTCCACCTTTATGAACAGTCATTAGTCAGGTATCCTTTGTTTTGTTCGTTATTCTCCAGAACAGCAAACAGCAGAGTGCAGGCACCCTAGTTTTGTGGGGGTTTTTTCTTACTAACTTCCTTTGCATTTTATATACTGAGATTTAAAACCAAACTCCCTCAGATTACATGATTCATTCATGCTATCTGTAAGCCACTGAGAGGTTACAAACAGTAGCAAATTAGTGACAAAAAGAAATATATTGTTAAATATATCATGTAAATAATATTAGGTACTATCTATCCATTTAAGTAGAAACAAGTTGACAAAACTAATGGTAATACATAGAAAAATGATGGTTATTTAATAAACTCAAGATAAAGTTTGCTTGAGATGGTTGTAATTTTAAATTTGCTGTAGTAACTACTAGAAAGATACAAATACATAGGATAATGTTCAAACACAGCATAGCATTCAAACAATTAATGTGAAGGAATTTTTCTTCATATTTGAAGTTTTAAGCATCTTTTTTACTGGATGTCACGCCTCTGAGTAAGAGGTAATGAACTTATTTCAGCCTTATCCCAGAATTGTGTACTTGTAACTAATACAAGAAAGCAACGTGAAAACAAAGAAAAAGGAAAAGTAGTTAGATGCTAATTATGTGGAAGATATTAAAGGGATTTATACATTTGATCTGAATCCTAAAGTCTGGAAGAAGAGAAAGAAAATGGTACTGAAGTGAAATCAAAGATGGAATTTTAAACCTTTTTTCTATAGCTTTTTTCTTACTTTTACCTTGAGATAGATTTTTTATATATTCCTTCATCCAAACATAAGGATAACTGCTCTTAATGCTCTTCAGGAACGTGAACAATCAGTGCAAAAAGGAAACATCTTACAAATGCCCTATAAATTCTAGTTTTTCCTTTTCCCCACCTAAAATTATAATTTTAAATTTTTGTTACATTCTGTGAAAGAAAAAAAAAAAGCATCTTCTTTTTAAAACTTACTGCAACAGTAGATATTTTGAGTTTTAAAAAATATAATAGTATTTTTATTTGGCTTTTGATAGCGATTCTTGTATATCAGGCTGATAGCCTGACATGCATTGGGGTTTTCCAAGGTGAACCTGGGAAATGCTGAGCGAATATCTATACTTGACTTGAAGAAAATAACTACTGTTGAGACTGGCTTTCAGGTCTAAAACAACAGAAAATTTGGGGGTTTAGTAATATCTTCAAAATTAAACTGTATTATCCGTACGAAGTAACAAGGCAAAATAGGACCAGAACGGAAAATTCATACCAATTCAAAACATAATACACATGCATACTGTATTTTAATTCTGGTCTTCCTGCTGGGCTTTTGTGGAGTCCTAAGCATGTGGAAAAAAACCTGATTTAATTAAGTGGTTATAACAAGTTAATTTAAGCATGTTCTTTTCAAAACAAGTATTTCTGAGATGTTTGGGCTTTGTTTACAGTTCTAGTCTGCAGAGGGCCATTTTGAGTTCTGTTATGCCACAACATTCTTAACCCACAGGCAAAATATTTCTGTGTGTCATTTAGCCTTTGAAAAATTTTTTTCTGGCCATAATGAAAAGCAATTTCACTGAGATGTGAGATGTTTTCCACCATTGAACTAAATGTGGATGCATTCCTGAGGCAAATTTTCTGCCAAGATTCTTTTGCCAGTACCCTGTGTAGTTTTGGACTTCTATGGTCCAGTATAGTCATTCTTTCTTTTGGGCTGTGCCTGATATGAGAGTGCTCCAAGCTTCATTCCAGGAAGTCAATTGCTAACAGGGCACATGAGCTTGTTTCTGCAAGCCTGCACACCTTCTAGAACATAGGGGAGGCATATTTGGTACTAATCTTTTGCTCCTGATCCATGTTCCCTGCCTGCTTTTCATCCTTCTCCATTTATCTATTCAAACTACCTCAAGAAACTAGGAGCTATAATGTGGAACTTGTAAATCAGCAAAAAAAGTGTAACAATTTGTATGGAGACTACAGTAATAAAAAAACATTATGTCCTTCTTTTCTCTTACTGTCTTTCTATACCTCTGTCGCTGAGACTAGCACAAAGATGCCATCATTCAGTGGATGCCAGCTCATCTGTGTAAGAAGGAAAGGTCAAAATAATTTTAAACAATTCTATCTATATCTGGAAGAAGAAAATGAAAACATGAAATATGAAAATAGAATAAAGGGCAGAAAATTCACAAATAGCTGCATTTTTGAAGGAGATACAAATACTCCTGCTGGGCATAGTGAACTCTTTTAATATGGTATTGTCTGCTACTATCTACAAATTAAAATGTGTTAAGATTTTTTTCTTTTTTTTTTTTTTTTAAGATGTCCATCCAAAGAAGCAGAGTGGAAGGAAGCACTCTCTTTAAGGTATGTGCTTTCCTCCAGTAACGTAGCGTATGAAAATTTAGAATGCTAACCCTAATTCCACCTCTAAATTTATATTTTTGTTTATATCTTTTTCTTGAATTGGTTTAAAGGTTTTATTTTTACCTGGTGATGACTAACTACCTAAAAGAATCACAGGTTTTGCCATGCTGAAGAGATCTCAGGCAGATGCCACACTGGTTTTGCGAACACAGCATGGACAGTGTCTTTGTCTTCAGATGCTGTGAAATTCTGACAGCATTTGTTGGCCAAGTGTTCAAGACTATTTTCACCCATGAAGCACAGTGCTACCTTGGCTTCATTGCTGTTGCCTACAGAAGTTACTTCAAAGAAGATAAAAGAGGAAGGTTTGCTCAGAGCAAGCCTGCCTTCCCCTCTGCACAGCCATGGATGTATTTCAACTGAAATAAAAGAGGTCAGGTACACCTGTAGTAGCATAGCACCATTGTTAAGTCCCTCAGAAACCTTTTCCTTTGAAGCTGATCCCAGGTCACAGAAGAAGAGGGGTGAGGAAGAGAAACCAGAGGAAATAGTGAAATTATCCAGTATCTTTGCAAAAGAGCGGTCAAAAACTATTTTAAGGTTACTTGATCAGTGTTGAGTCCTTATTTCAAAATGTTAAGTATTTAAAAAATAATACAACATAACATTAACAGACAATAAGATGTGTACAAATGGCATGACTGTAGGTGTACAAAGTACAGACCAAGATTAAATATCAAGTGTGGCCTTTGGGAGAATATCTTAATCAAATAAACATTTGAACGAAAACTTAAAATACGCATATATCACCACGCATTTTCTCAGGTCAAAATTGTGTTCAACACTTGCAATAGCCTTCATTTCAATTATTGGTAGTGGTTATGGATTTTTCATGTGGAGTGTTACACACCATGCTTTTAAAAATCACATCTCAAGGTCAAACCAATCAAGTAATATTTTGCTCACATATGATGACAAAAAAGGGCACAGAAGTAATGTTACTGCTTACGCACAAAGTTACGAATGGGGAATTCAGAACTTTCACAAATTTTTTATGCAATCTCATCATCTATTCGATTAGATTATGATGTGTCTTTTTCATGCATTTTAAAAAACTCTGTCCTCAAATTCTAAAAATATAAAATAAATTGTATAAAATATTTTAAGACAGTCACCAGTAACATGAAGAAGAGAGACATTATATTTGCACCGGTTTTCATCTGCAGTGAATTTTTATCCAGTTTGCAGGTTTTTTTTATTTTTGCTTTCCTTTCTTTTAAATGATCCTCATTTAAAACTGGTACAAGTGTTCATTGACAACAAGAAAAACATAGAAGCAATCCTCTTGTCCTGAAGTATTAAACCAATCCTATGATCTTATAAAATATTTTCACTATCTTCACTTCTATTGTTATACCTCAGTTCTCAGGAGACATTTGTGAAATATACCTGACTGATCTTTTTTCCTTAAGTTTTATTTTAGCTGTAAGAAACCTGGTGTACTGCTAATAATGGTAATAAAAAGCCTGTTGCCAGACTTCTCCAGCTGCCTTGAGCACTTTGAAAGTCTTCTAACATTGATCCACTCAAGGAAGAAGGATTAATTTCATTCATGATTATACACTATTTGTCATACCTTAATGTATCCTTGATCTGAATTCCATGAAATTTACCAAACACAGTCATGATGGTGACATTTCAGGGCTTCAAGATTTTCCGATTTGTTTTCCTTTCTAAAAGTAAATATATAATTCTACTAAATGCTTTGTTGAACTCATAAATGAAGCTTTATGGTCCACATAACCACTCAGAGAAGTGAATAATTTTATTTAAAAGAGAGGAACTCCAACAAAAACTATTGAGTGTGTTCATCTCAGTGTGGTTTTAAGTCTTATATCTAACTGCAGCATCAAACTCACCTAAAATAGTCCAGGAGGATAACAAGATCTTGTTACTGATTATTCCTATCCCAGTAATACCTGGGATATGAAATCAATGGCCAGGACTCCACAATGCTAAGCTAACTACACCAATGGCAACAGTAGTATTTCTTCTATTTTAAAAGCCAGCTTTGCTGAAGACATTAGGGCTCCCTACATATGGAAAAACATAACCATCACCTAAGATAATGTGTAGTTTCATTATTTTTCAAGAGAGACCCTACTTATGCTCATTCTTCCCTTTTTGTAATGGATAATCATTTGACAGACAGATTACATAAATACGAGACACCATTGACAACTGACTTTCCTGGTGTGACAGGCTGCGTGTCACACACACATAATTACTTCAGCCTTGTCAAAGGGAGAGACAACTGTGGACTATAGATAGTGTACTGCTAATGATGCATCTCATGTGAGTGAATGGACAGGTTAGGTAGGCTACATGTGCCTGCCAAATATCTATCCCTTCAGACAATTAATACAAGATGTTCAGGAAACAGATGGCCAGGCATCTAAAAGTCAAATCAGGATATCTTTTATGGTCTGTGGGGAACAGTTACTGGCAGCAGAATTGAGGGTGATTAGCATGTTGTTGACAGTCTATTCAATCTTCTCTATCATTTATTTAAAAGACGTAATTATTCCCTACAGGAGACCTGAGTTACCTCTCCATCCTACTAGGATAGCTGTGCCTGAGAGAAGACCTACAAGTGTTTTCTATCACACTAAGTCTAGACTTATCTGAAATACAAGAAGCTACAATAATAGTGTTTTCAGTCTCAAAAAAGAAGCATTGTGAAATCCAAGGCCTTTCCATCATGCTGTCAGGAGTTGGGATTTTGTCCTGCTATTCGACCTAACTTTAATGTTTAACACGGAGAACACTATCATATTCCCTTTTATTGTAATCTATGTAAGCAAACTCAATGGGAAGTTATCCCAGTTATAGGTTTAGTCACTTTTAAATTTTATCTGTCTTTGCAGCTCTCAGATTTTTTCTGTTCCTTTATTCAGGAAGCTTTTCAGTTTGTTTTTTCAGCAGTAGGGTAAACTATACTGTAGTGTAGTACTATCTGAATGCTTTATTAGAACTGTTAACGTTTTTCATGTGATGCTTTTGTGTACCTTATAAAAAGCCACCATTTTCTTCATCAAGACGTTTTTACTAGGTCACAAAAATGGTCTGGAAAGGCTGCTGAAAAACCTGGACAGGTGAAAAAATTCAGATTTTATTCCCTTGTTATATTTCAATAGAAAACCATTCCCTTGTTCTATTTCAGAATACTGTTTTGATTTTTCTGCCCCACAAATTTATAGGGATTAACCCTGACATATACTCACCCCTTTTTGATTGCCCAATATGAGTTTATCAACAAAACAGTGCCCTTATACATTTAAGCTCTCAGCAAATTCTACACAGGCTGAAAAGCTCAGACCAGAACAATTTTATGCCCTCAGTATGTTCAACTTTGTTGTCATAGTATTTTGAGAAAGCATAATCAGATGATGCTCTGAGTCACATAAACAGAATTTCCTATGGATGTTCCTCCTACATTAAATTATATTTCCTTTTTACTCATAATAAAGGCATTATTTTTAACTTTATTATATATGATATGACTGTATGATCACACATATTCTATGCCACTCAGTCCTCTACATCTCCTGGTACAAAGACAATTTAAAAGGAGGTTTTATCTATAGACTGAGATTTCATTCTGATGACTTTTGAGGGAGGACAAATTTTCATATGCTGTTGAACAATAGGTAAAGCAATGTTAGAATACTTCACATAGAGACAGCGAATATTTCCATTGACTCTGAGGATTTTGAAAAGTCAAGATTTTTTTTGCTTATAATAGAGAAGTAGGCTAGAATTAGAATTAAGCCTAGTCCTGAAACAGTTCATACCAGGAAGACTTCAGAATCCAGAGAGCAGGCAGAATTTCTTTGTAGGTGAAGATTCATCTCCATATTTTCCATGAATGAGTAACCTTTGAATAATATTAGACCACATAGAAAATGACCCAGCTATATACATCAGATGAGTATTATCAATGAGAAAATATAAATTTGGCTGAATCAATATCCCCATTGTATACAAATAACTCAATTTTCCATTGGTAACAGCTGAAGAAAGTTAAACTAATTTGCTCATATGGGCTAATTTATACAAATCTTATTTTTATACTACTGATTTTAATGAGTGTCAGTTATTATTATAAAACAATTTTTTAATACTTATGTGGAATAAACATATGTATGGAATGGATTTGTTTCTCTTTTGATATAGCGTGGAAATTTTTTAAGGATTTTTTTTTTTTTTTAATTTTCACTTGATGGTATTTTCTTGAGCACATTGCACAAAGAAGGAGTTACAAACAAGAACTGGTATTGCCAGACCAATCTCATGTTTCTGGAATGTTGAAATAGAAACTCAGAAAGCCCACAGCCCAGTAGACATCTTGAAAAAAACTTGTAAATTGTTGGACAGGTTATAGAAAAGTCTCTGGATCTCATTTTGGAATGTCTAATAGTTAGATAAAAGTGTCCTATAGTGTAAATAAAAGTTTCTAACTGCATTGAGTTTTGGTATGTTTTTTATTTACACCATTGCAAGAAATGTCTATTATTTCTCCTGTGCCCAGCTGGTCATCCTGATAGCTTAATGACAATTTACACGATGCACAAGTGAATTTACACCTTATTTAATTTTTTTGAAATAACATTTTTTAATTTTTTTTTGTTTTTAAATTCATAATAAATGTGGTGAGATGGCCAAGAAGGACAAAGGCATCCTGACTTGTATCAGATACAGTCTGGCCAGCAGGACCAGGGCAGCGATCACTTCCCTGTACTCGAGGCTGCACCTTGAATCTTGTGTTCAGTTTTGTGCCACTCACTACAAGAAAGACTGGAGTGAGGTGCTCAAGCATGTCCAAAAAAGGGCAATGGAGATGGTGCAGGGTCTGGAGCACAGGTCTTATGAGAAGCAGGTGAGGGAGCTGGGGTTGTTTAGCCTGGAGAACAGGAGGCTCACAGGACACCTTATCACTCTCTACAACTACCTGAAAGGAGGTTGAGGCAAGATGAGTCTCTTCTCCTGAGTAACAAGTGACAGAACAAGAGGATATGGCCTCAAGCTGGGCCAGGGGAGATTTAGACTGGATTTTATGAAAAGTTTCTTCACTGAAAGGGTTGACAATCATTGGGATAGGTTGTCCAGGGAAGTAGTGGAGTTATCATTCCTGGAGATATTTGAAAAACGTGTTATAGACATGGTGCTTACGGACTTGGATATGCTAGGTTACTGGTTGGACTCGATGATCTTGAAGGTTTTTTTCCCAAGCCAAATGATTCTGTAATTCTATTAACGATGATATTTTTTAGCTTTATTCTACAAGATTCAACTGTATGGTTACACAAAACCATATGAAATGAGCTAGTGTATGACTATGTGATGCACTGGAGACCAGAGACATAAGGCACAAAACTGACAGAAAACTTGTGTATGTTTCTTGGCTGCCTTTTTTTTTTTTTTTCCTCCTTAATTTAGTTTGATTTTGTTTCAGTAATTAGGAATATTCTGACAATTCCTACAATTGATCATACATTCATAGACAGCAATTTTTATTTCCAATATAGGCAAAATTGAAGACAAAATTGATTCTATTATCTGCACACTAGATTTAGCAGTTTTTCTAAGACATTCTTATGCTCTAAGAACAAAAAGTTTAGATTGGTTAGCACTGAAATGGAATTAAAAAAATAATTAAAAAGGTTGAATGTAGCTTAAATCTATGCCTAAAAAGAGCATTCAATACAATAAGGCTTGATAGTTTACTTTCTCATTTTATGCAGCATAGCCTCTTTGAGTCTGGACTAATTTCTATCCCATAATACAAAAAAACCCTATAAATTACAGAGGACTCACAAAAAAGTTTCAAGTTAAGTGCTCTTATTGAGACCCATATGCTGATTATAATGATTGACACTAAGCAAGGTTTGAAATCAGTGTGGGATCCTTCAGACTTTTTCACAGACATAGCCATCTTTACTATGCAGATCCTCAAGTGACTACAAAGTTGTTTATAAGTAAACCTTTACAAATCAGCCCTGCTTGCAAGAATATTCATTTTAATCTCCTTATCCTTTTATTTATCAGTAAAACATATGGAACTCATTTGACACTAAACAGAGTAATGGCAGTAATTCCTACAATTTAAAAAAAGGTGAAGAGGAAGCAGAAAGACAAAAAAATGATCCGGAAAGAATGTACTACACTTTCTGCTCAATATATTTCAATATTGATCTTTAACCTTACTTTTCCTTGTTTCCATATGCAGGCCTGCATAAAAGATTTCTGGATTTAGACCAAGGGATAAATAATAACAATGATTAATCTATTTAACAAACATAATGACTTTTCAAGGAGCACAGACCTGAAGGAGCCACTTGAATTAGTTATCAATGCTGCATAATCCTTTCTAAAACAATAATAGTCTCTTTTAAAATCAGGCAATATCTTTGTCCCATTCCTTCTGTTGTGGTAAGAAACTGTCTTCCCTTTTCTAGGCTATTTTAATTAGTGAGAAGTTTACAACCCTCTGTTCAGGCATTTAGATACTTTTAGGTGTTTTTCCCCTAGCTGCTGTTAACTATTATCTTTTTTCACTATATTTATAATCACTTGGAATTTTTTTTACTGTGCTATTTCAGCCAAACTTCTCCAGTTTTCTCTTATTATTTCCCATTCCCATATTCATCCTGAAAATAAAGATTTTTTTTCCTTGTACATAGTATTCTACAGGAAGACTCAGAAATGTTCAGCATTTCCTTCTTAAAAATGCTTGCCTGATGCTTCCTAAGTTTGCATAACCATTTTCTAAAACTTCTCTATTTTACAATTTCAAGCAGACATAGAATGTGTTGGGCTGGGAGGTACTTTTACGATCATCAAAGTCCAACACCCTCAGGGACACCTTCCACTAGATGAAGTTATTCAAAGCCCCATTCAACCTGACCAATTCACAACTTGAACGTTCCAAATGTTTTCTTCATTTCTACTTGTAGTGTTTCCACTGTAGAGCCTATACCATTGATAGAACATTTTGAACTTCAAACCAGTGATTTTTATTCTACTTCTGCTACTTAAGGAGTCTAATTCTTACTGCATCTCAATCCTCCACTGTACTGATTTCCAGATTCATTACATCGACAAATTTCCACTACCCAGGTGAGTACATCAGTGAAAAGTATTAAACTAGATTTTCCCCACTACTTCTCTTCAAGTTTCACTACCAGCCTTCTATAAATCCAAGAAGTGTGTCACCAACAAAACTTGCTTAGCCACCTTGCATCACTGTCTCGATGGTATTATGATGTAGTATTATTTCAAATATTTTACTGAAATTAGATTAAAACTATTGACTTCACCTGTCTAGACAGTCAATCAGTTGTCTTATCAAAGACAGATGCAAGGTTAGTCTGACACTAATCTAAATCTAAATTAATTCAAAATCTACTTTTGATGAACTGATGCATTATTTTACAACAATTATTCATTTACAGTCATGACTTGAATACTTACTTGCAGTATTTATTCATAAGTCATGAATGCAACTGAGGATAGATTAATCAGCTTGCAGCTGCATGGTTTTCTTCCCTATAAGCTAGATATTGTATTTTCCTCTCATATGGTGCCCCTTGAACTTGGCAGATTCATTACAAATCCCTGCTAATAACTGCCAGTTTCAGAGGCCAGCTGTTTAGGACTTCTGTGAATGAAGAACATGTAGTCCATACAATATTCAAGGAGATCCTTTTCTATCACCTTTCTTTAAAACATTTTTTAATCAAACTGTTTCTTTTTATCCACCCCTTCCTCATTGTCCACTCCATCAGTAACATTCTGTGAGAGCCATTCTGTCCTCTATTTTCATTTATTTCTTTGCTGACTATTTCATCAGCATGAGATACAGCCTTTAAACATTCTTACTTAATCTGTTGACTGGAAAATTCCTTTTCTCAGTGTTAGGTACCTTACTCAAATAGACTCTACTGCTGACAAATGGAGGAATAAGAAGGAAAATTTATTAAAGTAACATAACTCCAGTGTATCAGAAAAAAAAAAAATAAAATCTGAGAAAGACTTGTTTTTCAGCCAATAAAATTAACCTCTGTTTCTCTTTTTAAAATCTGTGGTGTTCTTTAAGTACCTTCACAAACCTTCAATATAACAGCTTAATTTTTCTAGAAAAAGTTCATCCTTACAAACAGGAATTTGATACATTTTGATTTTGTTGTATAGTAATAGATTTTCACAACTTTAATATAAGGCCAGAGTTTAAATGAGCATATTTCACCTTCCAGAGTTCAGAAGGTTTTCCTTTGGGCAGTGTGTATATTAGTTGTATGGTAAAGTGCAACTATGTTGTTTTGCTTTCCTCCCCTCCTGCTCCCTTCTTCCCCTGTAGGTTTCTCAGTGGTTTGATACACTGAAAATAGAACCTTTGGACATCTTTTTAATTTCAAGAGTTATTTATTTTAACGGTGGCTTTTATTTTATTGCAGATTGAGCTGTGCTTTGGCAGTCTGTGGAATGAATACAAAGGATATGATACAGCCTTAAAAAACACCTTTTTGTGGTTATTAAAGATCCAGTAAACCAAACAAATTTATTTTGGCAGACCAGGCTTACTGTTTCAATGTTTGCAGTTCCATTTTTACATCAAAAACTAGAGGATAACAGCCTGTATAGTTTAACCTGATTGACTTTGCAGGTACAATTTAAGATTCTAGCTTCATGAACACTAAGATTAATTTTAAGCTCTGTATTTTTGTCAGCAATTCCTGCTCACCTTAAGTCCTGAACATACGTGAACTTTACTATTGTAAAATAACACATGTAATCTTGTTTCAAGAGACTTTACCTCAATAAATATGTCACAAATGTTTTCTTGTTAAGTTTGAATTACTTTAATTGACTTGGCATTTGTCTCTGTTAATCAACATTCATCTTATTTCAGATGAAGTAATTTAACCTGAGTTCAATTAAATTCATTCTTAGTTTCCTTCTTAGAAAATTGCATTCACAATTATATTCTGCACGAGACTATTTAACTTGCCCAGAATGAGAACTGTGATATTTCAGTGTATGTATATAGACCTAAATGCAAATTTCTTTACAATTGATCTTTTGGACCCAGGTATTCAACCTTCTTGACAATTTTTCTCTATTATATGAATTCTCTTTGTTTTGATTTTCTTAGTAGGGACATAGAAGAAATAAATCCTCACTCTTTTCTCTTGGAACAAGAGGAAGCAGCAGACGAAACCATCAGTCAGGAAGTTCAAAGAAAGCAAAGAGAAGACAGTTGCCCTAAGTTACCTATTCCCTCTATGGAGTGATGTTTGCTACAGGATACTTTGGATACTGCCATTTACATGACCTGAAAAAGTGAATTGACAAATACCTGGAGAAAAAACACATTGGTGACTATTAAATATAGAAATACCACCTCTGACCGAAAAATGTTCTGAACCCTGATAGGTAGGTTAGTATTCCTTGGAAGCATCGGCCTGTTCCTTCAACCTATTCATTCTCCCTTCTCTGAATTTCTATAATTGGATGGTAAGTGCTGGTATAAATCATTACAGTTCAATACGATCTAAGTACTCAAAAATTCTGTGTTATAATGATGGGTCTGTTTAAGGACATGCAAAGACATTCACCACTTGCACAATCTCTTAACTAGCACAACCCAGGCACACCGAGGTGGGGAGGGGAGGCATCTTCTGCTTGTGCTACTGGAAAAGAATGAATTCTAGCTGCTGTCTTTAGCAATCACAGATGAAAGACTGCAAAGGCATATGGTCTGCTGCTTACTCTCCCCAGCTTCTACTCCTTGTGTTTGCTACTAATCACTATGTCAGCACAAGATTACTTAAAGGAGTAAAATTTTTCCCATAAGAAAATTGCTATGAGTTCATGACATGACTACAAAATATCCTCAATTTATTATGCAGTCACATCTTTTGCTAAATTTCATGTGTTGCATTTTGTTGTTTTTTGTTTTGTTTTTTTTTTATTCTGTCTTTTGGGGGTTTTTGCTTGTTTAGTCAGGGGTTTTTAAGAAATGGATCCAACTGTGTACTGGGGCTGTCATTCTACCTTTGCTGAAAGTTTAATGTTATAACTAATACTTTTATTACGATATATTCCAGACATTTGGAAAAACGTATGAAACTATGACCCTGCTGTTTATATTTTCATATTTGTTCAATAATTTCATAGAATTTTTGAACAAAAGGACACAGACATGCTCAGTTTAATTTTCTATCTCTTACTGGATAGCAATTTTACCTTCTTTATCATGATCTATAATATTACAATATTTTATATTATTCTTAGGTCACTACTACGCGAAAATGTTTACTGATATATACACATTCACTATGTTTTACATGTTATATTATAAATATATACTTAAGTCTTCTCTTTAGTTTAGAGGTGGAAAGTCATTTTATATTTAGTTCAATGTTTGCTGTCATAGAAGCAACACAGAATTTTTTCTGTGTTTTTTGTAAATTTTTAAGCTCTCTTTTCAACAGAAATCACTTATATTTGTTCCACATGTATGAAAACAAAACCAAAAACTGTAAAATCTATATAAAACCACTAAACTTGGGATAAAAGAAAAGCCTACCTAATATTAGCTGTTAAGAAAAAATGTGCAGTTTCTGCTTACTTTTTTATTTTCTTATTGATAATTCCTGGAGTTATTAGAATAATCTTAAAGCATTTTTATAATTTTAAATAAAATAATGAGTTGGTTTTTTTTAAAAATAATCTTTATAATTCATTTCACAGGCCACAGTCCAATCTGAGTGAAACATTGAGGGAACTCATCTCACTAACTCAAGAATTTTTCCTCTTAAGATATGAAATGCTTAACAGAACATTAAAAGCAGTTCAATAAGTACATTTTACTACAATCAGTCTGTTAATTGTCTGACCTCCTTTGATAATATGATTTTTTTGGTTGTGATGGTTATTCACAGAGGTTAAATCTAATCTGGTTTCCTGAGGCTCTTTTTGCTAGTAGTAAAACGAGACACATTATTTTAGAGGACAAATTGGAGCACACAAATCACCTTCTTGTAAAGCATTTCCATTCCTCTAAGTATAGGGGAAACCCAGGAAGACAAATCTCCTGGGCAGATATGGAGACCACTAAAATCAGAGAGGTTTGGAAATTTGAACAATTTTTGAATTAGGCAATTTTCTTTCCATATAGTTTAAGCAAGATAACATGCTATAGTAGAAAGAATGAATATCACTAAATCATATTAATGTAGAACAAAAGATGTTAAGAACTATCACTTCAAATTTAATATCTCTTTTTAAATTAAGTCTATCATCTTCTGAAGGAAAGTAAGATGATGTTTTAATAATTCAAGAACTCAGTTATTCAGAGAGGCTCAAACTATTTGACTGCCAATGCACTGATGACAAGGATGTCTGTACTTCTTTTTTTTCACCTCCTGTTTTTTTGCCCTGCCTTGACAAATCCATATATGATTTTGTTCAAAATGATGCTGTGAATTTGAAAACTACTGATCCCAAATTCTTTCTTACTGACAGGAGGTAAGTTTTTTTGGGATGATAATTAAGTAAAAAAAAAAAAAAAAAAATTAACAATCAGTTTTAGCTGCTTAATATTCCTAATTGTTACTGCACATACAGCCTACAGTTGCAGTTGCAAACCAGGGGCAGGCAGGGGCGGGGGAATTAAACAAAGGTACAGCTCCAAATACTTATCTGAGGTATACAGGAGTTTAACTTGGTGAATCTACCACCCCGCTACTGAATTAACCTCTAAATATCTCAAAAAAAAAGGACCTAAAATTCTATATTTGTGGCAGTCATAATTTTTATTTATATATACACACATTTATACAGTTTTGAGGTGTTCCAAGTCCTCCAAACATAAGAATACTTCTATGACATTATGGCAACTGATTAGTTCAGAAAAAAAAAATTAATTATTCATATTTCTTAAAAAAATCAATATTATTCTTCTAAACAACTTTTAATTTTTTGGAAAATCTGAGAAAACTAATCAATAGAAATGGAATGTCCATTTCTCAATGTAGAAACCAAGATTTTTCTCAAGTAGATATCTCCAAGAGAGAGATTTAATGTGAGAAATGTCATTATGTTAACAAAAAATTCAGATGCTTAAACTGTGACCTATAAGACAAATATTGTATATTCATGCTCACTTTTGATTTTATGCTGTTATAAGATGTCAGCATCTTACAGTGAATATAGTTTTCACAGGATTGAGGTATTTGGCCAACTTACTTTTCACTAAGGACAAATCTGTTAATAGCCTAACTTTAAGAACACAAATTTTAGACAGCTTGGCAAATCTCCACTCTGTTAATTAACCATACTGAAAGTCTTAGCTAGACCCTCCCACAGTGAAGCAGATCCACCTTTAACATTCAGTGACACCAACCATGATGCAAATTTTTGTAGTTTCTTCCATACTTTCACACTATGTCAATATATGACATTACTGTATGTAAAAGCAAAATATTACTCTAAATAAGGCTTGAAAGGTAAAGCAAGATTCATAATTTCATAGGATTTCAAAGCTGCCCACTGCTGAATGTTTCAAAATCTGGGAACTAGACACAATCACTTGGAAGCCTTCAGAAATATTTACACAGTTGAAGAGAGTGAATATGTCCATTCATGGTAGTGTTTGGAGATGTACAACATAAGTGTTGAATTAACTCAGACTCTTTTAGCATTTAAATCTACAGATTTAACTGCAAAACATGATGGTTTTGCATGAATTCCTTTGTAGGCATTATGTCAAAATGCCTGTTTGGAAATGATGTCTGAATTCAGGGCCTCACATCCTGGAGCATCCTAGAGTGAATCCTTGGCCCTAGCAGTTCTGTAGGAACTTCCTGCAGTAAATTATTTTACTGCACAAGGAGTAGGACCTGGCTAGCACACTGACATTAAGAGTCAGCCCCTGCTGCTCAGGATGCACTTCGGATTTCATACTTCACAAAGGCAGAGCAGGGAGAGGAAAGAGTGCTTCTGAAAGTTTCTTAGTGCCCCAGAGAATGTACCATGCTGGTCGCTGTCCTGCTACTGTACCACTGTGCCCTGAGCACAGCTCCTATATTGTCTCTGTCTTTTATATCCTACATACCAAATCAGTACTAGGGTCTGTGTAAAGCCCAGACATTCACATCAAGTCCAAGCAGCCTTTCTGAGTGCAAGAGAAGGGGAATCCTTGCCATGGCCCTCAACTGTCTTTGTGGACAAAAAAGTTTTAATCACAAGGCATTCACAGGTGCAGCTTTGTTCCCACCTGAAAGATACTCTCAAAGGTGTAATGTATTGTAGTGCAGAGTAGGAAATTACCCTCCAGAATGCACTGCAGAGTTAATTTGTTCCTCTGCATGTATACTTATTTCCTCTTCCTCAAAGGAAACATTGTCAAAATTAGAGCCTTTATCTACTCAGAGGTCAAGAACTGACCGTTCCCAGGTCCTAGTTACCCCTAGAGCTACTTTTTTGTAGCAGCCTTTTGTTGGCAGCCTTTCAGTAAAACAGCTGATCAGACAAACACACCTAAGACAAAATGACAACTATTGGGAAACTTTAGACTTGAAGACCTTTCTGTCACTTAGTGTTTGAGATGTAATTTTTTGCACATATGTTGGTATCATCAAAAGAAAGGGTATAACAAGTAAATTTTTAAAATACTTAATGAAATAAGCAAATATTTCAATATGCAGGTACCCCTAATTTGATAGCATTGGTTTCAAAAAAGGACTAAACCCCAAAGAGAAACTTTAAGCCAGTTCTTACCTTTCAACACCCAAAAGAAATAAATGTAATATTATGCAAACTTCATGAAATAAAGAACAATGCCAAGACATATCCTTTAACATTAACTGTTAATGATGTTATGTAAAATATACTTACATAAGGTTAAATATCTTCACTATTTCATAATAGGGAATTCTGAAATGGGCTAATGGCTTACTTGAGGCAAAGGGACGTCAATGTCAGAAGCACAATTAAAATTTCACAGGTTTACAGATTTTAGTCCTACACTATTAGCTCACACTTATATCTAAGATGTCAAGAGCAAAATGACACCCTACTGCCATTTATTATTATAAAAGCCTTTGGAAGTAGTGCATTTGGTTTGTAATATCATCTATGTATCAAAGTGACCTAAATCACACTGTAATGCTCAGTTCTACCGAGAACCATTAGTGTTATCAAGAATCAAGGCTTAAACCTTTGGTACTGCTTGACAAAGAATAAAACATTGTGGAAGGGAATCAATCAAAGAACTATTTGCATAATGAAACAGAAACCATAACTTATCGCTTCAAAATATTTTAGGGAGCATAAAATAAGACAGCAGAGCTCATGACACAACTACCAAAGTAACTGATAAGCAGCTTCCCCCAAAATGCATATGAAGAACATCCATGCATAACAGCAGGACCTAAATACTAAATAATAATAATGCTGTAGGCTTGCAGAAAAAAAGCATGCTACAGTCTTCTAATTTTCCAGAAGTGTCAAACAATCACTTTGGAAAGGTATGAGTGTCTTTCCAATTATTGAGGAGATGAAAAATGAATTCTTTAGATACTGGAAGTAATTCAGCAGTCTATACTCTTAGTTCTGACACCAATATCAAGCTGTATCTTGCTGATCTTCAATTTAATGTCTATGTCCAGATTGAGAAATGAACTGATGAGCTTTAACTTCTATAGATTACATTTATATGCTGTAAATAAGTAATCCAACATGCTCTTGATTGATTAAAAATTGAAAAATTGCAATGTAAAAGTGACACTTTCTCCTACTATATTTTCTCTTTTGGTACACTTGTCAAGTAAACTGACTACTATGCAAATAACAGAGCACTCTGTGTTTATGCTTCTATCTGTAGTGCACATTCCTTTGATATCTGTGTCATTCATAGAAAACAGCACATGCAGATATATATGTATTTGTACAAGTATGTATATACATATAAGCGCATATGTGTGTGAATATACATGTATTTGACACATTTGTTGTTCCCTAGTGATTTATCCTTTTTCTTATGGTTCTAAGAAACATCAGAAGAGAGAGATCTGTCATTTCCTCTTAACTACCTTGTCCCCTCTTTCTATCAATAAGTAATACTACATAGTTCCTTTAAAAATTGTAAAATACTTACATTTGAAGTATGAGAAGACTAGAAAAGTCAAAAAAAAGGTCAAAAAACGGAAATACATAGGTTTTTTTCTTAATTTACAAATCTATACATTAATGCAATAAATGAAAACTAAAATGTACATATATTTGTATAGAACTGAAAAAATCCAACATGCTCAGAACACATTATCTATTAGTGTATGCAATGATATTAATATAAAAACATTGGTGCAAGCATATCTCTTTTGCTGAGAGTTTTTTTCAAGTAAAATAAAAAGGAACATGTTCCATGTGAAAACCTCACATGATGCAAAAAAAATAATTTGAGTGGATCTGAATGATGGTTAGACTGGTAATAGAGTGCATATAGAAATACAGTTTATTAATAAAAGAGAAAATTCTGCTGGTATACTTATGATACAGCTGTTTTCTTTGGCAATAACCTCTTTTCCCTGCTTCTTTGTTCATTGAAGGGGAGAGGCTTACCATCAATTTAAAGTAAATAGAGCATTTGTCCCTACAGTGTCTTAAGTGATTCGGAGATTTTAAATATTTTTCAAGTCAGATAATGCATATACGTTCACTTTCTAGAATTAAGAAAACAAAAAAGGAAAATGAACCATCAGTGCACTTAACTCCATTAAATAACTATCCTTTGTCTGTACCTTGTATTAATTAGGATTTTGATTCACCTTCACATAAAATAGCTTTGGTATCAACAACCAGTTAAGCAAACTAGGAGATAATGGAAAATATATTTTTTCAAAAGAACATTAACTGTGTAAAGAGTCCTTTCTGTTATCTCAAGCATTATTTCATTTTCATGTGCATTCTGTTTTTAGCTGTAGTGAAATGAGACAGTAATACACTTGGTTTCTCTTTGGTCTTTTTTTTTTTCCTAGTACAAAGTTATAGCAGTCAGGACTCCAGTAATGCCTGTTTGCATAACTGGTTTTGTAGAGGACTCAGACTATGTCCAGTAGCATGCTACTTCTTTTAATAGACTATTAAGGGGACCCTCATGCCTATAGTCAATTAATCATGAAATTCCTGATTCCTAAGACATTCCAGAAAATTTTAGTCAACTAAGCAAACTATCTATATCTCACAGGATCAAAGAATGAGCTGAGTTGGAAGGAACCCACAGGGATCACCAAGTCCAACTCTTAGCCTTGCACAGAACATCCCCAAGAGTCACACCATGTGCCTGAGAGCATTGTCAAAACACTTCTTGAACTCTGTCAGACTTGGTGCTGTGACCACTTCCCTGGGGAGCCTGTTCCAGTGCCCAACCACCCTCTGGGTGAAGAACCTTTTTCTAATATCCAACTTAAACCTCCCCCTGACACAACTTCAGGCCTTGGGCTCTCTCACTGGTCACCACAGAGAAACCACTGCCTGCCCCTCCTCTTCCCCTCACAAGGAAGTTGTAACTGCAATGAGGTCTCAGTCTCCTCTGCTCCAGGCTGAAGAGAGCAAGTGACCTCAACCACTCCTCAAGGCCCTTCATCCCTTTGGACACTCTCTAATAGCTTGATATCTTTCTTATATTTTGGTGCCCAATACTGCCCACAATATTGCAGGTGAAGCTGCCCCAGTGCAGAGCAGAGAGGGACAATCCCCTCCCTTGACTGGCTCGCGATGCTGTGCCTGATGTCCCCCAAGACATGGTTGGCCTTCCTGGTTGCCACGGCACTGCTAACTCATATTCAACTTGCCACTGACCAGGACCTCCAGGTCCCTTTCCAAGGCACTGCTCTCCAGCATTTCATTCCCTTCTGCCTGTACATCCAGTGTTGCCTCTATCCGGGTGCTGAATCCAGCATTTCCCCTTGTTGAACTTTCTATGGTTGGTGATTGCTCAGCCCTCTAATTTGTTAAGGTCTCTCTGCAGGATCTTCCTGTCTTTGAGGGAGTCAGCAGCTCCTCTCAAGAAAGTTCCCCGTACTTATCATGCATCTCTTTTCTGATATTATATAACAATACCAGTATGTTTTTTAATACAAATTGGGTTTTGTTTGCCAGTTTCATGAAGGCATTTTAGCCCAGAAATTTACTCTGAGTTTGCAACTGCTAAACAATATTTGTATCGAATAAATAAACAATATCAATATCTAATGAAAATATATAATAAAATAAATAGAGCAAAACTAGCAATATCTTCTTGTAATCTTCAGTTCCATCCTCCTCAAATAAAAGCTCTTTATTATGAATCCCTTTACATCTTTGTACAACCCTGAAGACGTGATCATTATGTAAATCTGTTCTTACCTAACTAGTTAGTTATTTAGTTTCACTACAGATTGGCCTAGGGAGCTTTTTGAGAGAATGTTCAGAGCTCCCAATCTCATCCTATACAGGTAAAAATCTTACAAATCTCTCCAACTCAAAATGGCTCAAAAACAGTTAAGAAAGAAACCAAGAATACCTTTTCCTTGCCCTCTAATGTTGGCACCCTAACAGAATACCTTCAGTATCAGAAGTTTAACACTGGAATGATCTTATTTGACTGTATTCTGTATGTCATTTGGGAAAACGTTGCACTAATTCTATCTTCTGTCCATCAATACATTTTCAGAAAATTAGGACTATAATTGAGCCCAAAATACAGACCCAGTTCTTTTACTGCTGAGAACACAGGTTATATCCAGGAACTATTTTGATGGTCTCTACTCAATAAATTAGTTGCTTCAAATCTCACAAAACCAAACCAACCAAACAAACAAAAAAAATCCCAAACAATCAACTAACCAACCAACCAACCAACCAATCCACCCAAGATATAAGACTAAAAAAATCACAGGTGACCTTTTCCAGCTGAAACTCCTAGATTAGAAAATTCAAATCTGCTCTTCTTTGCCCTCTACCCTACTCTGCTTCCTCATTCCATGTTGCTAAGTATGGTCATAATGAGAGAGTAATTATATTAGAAAACCCCTCAGCACATGGGAAGTAGTCTCAGTAATCACTTTTTCACGTGAAAGAGTAGAAGAGGATGGTTTCCACCCCTCTAACATTTCCTGAATTACAGTCTGATTTCCCTACACCAAAGAAAATGAAGCCTTTTCACATTTTTTCAAGAATTGGTCAGGATCACTGTGTTCTCTAGATTTATTGCTACTTAGTGCATTTTCTGATATTAAAAAAACAGACTTCATGTATGGGAAATTAACATTTGAACAGATATTTCAATATTAATTAATCAAGTAACTTCGGCAGCAAGGAGTGTTCTGGCAAAGAATGGACAAAACCACTTATGCTATCCAACCATGCAGTACTGTGTCACTCAGAGCAATTTTGCTCTCCTATGAAAGCTTACATACTAGAAATATTTATAGAAAGTTGTTTCTTTTTTCTGGTTCAAGAAAGAAATACTTGAGCAAAACAAAATGATGATATTAAAAAAAAAGGGCAATTTGCATCTTGCAAAAGAGGAAAAAAACCATCAGCTTTCTGAACTGAGGGCTGTTATCAATCTCTGTGTTAGTTAAGAGTCACCAGTTGCTTGAGGTCAGATTTATGAATATTTAACACTAAACAGAAGTGCTAATTTTGTTTGAGAGACACAGAATTGGACAAATATATTATGTGCAGCCATTATAGGGACATAAAACATATTATAATTGGGGAGTTTTAAGTTGTTGAAGGGAGAAAAACAATAAAAAGGGCCAATTAATTTTATCAAGTGCAGGAAAAATACAAACAAGAATGGTCACTGCTCAGAGGAAACAACTCATCTTTCTGCACAAAATGTTTTCTTTGCATCATGTCCCTAGGAGTCCAGGGCTGCCCTAGGAGAGAAAGACCTTTCATCATCCAGGTCTTCAACAGTAAGAGAAGGCTGGCAGCCACACACCACTGAACCACCGAGATATCCAGCCCTTGTAAATAATGACAAGAAGCCATTGAATCATTGCTAGGCTTTTCTATGCTAATGGGAAAATTCACGAGTGAGATGCCTATGGCAGCATGGCAAGCATTTATAAATACAAAAGGACTGGCTTTTGACATCATTCCAGATTTACTTCAGAGTAACTGGAGAAATGTCCTACTGCACATAGCTTAATTTGTAATTGTGACAAATGTTTCATAAATTTCTGTTTTACTTTAGGAAATGATTTTGGAAATGCTTTGACCATAAATTGATCTTTTTTTCTTTTTTTTTTTTTTTTTTTTTAATTATAAAAAGCAAAAATCACATCAGTAAATTATACTTTATTGTCACTTCTTTATAATTTACCCACATAGCAATGGTAATAGCATTACTAATAGAAATTTTTTAAGGTTTTATATAATAATATTATATATATTAATATTTATAAGACAGAAAGCACACAAGCATGTGTACATAATACAGGCATATGTCACGAAACATGACAAATACCAGGATCAAGTACTCTTGTGATTTAAGATAATTTGGGAGTGATGCCAGCGGGTATTAACCTCTAGAAGTTTTTAGTTGGAAGTTTATTTATTTATGCCATTAAAAATAGTAATGCTACCTTCAGTCATGCAGGCTTGTAAACTAAATGTTAGCTGAGGTTGTCATTGTATTTGAGTGCGTTAGTTTATTTTACATGACTGCAGCACTGAAGCTGTCAGACTGGGTTAGAGGAGCCTAGTACGTTCTGCTCTCAGACAAGTACCCTTCCTTCTACTAATGCAGAGCTATGATTAACTTGCTGTGTGCTCCTCCAGTTGAAGAATTTGGGATTCCCTATGATAGTAAATTATACAACATTTTAAGTAGATCTGAAAACTCAAAAACCTATGTCATTAACTAAGAAAACAGAAACCATAAACATTCTGACTGCAAATGCACAAAGAGAAAAAAACTTCATCTTTAGCCCATAAAAAAGGATGACTTTAGAAACATCAAATGATGTTTAAAATTTTACATTTGAGACCTGTTTTCACAAAACTCTTAGTTTTCACCTTAAAACTGTCCTTTTAACTGTCCTCTGTAAGTTTTAAGGCAATATTTTACTTTTTCATATCTTTAAAGAAAACTATTTCACAAACCCTACATAAAAAATGCATTTTTAGTAGCCATGTTTGATTAATTATGGAAGAAAAAATGGATCTATTCCATATAAATTTTCTCAAAATGGCTTATTTATTTTTTTTTTTAATTCATTCTGTCCGATCTTAGTTTGATACCCATTTGCCAAAGCAAAAGAAAAAGTGGTGCCCTTTTAGTTTTTCAGAAGGCAGATGTTCAAACACAATATTGAAAACTAATGAGCATGGTTTTTTTCATTGTGTTTTCATTTTTTTCTTTGAGGGTATTTTTTTTGTTGTTTATTTGGGGTTTTTTATATCAAAATGCAACAATGTACCTCAAACATAAGCACACCTCAAACATAGAGACATCTTAGCATGCCTACTACTGGCAATGATCAGTTGAAACAAAGTTTCTTCTGGTTTAATCTCTATACATAAATATTAAGAATATGAACTGAAAGTTGTTGTATCCAAACATACATTATATTATGTAAATTTATGAACCTTAATTTAAAAAAAAAATATTCTAAAAACGCGGGGGAAAATGCTTTTAATTTATCATATCAGCAGAACGGAATCTTACTCTAGAACAGACAAAGTAATAGATTAAGTCTGGCCCTTAAAAAAATTACCATGACAAAGTGCTGGCCAGGTAGATTAGAGCACTCTGGACCCATGGAAAAGTTAAATAAATAAATAGATAAATATGAGGTAGGCAGACAAGGTTATATTTTTCTTACTTACTCCATCATAGCTGCTGCCAGTCAGCTTCACTTTTGAACCAGTTGACAAAGTCATTCATTGCTCATGCAGTCAGCACTCAATATCTGGTACTGAATTAAAAAAAAAAAAAAAAACAAACAAAAAAACCAAAAAAAACACAACAAAACAAAAAAAAAAAACAGATACGTGTCATTAAAAATTATAAAATTACACTTAAAACGACAAAACCATTTGAAACCATGGTCCATATACACAGGACCTCTCAGCAAACACAAATACTAGCAAGAATAGTTAACTTGATATGTAACTGTAGTGATCATCAGAAAGAAATAGAGGAGTACCTAAATCTTTGCTCATGACTGACTGCAAAAAGCCAAGTTATTAAAACAGTAATTCCAGGGCAAATGTAGTTTATTCAAAGGATTACCTTTTCTTTGTACTTTTACTCTTCATCATGCCTGACTACAGTACCAATGCCATCTCTCCCCAGGCTTCAATAAGATGAAAACATTAGTCTTTAATCGTTTGAAAAGGTAATCTATAGAGGTGAATAAGGCTTTTATGTAGAGATAATCATAACCCGTAATGGCTGTACAGGTGCAATCAACTATGAAGAGATGTCCCAAAGTGTGGGCAAAGCAGCTATGTAGTTTCTCTGATTTAAATGGTGCTGCTGAAGGAGACAGACTACATTGTTTTTATTTCTTCACTGAGTTATGGCTGTAATTACTGCTGTTTTCTATGTTGCTTGAAAGCATGTCTCACAAGAGAACATGGTGGTTGGCCATTGCTGTGATTAAATAATCACAAGTTCTTCTTCCAATGAATTGACCATAACAATATTCAGTAGAAATTAGATCTATAATAAATGTTCAAACAAATGCAATTAGAGCATATTCTTTGTGAGTTATTTTAATGCAAATGTTTTATTGTTTCATGGTTTAGAAAATGAAGAGATCACATGGAGATACGCGGCCAGATACATCAAATCCCTCTCAAGATTAGCACAGAAATATTGAATTTTTCCCTTGCAGAAAAGGGCATCTGAAATGTTTCATGAACCACATCGCTTTATACAAACCACAATAACTGGTTCCACAGGAACTCCATGGGAGGGAGTAACCAATGCACAGCAAATCCTCTTGAAACATAATCACAGCTAATCCTTTAATTGTTCCTTTTTGAAAAGTCCCTTAAAATTTACTGGGTCTGAAAAAATTTTCAATGGGTAGAAAAGAGTATACTAGCCTATGAAAAGAGTATACTATGACATATATGAAAAGTGTGCTCTAGGAGTTTTCAGAGTATTCCATGAGAAAATGTAATTTTCTAAGATGTGCTACTGGATGTTTTTCGTATCCATAAGGGTTTTTTCAAAGAAATGATTGAATTTTTAAGAATTATGCTTTCAGCAGCAAATATGGCAAAAAAGAAAACAAAAAAATCAAAAAATCCCAGTGGTTACAATTAGTAGAAGTGGGAACTGCATGACTGATTTTCAGCACACAATAGAACACTCATGATGTTGGTCTACAACGGCCTTTATAACTGCCCAGAAGAGATCTTCTGTATGAATGCAGTATGCACTGAAAAGATTTAACTGCTTCTTCCATAGCTTAGATGCTGCAGAACAGCTCGGACCAATGTCACTGATAAGTTACACAGAATGTTTAAACTAGTATCAAACAAGTTCACTCTGAAGTCCCTACAAAGGCACATATGGAAGTAAAACAGAAATTTCTCTACTGACAAATCTGGTAAAATTAGCAAAGGAAGAAATATTATAGAAGGCTAAAACAAGCTAAAATTAAGAAAATCCCCAGGAAATAGCAAATTGAAACAATGTATTTGCAACCATATATAGAAGAACTGTGTGTACTTGTCATATCAGTGTACAGGCTAGAATGTACCATAGAGACCTGGCAC
This sequence comes from Margarornis squamiger, assembly GCA_035222235.1. NCBI lineage: Eukaryota > Metazoa > Chordata > Aves > Passeriformes > Furnariidae > Margarornis > Margarornis squamiger. The sequence continues at coordinate 32,681,704 of JAWWTY010000123.1, forward strand.
CATTGTAGAAGACTACAGAGTTACAAATTGTGTATTACATAAATTTGCCACTTATTGCCATTTAGAGGAGCTAAAACCCCCTGCCATACTAAGGAAATTGTTGAAACCACTTCATATAAAGGCAACTGTTTTTTTTTTTTCTCATTCTATCTACCATGTACAGCTTTTTGGGCTTCGTACGGTAACATGATTGTGCCTTGTACCAACATTATCAAAATATTTGCTTTAATTGACTCTTCTGTTGCAGATCAATTTCTCTTTTGTTATCTTAGTGAAATAATGATAACTTGAGGTGGAAGAACAGCCACCTAATAAAATATTTCCTATTTATCATGTATGACAGATGCTAACAGAAGTCTCTGAGGAAAACCCAGGAAGAATTGCTTGCTTCATTGTTGCATCATAACTAGCAAAATCTTAATAGTATACTACTTTAACATATCAGTACAAATACTTCCAATGGGCAATGAGGGGAGAAAGGAGAGAGTACCAGAAAAGCTGTCATTTAGTATATAAAGTAGGTATACAGCTGACAATAAAGCTATTCACATTCAGATAAGGAGTTCACTGCAGTGATATTTCTCTATTACAGAGATGCTGAAGGAGAGACGCAAAACCAAATTTTACTGTTAATGTCCTCTTTTTCATCCTGATGCTTAATTTTCAGCTTCAGTAAGCAAAGCTGATGCTTTGTAAAGGAAAAGGCTTTTAGGGAAGCAGAGGCATATATTTTTTTTAAATAGCAATGAATGAAGAAAACTCCCAAATGCAACTCCCTTCCAACCCAAACCATGCTATGATTTTATGCCTGCTTGCTGGAATTGTTATTAGAAGAAATACTATAAATTGAGCTGCTGATTTCCTTCAAAAAAGACAGTGTTTCTCATCAGGTGTTGGGGTAAAAGTGACTGAATTATCTGGTCTATAAATTATCCTTAAAATAGCTAGAACACCTCTGTCATCATCCAGCCTCCCTGGTCATTTGTACTGGAGCAGAGGGCAGAGCCAAAAAAAAAAGAAAAAACAACTCATTTTGTGAATGAACAGTAAAAGTGATCAAGTGTCTGGGTTTAATGAAAGAAAAAGTTCAACGGAGAAAAATGCTAACCTTCTCCTTGCTCTGATAATGGAAACCCTTTGGGTATCCTTTAAATCTTTCTCTACTTAGAAAAGGCATAGTTTAGCATGAGGAATCAGGGTGCTATGGTCCCTCTTCTAACATCAATTCAATCAAGATTGCACTTCAATAGAAACTAAACTTTAATTTCAAAAATAATAAAAAAGCATATCTTCCTCCTTTCAGTCAGACAAAATACCAAAAAACCCCTTCTGTTTGAAAAGATGGGGACTGTTCTAGAAATGTCATCTAAGCTGAATTTTGAAAAATAGCATGAGAAATTATACATGAGACTGAGCTTGATTTGGACCTTTTTTTGTTGCGTCTTAGTGTGTGTGTGTTCCCACTCCTGCCATTGGCCTAGCTGATGACATGAGCTACTGGGTCTCTAACTTTTGCTTTTTCTCATACATCTGGCATTATTCAAATGTCGCCCGAAACAGATGCTAGAGAAGCACTCAAGCTTCAAACAAATGTTTGTCTTTTTTTTTTTTTTTCCTTCCTTTTGTTTATGGTATCAGAGGGATGATAATAACTGAGCATTTCTACATCTGTACTGGTATTGTCCGCTTTGGCTCTCACTAGGGGCAAAACACTAATCTTGCTCTTTAATGATATTATGATGACATGTTGATAAGTTTTTACAAATAAATTTTTATATGTAGAGTAGAACATCTGCAGAGCACATCTGTCCAGCTTGCAAAGATCAATACCCATTGAAATAGAAAGTTCTGCCTATCTTTAGGTGCCTTGCCCTTCTCAGAAATTCTCTATCTACTACTGTTAACAGTTTACTCTACAAGGTGAAAAAACCCGAGTCATCACCCTCAAAAATAGAAAACATATAAAATATTTATCTTAAATAAAAGGAAACATCAAAGTTACAACAGGGCAATGCAAGAGGCTGAAGTCAAAGTGAATTTAAAAAAAAAAAAAAAAAAAAAAAGAGAGAGTTAAAATGCTTTAGAAAGTAAAAGAGAAAACTTGGAAACAAGTCAGTACTGACACATCTTCCGGCAAGGAGCAATTTAACTTGCTCTTCTCAGCCATACTTATCTGTGTGCATGCCATTCCTTGGCAAATGTGTGATCTGACCATCCAAGAAAGATGTAACTTAGAGTATTTAATAGCGCAATTCTGACTCATTGCATGTGCCACTTCTAGCAGAAGAGTCACCTCTGAGAGGGTTTCTCTTGCAGAGAGATGTGAAAGATTCTGTCAGATGTGGAAACAGGCAAGAAGACTGAAGGCTAATCATATATAACAGTGTTCACTTTCTGCTTATAGAAACAAATAATTAATTAAATGATAATGAAAAATCTTCATTTAGTGATTAAGGATAGGACCTCCATATTTTCCTTATTTAAAACATGCTGAGCACTCAAAATGAAGCTGCTTATTTGAAATAGCTGTAAAGTATGTACATGTTATTCAGTTACAAATAATATGACTCTATGAATTTCCACATTTAATTCGGAAACAGAAATTTGCATAACGTCTCTATCATACACAATATGGGTTCAAAGGCATAGATACCAGAACTTATTGTAAAAGAAAGCATTAAAAATAAAAGTAAAATAAAAAAAAAAAAAAAAAGAGAAGGAATAGTTGGATTTCAGGTATAAAATTTACTCCCATATAAGCATCATTAGAAATCATTTTCTATAGCTTGCCTTTTCCTCTCTATTGTACAAAATCCCATGTCATGCACTGTACAAAGCCTTGTTTAAACAAATAAAAATGCCTTTTTTTTTCTTAAGTAACAATAATTTTTTTTACTACAAACTGAGAAGAAACAAAGGCTGATGTTACTTCTCCATTAAAGGAGGTGAGAGGCACTCAGGTTCTCCCATGCTCCAAGTAATTTCGTCTCAGTGACAGGATTCCTGTAGACCCAGATGCAAACCCTTTACTCACAAGTGAACAGTGAGTTAATCCCACACAGCTCACACTATAAATGGCAAGAGGAGACTCTCAACTGCTTTTCATGGAGATTGGTACACAAATTCTTCTTCAATAAGACTGTTTGCAAGGCAAGATACTGAATGAATGCAAGTGTGTGAGAATCCAGCACCATGCAAACTGTGATTTTTACCATCGCATATTCGTTATAGTTAGCTACCTTCTTTATTTATGTTACATTTAGCTTCTGGAGTATGCTAATAGGTCAAGGAATTTTATCACATCTTGCCATGCAGTTGTAGATCAAGTAATATTTCTCTTTAGCTGGGAATTCAAATTTTTGTTAATATATTACCTCAATCAGCACTGAAAATCACTTTTATTAGCCCATTAGGAGCTCCGGTGACTTTACAAACTTTTTTTTTTCCTTCCTATGGATGTTCTGCTTGAGATTGTTGCTGTGACATTGTACAAAAACCACATGAACTGAAAGGTTTCTCCATGCATTGTTGTCCTACCATTTTTACAGATTTCCTTATTTGTCCTGTCAGGGAAAAAGATGTGCCAAAAAATTCTACAGGAAGAGGCTAGCATTCAGATAATTTACAGTTCATCAAATGACCACTGATTATAACATAGATACATATGTGTACTTATTTTTTGACAGAAGAAATCGAAGGTTTTTAGAATAATTCGATTATAATATAGTTCTTAAGGTTTTGACAGATTGCTTCTATAAGTTTAATACTCAACAGAGACTTATACCCTAATTGATAAGATGTTACCTACATTGATTTAAATAATAAATGAATATGTCAGCATTAAAAAAGGAAAGTTGTCAACAGCCCTGTAGAAAATGATATTGCTAACCATGCCTCTGAGACAGACCACTACAGGAAAGAAATGGCCACATCAGTACAAATTAGTCATCAATGTAGTTCAATATATTATACTGAAAATAGACAGCAGTTTGGAGGAAAGTTAAATAATTTTCTGAAAGCTCCATTTTTCACAGTAATTTTAGTCGCTATCACTTTGTACCCAAAATAATTGTACATACTAAAGGAAGCCTTCATCCTTTAATTTAATCAGTTAGTAACATCAGAACAGTTCTTATGTTTGATGTAATGGCCTTGTCATGGAAAAAGCATAATTGCTTCTTATACCAGGGACTCAAATCCAGACCTATTATCCTTCGAGGGTGCATATTCATCATTAAAGTAACATATTATTATAGGAAATCTGTATCCTATGAAATAAAACAGAAACCCATTTTCCCCATAAAACCAGGAGCACAGTGTGCAGATTTTGAGGATTTTTTCTGAACCCAAAAATAAGCACACAGAGATAGCAAAACTTTTTTATACTTTGTATGTGTGTGTACAATGCCCTGTAAAAATATTATAGCATCTGCCATTATGAGGTCAGGAGCTCTGCACTAGTATGTTTGCAGCTCACAGTGCAAGGTGCCAATGCTGACCTGCAGCCTTCCCATCAGCTTGTTATGAGACCTGGCTGTGTGAGCCCAAATAGGATACTGGCTGTTGCTTGTTATGATGTGCACTTTAACCACAGGATAATAGTAAAAGCTTTGACAACGTAGGCACATCTTGGAAGTGGAGGCCCCAACACTGCAAGCAATTCACTAATGGTCAACTATGAGCCACTGAAAAAGGCCAGCCTTGAGAGTCAGGGCAGGACTAGGGCTGGTTAAAGAAGCAGCAGCTCAGCGAGGAAAATAATAGCTGAGAAACAGTATAAAATAACAGCCCTGACAAAATAACACCCTTGAAAACACTTAGCCCAGGAGACCAAGACCTGCAAACTGCCTAGAAACTCAGCTTTCTTTTAAAAGCCCAGATCTTGTATGTTGAGGGAGAAAAAGCAGATGTCTGATTTGGCTTCTACTCCTCTTCTCACAGAAAAGCTCTGCAGACTGACTGCCTTGATGGATACTATCAGCATGGACCATTGCCATCAGACCTAATCAAATATCAGCTCTGTGGTATTATATACTAATTTAGGTCCATTTTCCAAATGCTGCTGTCACAGTCATCTCTAATTTCTTCTTCTTCTTCTACCACTTCCTCTTCTCGTTCTTCGTCATCTTCCTCCTCTTCTTCTCTGGGGAAATGGCAGGGAGTTGCGTTATCACTGAGAAATACATATCAGAGTTTGTTTGTTTTTTTTTCTTTAATGAAGAGCTATATTAATTATAGATTCAAAGATACTCAGGAACATTTAGCAAATTTTCAGCACTGTCTTCCCTGATCAGCCTTACATTACACCTGTCACACGTTGGTGACTTGATTCTACTAAATCCTCCTGGAATTTCTCCACATTATTTATTTAGTTCTATCATAACTAATCAGGGGTTGGCTCATTTCATATCTTTTCCAGATCATTAATGCAAACAGTACATTTGACCAGGATAGTTCTTTCAATATCCAAACACATCACCATTAACATTTCACCCTTTTCAAAAATTAGGAGTTATTCAAGCTCATTGGTTTCCAAGTCTCATCCAGCTTCTGACCTGTGACAGAACATTCGATCTTCTCTTAGGACTCATCATTTTTTATGGCTTCTTGTGAAAGATTTTGCAAAAGATTTTTTGAAAGTTTAGACAAACAGATCGACCAACTACTTCAATCACCATTTCATTGAAACCCTTAAGGAATTTTACTCTATTAAATTAGAGGCACATATAGAAGCCAATTTCCTTGTAAAATTATGATGCATTAAGCATTTCATAATTTTATTTTTTAAATTGTTACTTGAACTAAATTATTTACTGAAGATCAGTGATTTCTAGGAAGTAATTTGTTCCTCTTGTAAAGGTAGATAAAGTAATTTCTGCTACAGAAGTTTATTGTAATGAATAGCTGAGTTTGGAAGTTTGTGGTCTGGCAAGTTATTTGTTTGTTTATTTGTTTTATAGGAATTCAACCTCCTTCACCATGTTCCTTCAGGACTCTTTTGATACGTCCTGGGAACCTCTGCTGTTTGATTGATAATTTGCTGCTTTTGATACTTTAATCTCTACTGGTGTCTCATCTGTAACAACTGAGAAACTGGTATAATTTTGCTCAAAAATAAGGAATACTTAGAGAGGATGCATTTAATAGGCATTCATTACCAAGCAGTGCTATTCTCTCAATTATGTAAAAACATTTCAGTTTGCTGGAGGAAAAAAGTGAAGGCATTTCCTTTTTATCGTCTCTTCCCTGACAAGAAGTCCTCGATTTCCTTCTACAAGGGTTTACCATAAATGAAGACAAACATAGTTGTGGGTTTTCTCTTGGAAAATATTGGTAGTATACCTCCTAGGATTGTAGGTATTTTACATTAATAGTGGAAAAACTGCATGCGTCACTAAATACCTGGATCACTGGAGGATAAAAAGGTCAGTAATCAGTATTTCAACTTGTGTGAGCAGATTAATTTTCTTAAACTGTCTTTAAAAATTACTTTTTTTTTTTTTCATAAGCACTAGTGAAATTAGTTGGAAGGAGGAAAAGCAACTTTCATATTTCTATTGGAAGCAATTCATGAACCCAATTACTGGAGTGCCAGCACATATCTACCTTTCGAAGTATTTCTTGTCACATTCTGAATATTTCATAACATACAGACCAGCATATGCATATTTATTTTAAGATGGTTTACGAATATCCTGTCCTGTTAAAATTGTACTAATTCCAACACTAATCACGCTATATATCAGCAAGATAAAATCATATCTTTCAGAATAGGAAAAGAAGAAAATTTTAAACATGAAAAATTCTTGTTAAGGATTTACATTTATGCAGTACTAACTTGCAAATTATTTAATAATGAATGAACAATTCTTCACTTTTGCTATCTTGAACATTCTGATCTCACCTATCAGCTTTATAGACTAATTTAAAGACTACTGTGGAAATGACAGAGCTGAAGATTTCTTTTGGAAATGTCATATCTGAAATGTGTTAGACAAGTTTTTGCAACATTCAGGAGCTGAGATCTAATGTCTGACTTTGCTAAGAAAAAGAAACCAAAAACAAAAGAAAAAAAACAGTGCCATGAAACAAGCAATTTTACAGTAAAATTTTACATATTATGGCAATGATGGCAGCATATTTTAAAATGAAAAAAATGTTTTTCTCTTTCCACGAAAATACAGAAGGTGTTCCTAGAAGAGAAATAGATTTTAAGGGCATTAAAAGCAAATATAAACAAACAACTTGAGCTTTCTAGTAGAGAAAATACATTATCATGATTTGCATTTCCATGCATTTTACTGTATGAGTATTTTGCACAATTTTCATGGTTATTATTGAAAATTATTAGCCTCCTAAAGCAGGATTTTTGAATATTTTTTTTTCTGTTATGTTGTGGAGTATTTCTATGAGGTTACAATTTAAATTCTGGTAGACTTTTAATTTTTTATAAATCAGAATTTAGAATACTGAAGAAAAAATAGCACAGCTGAGGCGAAGACAAATTGGATAGAAGCACATATTTGCAGACACATAGAAAAGAATCTGTCAGCTCTTGCAGAGTTATGGAAAATATCTTACCACTTACTGATTAAAGGAAGTAGTAAAGAAATTTAAAAGGAAAAAAATCTTATATGTATAAATATACACACATACACACAACCTCAGCTCTCATCTCTCAAACCTTTCAGTCATACTTGCAGTGGAGTTTCTGTTTCATTTGACAGGTGTTCAAGAGTTTCCTCTGTTGCTTTTGAAGATGTCACATATTCAATTTTTAGAGCTTCTACTCAAGCTCCTTGGTTTTAGCTCAAGTTCCCTTTTTTTTCAGGAAAAAAACTGAAGTTATACCTTGGACTTTTAAAAGCTACCAGTTTTATATAAATTATTTTTCTGATGTAAGACTTCTTTACCATCTTTTCACATTTAATTGAAGTGAAGCATACAGACTTTTACATGTTTCTTAAGTGCTTAAGGGAAAAATAGTTCCTACTCAAACTACATTAGGCCATAAGGCTATAAAAAATTATATTGTAGGTGAGCAAAATAAAAATCACAAAAAAGTAACCAAAAGCTGCACTTCCACTCAGATGAGGAACTATTGTGCTGTTCTGCAAGTCATATGGATGGTGCCAGTAGGCAGGAAGGGGAGCCAGTCCATCAGGGTGTCTCAGCAGTTCTCAGGATACAGGGTGAGCTAAACAGCACACTTCAAATCCTATTTCTGTTTTGAATTCTCCCCAAATTTACTGATAATTAAAAACTTCGGGTTTCTACCAACTCAAGTTACCATGATCAACTGTAGCAAGGACTTCTGTCAACAGCAGTCTGAGAGATCTGCTTTACTGAAGAGTTATCAGTAAAAGAACAATTAAGTGCCCTGGCATATGTCCAAAAAAGCACTTAACAAGAATGTTTCAATCAAAACTCCTGAATCATCTCAATCTCTCTCTCCCTTCCTTCTCGCTCTCTCTTTTTTTTTTTTTCCCCCACATTTCTATTGCTTTGTGCAGATTTATAACACTATGAAGGCTTTAATTAAAACTAGCCTTTACTGTCTGTTTAAACTCTGAAAAAAAACCCACTCCACTAAAAAAAGCTGCAAAACTCTCTGTGACCTGATAAGCAAAAAAGTGAATGACACTGTAAATATGGATATATGCATAAGGAAAAAATCACATAGCTTCTTGAGTTTTAAAATGAAATTAAAAGGATATATTAATAAAACTTATTCCATTTTCAGATGCAGCTTGATTCATGCACACCTATTTCCTGAAGGACACTTACCTCAACAGTGAGATCATTATTTTGTCTGGTTAGTTAAATTCATTGTTTGAATGATTGTTAAATTTTATTTGCATTTGATTTGTAACCACTTGGATGTGTACTCATGCTTCAAGTCTCTTCATTCACCAGTCATTTTTAGAAATGACAGCTACAAAGATAATTGTTATATGCAGCTGTCGAAATTGAATAGAGTATTTTTAATAACTGCATAAAATTCTGAAAGGTAGCAGACTAACAAACACTTTTACACATCTTGAGTCTGCTCAAATACAAGGACAACCACAAAAAATAAGCAATAGAATTCTGTTTCCCCTTTGCATTTGTTTACATTGAATACATAGCACTTCAGAGGAAAACCAACACAAAAAAAGGAAACTAACAGGAAGTAAATAGTAATTTGGATGTTATTCAAATGCACATTCTCTTTCAATGTTATTTTTTTTTTCACTACTTGAATTTTGTTTCGCTTTATTTTTTCAAACAACTACTTTAAGGTGTCAGTGAGTCACCTACAGAACAAAAAGTTCATATTAGTTTTATTATTCCATGTATTTCATAAAATAATGTATTTTCTAGATTGTCAATCACATAAAGCCTATTCAGGAAATGAGAACTGATCCAAGCCACAAAAATCAGACATTTGGTTAAAAGGTTTTGGATTGAATCTACCCCAGGTCCAAGAAGAATTCAAACTTGCAATGGGTAATGAACCAAAACTACAAAGACTCAAAAGCTCCTGGAAACTTGCCATTCTTATTCAGTGGTCCCAAATACCTTCAGATACTTTAGATGAGTTTAGGCAGTGTCTACCTGTTTCTCAGCTATAAGTAATATCTAATGTTACTTCACGTTATTTTAAATGCTACTTTTGCCAGGAGTCTCTCCACCTATTTTCAGAGATTCAGCTTTACATTTAATGCATGGTCCTCAAGGAACCACTTGCTGCAGCCTGCTTGACTTCTCTGGGCTGACACAGAAGGGATCTGCTTGTGCTATCAAATGAAGTAAAGCAAAGATAAAGAACTTCCTTATATCTACTCTCACATACTCTACTCTCTACTGAGCTAGTTGTAAGAAATAACCAATAAATGACAGATACAACTACTCAACAAGTGCATAATGAGATGTCTTTGGTTTCTTTTGAATTGTATGACAGGCTTTTAAAGGAAATGATTGTCAAAGAGGCAAGGGAGTATTCCCTTTCAGCTGAGAGTAGCAGTTCACAGCACCTCAGTGCCTCTTACTGAGGTGTCCATTCATCATCTTCTGAAAAACCTGTGCATGCTGGAGAAGAATGCCATTTAGGATAATAAAGATTTGAAGAAATTGAATGAAATATCTTGGCAAAAAATGTATTTCTCCATTTTTATGGGGGAAAAAAAGAGTATTTGTACTTTTCCCGTTAAAGAACTACTTTAAAAAGTGGCTACTTTGCTTGAAATGTTGAAATGTCTCTTTACAAGTATGACTAAGACATTTCAAAGCTATTAGTGTGAAAAAAATTGCTGACTGACTACATCCCACACACAGTGCCTTTGCAAAATAATAAATGAGAAACAAGGGAAAATAGAGATGTGTACTGTCTCAGTTTGGCAGAGGGATATTCAGAGTTGCCTGATTTCCAACCCTGCAATTATAGACTGTGAATTCATTGCCTTTGTCCATTTGCAGGGCTATTTGCACCACAGACTCTGGCTGTGGCTCCTAAAGTCATAAATGAGAAATTTAGATTCATACTTGGAAATATTTCATGCTTTTATTAGGTTAGACTCTTAGTTTTTAAAATTCCAGTTGCAAAAGAATTTTGATAGCTAGTAACAAGTAATGTTCTTCAGGCTTTCTTATTGGAGCTGATACTGTTTAAAGTCTTCATTAATGGCCTGGACAGCCTTAAAAAAGGGCCCTGGATCATGTTTTCAGATGACATCAGACGGTGGACTGGTCTGCACTGGAGGGCTGGCAGGCCATTCAGAGAGGTGCTGGATGAAGATAAAAGTTGGCTGAATATATAAAGAATCCTTATGAAGTGCAACAAAGGCAGATGCAGCAAAGGTAAATGTGTTGTGCCTGTGATGAGACAAACCCTTCCGATAGTACAGCCTGGGGACCACATGGTTAGAAAGTGTCTTTGTACAAAATAATCTGAAAGTTTATTAAGGGCCACACATTGAGCACAAGCCAGCAACACACCCTTTCAGCAGTGAAGACAAATCTCCTATTGGATTGCATTAGCCATCAGCTGCAGGGAAGTGACTGCTGGAATTAACTATGATGGAGCAGCAAGACCAAGACTTCTACGTGAAGGAGGATGAGCTAAAGGTGACTTTGTCACAGACTGGGGTAGGGCCTTCATCAAGGGTGCAGTTTCACAGGACAAAGTAGGATTGGTGGCAGTAACAAGTTCAGCCCAGTGATTATCAGACAAATGTGATGTGACAGTCAGGGCAGAGGATAAACTGTAAGTCCAATAAAAACATCAGGACCAGCAGGAAATCAGGCTGGACATCAGACTCCATGCTTCATAGGTGAGGCAAGACATAGGGGCACAACCCGAGCTTAAAGAAACTCCTGGACCAAAAGACAGAGCATACATAAGTACACTGAGACTATTCAGGAGAATCAGTGTTTGTAGATGCAATCTACAAAGAAATCTAAGGGCCTGACACCCCAAGAACTGAGTTCTGCATAGTAACTAAGTCTTTCCAGATTTAATCAGGTTTTTTTCTATTAACTTTCTAATGAAATCTAATCACTCTGTCTATTCATATTCTCAGATCAGATTAAAACATTTCTTATGTCATGTAAAGTAATTCATTTTATTGTGCTTTTTGGCTGTATGTTGCAGTTGCACAACTTTTATGTTTTTATTTATTCTTGCACTAGCTGAATAGAGAATCATTTAAAAATACTTAGGTGTTTATAAAGCATAGTTACCTGTCCATTTATATTTTATCTAATTTAGCTTGTAGTATGTCAGTAGCAAATTCAATGTCTTACTCAAAAAGCTGCACCATGACAGTCTACAATATACTAAATGCAAAGTGTAGTTCCTCTGAGTCATGAGAAAAAATGGAATATTCTACTATTTTAACTGCAGAAAAATCAGGTACGTTTCTTGATGTTCCTTTTCATCTTTCTAGTCCTTTTCATCTTTCTAGTCCTTTTCTTTAGAATAATAATCATCATGTTACAGTTTTGTAAACTACAGAAAAAAGACTAGATGTCACAAAAATAATGGTCTTTTATACATGAACTTGGTGAAGGGTAAACATGAAACAAAGTAATTTAAGACAAGCTGGGACAAACCACTCAGCATCAACACCAGGGATGAATACTCCATCTGACTAAGATATACAACATATTCTTAACTTTTCAGAATAAAGCCACTTTCTTAGATTCACCAACAAATGCCGTATTCAAAACAGTCAGTCAGGTTTTGGAGATATCCATCCATCAATATATTCTACTCTTTAGGCACCATAATTCTTGGGTTCTTGCACCACCATAACTTTCTTATTTTTCCCTCTTCTTTACTTATCCCACCAGTTCTGCTCAGATTTGTTTTGTATCTTTGTCATCTTTACAGTAATTAAGTACAAATCCAGAAAAAAAAAAATACGCATGACAGTAAGAAATGTGGCATGGTAGCATTACTTTTTAGATGATACGCTCTCCAGAACATCATACAGCCCCCAAAACCCAGTGCCAGGTTTCCATGCTCTGTTTGTAAGCAATTAAAAAAAAAACAAAAAAAAAACACAAAAAAGGCAATTAGCAGCCAGCCCCCAAAGTTAGCCAATGCAGAATACTAAGATTTTATGGAAAAGGTCACCCATTAAAAGGGATTCTTTCTAATCCAGTGTCCCACTGATTGTCATCTTACCCATTTAAGATCCAGATAGCATTCATTACTCTGTCCAAACACCATGTGAGCTCTTCAGTTTCTATGGCAGAGAAGGCCTTGGTGTCTGTCAGCTCCTCCTCTTCAAGCTGTTCCAACTCTAATGGACAGCCTAAGAATCTGCATTGTCAACATGAGTCCCAATTTAGCAGTAGGGCACTGTTTTAATCCTAAATTTACATAAAGTTCATTATTCTTGTGAATACTGTTATATTTTATATTTCATAATCTTTTGTGTTGGGTCTAGAACCCAGTTCTCCCCTGTGTGCCAGGTAATTTAACCCATTACCAGCTTAGATCTATCCACTGTTGAAGAATAGCCTATGAAATAAAAAAAACAAAACTTCAGCAGTCTGAATATAAATATCTCCAACACACAATATCCTGTTTCCTCAGTGTTTGTAACAGCCATTATGCATGAACAAAGTCTAGAAGAAAACAACTAATTCTGCAAGCTGCAGGAGGAGATGTGGATAAGTAGTTTGAGAGTGGAAATAAAGGGAATTAAGGGGATAGGAGAATACCAGAGAGCAAAAGAGAATTTTGAAAGGTAATGACCAGATAATGAACAGATCACTGCAGAGAAACAGCAGAAAAAGAAAAAAATGCAACATGAAAGTATCTAAGACTTTGAGAAAAGAAAACTGACAGTACATGAGCAAAATTATCTCTGTGAAAAGGAGCAAAGAAATAAAAAGCTCAGGGATGTCTGACTATGGAATAGACAGGAGAGACATCTTCACTATTTGGTTTGACATTCTCACTAAACAGCAAGAAAAAAAATGAACATTTCTCTCTGTGAAAGAAAGAGATAAGCTGAAAGAGCTTCTGGAAGAAGCAGCAGAGGCAAAAAAAAAAAAAAAAAAAGAAGAAAAAAAAAGAAAAGAGCCAGAATTGGGCATGAAAGAGCAGGTGTGTTGCGTGTCTGAGGGGGTGGGGCTGAACTTTCACTACAGCTCTGCTGGATCAGGAAAAGCTGCATTACTCCAAAAGCTGTAGTTCCCATTTCCTTGTAAGCTGTCAGCAAAAAAACAAGCAATGGAGGTTCTTTATTCAAATTCCTCCTGTTCTCACAAAACCTCAGACCTACATTAATTAAACTATGAAAAGGAAAAGAAGTACTATGTCTGAGAAATGTCCTGAGGGCCAAAAAATCCTAATTCTCTCGAAGGGGTGGGCGCCCTGTTCCTTTTGACTTTAAGAACAATTCTGGACAAAGTACTTGAAAATGCCAATAAAGACCATTTGTGCAGTGGCAGGAGATTAACTCAATGATCTAATAGGTGTCTTTCCCCTCTAGCTTTTATCATTCTCATTTAAATTGCTCTTTAAATTTACAGAGTTAAAATTAAATAAAGACAAGCTGTCACACCAGTATAAGCCTTTGAAAAATCTATTAAATTCATTCAACTGTTACATCTCTCTCCACGGGCCAAATCCTTCCTTCACTTGTATTTGTGTAGTGCTGTTAAAATCAGTATAAGAAAACTGAGCAATTATTTATTCCCTTTCAGGAGATGTAGCTTGTTTGGGAGTAAACTGTCCTACATGTTTTAAACTCCAAAAATATCCGATGGCTTATTGTAGTAGTAGCAATAATAATAATAATAATAATAATGCAGCTTAAAATTGAATTTAATTCTGCATGGGCCAAATATTCCTTTCAGCTCCAGTGGCATAAATTACAACAGAATTTACTTTGAGCTCCCATTGCCACTGAAGACAACAGTGGCCAGAGTCACCCTGGAAAAAAAGAAAAAAAAACAACAACAAAAACCAACCCAGACATCATAAACTCTGTGATGTCTCTATAATCTGTAAAAGTGCTATTAGAACAAAGACTAGTTTCTTAAATGGATTTATCAACTGATCTCCTTGAGTTTCATTTAATGTGTGCCTTTATCACAGTTACAGAATAAGTAAGTTTGGAAGGGACCTCTGGAGATTAGCAGGTCCAACCAACCCTTCTCAAGCAGGGCCACTTAAAGCCCTAAGCTGCTAAGCCATATCCAGACATCTTTTGATATTTATCTAAGGAGAATGACTCCACAACCTCCTTTGGCAACCTGTACCAGTGCTCACAATTTACAAACAAGTGTTTCCTGAAGTTGAGATGTAGCCTCCTGTGTTTCCTCTCTGTGCCCGTTCTATCTTGTGTCCTGACAGCAGGCACAACAGAAGACCCTTGCTTCATCCTCTTTGTATCCTCCATTCAGGTGTTTACATACACTGATGAGATGCCACCCTGAGCCTTCTCTACTCCAGGCTGAACAATACCAGCTCCCTCATTCTTTCCTCACAAGAGAGGTGCTTCAGTCTCCCAATCATGAGCCCTTGGCTGGGCTCTGTCCAGTATTTCCATGTCTCACTTGGGCTGAGGAACTGAGAATCATTGTAATTTATAATCATTGTCCCATCTACATTAACAGGCTAAACATGCACAGACTATACTTGTAACAGTAATAGTTTTGTGAGACTTCTGACAAGTTCAAATGAGTTTAGAAAAAGATTCCTTTCTAAATAAATGACCCTTTGACTCTCTGTGTAGACTAGAAAATGAGCCCTATCATCCCATTGCTTATCTATACAGAATGTTTCATTAGAGTAGAACTTAAATTTGTTGTCACAAGCTTCCTGGTTTCCTTCATTATTTCTATTCTTTTTTTAAAGAATTGATTGAAAAAATCTCATGAAGTAATCACTTGGAACAAATAAAAGCCTCTCATTCCTTGTTTTGCAACTGCAGTGATGTCAATTATGTCCCAGAGAGGGGCATATTATCAACCACAGAAGTATAAGTGATCTCTGCGCCTCACTTATGAACTAAGAAACAGTAAGAATGTTAGGAAAAAAATCACGGTGGCAGAAGATTAAACCATTTTAGCTAGCAGCATGGTTACTCAGTATGCGGACAATTTCTAATGCAGGACTTACTGTTGTCAATTTTTAATGTATCCACAAGGATTAGAATACATAATAGCAGTCACAACAAGAGTTCTTTAATAATTATTTTAGTGGTAGGGATATGGAGTTCTTCATGTGGTGAGCAAGAAACCACTGCTTGCCCTCAAGGAGAGGTCCAAAATCTCAATCCAGCATGGCACTTAGTCAAATATTTAATCAAATATTTAATCATAAGTGACCTCATTGCACTAAAAGGTCAGACTGTAGAATATCTTATGAAATCAGAAAGGCGCTGGCTACTTGTCTGTACCCACATCAACCCAAACCACATTGTCTTCATTGTTGTCCAGTGTAAAGTGTGATTATATATAAAATGGTATGGTAAGATCCTGGCACCAAATCATGCTCTCTTAAAAATCAAAAAGACATGGTATTCCTTCCCTTCTTTCATTCAGGAACTAGCATTTGTCAGTCAACATGTACTGAAGCAAAGCCTGTAACTGTCCCAAAGGAACAGATTAAAGTCATTTTCACCTGAGCCCTTAAATACATTTCTTCCCACTAGGGCAAAGTAAAATGCCATGTTTATTTCAAAGTGCTGTAATGTCCCCTATAAAGCTGATTCCTTTCTGCTCTGCTTGGCAGTAAGTCTGCTGCTAGAAGAACGCTATCCTGTCTAACAAGTGGTCATCCACCTCTGCAAATATAACTGCTGTGCCTCTTCCAGCTATAACTCACCTCCTATCACAACACTGTGCACTGGGCAGAGTTAACACCAGTTGCAATATAAGCACATTAAGACTGATTTTGGAATGTCCACAAGTATGACTGGATTTGCAAGTGTGTGGAGAGGAAGATCCTAAATACAAACCTTTTGTGTAAACTCATACATCCCAAACACTGCTCTCTGCCTCACAACCAGACACAGATTCTCTATGGGATCACACAAGTGTAAGGCAACCATTACCACTTTCAAATTCCACACATTTTCGTAGGGAAGAGGTTTCCCTGATGTAAAGGAATTGCCATATCCTACAGAACTGAGTAGCATAAACAATCTTTCTGAGCCTGGACCACAGAGGGAAGCCATATTCTTGAGGGACTCAAGATCTTCCTTTGAGGAAATTGAGTAATTGGAAAAACGAGACAACAAAAAAACTATTTCAAAAGTAAAAATAAATAGCAATAAATACGCACCAATGGTTAAATTACTCGTTCATTTGCCAGTCAGCCTTTAATTGAGTTAAATATTGCTAGATTTTTTCCTTGCTTTTCTCATATTTTACTTATTCTATATCTTGGCCTTGTTTTCACACACTTTGATAATTAGGAAATACTCTGTTGCACCATATGTCTTCTAATAAATGAAGTTACCAGAAATGCTGATGTGAACAGAAAGAGAGTAGACATGAAAAATCTATGGCAAAACAGTACTGTTAATCAGGAGTGAGAGAGTCTCCGAAAAAAGAGAACTGCAAAAGGCAGACATATCAGGATGACTTTTACTTTTTCATATTACTCCACTAATAGAGTGGTGAAAATAGAATTAAAGTAAAACCTATTATTGTGGCCATTGGAGGTCTGAAACAACATGCTCAACAGCTAATTTCAGTGGATTAACAGGACATTCAAAATATATTTACTGGTTTTCTATGAGCTTCCCTTCTCAGCATTATCATATCACAGCTAATTTTCAGTGGGATTTTGAATTTAATGAGGTTCTTTAATGAGGAAGCCTATTAACATTCACACTTGGGAATTAAAAGGGCATCCCACTCCATGAGCAAATGAATCTTATTCCCTTTGGAAACTATTAGGCAACCTGTGTATGCCTTTGTTTGGTGATCATTGCACCTGCACTACAAGAGGTTCAGAAAGTTTGGTGTTACTCTGCAAACAAGAAGTTCTGCTACACCTCATGAGGATTTACTTCCTCACTGTCTCTCCTTTTTTTTTACCACAAGGAGCTGCTGTTTCATTAGCTATCCTGACATTAGCTACCCTTACTCTTTAACCAGGTGGGATTTAAAAAAAAACAAATAAAACTAAAATTGTACTAGGTATGTGAATGGGTGCATATGTTTGAGAACACACAAGAGAAGTTTAAGACAAAATTACCACAAACCCCACAATCTGCCCAGGTTATTCATTATCCTGATAATTCTAGCAGGCAGTGAATATTTAACTTTTACATGTTGGAAATCAGAAGTGATAATCATTACTTTGTAAAAGACCTTCTAACTTCCTCTGACATGCCTTCATTCACATTCAGATCTCTGAGCTTGGGAATGGCTGGCAAAATCCCCGCTGAGGACTGCTGGGCAGGCACATGTGTGTATTGAAAAACTCTTTGATGCATTTACTGAACTTGTTTGGTTTTTTTTAATAAAAAACACCCAGAACCCAGTATTTTGCCTGTGCATGTTGGAAAAAAAAAAAAATATCTAGATCTTGAAGCTATTTAATAAATTCTCACCATTTTGTGAAAAAAAGACAAAACAGGCAGAGTGTTGGGATCTTCTTCTCCTACCTGACAGTTTTGCATTCTGGCAGAGTTCCTGTATGCCTGTCCCTGTGATATGGGGCAGAACTGTGGAAACTTCCACTAAGGGCAACTGGACAAGCACAACATACATTCTGCTTGAATGCTCTTCAGGTTCTGGCTATCTTGCCATAGAATCATAGAATTTTTAAGGTTGGAGAAGACCTTTAAGATCATCAAGCCCAACCATCAATCAAGCACAACTCTTTCAGGGATGGTGACTCCATCATTTCTAGGGTAGACTGTTCCAATGCTTTAAAACCCTTTCCATGAAGCAATTTTTCTTAATATCTAATCTAAACATCCCCTAACATGACTAGCTGCCATTTCCCTTTGTCCTGTCACTTGTTACCTGGAAGAAGAGACTGACACTCACCTTACTACAGCCTCCTTTCAGGTAGTTCCTTTCAGGTAGAGAGTGATAAGGTATCCCCTGAGCCTCCTTTTCTCCAGGCTAAACCACTCCAGCTCCCCCATCCAGTCCTCCTAAGACTCTGAAAAATATTTTCACAATGGGAAGAAAGCTAATGGAACTAGAGGTGCAGCTGTAGAAACAAAAAGAAGCAGACTACTGCCCAGCAGCCTAATCAGATTAGTAGTGGAGGAGGTGGCAGTGGTTGAAAAAAATGGGGTAAGAAGGAAGAAACTAACTTATGGACCAGATTAAAGAAGGGAGACATTCCACAGGATCTCACAGAGTTTTGTTTATGTGTAGGGGAAAGCTGTTGTGTTTTTCATACAAAAGCTGTATACTACTTCTGGGTCCCTGGGAGAGAAAACCCCTGGAAAGACTTTGTCAATAACTACCTTACTAAAAGAGTGGTGGACAAACCTGGAGTGATAAACAGACACATTATTAGTGTGATCTTTGTTTCTGGAAAGTCTCCTCATGAATGGTACTTCTGGTTTAATATTGGTAGTGTGGACACTTTAGAACAGAATCTTGAAATCATGCAGAAAGATCTGGCAACAGAAGCGGAGAACAGAATGTCTGTAGTCTACTCAACAGAGAATGATGGATCATTTCTCTGGAGTTTGCTGACCACGATCCTGGTTATTGGTTCTTCACTGTACACATTAAGAAGGGTCCTGCAGGCTTAGGTTGAGCGTAGTGTGGAATGGGTAGACATTTCAGTGTGGGTGAAACCACAGCCAAAGTCCTTCAGGTTGAAATAGATGTAAAATGCAAAGATGTAGCTGGATGTGAGGAGATCAAATCGGAGATAACACATTTTGTGAACTTTTTGAAAAATCCCAAACAATATAAGGATCTGGGAGCACAAATTCCAAAGGGGACAATTCTGACAGGTCCTTAGGGTGCTGGGGAAACACTTCTGTCTACAGCTGCAGCTGGAGAAGCCAATTTACCATTTATCACAAACGATGGCTCAGAGTTCTCAGAGATATTTGTCAGTGGGGTTCTAGCTCAAATTAAAGGCTCATTTGTTCTTGCTTGGAAAAATGCCTTGTGCAGTCTCTTCATTGATGAACTAGATGCAGTAGGAGGGAAAAAAGAAAGGGGCAACTTTGGAGGAAAAAGGGTCCAAGGGAATACATTCAATCAGCTCCTAGTAGAAATGGATTTAATACAACACTTAATGTAGTAATTTTGGTAGATACTAATGGGCCAGATATTTTTCACGCAGTTCTAATGAGACCAGGACTCTCTGACAGGCAGATTTGCATTGGACATAGGAAGAACATCTATTTTCAAAGTTTACCTTAAACCATTGAAATTAGACATTATCTTAAATAAAGATAATCTAGCAAGAAAACTTGCGTCACTAACACCTGTTTTTTTCTGGTGCTGTTATTACCATGTAAATGCTGGCATAAGCAATTTTGTTGCCTGTAATTAGAAATGGAAGGGAAATGAAATACAAAGGTTTTAAAAAGGGTTAGAAATTTCTGGTGAGGGAGTACCCAAAGTAAGACTTTCCCATGCTTTAACTGATCCTTGTTCCTTCCTAATAATTTTCCTTGTACTTAGACTGTATATTTGTGCTTAGATATGGATAATGTTTTGTTTGTGTGTTTCAGAGTTTTAAATAAGCATTTTTGTTGTTCTATGAAGTTATGTGTACCCCTTCAGCTTTCAAAAATTCCTTCAGTAATTTTGGTTAAGAAAACAGCAGTTGCATTTAGGAAAGCAGCTTGCCTTCTTTCCTTTCCCTAATAAATGCCAATGGCTTGTAACATTCTCTTGCATTCTCTTTGCATATAACCTTAGAGAATCATAGAATTATAGTGTGTTTATGGTTGTAAGGGACCTCAAAGATCATCTAGTTATAACCCTTCTGCCACGGCCAGGAAACCTTCACCGTATTAAATACATCATAGATGTTCAGCAGTCCAGAAAGCATGCATAGGTAAAAAATGGCTGAAAAGATTATATAAACGATTCAAAGAATAAACATAGCAAGGAGAGGACGCATATAGAATGAGAGGAAGGTTGACAGAATAAAAAAAGAGAAAACTAAAAAGGAGGAAAACAGAAAAATGAGCACAACTTGGGCTGAATATATGAGGAAGGCCTGAAGGAAAATAAACAGGATGTCAGGACACCAGCCACACTTTTCTGCCTTCCAGAGCTCAATTTAGAGACAATTCCACCATGATCTCCAAACTCTTTGTAATACTTTTTTCCCTGTGGAGTGCTGTACACTGAGGATCACTGGGTTTTTTGTTGTTTTTTTTTTTTTTTTTTCCATAATCCATGCCACTTTCTCACTACCTTATTTAGTCTGTCAGGCTTCTCTTTTCAGTGATCCAGTTTTACTTTTCTCTCACTCCTAGTTTTGGGCTTTGAGTCTAATAACTTATCTTTTTGGTGTGTGGCAGTCAAACACACTTCTGCTCTTTCTAAGAGGACTTGTCATATTAATTTAAGCTTTACCCTGACAAACATGCAAATACAGGCTTAATTTTAGGTTTGAACTTCAGTGAGATAAAACACGTTTAATGACTTCCTTGAATCAGGACCTCAGTTTCATAATTCTAATCTCATGCTCTTTTAAGGTGTGCACACGGTGATTAATATATTTATAAGTTTTTAATCATGCTGAAAATTTTAAATGCACACAGAAGCGCTAGCTCAGTAAAATGCAATGAGTAGAAAATTGCCCATCTTTGGCAGAATACCTCTCTGTAACTGTATGTTATCTGTGTGTGTGTGTACACTGTCTAAAAGCAAATTGTTACATTGCATCAAGCACTTGCAATTTGTGTTCTTTGAAAAAAAACCCAAAACAACAACAAAAAAAAAAACAACACCAAAAACCCTCAAACAAACAAAAAATCCCGAATTTAAAACAGACCGTGGAAGACAAAAGATAATTTTAACAGCAATTCACATTTTGTGCTACTTCTGCCTCCCATTACACAGTGTATGCACATCCTTAAGTATGTTTTCAGATGCCTTGTTTCCTATCTCAAGCCTTTTGTTATGAAAATTCATCCATAAACTTATGTCAACAAGGTAATTTGAGGCACTGGTCCAAAGTCTGAGATTTACACCATTTCACTGGTGTAAATCTAGAATAGCTATTAGTTTCAGTAGGACTGTTGGCATTTATACCACTGTAATGAAATTTTGATAAGGTGAGTTATTATTTCCTAAAAGGAATAGCTATTTTTATTCTGTTCTGAAATGGAGTTTTTGCTCCTCTTTTTAATGGTAAGGTTGAGGCTCTGTACAAGAATAAAAGCATTAGAATTCTAAATCACTAATGATTCAGTCAATACACTGAAATGATAGAATTATAGCCTTTTCTTAATTTGAGAATTAGCAGCCTTTCTTCAGTAAAACATCTCACTTAAAAGAAACTATGACAATGTTGTGAATGCAAATTGTGTGTCACATCTTTGCAGAAATGGAAACTACAGACACTCTTACTAAGAAAAAAAATAATCATTGCTTTTTTATTTTTTCACTAAACTAGTTTACCCACTTACCATGTCTCATTTCTAAGACAAAACATATTTCTGAAGAAAGTAACATTTTGTTTACAGTACCACATATAATTCATTTTACATACAGAGCTATTAGCTATTTGGTAGGTTACATTCTAGTCATTAAGCAGAAATACTTGCTATAAGTATAAATAATGGAAGAAGTTTACTTAAAACCTCCATTCTCTCCCACTTACCCCAGCTCTGATCCCTACAAAGCATCAGATGGAAGAAGCTACTTCAGGATTTTTTTTAAAGAATCAGTTCAGTATTCTATTGAAGATAATAACTGTGTATGTGAGAGAAAGATAATAATGGTTTGGTTTGCTAATACTTATTAAATAGAAAAAGATAAACTAATAGCATTAATTCTTTAGATTAAATGAAGGACTAAACTTTCTGTTACACCCTAACGTGAACAAGTAATATTGGGAGTTTTTTCCTGCATTTTGGGGACAGTCACTTTCTAGACTGTTAATATAATCAAAGATGAAAAACATACTTATTTTATATTTTTGACATAGTGCACAAGCATATTAATAACATAACACAGCTTGTATCAAAAATGAAAAAAAACACAAACACAAAACCCTACCAAAAACCAAAATCAAAACAAATGGAGTCCCAAAAATATCTATCTATAAATCTTAGTCTTATTATAATCACTAGATTTCTCTCCCAGAACAGATATTTTTATTATTGGGCTTTAAAGGGGAGGAAAGTGGAAAACAAAACAAAACAAAACAAAAATTCAGTCAGGATTCCTTTAAAATCCTCCTTCTCCTAGCTATGCTTAATATTTTAATGTGAAAAAGTATAAATGTAATTTCTATTCTTATGTCAATGATGGTACAGTACCTAGAAGCCAGCAGAATACAATGCAGTCAGGCTTTTAACATGCTCCATACCTGAAAACGCTCACACAGAAGCAGCTCTGCAGCGCTTAACATCCTGCTTTGCAGAGGCTGCTGAGCTTTTTGGGCTGGAAGTCAG
>JAWWTY010000123.1:32704881-32745164 GCA_035222235.1 Margarornis squamiger
TACAGAGCCATTGTACTGTCTACTCTTCTATATGGGTCTGAATCATGGGTCATCTACCACCACCACCTGCGACTCCTCGAGCGCTTCCCTCAGCGCTGCCTCCGTACAATCCTAAACATCCACTGGTCTGATTATGTGACCAACGTGTCTGTCCTTGAACAGGCAGAGATCACCAGTATCGAGGCCATGATGCTGAAAATGCAGCTGTGCTGGGCAGGACACGTCTCCAGGATGGAGGATCACTGCCTCCCTAAGACTGTGCTCTATGGGGAACTCGCCACTGGCTGCCCCAAGAAAGGAGCCCTGAAGAGGAGATACAAGGACTCCCTGAAACAATACCTCAGCCTTGGACATATTGACCACCATCAATGGTCCACTCTGGCCTCCAATGGGGAGACATGGAGACACACTTTCCATAACACTGCTGCTTCCTTTGAGAACACAGGCAGAATCAGTCTGGAGGAAAAAAGGTAGTGTAGAAAGAATCATGCCTCCCCAGTAGTGCTGATGGAGACTTTCCGCTGTGTCTTTTGCAATTGGACTTGCCTTTTTAGCCATCAGTACGTTTGCAGCAAGCATGGGTAGAGCCCTTCCCAAATCTTCACTCGCAAAGCTTAGCCATGATCACGATGATGATGCCTGAAAATTCCTACATATGAGTTTTCACCAAGGAAAAGGAGAAAAAGAAGCCTTGTATGTATAAATCCCAAGGTTTAGACTAAAATATGCTATAATCTTAGAAAAAGTCCCAGATAAGTTTAACAAAAAAGCTTCGTATAAAATCATAAATGCATGTGAAAAATTCTAATTTATAAACTGTATTTATAAATGTAATGTAGATCTTAGTGCGTGGAAATCTGTGTGATGCAATACATGCATAAATCAATATATTTTAAATATAAATCATACATATACAATGTAATCTATTTCCTCTCAATCATGAAAATAAAAATGAATAAGATGTCAAATAGTCCAATGGAAAAAAATCTCATAAAACGTAAATACATAGGCAAGATTATAAATCATATTAATTCCATGGACATAATTTCAGCTTTGTTCATTGAAAGCAGTGGGAATAAATAAAACAATGGCAGCAGAAATTTCAATGTCAGATATTTCTCTTTAGTGGACATGACTTGGAATTGTCCCATAAACAGATAGGATAGCAAAATACATTTATTTAACAGATCACTTGCGCAGCAATACAAATTTTCACCAGTGAAATGTATTATACTGTATGATATGCAGTAATACTAGAGTGTAACAGATGGTATGGGACTAGATACAAGGAATTAATCCACTGTGACATCCTGGCATAGCTATAAAACTCCTCAATAGATTCAAACTTGGAATAGCAAAGAAGGAAGAAATTTTTTACAAACAGAAGTTTTCAGCAGTGTACATATATACTTTACTTCATCATATTTAATTTAATAAATAATCTGAAAAATACATAGTAAATAATAACGCCTTTTCTATCCTATTGGGTCAGAACTTTAAAACTTTTCTCAGCTATTTTCTTACGATTAAAAAATTGCAATTGGCATTGCACAAAGAACAAAAATTCACTGGAAGGAGGTAGCAGACTTTTACGTGGTTTTAGAACAAAAGCACAAAAAAAAACCTCCAAGAAAGTAAAATATTTTTTTGCTGCCTTGTTTTTTTTCCAGGACTCCCAAAACGCAAACTCTACGCACTTTTACATAGGTCTACATCTGACTTTTTTATTTTCACCCAGAAAATCTGATATGTTCAGAAAGAAAACAATCTAAGATATTTTTGTTCCTTTAACTTAATAAACAAACACATTATGGTAATATGAAATACTTACTAATAATTTTTAACTTAAAAACAAAATAAATACTGATTTAATTATAAATATTACAGAAACTCTTACAGAAGCTTTTCTTACCTCTATTTCCAAGTTTAACTCTCTTCTCTGCTGAAGATGTAAAGCTGATTGTACAAAAGATCTGTTAGAGAAAATTCTTTTGAAAGCAGAAATTAACATAAGTGTTTCTGAAAGAGGAATTTCCAGTGATACTTCTCCCTTTATAAGCAGAGCACGATAAATAATTTAAGAATTTTATTCAGGATACAGGGGAAACTTCTGAACTAAGTAGCTTTGGGTCAATATACACAACATTAGAGCTTGGAATATTTCCTTCACTATGACAGTAATACATAAGCCATAGTATATGTATATCTCATTGTCACAAAAATGGTTTGTATATTTCCCCCATTTTGTAACTGAAATATCTCCGTTAGGAATAACAAAGCATTGACAGCAACTGAAAAACAATAAATACAGAAAAAAATGTAGTCAAGTTTGTTAACAAAGAAGGTGACTTAGAAAATACATATAATTTTACAGTTTAATATTTTGGGTAAGTTTGGTGGGGGCTTTTTTAATATGAAGGGAAATACCAGGAACTTTGTCATACTACAAAAAAGGTCTGTGAGGAGCTTCAATTTTCACTTAATTTTCACTGAAGGCTTTTCAAAGCTAGCCACAGACTTCAATGCCCTTCACCTGATATCAGTCAACTAAGGATTACCTTCACTAAAGATTTATTAATTTCTGTCAATCCTGGTAGTTTCAATTGATTTTTTCAGTACATTCTTCAAAACTGAAGAAATCCCAAACTTCACCTCTCCAGAAGCACCACACTAAGAACTCCATTGGCACAGAAACCTTTGTCAAACTTTGTGGAAAAATAAATAACAGGGATAATATCTATTTCTTTCAGTCTTAAGAATATTGTGAACTCTTGCACTAATACTCCAAGCCTAAAAACATCAGTATTTAACAACAGATTAGAGCAGGAACAATGAAAGGCAATCACTACTGCATGCCGACTTCGCTAATGTCTATTAACCTTTATAATTTCACTAACATAAGAAAGTAAAGTTGGAAAATCTCATTTGATTTAATTTTGGACTAGGAAGGGAAAAATTGGCCTTTGGCAGAAACAGTAGAAATGTAAGCAGCTACAGTGATCCTTCTGAAAAAGTACAGCTCCCAATTTTTTTATGTTTGATGGGGAAATTGTTTATTCTTTAAAAATGCATGAATTCTGTCATCTCAGAACTATTCAGAGGATTGGATGGGAAAAGCTGTATCAGATCAGTTACACAAAACTATCAGAAAACTAAATAATTCCTTAGAAATTGAATATTCTTCCACTTTCAACTCCCCTCAGTTCAGATCCTTAACTCCTTCTGAACAATCTGTTAGGATATTGTGGCAAGATATTTTTACCGGTTGAAATGCTCTTCTCTTCTCTTTAAAATGCCCACTGGTCATCATGAAGAACAAGTAATGACCGAAGTATAATCTATTAGGGCAACTCTCTGAAAGATGGGAGAGTTTTTAAGTTTTTTTTTCCCCAAACCCCAGTTTTTTGCATTTACCGTTTTTTCCTTTCCTTGCTTAGAAAAGTCTGAAATATTCTGGAAGTAATCCACAGAACCTTCTGTTTCACAAAATCGCTGATTTGTTTCAATGAAAAAGAACAAAATTCTCTTGCTTTGGTTTCTCAAACAGGGTGATCTGCAAGACTTGATCTGAAGAGTCTTAAGAACAGTGTGGATTGTGAGGGTTAAGTATGATCTGATAGTACTTCAGAAGTGACTCGAGATCACCCCAGATCTTGTGGCAGAGGCCCACACAGTATTACTGATTTGTATTTAGGTTGTCCTTTATGCTATTTATCTTTTCAACAGAAGGCGACCTGACAGCTGTCTGTTAAGCAGGCACATAGGGAGGTGGCTGCCAGCTATGGAAGGTTCTTTATCTGGTTCTGAGGAATATAAGAAGATTTCAAGTTAATATTAGGGGTTAAAAATGAAGAGATTCTGCTTTCTAGTGTGGGTTTTCTTGTTTGAGTTTTTTACCTGCAACCTTTCCTCTCATAAAAGTCTTCTATTACATTAACTTTAGAAAAGCAAATCTGGGTTTTCACCTAACTGTGAATGTTTAAAAACCAGAATCGCATTTTTACGTGAAATACTCCATTGGAAAAAATAAATAAATAAACAAATGCTTGAAAAACAAGTGTTTTGTTTGGTTTGTCTTTTTTTTTCTTTTTCTTAAAACCAGGTATAAAAAAGGCAGCAAAATGTGGAAACCAGGCTAGAACTGGCAGCCAGGGATCAAGGCAGATTTTGATGCCATAATTTGCAACTGTCTTTTTTATACATATAAGTCATCCAAGTAAAAACTGGATGTGGTTTTCATTTACTTTTGGAACTTACGGTTTCATCCAAACCTGAATGAGTTTCTTAGAGACACACAAGTTTAGATTTAGGATTTTCAATAATATGAATTACATAATCCATTCACTTGTTCACACAATTATAGTCTCATAGCCAAGGGAACCTAACTTTAGCTACAAAATACAGAATTATGAGTTAAACCACACCTTTTTCTCTCAAATCTCTCCTCCTAACAACCTTCTTAATCATTCATTTAAATAAGAATGTGAATATTGGGAATATCAGACTCCTAAAGGTCATTCTGACCTTAGGAAAAAACAAGTGCATTTCTCCAGTGGATGAGTAAACATTGATAAAGTTTAGTCCAGCAACAGTGAAGTAACAAAGGAAAGTAATACAATGAAGTCCCACCAGAGACAGATGCTGTCTACTATGCCCTTATCTGCATTTACTGATGATTAATTGTTGATCCTGATTTTTTTCCTTCACAAGCTTCTTTTATAATTCACATTAAATTATACAGGATATGAGGCAGACTATTCAAGGCACAAGTTTATTATCAGTTTATTCTGTCTGATTAGCCAAAACTTTCATTGCAATACACAGTGGAATTCATTATGCATCTACTGGAGTTTAACTCACACATAAAATGCCCACAATAATCTCTTCAGCCTGAAATTAGACTGCTTTGCTTTCCTTAAACATCTCACTGTTATTTCCAGGCCAGTGCAGATAAGAACAGCTTCAACTATAGATAAATCTATTATTTTAATTGGTAGAAACTTTTTCTTAAAAAAAAAAAATAAAAAAAAAATAAAAAGGATGAATCCATATGTTTTAATGTATTGCTTTAAATCATGAAATAAAGCAATTTACTGAGTGCTAAATAAACTCTCATTAACCTTTATTTTTTCCTAAATTAAAATTTGTTTTAGTTTAGGAAATATTTTTAATATTTAGGAAATTTTCTCTCGATTTTCTGACATCATTCTCACTCAGCGAAATGCAACTACAAAGACTAGGCAGGCTAACTTCAGTTACTCAATATTTGATTTTGGTTTTTAATGAACTCAAGGACTCAAAATACATTTTTAGAGTAACATATTTTAAAACATATTAATGACTGCTGCCTACTTCTAGCTAGGTATGAGCTTCAGTTTACATTGTGTTGGACTTTTGAGTCTACCTTTATTCAGTATTTTGGAATTTTTCTCAACACTTCCAAAAGTAAATCCTTTTTAGACTAACTAAAGAAACATGGAAACATCACTCTGCTTTTAAATTTTTGTCTCTAAATTCTATAAATAGGATAGGAGAGTTTAGGAAAGCATTATATTTACATGATCCACATTCTATGAATTGAAAGCTTTCCTGTAGCCATAGCTCAGGAAAACCCTTTTCTCTTTACATGGAACACTCTGCTATGATGTGTAGAGGCATAAAATACTCTTACTGCACCAATAAGATACCTTCATTGTTAGTGGCACCATATCACAACCAGCAACAATATTAAGTGTTCTTACAATACATTTTAGAAACCCCGAGAAGTCCTCAAGTATGTTTATAAAATTTTCAAATGTATTCTTAATACTAATGAATTCAAGCTACTACTGTTCAGCATCATTCTGGTTTATATATTGAATTCAGCATTTACTATGCACAGCCATACAACACTGCAGAAGACAGAAATTTTTGATTAAAGCTATAAAAACCTAGATTCTGTCTGTTATGAAGTCCTAGTAACTCATACCTTTGAGACAGAGACAATAGAAAACAAATAGAAAGCAAAACTAATCAGGAGAGTCAAAGTTTTTGGGAAAAGTGCCCATTATTTCTAATGAACTCTTTGCCAGTTCAGAGATTCCAGGGCAATTTCTCTTCTGTAGAGATATAATACATTTTATGATGCAATACTTTCTAGAAGATTATAGCTACTCAACTGTTTAAATCAATAAACTATTTCTAAAGAGTCACTTCATTTCTGTTCCACTAGGCCAAATGAAATAGATTCCCTTGTGTGTTTTAAATATCTTCTTTTATAGGTAAACAATCTCTAGTGAGGTAAAACATTTTCTTATTTGGGATGAATATGTAAGTTAAGCCTGAGAGATAAATATTATAAATGAATAAAATGCTTTTTATTTTTTCTTTTTTTTTTTTTTTTAATCTAGACTTTCTTTGATATTGTAAAATATCAAAATGTCCGGAGAGATAGAAAAGACAAAGTATTGCTAGCTAGAATTAGGACTAAATGAAAGGGAAAATAATTCTAGCCTCATATTTAAATATGAACCAGCCACCCAAACACAAACAACACTTACATACATCTAAAACCACTATTGTGTTTCATATGACTGACTGATGCATGCCTGAGTGATATTGGAAGAGTATCATGGTATCACTACTGATGCCTGATACATGAATAGCAGAGCTACTGCTCTTAATAAAATCTGGTCCCTAAACAGAAAATATGTACACAGAAAATAAATATGTTCAATGTCAGAAAGCTAAAGTTTAAATCAAAATTCGGATTATTATAGCATATGTACATAGAAAATACAGTATTTTTGCATTACACAATAAGCAAGCAGAGGTGAAATATCATTTTTATCAGTCAAAAATCCTGGAAGTATTGACCAAAGTTATGCCTTAATTTAGTGTAGCAAAACCAACCTTAGAAATTTTCTGCAGTTTTAATAGAGACATTGCACATTTGGGGGACTCATTGTAATAACTGCCAAACAAAATCTTGAGTGCAACTTATTTTAAGGTGAAAAATTACCCATACAGAATATTGCTAGGGAAACACGTATTCAAACGTATATCTGTACTGTTACTGAAATGGAAGTCAGGAGTTAATCTACAATTTTTTTTATACCAAGTATTCTAATGAAAAAATCCTGTCAGTAAACAAATACATACCTTTGCTGACCCATGAAAATAAGAAGTTAGCTTTGTCTTATCTATGACTACTTTACAGGCTGGTTATAGGAAAGCCTCACACAATGAAATCATAAAGAGAAATTCAATTATTCTATTTTGAATGAGCTTACTTTGCCTGAAATACTTGATTTCTCAGGAGTCACTAGAATTTCCTTCTGCATCTCTTGGGGGCTACTGTGTACCACCCTATCACATTAATATATATGAATAACATTAGCATACAGTATTAGTAGAGTAATATTAATATACAGTCACCAGTTTCATTTTAGGAATTTCACATTATACAGGTCTCTTTTTCTCAGGTCAGAAATTACTTCCAAGCTATTGGGAATAACTGCTGTTCTCCATCCAATATTGTTGTAAAAGGTCTTTGAGCTCCTTTACAGAAACAAGTCAATGAAAAGGGAATGTACATTTGCCTAACACAGAAGTCTAGGAGCGTGCTGAAAGAATCTTTGTTTTTTTGAGAGGGAAAGGCAGTAATATATTTAATGGAGGAAAGTGCAATTACAGTAGCCTCAAAATACTGCTAGATGAAAGAGGAAGGTAAAGGCTTATGTTTTCAAACATGCACTATTTCAGCCAAAGATGAACTCAAGTAAATGGAGTTTAACTACTCAAATTTGGGCAATCTAGTTATTTCAAATTACCTACTCTATAACAGGTAAGGATACCCTTTTGTTAAAGAAACTTACCACTACCTTACAAACAACAGAGAAAAAAGGGTGCATACCAGGAGTAGCTTCTAATTCAAAGAGGTAAATGGTTTCTGTAGTTCTTTCTTCCTTCTAGAGTCAAATATTTGCAAATTAACAGAATTATTTTATGGGTTCTAGATCTCATGACAGATTTCTGACGAAATTTTGCCTCAAGATTTGCATATATTGAAATAACAGTAATAATATTCTCTTACATGTATATGATGTTAGCTTGTTGTGACAGATAACAGAGGTTAATTTCTCCGTTTTTAAATAATGAGAATAAATTGGGTTTAATCCTAGATTTTGATGTAAGAGGTTTTAAAAACAGGTCTCCTGAAATTACTTTGAAAATCTGGAGTGTCTAATAACCCAGAATGATTCTGCAATTTCAAATACCCAATGCATTTCCAAAGCCTTCATTACACTAAGGAAAATTCTTTGTCTTTTTTTTTTTTTTTTTTTTTTTTAACACAGGAAAAATGACAGTTTCTTCCCTTCACTACTGTTCAAGTGTCTTCATTGAGAATGCTGGGAAAGCATCAAGAAAACATTATTAGTATGTGTACAAGAAAGAAAGTTGAGGAAAAAGCAGACAAATAGCTTGCAAACTCGAGAACAGACAAGTCTCTTGGTGGTCTCTCACCCTTACAGCTCCTGCCCTCCTGGCTCAGAGCAATGACCTTGTCTTGCAGTTCTCACAATTGAAAGACAAGCCCTTTTTCCTAGCTTTTGGGTAACTGCTGTGGGAAGAAGTTCCTTATTAAACTCAAACTTGCTTTCTAGAAAGAAATTCAATTGAAACTAAGGCACACACTACAAAACAACAACAAAAAATCATTTCAAATAGCCACACCATTAGAAATTACTGTGCAAAACTAATCATGATAATGATACCTTCATGGTCTTCTTTCAGAGCAGGGTGACATTGTTACAGTACGTCTGGATCTCCATTGTCTTTTGAGAAAGCGACATAATCTCTATTTTTCACATGCCACTGCATGGTCTAGGGACTCCATATAATGAAAATGGAGTCATGAAAATGATTTGAAACAGAAAAGTACTGAAATATTGCTCTGGCTTCCCTGACAGCTGTCTCCTGCACAGTCCTGATTACAACATGGCTGGAGAGGGCGAGTGGCACGTGGGAAAAAAAGCTAGGAGATAAAAGAACTCACCATCCTGACTTTTGTTAGCCTGAAGAAAGTGAAATTTTAGCTAGAATAATGTTTAGTCCTGCATGTTATGGTCCCTTCATAAAATTTTATTTCTCTTACATCACACTGCTTTAAAAGAGGGGGACGATTAGAATTTTATATACACAGATGGTCAGGGTGTAGGAATGGTACACCCTAATTCTGTGCCCCCACCAAGACTCTCTCAAACTTCACTGCCACTCTCTTGGCAGTCTCTCCCTCTCCCTCCCTGCTTTGGAGGGATGGAGTTGAGAACTGAAGGCACAAAAGGTGAAGATCATGGGTTGAGCTAAGAACAATTTACTGGAAAAAGCAATGAGATAAGAAAATGAACAGTAACATCAACAATATTAATAACAAAGTATACAAAAGAGAGAATAATTCATATGCAAAAATGTTCACCACAGACCCCAGGTGACAACAAACAACAGCGGAGAGTTTCCCCCTTCCTGCCACATTTCTCTGGACTGAAAGCCCTGCCCTTCTTCTTAGAAGACAGACACCCTTTCCCTCACCCCAGCAATGACATGAAATAGTCCCAAGTAACTGCCTAGCCATGCCCACATGGCTCCAGGCTCCACCCCCTGAGAGCTACTGCAAAAAATTAACTCTGTCCTGGCCAAAATCATGACATTATATAATATATATATTTATATAAATGTCTGAGTATATTTATACATATGTATACACACACACACATATATGTAAGTATAAAATAGTTGTTGTTTGTAAAGAGCATTTATCCACAGGCAATTGTAGACATACTAAGCTGGAGAAGGCTGACACTGCATTCAGGCAGTATGTACAGAAAGAAATTAGATAAACAGGGCTGCCTCATAATGAAGTCTACTGTGTTGATAAGAGAACAAGCTATCTGATTGCTGAATTCAACTTGCTTCCCATTGTTGCAGAAATGTACTGTGTAGAGAGATAGCAACGCAACAGCCATTTCAAAATTGAAGATGTAAAGTCATTGTGAAACCAGGGACAGATTTAAAAAAGCTAAAGATGCCTTGCTCACCTCCCGCTTGGATTTAAACCAGAAACACCTCTAATACAGAGTTACAGAATGCATTTCTTGTTTGGGATTAATAACTTTGATAACTATTAATAACTAAATTCTATAAATATACTTTAAAAACATAAAAAGAAAGCTTCTATTTAAGACTTATTTTTATATTTTCTGGCTGGATAGGGACTACACCTGGAATATCATTAGTTTGCTCCTTGGAAAAAAGATGTTAAAAGGAAGTGTTTTTATTGTTGGTGTCACACAGGCATCCGCCATTTCACAGACTTATTGAACCCCATGGAGGAGAAAATAAACAAACAAATAATGTAAGTAGTTGGCTACTTTTGGCACCAAAATCAGAGAAAGTCTACCAAAAGTGTCTTGCACCTCTCTAGAATGTGTGGTTGCTTAAAACACAATATAATTCAAGCACATAAAAGTAAAAGATCTATGGCATTATTAGTGATAATTTGGATAACTTTCTGTTCAACAGGTTAATATGTATTTGCAATATAAATTTTGTAATCATTTTGAATTAATGTATGCCACATTTTCTCAATATCATCTTACAAAAGCATTATTCTTCATGAGAGACTGGAAGAAATCAGTCTAAATATATTTCACCCTATGGTCAAAAGAAATGTACATGGGCAAGAGCAAAAGAGCAAACCAGTTCATTTTCTGCAGCATTTGTTTAAAGACCTCAAGTTCATTTCTCCTTTGATGTGTCAAAGAAATTTGTAGACATAACCAGCGAAGATGTGAAAGTATACTAATATAGAAAAAAAGGTGACAAGTCAGGGAGGGAGGGAGGGAGGGAGGGAGGAAGGAAGGAAATTTATGAAATTAACTGCTCCAAAGCAGAATTACAAACACACTGAATCCTTACGGCAATCTTTGAGTTTGTTAAATTGACACAGGCATTCTTAAAGACAATAGCATTCATTCACAAATTAGTGACTTTTTTTGGCTGTTTTCTGCCACAGTGAACCTTCTCACATCAATAATTTTACTTCTACCTTCTCTTAATAAGGAAACTATCAGTAAAATTGTATTCCAACATTTTTGACTATACTTGAACCTCCTGAGTCTTTTTTGCCTCTATACATCCAGACTTCAGATGCAGTAACATACAATATTAGTAGCAGTCTCACA
Organism: Margarornis squamiger; assembly: GCA_035222235.1. Classification (NCBI taxonomy): domain Eukaryota; kingdom Metazoa; phylum Chordata; class Aves; order Passeriformes; family Furnariidae; genus Margarornis; species Margarornis squamiger. The sequence continues at coordinate 32,716,104 of JAWWTY010000123.1, forward strand.
CTTTTTTTTACAATCTTCAAGAAGGCAGGACTTAGTTTTGTTTCTTTAGATCTCCTGGAAGCCTTTGATACACAAGATGTCTGATGATACAGATATGAGAGACAAGCTCAACTTACTGCATTCTTGTCTTTCCTTTGAGTGAAATGAAGACCAGAATTATGCATCATCTGTTCCTGGTTTCGATCATATAAAAAATTAAAGTGTTTTACTTTGTTCCTATTCTGAAGAACATATAATGGCATACAAATGTGTGCATACACCTATCTATTTGAGATACAGTAAAAAACAGACATGTTAAGAATATATCTGAGAAAGCGCAGACTCCTTACAGATATATGAAGACAGAGTTAAATTTTTCCATAAAAATAGTGATTGAGCACCTGAAATCCCTTCAGTCTTTCAGCCAAAACATTAAAACTGGTAATCAACTTTTATATTTTCTGTCTTCCAGAGAAGACCTAGTAATGGCTGGAAAGTGCTCGCTCCCTAACTGAAGGTGATATAAAGGTTATTGTGGAGTACTGGAAGCAATGGTTTTTCATCTGAAGGAATATGTGCACCAGTAGAGAGCAAGGTTTATGTTATGAGCATCATTACAACACCAACTTTCACATACTCAGCTTTAAGGTACTGTTGAAAACCACGGTTCTTCTGCTCCAGGAATGATTTATTGCATTACACACTTATTACTTAGACCTGTCTTTATCCACCTCCACAAACTATTCAATTACTTTCTCCTTGAGTTTACTTCATATTTAATTATTATAATCGATTCTGACAGTTCTCACTGCAAGAGATAACTACTTATGAATATTCTTCTGCTAATTTTTACTTTGAAGACCATACATGATCACAAAGGGGCTAAGGTGATCTTCCAAAGCATGTATATTTTTTGTATGTCACATTAGATTACTGTATGGCCTGCTATGTAAAGCTAAGCATCCTGGAATTTTTGTTTGTTGTGATGGAACAACTTTTTTTCAAATAAACTCTTGAAATAAGTATACAGTGGCATAAGCACAGTCCACAAGAATTAGTAGTCCATCACATTTGACTGACCTGATCTTCATCCCATTGTGATTTCTGAACTGTAAATCTGTGCTGTCTTGCCAACAGAACTTCTTACATGTATCAGTTTTTTGTTATATATACATCCAACAATATTTGTGTCTAGCTTCCTTAGTTGCCATCTCATCTAAGTCCCTCTCTAATCTTTCTCCCAGGCTCCACACATCTTTTTCATTGAAAACAATACTAATTTTAGTAATGACTTTGTTTCTCTCTGCTCCATCCTTTATGCTTACTTCATTTTCAAGCCTTTAGTCTCAGTGCAAGTCTCATGGGAAACATAACTTGTTTAATCATTCTTGGTAAAAAATAGGTAATAGAAAATTATGATTTCTTCTAGCTGGAAGATAATTTCTGTCATTTGTACTTTAAAATGGATTTTATCAAGAGAGAACTAGTAAAGACTAATTTAAAATAAAAATTAATTTTACTCAATAAATAATTCATTGCCTGAAAAAAACCTAAACAATTCTGACAGAATTAAAGACATACAAAGTTATCACAGGACAACTACTTAATTATTATGAGTTAACAAAGTTAACAAGTTTCTGATTTTTTTTTTTTTTTTTAGGAGTGTCAAACTACAAAATATCCTGTAGGTAGGATTTTTTTCCTGATTTTATTCAGAATAAAATTCTTTTCCTATTGGGCCTGTTTAAGCCTATTGCTATTTCACAAGATCTGTCATGATTGCATTACTTAAGCAATTAAAGGAATGCCAACAAACCTTTCAATTAATGCCAGCTTGTACAAGATAACAGCAGCCTGATTTGTAACAGTATAATTTAGGTCACAGTCCCAAATTTTCATTACAGTTGGATAAATTCCAAGCTGTGAGAGCTTGGTGTGTGTTAGACAGTAAAAGTGCAACAGTGATTCAGCAAGGGACATTAAAAACATTAATGAACAAACATAACAGTCTGAAAATGAAACTTTTAAGAATGCAGAACAGGTCTCTGTAAAAATAAAACCAGGAAACCGTAACAGTTTAAAATAAAGGCATTCCCAAAAGATGTATGCAATGCAACTGAAAACAGAAACTCTTCAAATAGAGTAGTTAATTTAGACTAGAACCGAGTCCTGCACAAAGAAAATCACAAGAGCCTAACATTAATTGAAGACAAAGAGAGGTGTTACATTTTTCTACTCACAGATAGAAAAGTTTCTCATAGTGGAAGCATTTTCTAAATCAAATTACTGTTTCATCTGCAATAGCCACCCATTGTTTGGTTACTTGTGTTCCCAGCATTTTCTTCAATACCAGACTATAAGTTTTCTTGTCAATATGTCCACTATAGAAGAATCAAAGGCGACTGTCTGTCTGCCCACAGTCTGAGGCCATACTTTAAGTGCTGTGCATAGTAGACATTCATTACTCTTAAGTGCTAAGCCAGCCAGCAAATAGTGCATTTCTGAATGGTATTTTTTAGAACTGTACCCCATATATGACCATTTGAAAGATTCCCACATTAAGGAATAATCATAACAATTTCTGGAAATGTTTAAAATAGCTGAAAACTTTATAGCTGAAGTGCTGCAATGCTACAGGTCTAAAATAAACATATTTTTTCAAGGTAACCTCTTGAGAAAATTTATTTGCATACCTCTTTCCAGATAATCACAGAAATGTAAACTATTTTGGATGCTTCAATAACCCCTGTGCTTACTCACTTAGAATCTATACCGTATGTGATATTCCAGGCTCAACTGGAAGAATACTGCTAAAGCTAATGGTCTTTCTTAGAAGTAAAAATGAGGGCCATGTTTCCCACAGAATGGCTTAATATACAATGACTTTTTAATTTACTTCAAAGAGAAAAAAATGTTATTATGTCACACAACTTGAGCCTCTAAAAAAACCCAAACATTTCATGGGCTTCTTCATGCTTTTCTTATTGCCTTATTTTTTTAACCTCATCCTCTTTTTTTTTTCTTTTGTTTTCTTTTTATTTTTACTTTTATAAAGCTCAAATATAATCTGAACAAAATTAAATTGGTAGAGGCCCAAGATTAATAGTAGTTAAAGAGTTATATGGGCAATTAACTTTCTGCAATTAGCCTTGTTGTTAACGAGAAACACTTAAAACAATTTAAAAAAAAGATAAATCTTAGAGCAATATTTGATGAAGGCTACCACATGACATAGAAGAGAGAAAAATTGCTTCTTTCCACTAGTTTCTCCTTTATGTCATTTTTAACCTGGCAGAAGAATTTTGGCTTAGGAGTAATGCCAGTCTAACAGATGGCTATAAGTGCTGCAATTCAGGGGATCAGAACCAAAATGTGCATCAGCTTTCAAGATTGGAATTATATTCGTATCCAGGTGATATCCAAGCAAAAGCCTGAGCCAGATTTTCTTCTCAATTATAAAGGTGTAAAGGTATACAAATGAAAAACTGAATTTCTCTTTTATAAAGCCATAATATCAGGGGATGAAAACTTTTGCTCTTTAAGAAAACCATCAGGAACAAATCCAGTTTTAGATCTGAATTTTTTCAAATTGCTTCTCACGTCTGATTTTGTCAGGTTGTCAGTCTTATAAGACTGATTGCACGCTTGTCTTGATCCTGATTTCTGTGAGTAGATCTACACTGGTCTTTTAGCTCGCAGTCTGATACAATATTCAGGCTCAAAACTCTTGAGCTTTCCACACAACCTGTACAGACCCTCACCTTTTTATTTCAGGTCTTAATGTTGTTAGGAAAATAGAAAGAAAATAAATGGATTCACAATAACTCAAACTGCTGCCTGCAAGCAATCTGTGTGCAACCACTAAAGAGTCACTTTGAATACTGTTAATAAAAGATAAAAAGGTCACTACAAACATAGGGTTTGGAGTTTTTAATTTGTCTGCCCTGACCATTTCTGGTGTTAGATTTGGCTCAGTACACTCTATCTTAATATATATTGTACCACTAAGATCAGATTTGAATGCCTTATTTTCTTTTCCTTTAAAGCCTCTACAAGAATAACTGTCTTAAAAAAAAAAATAATTTTTTATTTGATAATATTATAATAGGTATTTCATTACCAGCTTGGTGAAACAGCCTTTCCTTCAACCACAAAACTGGAAAAATATAGCCTTCTGAATTCAATTTTACTGCCTTCCTGTGGGTTTAATGTGCTTTGCTTTGTCTGAGAACACTGGAATTATTGATTCTACTTAGACATTATATCTTACAGAATTTTTGTGTCCTAGCCATCACTGGAGAACACACACACATTTTGTTGTTAGCTGTGAAAACTCAGATGAATTTTTTTTGTTTCTACAGTACAGAATTCACACTGATAGAGATAGACCTGAAAACCAACTGATGAACAAAAGAATCCCAAAAACCTCAACAAACCATCTCAAGATATGTTACATTTTTTTATTATTATTTTTTATATTTTGCACAGACCACCTAGAAAATTAGCTATAGAGAGGATTAGAATTGTTGCATGAGAGTCAATTAATCATATAATGCAAGGGTAATATATAGATCTTGATCTCAGGACCTGTTCACATTCTCTACTCTGTGGAAAAGAGCAATTTTTTGTCCAAAATAGTTCTTGCAAAGACATTATTTTATAATAGTATTAGACCTAACGCTTTATCTGCATTTTCAAATGTCAGGGGGGAAAAAGAAAAAATCTAGTCAAATTACTTCCAAGTAACAGTTTGAAACACACAATTCGTTTTCCTTTTATTGTAAAATGCGTACAATTATTTCCAAATAGATTTTAAAAAATCTTGTGGTATTATTAGTGAAACCTTGCCTTTGCCTCTAAACAAAACAAATAAAAGCAGGGTAAAACATTCAAGGCAAGTGGATGTGAGTTATGTCTAGGAAAACTGAATTAGAGGTCAGATCAAACACCTTAGATGCCTGTAAGCAATGTTAGAGAAGGAAAAGAACCTGAAAGAAAACCATAACCTATATTTATAGCTGGGCCACAATCGTACATCTTCTGTCAACTGCCTCCAGCCTGAGCCCAGCTGATTGCTGTCACCCTTACACCACAAGCTATTGCTCCTGGTGGTTCTGCCAGCTGTGGTTCTTATATATGAACCTATTTCAGTCAAAATGATTTAACTTAGCAAAGTCCTGATACTTAGTTTGCTTAAGTTAGCATTGGCTAATTATCAGAATTGATTAGGAGTTCTTTTCAGAGAGAGTAGAAAGCTGGTGACAGAATGTCAAACGTGCTTCAATATTTGTATTGATTGTGATCAGTGCATAATTGGTACCAAGGATAGAGTTTCTTCATTTACATTTAGCTAATCAGCTTAGACTGATGCCTTAGCTTATTTATTTATGGCTGTGCTTTTCCAAAACATACAGAAGAATTTTATACAGGTTACATTATTTCATAAAATTTTACCACCTTCTAAGTGGTATCAATTAAATATATCTGATACCTTACAATGCTGAGTTACCTGCATTTCTTCCAGAACTGAGTCACAATAAATGAAAATATTAGTTTCAACATCAAAGTTTCAAAGTAAAACTTACTGTGCCGGTGAGATTCATTACTCCCTTCTATTATCTTTGGTGCTCTCAAAGGTGTTAGTTGCTACACTGAGGGAGAACATCCTAACAAAGAGGTAGATGATAATACAAAATGTACCTCTGTTACCACAGAGGGTGATAATGTTTGCCTGGCACTCTGATAGAGGAGAGGTGACTCTTCTTGTAGTAGAGAAGTTAGAACTAATCCTGCAGGAATTTTTAATCCTAAATTTTGATCACTTTATGCTGAAAAATGTACATAAAACACATTTCTATGTTTGAAGAATTCAAAGAATAGTCACAGAGAAATATATTAATTACTCTCACTGTTTTTGACAGTAATTTAGAGGTGACATTTACAAGGCATAAAAAATTAAATTTAATTAACACCTTAATAATAACATATTACTTCACAAATATTAATGGAAATTTTCCCACCAATTTAGAGAAAAACTATCTCATTATGATAGCAAATGGTCAAATACTTCAATTTTAAATTTAAATTAATATTTTTACACTCACCATTTTTTGTGTATATGAACACTAATCAAAATACTGCTTCAATTTCTATAGGTAACACAATTTTTAGTCTATATTTCACATATTAGGCTAGAGGAATTGTTAAAAATTGGATACTGGTCTCCCTTTGCGCTTTGTTTCTCACAACTTCCTGCTATTTTCCATCAAAGATAACTTTATATAAGTTTAACTCACTAAAGAAATACTTTTTTTTCCCCAGTTCGCTATTGATATAAAAGGAATCAGGCAGTCATGTAACCACATAGTTTGTCTTCAAATATAACCTCATTATTGTAGAAATAATTAAGTGTTAATGCTCTTATGTTTGACTAACATTATTGTACTACTGTTATTTTGAAGTATGGACTATATCAGGACACAGTAACAGTTGTGCTTATCTTCCTGTGAAATTCTTGACAAAGCAGAAGTACTGATGTCTATGACTCCACCAGAGATATTAATCCAATTAACTCTGCGGTGAAGAAGGTACTGTGCACTTTCAGTTGAATTTCCAGTGAAGTTTTCATTTCTTCTCCCCTCTCTGCCCCCCACTCCCCGGTCTTAAAAAGAATTTCTGGCTCCTGAACTATATTTTTGTATCAGTGTTCTATTGAAAGGCAGAGGACCACTTCTCTGTATCTGGTTTGGATTCAGAACCAAAACACAGCAGTCTATCCAGGGCAATTGGTCTACTGTGTGCTCAATGACAAACATACCCAGTGCCTGCCTTAGAGTGGAGTGGCGAAACAAAAGCCAGCTCAAAGCTGTGTCACCTGATCATGCCATTTAGTCAAATCAAACACAATGAAGACTGAAAATAACCTAAAATAGAAACAGGTAAATTATGACCACATTAATGTTGTCCAATACCAAACACATCCTTTCACTAGGGACAGATTTTACCTATAAATGAAATTTATCTTTCTTTTCATTGTATTAGACTCATATGCAAATTTTCTGACTTTTTAAAAAATCTTTTTTTCATGTTATTATTTCAGCCATACCCTCAAAACTGCAAATTATTTTGCAAGATGCACTTTTATTCCATTTTATTGTAGTCTTTACATAAGACATACATGTGGACGAAGTTTGCAGTGGAATCAGTTTATGAAGAGGTTATAGCAGTAGTTTTATTTGGACTTTAAGTTTGCAAGCTCCCAAAAACTAAGTGTGGAAAATAAAAGATGAAATGACAGAGCATGAATATCCAATAAATATCTGAAAACTATTTCAAGCTGTCACCAACATTTTAAGTGTATTTATCATTCATACACTATGTGATGATCATATGCAACAATCTATTAACAGCAAGTGCTGCCTTTTATACCTACCTATACACTCTGCATGTACGAACGTTCAGAAGGAAAGGAGCTTAGAAAAGTGGATAAGAGGGTATATTTAACCATGTTATCTTCTTAAAAGATGTTCAGAGTGAAAGTGAACATACTATGGAAGTCAAAGATTTCAAAGGCTGCTGCAGGTTTCCACTGTTTTGTTACTGCAACCCACAATGACATTGATTGAAATGAACGAGAGTTCATTCTAATCCTTAACATTACCAACCAAATCCTTTTTTTGAGAGGTCTGAAATATCAATTAATTATACAAATTAATCTGAATTATGGTCTATGTTTTGGACTTAATTATATATTGCTTTAAGAGGAATAACTAACTACTTAATTTCTACTGCTCACACCTAACCTTCACTAAAATGCACAATGCATTTCCAGTTTGGAAGAGAACAAAAGAAAACGGTCCTTTTTTAAGTGAACACACTTGTCCATTAAACATAATGATTGATTTGCTCTTCTGTACCAGTCCAAGGAAAAGAAGACTTTTCTCTCATCAAACAAACCCTATAAGAAAATGTGTTTTTAAGGATTCAAAAATTTAGGCCTCACAAGACTTTCCCCAGAGGAATGAGAAACCAGCATAAAAATAAAGAGAACAAAAAAAAATTACTTCTATTTTTCCCCAATCCTGGCTTTTGTTAAATGTAATTCAAAAGACATTTTTTTCAGCCACAGGACAGAAAGAAAGGTTGTTGCTGAACTGCATGATGAAGCACCGTGCATCTGAGCAGATATGACAGGTTATCCCAAACAACAGGCTGATAGCATAGCTGTATACCACACCCTCTAATTGTTTCTGCGACAATACAAATATTCCTGCACACCTCCCTCTATGATACATATTGCACATGATTTCACTTTTACAGGATAAGATGAATCTAAAAGTACATCCAGTCACTTTCTAGTAATGCTAACTGAATGTACCCCAACTAAAACAAACATTAGTAACTGAACTGAATCTTTTCTAACTAATTTTTTTTTTCTCCACAGTTACCTAACATAGGGTCATAGAATCAGCTAGGTTGGAAAAGACCTCTGACATCATCAAGTCCAACCTTTGACCTAACACCACCCTGCCTAGGGTATTCTGCTTTCTTTTGAATGATGAGGAAAGAAACCACCCAACCTTTTAATCTGGGTCTCTGGGGAAAGATCAAAATAAAAGTTATATTGATTGCTTGATGTCTTTATTTTTGAGTGTAACGTCTATATTATCTCTAGTGATGTGACACGAATTATCCTGTTTTCCTTTGGAAGAATATCCCCATGCACCAGTACATGCAGACTGCCCAGAGAAGTTGTGCTGTCTCCACCTGTGGATATAATCAAAATCCAACTGGACATTATCCTGGACAACGAGCTTTAGCTGACCCTGCTTGATCAGGGGAGTTGGACCCGATGATTTCAAGAGGTCCCTAACAACCCAAATCTGTGGTGTCAGACGACGTTGGTATGTCAGAACAGATCACTGCGTGTAGAACATATCACTTGATTTACTTAGCTGTTTCTTAACAGGTTTGTGTGCCTGATTGACATTTTTAGAATAAACACAACATCTAAACATTATTTTTTGACACATCTTTGCTGTGCATTAAAAAGAAACCACAGACTTTTCCTAGTTTAAGCTTGTCCAAGGGAAAAATGGCACAAGCAAAGCTAAATGACAGAAATGTTTTACAGTGCTTACCAAAACTCTCAGAGAACAGAGGAAAAATTCTTACAGTGTCAAAAGTGTGCGGTTCAATCATTTCCTATTAATTGACATTATGACACAAGAATCTAATTCACAGTGTTGAATAATTAAAAATAGAAACGAAAAATTAGTTGCCTCCTATTTAAAGCTCCCAGTGGGAAACACACAGAGAAATCTGTATAATGTAGTATGTTTCTAAGAAAGGTCAAGCCTTTGGTTTGCATTCAGAGCTACAGACGGAATGACATCTTCCTCAAAGGCACATGGCTTTGATACCGTAGATTTAATTGTTTGTATTGCATTTCAGTGGCTTCAAACACACTGAAGTCTTAATAGTTAAACTTGCCTTTGACATAAATGAGGGTACTTGGGACTTCAAAACACATCATAATTTTGCCCTGCTTACAACTGAAATAAGGGTGAACAGAAAACTAAATTCTGAAACAGAAATAAAGGCAATCTGTCTTCCTTTCTAAGAGAAGACATTCTGGTGAGTATAGAAATGATACTGAGAAATCACTCTTAATGTTCATCCTGCCATCTTTTCTAAATGTCACAAAGCATAAGATATGTGAAAGCAGTTTTGATTTATTGATTAAGAACTTAAGGCCATGTTATCTCATGGGCTTGTGCAGAAAGAAACAGTACCTGAGAAATACCATTACATACAGGGGCTATTTTTCATGGAAGAAGGTTACCTCTTTTACCATAATCTAAAGGAAAAATGTATCACTTCCATTTCCAAATCAGCCCATGAAAATTATTCAAGGCTGGGTGCCTACCTCCAGAATGATTCCTTTGAAACCTGCTCTTAAATATTTTAAGCATGTTAATTTAGACTATCTATATGCAGATTAGTCATATTCAAGAATGGTCAGGTGGTTAAGAGATTACTGAGGTGCATAAAATAGGTGGAAATTGATTCTATACAAATTTGATGGCATTTTGTTCCAAAGGTTTTTAAAAGTGGTTATTGAGAATCACAGAATACCTTGAGTTGGAAGGGATCTACAAGGATCATCAAAATTACATGCCTCTTTATTTTACACATGTGGAAAAGTTGAAGGAATTGTGAACTTTACAGTAAATCAAGACGTTCTCTTTATCTGAAGTTGCCTTTACTTAATAAAAGGCATTTAGTATCTCAAGCCAACTTGTAAAAAATGGAGTTTCCATTTTATCACATGTGCCTATTACTTGTTCAAAATCATGCATTCTCAAAATAAGTTATAAATATATTTCCCACAGCAACAGTTATACTTTAAGCCCACAAGGATACATTTCAAGTCTTTTTCCATTTTATATCAGGTATTTTATACTACAGATTTTTGTTAGTTTTTAAACAGCTTTTATGAGTATCAGCTCATTTCTTTCTGTATTTTGAACCTTCAGTATCCATTTCTATCTTTTGACCTGAACTCATCTTGATGTTAGAAGACTAAAAAAACAGTGCGAATAGATTGCATGTGAATAGTTTTCTTCCAAGTCATGAAAGCAGGTTATTAACTAATTATTCTTGCAGCTGAGCAGCAAGTGACTATGACAGTGTATTTTGACATTACACAATAATATAATAGGAAAAAAAGTTAAAAAGTTTTGCGTCAGAAAGCCAAAACCTAAGTGAGATACATGATATGAAAGTTATACACAAATTTGTGTCATAAGCAGTAGTGAGCCAAATTCACAATATGCAACCCACATATATAAACAGGTAAAAACAGAGAGCCAGTTCTTGGATGGGACCACATCCACTATTAGGACAACTACAGTTCTGAGTCTACATATGTACTAGATGTGTAATTCTTACTGTTGCCATAGAGAGTCTAGCACCAGTAAGCATTAGGTGCAAGCATTTAATTCCAGCCAAAAAATGGAATTTTTACCCATTGCTGGTGCCCTGTGAGATTTCAGACCTCATATTTATCTTGGCGCCAAACATTAGTGCTAATTGTATTGAGGAAGAGCTTCATTACCCCTCAGAATGACAAACCAAGAAAAGTGTACATTACATGCTTTTTTTGCCAGGGCTGATAGAGAGGGTGATTGATCTACATCATGTGTAAAGAGAAACAGAATGGTCTTTACTGCCCTGACTCACTAATGCTGTGAAGCACAAAGATCTACTAAACCACTACAGTGCCCCAACGAGTCACTGCATGAATGGAAAGAGACACAGAGCGTGCGTGGTTTCAGAGAATGAAATGCACTGCTGCTTTCAAGGTTTTTCTTCAGGTTGTACCACTAATCTTATGTAACCTCCTGGGTAGGTCTATGCATTTAGAAAATCTCAGCATTGGCTCATACTCCCTCAGAAACCAGTCGAAAACCCTTGCCTAGACAAAAGGAGGCACAGAGATTTTTACTGGAATTAACCCTAAATATAACTACAGCAGTAAGCCTCTGACAGTGTCATTGAATGCGGCATAAATCAACACCTGCTAACTGCCAAGTCTCTTAGTTGTCCATCTGTGCTGGATGGCTAGACAAATATCCAAAGTCATTCTCAATATTTTAGTCTAGCACAGTGACTTCTGAGAATGAAGATTAAGAGCCCAGGGTTGGAGTTGAAAGCTAAAAGAAATGTACATTGCCTTGGTGTAAGTCTCTTGCTGAGCGTGAAACATAAGTCCAAAATAATTTTTTTCTTTTTCTGCTAAGATTTTGAATCATGTTTGAAGATGTTAGACCCACTTGATTTATACTTCCTCAGATTCACTCAGAGCATATGTGTAATTTTGAAGATTGTTTTAATGTAGTTCTTCAGCTAGAAGCTTTACTCATTTCTGGAATTCCTCTCCCTCATAAAGTATGAAAGAGGGGTCAGTGAAGGGATGATCTGTGAAACCCCTGGTACTTATTATGAGAGTAAATATACTGAAATACCTTTATTTTTAGAGCTGATGTTTTTGTTGCATTAATGCAATTTTAGTGCAATTTACTAGGATTTAGTAATTCTAATCTCAATTTCTGTCTCCAGATTTACTGGCTAAAAGGGGACTTCAGCCTAGAGGAAATATCAGATGAACATCATCAGTATCTTTAAAGTTCTTTCCTTGCAATAATTATTTACCTTTGCTTCAATTAACTTCTTCACAGATGAAACTGGACAATGGATGCAAATAAAAAAAAACATGAAATTCCACCTGATCACAAGAAAAAATATTTTTACTATGAGGATGGTCAAAGACAAAAATAAGTTTGTCCAGAGAAGCTGTGGATTCTCTACTTTGGGAGATATTCAAAGACTGACTGGACACATCCCAGACAATCTCATCCTCTGACCCTTCTTGAGAGGTGGAAAAGGTGGGTGAACTAGGTGACCTCAAGATGTCACTTCCAAACCTCAAAAATTCTGTGAATTTCAGTTGTGTTAATTTGAAGGATCTAAAATCCTTAGAATATATTCTTGTTCATGTGTGAATAAAGACAATCATGTATTTTTCTGTGGCATATAACATTTAGAGTTTCACTACAGAAACTCAGAAGTTAAGTAGATCTCACATTAAATGAGAGAGAAAAATGTAATACGTTAAAAAGACTCCAACTAACGAAAAAAAAAACAACAATACAACACTGAAGAACTCTGAACTCCTGAACTTCTATGAGCTCCTGACTTCCTTGGCAAGCCTGGTTGCACATCACTTCTGTAAAGAATGCAAAACTTAGGAGATGTAATTTTAGTTTTGTTCCTTGCAGTGAATGGCAGTTGAGCTTCCACTGTAGCTAACAGTCCTTTAAAAAGCATAGGAAATATGCTTTTTTTCAGTATGCACTCCATTATGGCTGGATGGATAATCTTCTAGAAAGGAAGTGTCTCTTTTAAATCAAGCCAAGCCAGGTTACTAGTTTTGGGTTCTATTTAATTCTTGGCAACAAATTTGTGCCATCATTTTGCTTATAGCAAAAATGTGACTTTTTTCATTCATCCTGACTTTCCAAATAACAAATGAAATACCAGAACTTGTTTAGGTCTCTTGAAATAATTTTGTTTGTTTTATGATATAAAGAGGCCACAGTCTTAATCTGCTTAGAACTAACCATATCTTGGGGACAAAGAAGTGATCTAGCCAGACTTCTCCTTTATCCACACATGTGTAAAAAGTGGACTGTGAATATTTGGATTCTGCCCACTTTTCAGTATTTAGGATCATAGCAAATTATTTTAAGAATACAGCTTGTTCAAACTTTTCCATACAACATGTCCTGTTCCACAACATATTAATTAACAGAAAATATTTTTTTCTCCTGTGAAGGGAGTGATTTGGCACTGTGATAAAGTCCAAGCATATTTATAATAAGAATTGGATAAATTAACACATTCTGTTCTAATTCCAGAACTACAAATCATTTTTGAAAAACAAGTTTAGCTCTTCATCGCAAAAAACCTAGAGACAATTCAATAATGGATCACAAATGATCAGCTAAACTAACATCTAAAAACTGGTTGAGAACCTTTGTTACTGATAGATATTTAAGACTGTGGACCAAAACTTTATTTTATATGTACAAAAGCATCAAATTCAGAAGTGTCAGGGTGGATTCACAACATATAGGTAACAAAACAGGGGCCAAGTTAAATGAATAATATCTGCAGTTAATATTTTGCCATATAAGCTGAGCAAGTATTACAGAAGTTCCTGAAGGTGGAAGTGTTAAAATATTAGACTTACAGCTGCATATCAGGAAACACAGTGGATGTACTTCAAGAAGTACAGTTTTCTTCAAATTTTGTCTTAAATCTATGATTTGACACAGCAATACTAATAGAACAAAAGCAGAGAAGTATGGATAGCAGTATATAGGGAGCAGTGTAATGAGCAGTCAACTCTAAGACAGAAAAGTGAAAACCCTGGAAAGTAAAAGGAATTGATGATAACTTATATATGATATAAAATTGGAAGACAAATAATACTTTCTCTATCAGTACACCACACAAGAATAATGTACACATACATTAGACCAAATCCTATTTTCTATAAATTATCCAGCTAAAGCAATAACTAAAAATGCCAAGAACAAAGAGGGAATGATTCTTCAACACACTAACACTGCTGCAGATTGTATCTACTTTTTTAAAGAAAGAAAAGAAAAAAAAAATTCAACTGAAAAGATGAAAATTAGAAAAAAATTGCATTTCTTTTTCTTGAAGAAAAATCAGAAACCTTCTGGGCAACAGCACAAACAGTGCACCTGAGGCTTCATGAAATATATAAAAATCTAAATAAATAAAAATTGGGTAGCAATGACTCCAGTTGGAGATCATGAATAGGATGGTAGTAGTTAAGACCCAGAGAAACAAACTACACAGATGGAAAGGAAAAAAAAACAACAAAGTAGACACCAAGGAGTCAGCTCAAAAAAAAAAAGTGACTGAAGGAAGGTGAAATGTGACAGGTATAGATGTGAGTAAATGGAAACATTATAATTGAGAGAGATGTGAAAACAATCCCAAAAACTGAAAATTGTGAAACTGAAATTGTACTTGAAAACTGAATTAAAAGAATAAAAGAGGTGTAAAAACAGGTTTTCTGTAAGATGTCATTTAAATAATCAGAAGGAAAACAAGAGAAGTTGCATGAAAAGTAAGGAGATCAGTAATTCTAGTTCCAAGAAGTAACATAAACTGGGAGTATGGAAATCTTTACTCATCTCTGTAGACTTTTTCTAAGGTTCGACCTGTAAATCAATAGAAGGTACTCCAATTCATCACTAGAAACTGGACCTAATCAGGCATTTTCCACATTTCTTTTAGTTGAACCGGAGGCATTCCTGCAGATAGGAATGAAGATCTATCAGACTAGAGAGAAAACACTGAAATGACTGTGGTTTCAGGCTTTCAATTAAGGTACCTCCATCCTAACTAAGTGAGAGATACATGTTGTGGTCCCTGCCGGCAGTAATGTTTGACCTTTGAAACAAATTACTTTCTACCACATGAACAAGAGATCCTAGAGAAGCGATTTAATGGCTACAACTATTCTATCCTTAAAGGTGCACTCTGTAAAGTTTCCCTGGGCGTTTTTTTCTGCCTTGGACTCCAAAGGTCTGGGAGAGAGAAGTTAAGACACTGTTGTGGTATAAACATGTAATCATACTCTCACCCTTCCCTCCTTTGCCCCACTGGAATTAGGAACAGCATCTATAACAGGGAAAACTCGTGGATTGCAATAAGAACAGTTTAATAACTGGAATAAAGTAAAATTATGATCATGAAAGAGAGAGGGATTGAGAGAGAGAAGAAAGAGAGAGAAGTAACATTCCATAACAATACAACTGCTCACTACCCACTGACCAATGCCCAGCTCTTCCCTGAGCAACAACTGGCCGCTCTGTGCCAACTCTCCACAATCTATGCGTGGTGTTCTATGGTATGGAACATCTTGCTGACCAGTGTGAGCCACCTGTCCCAGCTATGCTCCCTCACAACTTCTTGTGCACCTTCTCACTGGCAGAGCATGAGAAACTGAAAAGTCCTTGACTTAAGGTAAGAACTACTGAGCAACAACTAGAATATCAGTATGTTATCAACAAAATACTCATACTAAATCCAAAAAACACAACACTGTTCCAGTTACTGTGAAGAAAATATACACTATCCCAGCCAAAATCAGGACAGAAAACATAAACATGAAGCATTAATTTAATTTTTATGCTCAAAATAATCAGAGCAAAAGGAAGAAAAACTTTCTTAATTAATAAGCTGGAATTTGCTTGGCTATGACTTTTCTGAAAATTGTGTAAGCAGTTTTGAAAAATGTTCTCTTTTATTAAACCAGTGGCTTTTATGAGTGGCTTAACATCTATAAGTCACAACTATGTAATCATTTTCTATGTTTGATGAACCGAACTGATCTGAACATTCTGTCCCACTTTTATAAAGTAGATTGATTTATTAAAGAGGAAGAAGAGAAAGATGATCTCATCCCATCTGTGTGCATGTGCATTTTTCTCATAATTCTTGCTTAGACCCAGAAAACTGGCCTTGAGTTTATTGGTATGTTCCTTACTGTGTGACAATTACACCATTTTTAGCAGTTACCTCATTGCCACAATACACAGGGCTTGAATTGCTATGAGACTGCCCTGAGAAAATAAACTGATCAATTAGGTTTATCAGCAGCCTGGTTATGTTTTGGAATTTAATAGTGAGAAAACAATAATGTAAGAGGAAAAAAAAATTCTATTTTCTAATATGTATCATTTTCATTATTACTTTAACTCACTCTATCTATCTATCTATCTAATCTAACTATCTATCTATCTTGTCTCTACCTGAGAGATTTATAGGAAGGGATCATCACTTTATCCTGTGATCCAGAACACTCAGAAGAATATATTTGTTTTCCATCTAATTTGTAATACTGTAATTCAAAGCCACATTATTAAAATATGAAAAAAAACCCAACAAACAAACCCCCCCCCCAAAAAAAAAAAAAAAAAACAAACCAAATACACAAAACCCTAATCCATTCTCAACATTACTATTAGTGAGGTGTTTCTTTAGGAATTGCTGATATAACCTTTGTTCTCTCTCTAAACTCTTTTAGTCTTAATTTTGACAGTAATTTTCATATTAATATTCATTAATATTCATTAATAGCATTTTATTTCCAGTAAAGTGATTTTTTTTCTTCTCTATTACACCAACCTATTTTCAAGCATGAATTTTTTCAGTGTATTTTCTCTGTACATGCTTCTGTGCATTACTAGAGTCTCTTTTTACCTGCACTTTTTGTTTACAATCCTAAAAGTTTCCCCAGTGTGAAAAACATCTGTCTCATTTTCAGAGAAAAGGCATTTTCACACATCCTTCAGAATGCAATCATTGCTGTCCTCAGCTATGGGGAAACTATCTGACAGTGGACTGACTTTTGACCCAGACATATGCTTTCACTTTGCAACAAGAGTTGTTTTAAATGCTCTTTCTGGTCTTTGATGTTTGTAATTTAATGTCATACCATGCAAATCTGATCCTTAATAATTTCATTTTTATTTATTCTTTGCCTCTCTTGCTTGTCCACTTCATAAATGATTATGACCATGACTGGGTAAGAATTGTGACACTGCATTTTCTTGTGAAACACCTGACTGGATCAGGGTCAAGAACAACTAGCTAATATGAAAAGCAAAGATCAAAGAACATGCCATGACCACTTCAAAATTTAGTGAATACTTTTTAACTCTTACTTGTTCTCAGACAACACAAGGGAAATTAGGTAACAAAGCTGCATGCTACAAATTACTCCAGTTGCATTGAGATCAAGTTTCAGTACTGTGACCTGCATATCCTATATCATCTATTTTTTTTAACATATATATACCTTTAAAGTTGGTGATTCTATTACTTTATGCAATCAAACTTCTACTTTCAAGCATTTTATCAAATCTGTTTGCAGGGGAAAGTTATTTAGAACACTTTTCACATCACATTATAAGCTTAAAAAGTTATATCTGAGTTTATTATCCCAACACAAATTTTTTAGAGGGCTTGATGACAAATATCTTTCCCTTCTGTAAGGCTCTCTGCTAAGCATAAACCTCAGAACTGTATCAACATAGACAGGTTTCTATCCAACAGAAATGCTATCCTGGTTTTCAAATCAAATAATACAATTTGATTAAGCAATTTTGAGTACACGGTGAGTTTTTAATATATAAATACCTGTAGGTTTCTTTTTGAGTTCTCTTTGCTTCTCTGTTACCTGGTAAGCACCTGACAGTTAAGATCAGTAGTTCCACAGCTCATTACCTATTATTGCGACCTACCTCTGATCTATTACAGATGCAGGGCCTATGATTTTGCACAGCACCCTACCTGCCTACAACAGTCCCTCTTGTGAGGCAAATCAATCATTCACATTCTGCTCATTTATTGTCAGCAGCTTCTGCTGACAGAAGGTGCAGCTGCACATCTCTTCTAAGACTCCCATATATTTCATTCTACAGTTATCTAAAGCCATATTTTATTTTTTTTTTCATTCTGAGAGCTATTTTATGTTTGCAAAATACATTTGTCAAAACACTCAGCATTTACAAATGTATAGTAAAGTTTCAATATACTATCAGACATAGCAATTTTGCTTTACAGTTGCAAAACTTGCTTGCACAGATGTAGAATTTCCAAGTTTTCAATACCAAAACTAACACTCAATGTTCAATCTTCTAAAATTAAGCCTGAAGCATCTGTTTTTCTCAAACATTTCAAGGACATAAAGATAGATTAAGCTTTTTATTTCTTACCCACAGACTTTCCCATCCACAACGCACACACAAAATCTATGCAAACCTCAAAAGGAAGAGAAGCAAAAAATCTCTTACATTAGTGAAGCATCAAATACCCTAACAAACAACAGAACCAGTGATTGAACACTTAGGCATGGGAAATACTTCAATCATATTAGACAAAATTTTAACTTAGTTCTCTGTTTAATGCTTTACAACTAATTCTCTTTTATCTGTGCATTGTAGCATTTAAAATTTCAAGGAGAAAAACAAACAAGTAAGCAATCCATTCTGTTTCAGTACACAAGATTCAATAACAGAAGATTTATTTGTATGCTCTCCTAGAATTAGATCATCTGTGAGGGCACTGCATGTGTAACGAAGTTATCTGAGTATAACTTCTACAACATGAAAACGTTGTAGCAGCCTCCCCAAGTCGCTGGAAAGGTTTTACCATTCTTGCTAAGATTACAATAATTGTCACCACTGCACTAGGGAAACTGCAGAGCACAAAGAATAAGTGGAGATGTGTATGGGCAATACTGGTGACTGAGACCCTACAAAAGATTTCCGCAGTTACCAAGAAAACCAACAGCAGAGACAAATGAAACAGCATCTATTTCATAGTTGTGTGTCATGGCATGAGAAAACAAACAGTAACAGCTCAAGTTTCAATTTTCAGATGTAAGATGTTTGTGCTATTTTTACCTGGAGATGATGAGTATTTAATAGTGTGATCACAGACACTTAATACATATTTATTTATTTGTTTTGTTTTTATTCCCAAGTAGCATTTTACTTAACATAAAAATAACAAATGTAAGCTCATGACAGGGCTACTAACAGATAATCACAACTCCTGAACCTCCCTCCAGGTCCATTCAGAACTGTTGAAAAAGGTCATGAGCATATACTGCACCCACCTTCTTCTTGTCTGATATTTTTTTTCTAATATAATGTTACCAATCCTTTACACTATATAAGAAGTTCAAGTGACAAATCCTTTTCTGTGTTCACAGAATAGCAGCGGCACGAGGAATCAGATCAGATAAACTTTTCAGATTTCACACTGAGTATATGAAGCATTTCTTCTACTTGATAATCTGATAGATTATCTGATAGATTCAGTTGTTAGCAAAAAATAAGGAAAATTAGAACTTTAGTCCCCATTTAGCAGAAATAAGTAAATGCTAACACAATACAATCTCTTACTCTTCAAAAACACTCTTTTAAAACTTTGCCATGAAAAGAGATTTCTTTTAGAATAGAATAGAATAGAATAGTTGGAAGGGAAATAAAACATGTTACTAAGGGTATGATCTAACACAAACAAAATTAAAAGATTTCATTCATTTCCTTCTTCTGATTATCCAAAATGTAGTTCATAGCTCTAGATAGGCATTTCTACTCATAACCGATACACCTTTCCACGAATCTGCAAAACATTCCTCTACATACAAAAGCAAGTGTTTTCTTCTAAACTGTTCTTTTTTGTAACTGTTTTTAAAAAACAAGTACAAGTGCCCTCCATTCTCCCTGAAACTGGTCATGGAACATCTCTAACACATACATTTCTCACAGACACTGCAGGCCGAGTTTCCTTTTAAAAAGAAAAAGATACACAAGGTAGTGTTAAGGACTCTAAGCCCCAAAATGATTGTTATATCTCATACCTACTTTGACTGATCTCTATGCAGATTTAATTTTAAAAGCACTAACAAGGTGTGAAGTGTTTGTTACTGTGATAAAAAACATAAACACACTGAGTTTTCTGACTGAGGGAATTATTGGCTGACACCACAAGGGACTGATGAAAAATTTTTTGTTTTCTAAGGCATTTGAAAAAGCACTCAGGAGTGTTACTATCACTCCTTTTCTTTCCTTCCCCCCTTCCCCCTCCCCCCCAAATAGCAAACTAGTATTCTAGTTAAAATTCATATAAAAACCAATCCAAGTTTTGTCCATAGCGCAGGAGAGAATCTGTCCCACACAGTACAGGAAGCATGTCAACAGGAGGCAAGAAAACTGACCTTTTTTTTTGAGATATTAGGAACAAAATTATTAAATAACCTTATTAACCTCTACTGATTTAATAAATAACTTTTAATTTCTGAGGGAAAGAGAAGATGAGAGTTGTTTTACTCCATTTCAATATTTTCCTTTTTGTTTTTTAATTACTTTATTTATTTTTTTTTTTAATTTACTGATGAGGATTTTGTTCTGTATGACTTCTATTCCCAAACCACAACCTAGTGTCATGCTTCTAAAATCTAGATTTATGGAGACTGACCAAACACTAAGGCAGGTCCCACTCAACAAATTTAACAACAAACTCAGATATTAAAGGAAAACACTCATCCAGACATATACTCCAGTTCTTTTGAGCTGTTTGAATTTGTGAGTTTGATGTGCATAGGGAATACTTTGAAAGCTAAGTTTAGTTCTCTTCTGAATACAAAAGTTTCTTCACTAGAATATCACTTGTATACTAGTGAAAAAATTCCTTATCCTTCCTCTGCAATAGCCTGTCAGTTTGGGAACTTCATAGCAGAGTCTTAACAACATTTATAAGGTTACTAAGAGAAATTGTGAAGAGACACACACACAGTGTGAATGTTTTTCACTTCAGAGGAGATGTTGATTGTAGATCAATTAAATATGCAGCTGTAAGTCTTGCACATATGTGACAAAAAGTGTGAAAGCGGAGGAAAGCTTTATTCCAAAATGCTTGCACAGACCTTAAACAGAAATGGGATCAACTACTGGCTTCTCTTCACTGCAGTCAGCATATTTGAAGAGTAACATAAACAATTATAAACTCTGATTTTCATATATAGACAGATAACTGCTATTTATGAAGCAGACTGCAGTTTACTTCATAGCTCATGTTTCCCTCCCATTCTGTTATTTCATAACATAAAGCAAGTGAAGCTCTCTCCAAACTCCCTAGTATTTTCTATACATATATGTTTCCGTATTAACTTGATGCAATGTATTACTTTATGGTAAGCCACGCCTTCAGCTGGCTGAAAACTCCAGACTTTGTCAGGAGACAAATAGTTGCAAGCAGCTAATAAGACTTTTCCCAACAAGGGTTTTTCTAACTCAGGAGCCAAGTCACTTTAACTGACTGAATTGAATCACAGCACTTTTGAAGCCTGTGCATTTCAAGCATAAATGAGCACCTAAGTCTACATCTTCCTAGAGAATGGAACTGAGTAAGTAATTGAGTTACATGGCCCAGTATTAAGATGATGCTTTTTAAAGGCAGCACATCGTTAATACTCCAGTAGAGCTGCAGTGTGTGAACTACAGACTTTACAGTTTGCCACTCAGCAGGGCTCAGATGCCACCTGGTTAAGCAACAGTCTTAGCTGCAAATCCTGCTACAAATCAACTGAATACTGCTTCTGCTGCAGCTGGCATATTATCTTGTAAAAGAGAATGGAATGCTAGTTTTGGAGCACTGTTTATGGGTATTTTTGCAATAGATGGAGATCATACATCCTTCTCTACATGTCACTCAGATTCTGTTAAAACATAAATTACTACTTATCCACAAAACAAAAGAAGGAAATCTATTTTATTATTCCCCTGGAAAATCTAAACAAATTATGCAACATCACACTTCCACCTACTAGAAAGCAATAAATTATTTATGTAGAAAGGGAAAGTAGAAGAGGAATTATCAAAGAAGAACAGAATATATTGTAAGAATGCTGTTCACACTACAAGATGCAAGGCTTTATCACTTTTTCTATTCTGATCTAGTAAGCTCTGGGGATCATCTCAGCCTCAGAGCAATTCTTTTCACTTGATGTATAAGTCTTAAGTGGATGTGCTATGTTTTTTTTTTTTTTTGTCTGTTTTGTTTTTTTGTTTTTTTTTTGGTTTTGTCCACTCTTGTAACCTACAACAATATTATAAATGCCACCATACAGGTATCTGTATTGATGAGATACAATAGGAAATTGCCTTACATAAAATCTCAGCATGAAAATGTATCTAAACTAAGACAGGTAGACTAGTATTGCCAGATACTTAAGAGTTTAGAATAAAACTCCCAGGAAGTAGAATCTGGAAATTACCTCAGAATTCCCAGTGCAGGATACCAACTGCATGTCTGGAAATTTCAGAGTGAGGGAGAAGGAGTGGCACAAGCAATAGACTAAATTCCTTTGTTAGGATAGGGATAGAGGTAGCTATTCACAGTTTTCCCATTACTTTTTAGTACACAACCAACTCGAATTATTTAGTTAGCTGCATCAAGAATCCAGCTGCTGGGATTGGGGCTTTTGTATATTTTTGAAGTGGAGGGGAGGAAGGATATTTCAAATATGGGCCTAATCAATTCTGCATATCTTTTTACCTGGTTTTCTCTTTTGCCTAAAACTGGTTGAATTGAGAGAGATTTTTCACAGGATACAAGGAATCTTCACTTTTCAGTTTCTTGAGTTCATACACAGTGTATCTAGATTTTTGGCTGTTCTGAAATGGTTTGTCAATGGATATTTAAAGCTGTCTCTCATTCTTCAGGAATATTGGTTAGCTCCATCAGTCACCACAAAAAGGGTGTAACTCTCAGTTAAGGATTGTACAGCAACTTATTGCAGTGGTCAGCTTCAATTGGGCTGTTGTGATGAATGACAGGGTAAAAGTAGATGAGAGTCATTTGGCTCATGCCTATTGTTGCAGTTGCTTTCATCTGCCTAGATTCAACTGCCTCTTGCACAACACAGAAACTCTTCAAGCTTAGTTCTATTTACTATTAATCAAGTTATGAGAAAGCAGCAAAAATACCACATTCCCTTTTTACTCTTGGTTAGTTTAATGAGAGTGCAGAATGCAGGCTGTTAATCATACTTAAACACCTCTAAACTGAGAAAGTTCTGGCTAATGTAGGCAGGATGAAATTTTCTTCTAATGGTAAACCACAATTTGCAAGAAAGAAGAATGCAGGAGGTTTTTCAGGGTTCAGCATTTAGGACAATAAAGTCTCATAACAGAGGCTATTTTTATCTTGGTTACCTTTCTATTTATGTTTGGTATCTTTTTTTCATAGACCATCCAATTACACTTTTCCACAGATCACACAATTTCCTCTATATCTTTTAAAAAAACCCCTAAATCTAACTTCAAGAAGTATGATCTGTGAATTATTATTTCCTTCAGTTTTTAATTTATTTATGGAAATATCTTAATTGAGGACCATATTACCTCATCCAGATTTCCCAATAATTTATCATAGAAAGTTACTAAAGGTATTAAGAAATTTGACTCCACCTAAAAGCATACAACCTTCGCTCTAACTTCTTTACTTCTGTAATCCCCTCTCCTTCCTAGTTCCATCTACCTAGATGAAAAGGTATGATAGACACAGTATATTTGCTTTCAGTTAGTCCTTTAAGTTCCTTTACAAAGAATGACTGGGTTAAAAGAATTTCCTTGAGGCTTGCTCTTGCTTTGGGTAGGAGCTAAGAGTCTGGGGACAGAAGATTCAGAGGTCACAGAGTGTAGTAAGTGAACAGGGAGCCTGCAGGGGAGGAAAAAAAAGAAAGAAAAAAGGACTTACAGCCCAATGTCAGAATGGGACAGAAGGAACCTTCCTAAAGGCTGATAGTGAGGACTGAGTGTGCTGTAATGCAGAAAATGGGGGGACTGGTTAAAATCAAGCCTTGAAGCAAAAGTCTGTTCTGCTAGGACACCGTGGGCAAAACACCACCTGTATATCATTTCATATGGTTATTTAATAGTGAACACACATGGCAAAGTACTCCTCACAGTACATTGAAATATTGACAGAGAGAGTAATATTAACTGAATAACTGTTAAATTAACTGTCATGGAAAGTACCTACAATAATTCCCATGCTATTTATTCCAAACTCACAAATGCATTCAGCTGTGGGGTTTTGTTGTTGTTGTTTGTTTGTTCGCTTGGTTGGGGTTTTTGTTGGGGTCTTTTTGGTTGGTTGGTTTGGGGTTTTTGTTTGTTGCCCTCATTATCTAGTGAGAAATTCTTGACTGCCACTATTTTGGAGACAGAGAGAAAAGCACACAAATATTTTTAAGCAAAGTATTGAAATAATATCAGTCTTTCCTTGAATAATTTATTCCTTATTATGAACCAACCAGAACATTAGGAAAAAGACTGGAAGTCTTAAGGTATTATGAACTTCTGTTAATTCTTATGTCCGTATAAGTTGAACAGAGAGGATAAAGAAAGAAATCTGGGAAAAAGAGAACTGCTGTTCTCATGCTATAAAACATTAAAGGTTTAGCTAGCTAAACTAGCTAGCATACTACACTTTGATTTGTTTTATAGCTAGCTTGCAAGAGCAGCAGATAGTACAAAAAGGATTTCTCAAGAAATATTTCCAAAATAAATTGTGTTTGCACTGGGATAAAAATTCATAGCTTGAAGCACACAAAAAAGTAAACAGCCCAAGAGAAGTAATATTAGATCTAATATTGGGGCAGGCTCCTGTGGGCTGTTTGCTACTCTGGCATGTTATAGTCTGTTCAGCCTTACTACTTACATTTTTGTACTACAAAGATTAGCAACAATTTGAGTTAGGTAATAAAAAAAACTCGTATAAAAACCACTGCTACTTTTCTTTAAACACCATGGTGTTTAGTAGCTTAAGCCAGCAAATCTTGATTGTCATACTGTGAAAAAATTTATCTGTCTTTTTGAGTGTTTGATTGTCATCCTGCCCCTTGAACTTCTTGTACATGGAAAATTTTTTGTTAGAGGGAAAAATTTCAGTATATACTTAGTTTCTCTAGATTTGCAGAATCCACAGACAAGGAAGATTACAGAAGCATCTGAAGGTTAATTACAAAAATAAAACATAAGCAAACCTTCAGAACAATTCAATGATTACCATTTGATATACATTTATGCATGCTCCAATTCATTCAAATCAACTTTTTCATCTCTTACCTGAGCTCAAATCAACTGCTCAAATGGATAAAATAATAGCGTTTATAGAACATAGAAGGCAAAAACTTCTTCCAAAAAACATTGAAGAGAATTAACACCATTGTCTTATTCTATGTAACATAATCATTTTATAAATTGATTAATAAGTAAAAAATTCCTTGTGTGCTGTCTCAGTTGCTGGAATTGCCTCATATGTATACAAGTACTTTATGGTTGCTTGAGGCAATCAGTTGATGTCAAAGGAAGCTCTACAATTACAATAAACTAATGCATACAGGAGACAAGAACAGGATATTTTATATGGCCATAGAAAATGAGGGGATATCAACAGGTATAAACTATGATGGAAAAAAGAAAATTAGTGGCAATTGTTTTTTGCAGCAGGTTTTGAAATACACTTTACTTTCAGAAGCCTGCAAGTCTTGTATTCCTTTTTAAAAAAGTAATTGCCTTAAGAAAAGTCAGTCGGTTTAAGAAAGCAGGTTGTCCCAGACTAAGTTTTCATGCTGCGTGCTGGCATGCAGGGTTCCAAATGACCACATGTCATCATATGTTCTGAAAGCCTTCTTTGTGCTTACAAATAACCCAAAGCAATATTGACCTTAAACTATGTTAACCAATTTTTCTACCTGTTTTTATTAACTAGAGTAGATTTGTTCATATCTGGTTCCAACAAAACAAAGAATTCTGGTGGGTTCAGGGCATATTCAATACACCAGAAGCAATGATCTGTAATGTCCTGCAAATCATCATTAGCCAGGTATAAATATGATATATAATGTTTTCACCTGAAATTGAGGTTGATGGGGTAGAGGGGAGAGTTATAATCTTATTTGTAACTTGACTTCATGAAACCTGGAAACTCCTCTGATTCCTGCCACTAACACCTATAAGCTGCCATAAGTAAATCCAAGTTACATAGCATGACAAAAATACACAGACAGTGGTAAATAAATCCTGTCAAAGCAGCTTCTCTAAACAGCTTCGTAAAAATACATAAAATTGTCAGATATTTTGTATTGCCAGTATGAAAGAAAATGTCTTCAGTAAATCTCCTGTATTTGATGACATCTCCTCAGACTTTCTTAAGAAACTTAGATGAAATAGAAGTTCTCAGATGCCAATGTTCTTAATTTTTAATAATATCTGATTAATTTTGTTTTATGCGCCACAGCAATAACATGAATATAAGTGGACAAGAAAGTACATATTCTTAAGAAAAGTAATTGAACTTTTAGTCAGAGTTCATAGTCATCTAGTCATCTTTTATACTTAGCAGGTATCATGTGGATTTATAGAAAGTTTTAAAATTATTAAAGACATATTTGGAGCAAGTTGTATAGACTGAGTGAATAAAGTTTGTCATGTATTTGTGAGACCTGCTCAGGTCTCTGTTGAGACCTACTACATTCATTCATTTTTCATGTATATGACATTGTCTGTTGAGAACATCTGTCTCATAACACACCATAAATTCACTCTGTTCTTACACTTAGGAGTGGAGAGCTGCTGATTTTCCTTGAAAAGTCATTTATGTGAGAGCAACTCGTGACAAACTAATCTGAGCTTCTGTGCTTTTAAGTCTGCACTAGCAACATACCCCAAACCTCTGTAACTTTCTTTTCTGATGAAAAGCCTCAGCCATCTCTCTCTCAATGGTGTGAAATTCTCTCTTGCTCCAAACCTTCCCACATATGCATGTTATCACTATTCATTAAAAAGCAGGAAAAAAAATGGGATTGATTTCTAAAAATCTTAATGTAACAGGATCAAAGTTCCTTTTCTCTTCAATTCTCTCCCTCCACATGTACGTGCAAACTCAACCACCTAACAGCCATCCACATGCTAGGATATCAAACATTACACTTAATATGTTTTTCAGCAGTTCATCCTTATCATTCCCCAAGGAACAGTAGTACTTGTGCTCCTGGGGATCACATAAAACATAGTTTTGGAGAGGACTTGGGATGCCACTCCTTGCAGCAGCATTCTCCAAGTAGAGCAACCTCACAGGTAGACCAGCTTTCTCTGAACCTCACCCGGAGGTGTTTTGAAAACCTTCAGAGAGTCTCAAGGCAGCATGTCCAAAAAGGTCAGTTACTCTGAAGAACTTTTCTCCTTACATGCCTACATGCTGTTACAGACTGGAACTGACCCTTCCTGCTCTTTAACTGTGGATGTCTGAGAAGAGTCTGGCTCTATCTGCTCTACAACCCTCCTTTATGTGGTAGCAGACTGTGATTAGATTTTCCCCACTCCCAGAGCTTGCTCTTTTCCAGGCTAATGGATCGAGTTCCTCTGGCCTCTTTGCATGTCCTGCCCTTCAGCCCTCCTAGTCATCTTAGAGGCCGTCCATGGCACCTTCTTCAGATTATCAACATCTCTTTTGTACTGGGGAGCCTCAAACCATAGAAAGATGCCATGTAGCTGTTGTCAGCCCCTTGATGAAAGGAAGAGTATTTTAGAAAGAGATAGGGACTTGAATGGCTGGCAAATAGATGTTTAGGACCTAAAATTAAACTTCATAGGGGACACTTAACAAAGGGGACAAAGTAGATGTAATTTAACCCTATTTCATACCTACCTCTTCAGTCCTATTCCATTCTCCCCCAAAAATTACAAAAGAAGATATTTCTAGTGGTATAATAATTGTTATAGAGCCCCAGTTGCTATCTTTCACTAGTTAAGCAGAGCTTGGAAAAGAAACTACACAGAAGAACCAGACAGTATGAATTTATTGAAACATCCATAAAGCAGTTCAGGAAGATACTACCACATCAGTAGAAAAGAAATATAGAGCTGGTTTGAGGTCCACCTCTTAAAAACATCCTTAAGAGGAGCAGTAGATAGGGGAGGCCATACACTGTGTAGTCAGATGAGACCTATACAGATTTCACCTCGCCCTAATCACATAGATTTAGGAAAGGTATCAGAAGGAAAGAATGACTGAGAATCAGAAGTTACTAGAATAGCCACATAGAATAATTCAAGCAGGGTCCAACAGCAACTTGTGTCTCTACCTTCTGAATCTTCCCCTCTATTTTTTGGCTGCTTGCTGCAATTGCTCTCCTTCCCTTCTCACATGGTTATTTTCAACTTTTTTCTTTTCTTGTTGTTTTTATTTTTCTCTCTCTTTTTATTTTTTTTTTTTTTTTTTTTTTTTTCATGTTTGTAGTCCTATACATTCTTCTTTGCAGAATAAAGTTTCAGTCAGGTAAACACAAACTTGCTTTCTCTGATATTTTTTTTTTTTTACTTCAAACTAGAAGCCTGAAAGCAAGCTGAAGATTACCGATTTCCTACTAAAATTATGGCACTCAAAAAAGTGATGTACTTTTAACATAATTACGCCATTCACCAGAGCCATGTGGCAGGCCACTCAGAATGTTCTGCTGTCAAGGGCAAACACAAAAGTCTGGCAATCCTCTTCAGCCTCTCTTCCCCATCTCAAGCACTCAAGTATTCCCACTGCTTAGTTATGCATATATGCCTCAACCTGCTTCATTCTCTTAATTTATTTTTTCCACCTATAATATAGAATTTAAACAGAAGTTCATTTTGCATAATTCATACAGAAGGCTAAATTCCATCTAAATCTAATTTTATGGTATCTGCAGGCCCCTGTAAACCTCAATCCAAAACAGTATAACAGAACTCACAGCTATGGATCTGTTTTTCTCCCAAAAGGAAAGTATGTTGCTGTAAGATGTACAATATCTGAGGTGAAAATAAAGCTTGTAAGAATAAGCCTCAGAAGATAGAGAAAACT
>JAWWTY010000123.1:32745264-32770672 GCA_035222235.1 Margarornis squamiger
TCCGGTCCCCCCTGTCCCTGGCTTTGTTCCCTTTCCCTACCCTCTGTCCCTCAGGATGTGACATCACTTCCCTCTGGGAACACTATAAATACCTGTGACTCTGTGACTCCTCTTTGCCGCCTGCCTCACCCATGTGTGCTCTCCCTGCAACATCTCTGGGACTCTGGCTGCCACCACGTGGAGGGGGGAGGGGTGAGGAGCATCCAACCAAACTGCTGTAAAAGTACAGTTTATTTTCAACAAAGAGTCAATCTGCTGTTTTCTCTTCACCTGAACTGGATGCTGTCTTTTATAAAACTATATTGACATATTTTATAGCAAGCAAGCCTTGCCAAGCTACTTTTCCTCCATTTCCCTAGCACCAAAACCTCCTGCTGGAAAACACACATAGTATAATCAACCCCTGAAACTAAAAATCTGCTTGTGTCTCCATTTCTTACATTTTTCACCCCCTGTTTTGAGTAATAATATTCCTAAAGAGATTTAATTTTCCTAAACTTGTAAAGTTCCTGACATGGTTAAGTTTTAAACATGACCATGTTAACAGATGAAATAATAATAACAGCAGTAAAATAGAAAAGTTGTGTCTTTCTGTCCACATGCAACAATCTTATGTTTCTGATAAAAATCTGTGTATGATATATCTTAATATTTTTACTTGGGAGCTACATTACATTAGTAAAACTGTGAATGTTTGAGACGTGAGATTATAGAAATTCCTCATACAATAATTTTAACGGAATAATAGAGATCTATTTCAACATTTCCTTCTAGCTTTTGTTATTATTATAAAATAATACATACACACCTCAGATATGTACAGCATAATAATTTTCTATTGGAGAAACAAAAATACTCAAGAACTACAATAGTATTGCAAATGAGCAAGAACCTAGATTTTTCTACAGTTGTTCAACACAGATATGTACAGAATACAAAGATGAACAGGGATTAAGTGCAGCTTACTAGCCAGATTTCATTTATTCTGAAACTTCCCTGTGCAATTTTCTGAAGAAGATTGGAACAGATCAGTAGTTGCATTTGGTATTTCCTATTTAACACTTACCTTGGACTCCCTTATTGTTTCTCATTTTTACAGCAGACTATAATAGACAACAAGCACTAAGCTCAGAAGGAGCCAAAAGTATAGCTAGAAGATTCCGAAGCCATTTGTGGAAAAGGGAATCTTTAAGCAGGGCATTTTATTCCAATTAAAAAATCTTACTTTGTAGTACTTTGCAATATATCTAGTAGTAGTGAAAAAAATATGTAGTGTAATTAAGCCCTGTTTGGAATTCATTCTCACTTTTCAAGGAAGAGCTTTTTAGGAGGTACCTGATTCTACCATGAAGTTTAAAATTACATAGATTCTGTTCCAATGCAAAGTATATTTTGTATTCAGATTGTCAGTGGTAGACATACCATGCTGCAAAGGAATGAGCAGAATTGCCAATAGGAAAATTGCTGAAATCCCAGCAATAAAACTCTCTTCTAGAATACAC
This sequence comes from Margarornis squamiger, assembly GCA_035222235.1. Lineage (NCBI taxonomy): Eukaryota > Metazoa > Chordata > Aves > Passeriformes > Furnariidae > Margarornis > Margarornis squamiger. The sequence goes on from JAWWTY010000123.1 coordinate 32,746,767, forward strand.
TGTATTTTTAAATTTGTTTTTGCTCCTTATGCAAAGGAAATACTGCTTTAATTCTCTTGACAATGGTTGTACTTAGACAGCAGTACTGGAAAATAGGCTCTAGGAGTAAATTTGCTACACCATTATATTTTACTGTTTTATAGCCACATGTAGTTTTCTTATTCAGTCAGCTAGTAGCCTTTTGCTCTCAAAAGCATGAATAAAAACATATAAGAAAACATTTTTGCTAGAGAAAAAGAAAAATAAATAAGCTATTCTCTCCCATAGTTTTTACTTGTCAACAAGAAGCCTAATAAAAACTAGCTTCTAAATTTTGTCTTGCTAATAATGTTGAAAAGTTTTCATTAAGAGGCTTGCTTTGCTTTGCATTTTTGCAAAAAATTACAGTGTTATAAGAAGCTTATAGTAAGATGTGGAAGGAATATGTTTTGTTTGCTTTCCACAGGATGTGCTAGAAAACAGTTTCTAGGACAAAAATTTGTATTTTACAGTCACACATTTCTCTGAACATTACTAAAAACATAACCCCTGTGAAAAATAAAAAAGAAATTGAAAGCTTTTGAAATGTATCCAGTCCACTCACAGAGGATTATTTAGAGGAAATGGATCTTGCAAACACAACAATTCAAAATGGAGACATTCAGCTTTGGACAGCGACTTCACTTTTCCTTTGAAATTTCCAGGCAATGTAGCTGTAATGGGATGTGTTACGTGAGCCTCAGGAGCCCAATAGAAGCTTTGCAAATATAACGTTCAGGCCTCATACACTCAGTGAAAACATGAAAACCTGTGTTAGATACCTGGGAACTCCAAGTAAGAGTGACACAAATCATCCAGCTCAGTAGACCAGAAGCCATCTGAAGACTATCCTGAAGTAGAACATTGCCAGCTGGTCAAAGGAGAGGATTGTCCTTGCCTGCTCTGCTATGGTGCAGCCTCACTTTGAGTACCGTGAGCAGTTTTGGGCACCACAATATAAAAAAGAAATTAAGCTATTAGAAAACATCCAAATAAGGGCCATAAGGATAGTGAAGGACATGAAGGGGAACACATATGAGGAGTGGCTGAGATCACTTGGTTTTTTCAGCCTGGAGAAAAGAAGACTGAGGGGAGACCTCATTGCAGTTACAACTTCCTCATGAGGGGAAGAGGAGGGGCAGGCACAGATTTCTTCACTCTCATGGCCAGTGACAGGACTCAAAGAATGGAAAGTCAGGGGATGTTTAGGTTAGATATTGGGAAAAGACTTTTCACCCAACAGGTTGCTGAGCACTGGGACAGGCTGCCCAGGGAAGTGGTCACAGCATCAAGCCCACATAAATTCAAGAAGTGTTTGGACAATGCTTTCAAACACATGGTGTGATTCATGGGTTGTCCTGTGCAGGGCCAGGATTTGGACTCGATGATCCTTCCAATTCAGCATGTTCTGTGATTTCATGATTCTAAATGTGTAGTTTTGCTTACATCCTCAGGTGGCTAATGGAAGAAAATACAGGAGCTAACATTTTTTTGGGCTCAAGCAATTGTACCAGAATTATTTCCTATCTCTTATAATTTGGTATCTGCATTCAGGAACTCTTTCTTAAAAATTAGAAAGACAACATCATCCCTTTGTATCCTCCCCAATAAAAGAAGATTACTATGACCACCCCACAGGGGTTAATATTAGGTTTTGCAAGAACAGAGATAAAGTACTTTGAAAGTACCGTATATATTATCCTTCCATTATAATACATTTGGCTAAAGTTACACTAGATCAGTTAATTACTACAATAATTTGGGGAAAATGGAGGTTCTAACTGAAAACAGATTAATGGGGCAGACTTATTTTTCACAGAAAGGAGAAGAGGTGAGAAAGACTAGATGAGAGGTGAGAAAGAGTAGATGAGACTCTTATTTTTTGAGGAATTTTCAGTTTCTTTTGGTTTCTCTAGTGATGCCTTAGGTAACATTAGCTAGACTTGCTTGTCTCACTGGAATAAATGATAACCTATAAAGAGGTGGATAATATATCATATCATAAAAGATCGAAGTGTGTCAAGCTACTTAGGATTACCAAGTGCGAGGTTAATGAGTGAACCAGTCTCAGTTTATGAGTATCTACAGCAGGACAAAATTTTTATAATGAGTCCAGCACACAAAGACACAACCAAGATGTAAGGCCTGGAAAAACAAGCCATACAAATTCAAACTAGCAAGACAGGACACATTTTTTGTGATAAGAAACTAATCATAGAAACAATTTAGCAGAGATTGCAATTGATTCTCTGTCACTGCCATTTCTAATAATATCTGATGGGATAGCTTCCCCCCGCTCCTCCCCCCAAAATAAAAAGCTATACTGCTACTCAGGGATACACAGAAGTCCTATTTAGTGTGTTACAGAATAGCTATAATTATATTGTTTCCTTTTTGCTTAATCATGTATGAGTAATTATATCAGAAGTTGCTCAAAGGAATACATGTTAAGGGTTTCCATCAACAAAACAAATTTGTCACTTTCAATGATGACATATTTTTTTCTTGCTTTAAAAGGACAACAACATTCCTAAAAGTCTTGAAATTAGTCAGGTTATGACCTTAAAGAACCATAAAATGTCTGTGTAGATTTATTTTCATTCTTTCTGTTAAGGGCAAAGAAACTGCAATTTCCAGTGTTTTCCACAAGAAATATTCCATGTTTCTGTTTACTTGTCACCCACAGTCAGTGCTGCTCTGAAAAATGGCTACTTCAAACAGCAGAATCTGATTCTCTGTTCATGTATAAAGCAGCAGCAAACTATGGGCTTCAGACAGGAACTACAAAGTGAAATTCTGTACTCTCTAATTATTGTGTGCAAGCCAGTAATACCTCAATAAAGGGGGCATATATAAAGCAACAAATATAAAACATCCCTGCTGTTTATATATTTATTACTTTTCCCCCTTCTTTTATATCCCTAAAGTTTTCTTGGGTTTCAAAATACACTGTTTTCTAAGGGAAATCAATGTTGATGAAATAGTACGATGCCAAACCTATGTGCACTTCAGCAGCAGTTCATCATATTTTCTTACCCAGCATCATTCCAGTAGGATGGTAATGGCAACTAATTTCCAGTAGACTACATAGACTCTTCTTTTTTTCATCTCTCCAGTGTAATTTTTCTTTACATGAGTGCTTTATGTCTTTACATTCTTCCTTGCATCCCAGAACTAGTTGCATTTCCTGTGAGCATTAATTTGGAAAGGAGAAGTGACATTAAAAGGTTTCACACAAATGAAGAATTTTAATGCCGATGATTTTGCTGTCATATTTTCTGTCATCCAACAGACTTTTTCAGCCAGTAGCTGCACATTTTAAGAACTGTCTTTTAATATGGTTTAAAAACCATTATTGACTCCGTATCTCCTAAAGAACAGACCTGAAGGTATTGTGCTTTTCACTGCTATTTCCCCCCCTTCTTGATTGCCAAAAACAGTCAATGAATACAAGTGCACATATCTTGAACTTGATGTACCTGAAAGAAAGATTACCCAGACTGGATTAAATTTTTATTATGCTAAATTGCCATACATTTGTCTGTCATGTACCATGTTTGGTTCAGATAACTCTAATTATTTTTTTTAAATTTTTTTCAGGGGAAAAATTCTTATTAAGTATCAATTCTGAAAACTATCTTGTCTTTATAACATGAAGGACAAGTAAAATAAAACTAGGTTTTTGTTTGCTGATTTTCTGATTACTGCTTTTTATTTAAAGGGTTTTATTATTCAGTTCATTCTCTTCCTTCCAAAAAAAACCCCCAAAAATCAGTTCTTCTGGCTAGGATAATAAATTGTACATGAGAATGGGAAGAAATTGCCACAGGAGGTAGAAAAGGTTAGTTTCTCATCTCAAGGCTAGAATGAAGGAAAAAAAAAAAAACAAACAACAAAAGAAACCCTTTCTGCATAGTAATATCCCCAAAACATTTGATTTTTTTTGAAAGCTTGTGATATGGGAGAAGCGAGCCATGTTATATCCAGCCCATAAGAAAAGTTCCATTGAATGATGAAGTTCATGGTACATTTTTTTTTATGTGGAGCACTCCATATACAGTTGATGGAAGTGCAAAAAATGGAAATCAATGCTGATCTTAGCCCCAGAACATTGGGTGAAGAATAATAGGAGACTGGGACTGGATAAGAAATAAACTGCAGATCAGGTATGAAAGATTTCCTGCATACTGTGCTTGTGCAGAGCTTTACCTTTACCTCAAGAAACAGACCATATTCTTGATCAGTCAAAGGTTTCTCTTTCAGTCTCATAGAGGATTTTGAGATATAAATTGCTTTTAATTGCACATTTATTTTTGTATAGGATTGTAAGCAGGTATATATGACAGCCTATCATTATACTAATGCAGAAAATGTCAAACTATAAATTATTTTTATTTCACAAGTGCAGAAAGAGTGAATAATTCATATGTGGTGCAACCACAGGGAAAATTTCCCAGTATATCTACACTTACCAACCAAGATCTATCCATGACATAAATTACTATATTTATTTGGGAGCTTCATTACACAATTCCTAGTTATTCTGTTTTTTACTGAATGCAATTCCTTTGTTTCTTCTCTGGTCCCTAGGGTTCTAGTCCCCGAGATTTCAATGACATTTGCTGCAACTAATTCTTTGTAGTTTATGTATCTCATTGATCTGTTTCACTGAGAACAATGTAATTAAAAAAATCCAAAACAAAACAGGTAAGTGTTGAGATTAAGTTTCATTCCAATTAAGAAATACCACAAAAATAAGAGAGACACCTGAGAAAAGAGTTCTCTAAAACATATAATTTAAAACCCTGAGCTTGCAAACAAATGCATCATTATGAACAACTAACAACAAACAACATAGTCTTTACTGACTGATTCCTTGGGCTGTAGATGTGGTAAAATTGCTGATTTTTTTAAAAATTTCCTGAAAATTAATTTTACAATGATGCTGAGAGCATATGATAGGCACTTTCCTTAGCACAGTCACAAATCTAAACATATAAATTGCACTAGCAATGGTATTTTGCTCCCAGACAAAACTCTTACATCTTGCTATAAAAAAGGGGAAGAAAGGAAGAGGTAAATCTTATTCATAGCACCAATTTAGAATCAATTTACCTTAGCTACATAATGAAAATGATATGAGAAAATTGTGCACTCTGAAGTGTCAACAAGATATACTTATGCTAAAACATTGTCACTTTCAGTTAGTAGGATGGTTTTCATTTTATACTGTTCGACTCTTTAGTTTTTACAATGATCATTTGCATTAAAAAGGTAACTGTGGAAACATTATGTAACACCATCTGCAAACAAATATAGGATAAAACAAATGTTGCAAACATGCAGCTAGAAAATAGCACTAGAAAAAAATTGTTCAAAATGAATGGCCCTGAAATACACAGGAAATTTGTACTGCTCATAATTTCTATTCCTATCTAAATCTTTAATAATATACTTAACAGTATATTCTGAGAAGTCTTGGATTTTAGAATGCCATTGAAATTAAGCACCCAAGACACATACTAGATAAAAGAATTCATGTCAGACTTCATAATAAAAAAATAATAGGTACAAGGAGCCATATCTGGACAAGAACTTAAGGGTATGGCTCATTATAAAGATGAACATTGTATCAAGAAGAACTGAGGTATTACGGATAAATTGAAATAAAAGTAAAAAATCATGCATGTTAAAAACTACCTGGAAGTACAATCCTGAAATAACTCTGTTCAGTGCCCATCTATTATTAAAATTTGACAAAAACATAAAAGTTCTAATTCTGTGCATCTCAATGACCCATTATTAACTCATGCACATCTATCACAGATTCTTGATTATTAGGTCTTTCCGAATTTCCATTTCATAGATTTTGAGAGTGATATAGTGCAAAACTTTCAGATGACAGCTGGGGTGACTGTGAGGAGTGGTGATCATGACACATTAAAGGAACGATTCGAAAGAAAAAAAAAAAAAGAAAGGGCTAGCAAGTCAAATGTAAAGTTACAGTAAGCCAGGTGATACCTTAAGATAAAACTTGCCAAAGGCATAAAAGATAATAATAAAAATGTTTTCAAGCACAGAAGAAGTAGGACGACTGTAGAGTCAGTGGGGCCAGTAGACTATCAAAGTACAAGAGGAGCACTAAAGAAAAGGAAGACCACTTCAGAAAAGATAAGGGAATCCTTTCATCAGTGTTCGCTATGGTCGAGGTCAGGAAAGTTCCCTTCTTCACAAGGGCTGAGATGGAGAAACTATTTTTTTAAAAAAGGGATCAGTAGAAGAGGTTTTAGTGCAAATTAATAAATTGAACAATAACAGTTGTCAGTACCAGGCAATTTGTTCAAGAGTGAAGGAAGTCAAGTATGAAGTTGCTGAGTTACCAACTCAGCATATAAAAAATTGTAGCATATAAACTATTGCTCTGATCAGAGTGTGTGGCAAGAGGAATAAAAAACTGAAGAGATAAAAACTTGAGAAAGGACTCCTGTGATGACTTAGGGGTCTCCGAATAGCAACTAGATAACCAGCAGGAAAATAGGGAAGAATTATTATTTGAGAATGAATAGATGTATATATAAATTTGAAATATCTGCTAAAGCTCTACATAGCATTCATAGACAGTAATCCCTCCAAAGTCTAGCAGATTATTTTGAAGGCATTAATGAGCATTGATTAATTGATATAATTAATTTGGATTTTCAAAAAGCTTTTGACAATGTTCCATTCTCCAATTTTGACTCATGTTCTTCCTTTCTTCATTCCTTTTATTTCTTTTGTTTTCTATTCAACACATTCTTTTTAGGTCAACTATATTAATGTGACTTCATAAACCTACATTTTATTCTTTTTTCAGCTGTTACATTTTTAAGTTACTGAAACAATGAAAAACAGGAAAATCTTTGATGCACATTGATAACTATCTTGGCTGTGGTCAGCCAATCTGCAATATTTCCTAGAGTCCTTTTACAATGAAATTCAGACAGTGTACACTGTTAATTTAATGATAAATCCATCTCCTGGGATAATACACATCTCAATTTTCAACCTAGTGTTTATTCTGTTCAAAATGCAATTAATATGAAGTTAACAAGAGACACTGTTAATTGTCAGAGTCCTGTACTGTGCAGAGAGATGCACAAATGACAGTCAATTTTCATACAAGCTGGGCAGAACACCCTGAAGAAAAATTTTGAAAGACTAAGATAAAAATGCATTCTAAAAAACCCAAAAAGGGAACAGCTTCCAGGAACTGGATTTAGATGTGCTCCTTCTAATTGCCTTTCAAATGTTATTCTTCAAGTGAAGATGTATTAGGAGACATGTTTTGGACTTAGCCATAGATTATGATTTTTCTTTTTTTTTTTTTTTTAATACTCTTTGCAGAAGTGCAGTTATATAAATCAAATAAAAATATAGCAGAGCTAGATAGTGTAGCTATGATTGCAGGACAGAGTTTCATCTCAGCTGCAAACCCTGTGTGTTAGTAAAATAAAAGATTACATTCTCTCTCTTGAGAACCAAAAGAACAGGTTCCTGTTAACCCCATTTCAGTCCTCTTTCATTCAATTAGAATACTCAAATTAATTTTACGTTTTATGCAAGAAAACACAATTAAACATTAGAAGGAAATGTCTCCCCAGGTTCATTTAACAGCTTTGTTTGAGTGGCAACTACAGCAGTCAGCAATATCAGATATACCACATAACTATTCATTTCATTTTATGTCATATTACCAAAATATGTCATTTTATAAAGTCTTTTTATTTTTTTTCCAACTAAAAAGATGAAAAAAACAATTACAGTGAGCACAAAGTTTAATAAAGACCAAATTGAAGCTATTCAACTCTACGTCAATTTTTTGATATCTTTGTTTCTGCTGCTTGCTCTTTTACTTTAGTAATTGTATATTTTATATCTGCTTAATTCCTTTATTGCCTAGTTCCCATCAAATATCATATAAACCAGAGAAAGGGAAAATCAATACACTTGACTTTCCCCACTCCCACAATAAATAAAAAACCCAACAAAACAAACAAAAAAAACCCCTAAACCCACAAAGAAATTGCCCTATTTTTCACTATACAAAAGATTATATGGGTCAGGAAATATCTAAAATCTTAGAATATTACCAGGTAGTCTGTTTTCTATAGTTAAAAATACCTGTACCAAGCAGATAATACTGTTTGCAATAAAAGGTTATCTTGGTCTCTGCAATGACAGTTTTGTGTATTTGAGCAATACCTGACATTAGCACTAGACTGCCCAACACAAACCTTGAAGGTAAAAGCAAATACAACAATTTTCTTGTTGATCATATCATTAGTCTGAAAGATTGAGGACTGTCCAAAAATTATTTGCTGTAGCCCAATATAGTACAGCAAATAAAGAACAAGAGACTAACCTCTTAACGGTTTATAATCAATTAAACATGAACCTTAAAATAAATAATGTTAAATCTTCAATTTAAATAAAAAGTTAATCTAAATCCATTATAGTGCCAATGAATTGCAGATGTCCAATAGAAATCCTCAAGTATATGTAATATACCATATGTGAAGGCCTCCACCTTTACTATAAATCATCATAGTTTTATTCTTATAATAGTTCTGAACTGAATGCATTTATTCAGTTGTGTGAAAGAACTTCAATAAATTCATAAAAATAATTTTGTTGTGGGTTTAGGGGTTCCTTTGGTTGGTTGTTTTTATTTAATTCCAGCACTGTAGCTCTAATACCACAGAACTGCAAAATGATTTTTTTCCTAAGAGAAGTCTTCTATTAGATTCCAGCCATAAGTGAGATCAGACACATTTCAAAGTCACATCAAAAAAGCAAGGAATGGGATGCCATTTTTTAGGATACAGTAATCATTTTCAAAGAACCCTCCCACTAGAGATGACTTTGTGTTAGTAAAAGTAGCTTTGAGAGACTAAAAAGACACAATGCTTAGATCCCTAGAGGTTGACAGATTTTGAGTTCTTTCTCTATCAAGAAAACTTGACAAGAATTCTGAAAAACTATTTCTGTTTTGGATGGAGTTGTTAACAAACTAGTTGCAAATTTTGCTATTACATTAATGTTTTTTGGTCAGTTCAAATGAAACAAATCTCTTATTAGCATTAAGAAACGTGGCTGATTAAATAAATTTCTATCATATAAGTTACACGTTTAATCAATATATGTGCAGAATCCAAAACTGTGTAAGATTTGCTGTTCCTAAACATATTTCAAAATGGTGTCATAAGTATCTTGAGGATTTTTTGGTCTTTACAATAACTTACGTTATGTATGAAAAAAGTATTAGCAAATAAAATTGGAACAAGAATATAGGAAAGAAAATGGACAGAGAAAAGCAAAGAGATATATTCAAAAGAGTCAAGGGAGTAGGCAGAAAAATTAATATGTGTAATTTGAAAAAAATGGGAACACGATAAATGAAAATTCAGAGATAAAAGAATGCAGGAAATGAGATGACATTTTTAGCAAGTCCAAATATTATCTGCACTAATGAGCACTAGACAGAAAAAAGTTTAACCATCTTTCTTGAAAATGAGGGAAAACTCATTTCAACAGAAAAGTTTAGAAATTGAAGACCATAGTCAGTCTAATTGTTTTTATGCAATATAGCGTACCCCTCTGTAGTCACAAGATAAAGGGATATAGTTTTAGTGAGTCAAAGATATAATACTTTATACATTTCCTTAAATAATTGTTTTGTACCATGAGGATTTATTTCTTGAGTCAGTGTAACAGTATTCATAGCTATACTTATCTAAAAGGTTGGAGCAAATATTTGTCTACTGGGCTGTTTGAACCCTGAACTGCGCACTTGCTCTCATAATGAGAGACTTATTTTGGTCCTCCTACTTTGAACCATTTTTGGTATCTCTACTGAGTCTTTCTAGAAGTGTGAAACATGATTACTAGGAACATGAACATATCACTCCTCTGTCAGAAACTACTCAAAATTTATTCAGTGTGCACTTCTGTTAAGATCTGAAATGACCTTGGCTGAGACTAGTACTTTAAGGTGAAAGGTAGTTTAGTAAATTAATGCTGATATAACTTCCAAAACTAAATTTTAAGAGCTCTTACATAGTACAGATTATCATTTTAATGTCAGTTGAAACACTAAAGGAGTGTTTTTAATGATGCTATGGTCAGAAACCATTCATAACCTCTGGCAACACGGAAAGAGATTTCTTAATTTACTGTCTGCTTTCTAATTGATTGGCAGCACACAATGCAAGGCACCAAAAAAAAATAAAAAAATTCCAACTCATCCATGTTAGAGGTTTATGAAGGAACAATTCCCATCTGTTCCTTCCCACACCACATTCGTAAGTTTTGATAATTATAATAATCACATACAGCATTAGATATTTAAATTCATTCTGCTAAATATGTGACATCACTGGGTTCTGATCAATTAGCCTTCGGCAGGGCCTACACTTGTATTTAGACTTGCGCATTACCTTGTAATTATCAGTTCTGCTATTTGCTGCTTCCAGACATCGGAAAAAAACATGGTTGCCGAGCATAAAACATCTGTGGTGGCTCTTTCCTACGTGGAAGATCTTTCAGGCAAAACAACACCTCAGTACTCTGGCTTCTTTTTATAGATTCAGTCCACATGATTTCTACAGTGAATGAAAGATTTTGATCTCCAAATTATACACCTCCCTCTTCCACTAACTTTAACAATAGTTTCTAGCACTGCATGTTTTCTTGTTCTCAGTTTTCTCTGGAGACAACTGTAAAGAAGTGATGATCAATACTTCATGTTTCTCAGTACCCCATAAGCTTAGCTTTCAGTCATTTTCTAACGTATCTTTAGCCTTTTCTCCCCTTGGTCATTTTGCATCTAATACGTAACCTTTGCAATAGTCAAGACAAGCATTTTTTATGAGCTACTGCGAAAAACAACTGATGGAAAAGCACCCTCACAACGGTAACACCAAGAGATGTTAAGAGTTACTAGTTGATTGAGATAAGCAGGACAAAAGTACTGCAAAAAAACAGTGCTAAAATTTTTACTGCATTTTTATCCTTCTTCAGACCATATTCAATCTTTCCTTTAATTGATTTCTTCCAAATACTTTTTTATTATTACTTTCTTCTCAGTTAAAGTTACTTCCTTCTTTTAGGTGCTAGTCTTAACAACAGATACCACTTTCATTTCTAATGACCAGTAGTAAAATTACAACACCAATCCACAGTCCATTTAGATGTAGGAGGAATGACTCATTTGCAAAGATCTGGAAGTTCTAAGGAAACCAGAGGACACCACAGGTAGGTGGAACTTGAGATCATGCTGTCTAGAAATCAGTCTATATTTTGCGAAAGAGCAGGACAGACTGAAAAAACTCTTACAGAATCAAGAATTTCCAATCCAAGATTACCTCTCCTGAAAAAAACAAACAAACCAAAAAAAAAAAAAAAATCACCAAAAAAACCACACCAAACCAAACCAAACCAACCAACAAACCCCAAACCATTAGCAAAAAAATATAGAATAAATAATAATAATAAAAAAAGGCAACTATATCCCTGGAATATGTGATTATATAGTAGGTATAAAACTCAAAAAGAGATTTTTATAGGGATGTGTGTATGTATTTTATGGTGCAATTGTTACCCATTATAAGTGTTACCCAGACTTTATTAATGATTGAGATTCTGTTGGTTTACTGAGTGAAATAATCTCATACATTTACCCATATTGGTATGTCTAAGTCACCACCTCACACAGGTTCCACTGAGTAAGACAAGAAGATATAATTCTTATTTACTTAATCCTATTACTTCTTTTTCTTCTCGTTAAATATAATTTTTCATTTTACAGGTATTAGATACAAAATTCCCCGTAAACGTTCATTATGTTTTAAATCTAAATGCTGCCTGTGTCTTATTCAAAACTTGTTTGACAGCTTATTTCTGTCCTAGAAGTCTGCAGTATACTACAGATTCTATACAGTACTGCACCTTCTCATCCAACTCTAGCTTAATGTTCCTGTGTGTTGTGTCGCAATGCAGACATTTTATTTGTGCTATATTAAGAACGTATTTTTTGTTTAGCAATGACACTGCCTATGCTTCTCTTGATTCTGAATAAGTTTTATGTAATGGAAATAGCTTTCTGTTTGCATAACCTATTACATTTTCTCTGTAATTATATTAATTAGGAGAAATATGGATTAAAATATTCAAGTATTTTTTTATTAATTAAGTAATAAGAGGATTAACTCTTCCAAATTATCTGGAAGCAAAATTTCTCAGTATATATACTATATATATGGTAAAGTAATGCATATAAAATCTATTTCAGGGACTAAGGCACATTTAGAACTTTTTGTTTCTGCAACTGTTACAGTTTTGAGGCTGTTTCTGGTGCTTAATGAGCTGGAGTAGGACTACGCACACTTTCATGGAGTAAATAAGAGTATGGGTAAACCACACACTTTGCAGAGTCTACTAGATAGGATTTTTGTCCTTGCAGTGGACTGTCTGGCAGAAAAGCACACTGATCATTTGAAATTTCAATAGAGGCCTTATTAATAGAGACCACAAAAGAGAAACAGTTCATGATATCAAGGTTTCAAAAATCAGATCAAGTAAAATTATTATAAATTGTTATTTGATAGTTCTTTGGGTTTCACACAACTGCCATTTGCTTCATTCTCTCCTAAATGCAAGAGATACTTGACTTCAGAGCAGTGAACTAATAGAATTTCATGATTTATTTTTAAGTCTTCCAGTGTTTTATCCTTGACAAGACTGCTGTAGCTGCAAACTGGCGTTACTACTCCTCAGCAAGAATCTTTTTTCTCTTTTTTGAGACAAGTGTACCTTGTCTGTCACCACCAGGCCTGGTGTCTTGTCAACTGACCTGTGATCAAAAAGCTCAAAAATTCTGTTGGCAACAGCAGGCTCTGACCATGCAGTCATCAGTATGATTTCCCTGTTTCATCCCTCATCGTTCCCTGTAACTAACAGGATAAAGGAGAACACTACTTTTGCTCCTTATTGCTCAACTAGGCATGCCAAGACCCTGAGGTCTCTGTTGATTGTCCTCAGACTTCTTGTTGTGACTTCATTTATGCCCACCTGAAGAAACAGTAATGGATAATAATTACATTAGTCTGGAGAGTTTCTTGGTGACATTCCTTACCCAGGCCCTAAGGGAGGCAACAGTCTTCCATATGTTCCAATTGGTATATTGGGCCCTCTGTTTCTCTCAGAAGGGAGTCAGGGATGAAAACTATTCTTCATTTTTTCTTAAGTGGAACGCCCTACAGAAGATGGCAAAAAAGTAGAACACAGACTGGAATTCTCTGTATATTTAACAAGACTAGATCTCCAAATTCATTCATCTGAATTGTGCTCTGTGCTTCTTAGCCCATCCAGAAGATATGGATCTGTTTCTTAAAATTGCTACCCAATTAATATGTAGAAGGGCCCCTGAATATTTAAAAATCTTGCCAGAGGACTGACAGTCTCTGATGGAAAGGTCAGTTTTCAATTGAGAGATTATTTTTTTTCCCCATTTATGTGCAATAGCCCATAATGAATGAGCAAACTGTATTTCAGGATTGTACCTCAACTGGAACATGGAAATTAATTGTGCCAATCAGTCAGCAAGTAGCAACCTGTCACAAGTGCCTGCACATATTAACTATGAAATGAGTCAAAGGAATAAATATTCAGTGTGGAAACCTTCTGAGTGCATAGCAGAGTTATGTCTGCTTCCAGTAAAATTCACAACACAGCTGTATTTGCTGTGCCAAACAGAGTTAGAAGCCTAAAGCCAAAATTGGATTAATTAAGCAAGGGTTGTAGGATCACCACAGACTGATCCCAGCTCCACAAATGAGACGATGCTTCCAATTCCTCCTGTGCGCTGGCCAAAATGCTTGTTCTGTAGCAAGCTGTACTTGGAAAGACAGGCTGAAGGCCATGCTATTTGGGTAACATCTTACAATTAAGCCACAGATTAATCTGCTTGTTAATGTTTGTCATCATGGAGAGACACTTTAAAAATCCTAGATACATTACTGCTGTCCACTACAGCCATCTGCAACAATCAGCTCCTTGGAATAAATTTCAAAGTAGTGCATTTTCAGCTAAGGCCAAGTTTAAAAATAATGGCTTGGAAAGGCTGCAGGTTTTATTCATTTTATTATATATGGTGTGTTAATCATATACATATGGCATTATTTCTGTATTAAAATTATGCTAACAATGTAAACTTACTGAGACAAGCCTTGAATTCTCTGTTTCTGTTGATGGAGAATGGCTCAGCTATCGCCTCTATGTACCATTTCTGCTCAGAGGAAACAAACCTAACAAGAAAAATAGAACCACCAGAACTTCATTCCTAGCAACTGAACACAACAAATGAAGAGCTTGAAACTAAGGGACCCATAAACCCCTCTTGTAAAAGATGTGTGGAGAGAGAACCCAGAATCCATGAGAGAATGCCAGGCAGACAGGCTGAGGCTAGCTAAAAGGGAGCTTCTCATCAATTACCCAGAAAAACCTTAGGGCTCAGTATTGCAGAGCAATAGACATTCCCAAGTTAAAAACCTTTCTGGGTCAGATCTCAGTAACACTGGATGAGACATACCAGAACTTCCAAGATGAATTCTTCTTGTTAAATATTGATAATTTTGCTACTTATTTTTTCTCTTCATGGCCCAGTTTACAGCTTCATAATTAAGACCACAATATTTTGATTTGCTAAAATAATTCCATTCTGATTTTAATCCACAGAATGCTTTGTGACAGAAAAACATTTAAGTGAAGGTATTAAGCCTGCAGTGCATTTCCTCAGAGTCAATAGATAAGTATTAAATGATGTATACATATTGCATGTATGTATACCTCTAAAAGATTTTAAAAATTTAGGCACTGTTTGTGGTATTGCAGCATCCTGCTAAATCAAACTAACACTCAGTGTGAGGACTGGAAACACTTCTTATTTGCTCAGGAAGAATTTCCATTAGAATAGCGGCTGTTCTGTAAGGAACAGGAAACAGTAAAACTCTTTAATCTTAATAATAATTTGGAAATAAGAAAAAAAATTATTTATTAATTTACAATTAAAGGACACTTATTTCTGTCCATTAACAGCATATTAATAGACCTGTTACCACAATATTTATGCATCACTATTTACAGGGACTTTAAATGAAGGAGGGAAAAAGAACTAATGCACTTGGTTTAGAATTTCCTTTTTTACCCCAATTTCTCTTGAGTATTTCTACTACCTTTACTTCTACTTAAACAAGAACTCTGATTACAGTAAGTTCTAATCCTGCAAAAGCCTTACAGCTTCTTACTCACTACAGAAAATCACAGAATCCATATATTATCCTGAGTCAGAAGGGGCCCACACGGATCGTCAATGTACAACTCCTGGCCCTGCATCTAAAAAACACACCATGTGCCTGAGAGCATTGTCAATGTGATAGAAATTCAAGTAGGGAAGAGGCACCTGGAAATGGTTCTGTATGCACATGGTCAGAATACTAGCTGCACTTACAGCATCCCTGCCTGGGAACATATGTTGTGTTAAAAAAAAACAAAACAAAACAAACAAAAAACAACAACAAAAACAACAAAAAAAGTAATATTATAAACAAATAGTCTTTTCATGTTTTCACTCACTGAAAGATTCATGGAGCATGACAGCTTTCGTCAGAGCAGAGAATAGTGCTACGGCCAAATGTTTAGCAGGGAAAGAAAAATCTGGAAAACTTGAGCACAGTACTGTGGAGAGCCGTGTAGTATTCAGAACAAAATATTTTGTGACAGATGCAGAATCAAACTTCATCCAACATTAAGAGCTGACACTGAGATGGGTGGAAAAAAAATAAGAAAAAGATGGGGGGAAAAGAGAGATATTTTATATGGTTTAACATTAAACAAAAATCAACAATAAATTCTTCATGTAAAAGGTTGTTGAAGAATTATAATAACCAATAAAAGGTTAGATTGCAATTTGGAATAAAGTGAGCTGAATAGGTAACAAAGATGATGTATTTATTTACTTTTATAACTGAAATCAGGGGTCAATCAAGTTTTGACTCTAACACCTAGTGCTGGAAACATTAAAAACTGTTTGATGGCATACAGGTGGTTAGGGTTGGCCTACATCAGCTTTTTAGAGTTAATACTGAATGATTCCTGTAATTAGCAAGGCTAGTCTATCTGTTCGGGTAGAAGTTTGAAATTATGACATCCACTAGTATAGAACAATTCACAGATATAGGGTGAAACTTACCAGAACTCAAGAGAAGATAAAACAAAAAAATAACTAGTCTTATGATCTTTCTACATATGCAATGGAAAATATCATAAAGGTAAAAATAATGTGCCACATCCTTCAATAAAAAGATAGGAAAAATTTATGTTCTGATTCCATAACTTCTCCAGTAAAAGAAAGGAACTAATCAAACAGCTGAAGTTTGCAGTGCGCTTTTTTAAACAGACAAAGCTTAATGCAGATGTAAGACAGTAGCTGCTGTCTCTTTAACTACCTTATTTCAGCAACACTAGTAGACAACCTTCTAGCTAGATTGTGAAGTCTGATGCAGTGGAATCACTGTCACAGTGTTGGGTTCCAGAAATACTAAGCATTAATGTTAATATCTATTTGTAAATGCCTACTATAAGCAAGAATTCCATAAAACAAGGGATACTTGAAGTTAACGCTGTTACCCCGACTCCTACACTTCTAAGAAGCATAGAATGAGCACTGTGACTTTGAGCACAATTATCACCAAGTGAAATAGCAGGGAGATGAATCTCCATAGACATAGTCTAATATTTATCAAGGTATACCTTAAGCACTAAACAGGTAGAAGGCCAGTTTGAACTAGAAACATTTTCCTGTGTGGAATCCATTGGGTAAGCCACCAGAAAGTCTGCATCATTGTAACACCCGAGACTGCTTGGAGTGCATCTGCAGTCTAGTATGACATGTCTAAAGTAAGTTTGTACTTACAAAATTACTCACAAGTTGTTACTTGGATTTTGCAGGGGGGCAGATGGAAGGAGAATCAAATTACTCTGATTCAAGTATATGAAAGACATTATTTAGGGTAATGATTAACTACCTATCTGAAGTAGGTACGTACAGAAGCTTGTGGGTTAGTGTGCTGAAGTGTTTATGAAGAAAACCATAAATAAAACACCCATCCCTGAATGCTAAAATGATGTAGTGCTCATGCAGTTATTTTGTAAAGCAACATGAGGATAAATGCTAGTACACAGCCAGTGTTCTGTGCAGTAATTAAAAGAGACATGACAGATAGATAGTGATTATGTTCACCATACTGCATAAATTTTGGTAGTGAAAAATCTAGTTTTCACCTTTGGGACAAAACCAGATTAGAAGTTATATTGGAAGTCATTTCATCACAAGACTGAGGATGATATGGTGGTCACGAAGACTAGAAGATGGTCCAAACAGAACAACACACTTTACAGTATATTTATGAACAGAGAATAAGCGACCATGTAGTGGTACAGCTGTGTGCCTGCCAGAGCACTTGGAGATAACCAATAAAGCACTGAATGGGATGACTTGCCACAGGCACTTAAAAATAAGTCTCATTCCTGGGAATAGTACTTGCAACCCAGTTTGGAAATAGTTTCATTTATGGGAAGGGGACCAAGACCTTGTTTTAGGAGTTGTAAACATGACATTAAATCCACAGTCCAGACTGTAAAAGGCCAATTTCAGAGGTGGTATGTAACACAGATGAAACATTTTCAGAGATGAAACTAAAAGGGATACCTCAAGAAATGAGGCACAGTTCAAATCTAGAAGAATTTGAGCAAAGTCTCACCTCCAAGACTCGCTGAAGAGGAAGGCATAAAATGAGAACAAGCAATACCAATGGTATAAAGAAGAGGGGGGGTCTCTGTATTGAAGAATCTGTTATCAGTTTGGCCAGTTTTCTTAAAAAGAAAGAATAAGCAAGGTGCAGTACAGGTTACAAAATTAAAAAGATGGAAGTTGAACCAGGGCCTTCCTTTCTATAGGTTTACTTGAATGCTACAGTATCTTTAGAAAAATAAAACCAAAACACACTTCCACCATAAAAAGTCCATCTAGTTTTACAAGCATTGCATCCCAACCTGCAGCACAAAAAATACTGTGAGAGCAGTCACGCCTTACTGAAGTCAGTGGAAAATTTGAAATTGTCTACAGAGAAGCCAGGATGAAAGTCAGCAGTCCTATTGATTTCAGCAAGACTACTAATTGTCTGAGGCTAGGTACAAACATGAAACTTCAAAGGAGCAGGGCTTTGAACAATTTGGTTGCACATATACCAGCTGAGAAGACAATGTTTTAAAGCAGACTGCAACACTGACATGTGCTTCAAATGAAATTAAGTGCACTATTTCCTTATGTCAAACCTCAGCTATGCACAGTTTGACTGAGATGAGCATTCTGGATCAGCAGGTGCCAGTCCTCTGCTGTGAAATAAATTTGGATAACTAAAAGCAAGAGCATCATCCTGCAGCAGAGCCCAGAAGCTATGGGTACTCTAGCTCTGCAGGAGGGAGCCTGGACAGCCAGGGAAACACCTTTCAAGACAAGGCTTTTAAGGTTTCCAGACCTGCAGTTTTCAGCATTCCCATTTTTACAGAGTAGAAAGAGGGGATGCCTCCAGACTGAGAGAAGATTTCAGGATGTCTAGGAGGCTTGGTCCTAGACATGGTATTTCATAAAGTGCTCAGATTCTTTCCAGCTTACATGGGACAGCCTAATTCCCAGAGCTGCGTAATTTCTGAAGTCAAAGGCATGGAGGAGAGGGCTCAGAGCCAAAACAGTGCAAGACACTCTCCAAAGATGGAAGAACTCTGCATTTGACTTTTCTTCCACATATAAAAGACAAATAAACCCCAAAAATGTAGGGATTCAACTTCTACCTTATTTATTTACAAATTTTCTTTTTGTTCTTGTTTGTAAGTGTATAAGAGAAAAAAAAAAAAAAAATCAGAATTTCAACCTCTTCTAACACTGCCAAAATTTTTCATTGTAAATTTTGTATCAGGGTCCCACAAGCAAATTTCATTTCTTGTCAAAGTATTATTTATTTCATTTCTTATATTAAAGTACAACTGAGAACTAAGAAACAACCTGTAAAGCTTAGTAACCATTGGGTGATACTGTTTATGGCAGAAAAGTGCCTTCCAAGTACAATATGTACTCAGATGACTCCCAAGTCATAGAAAATACTTTTTTTTTTCCTTTGGTCTATTCTAAGTGATTGTTATTATCTAACAAAATTAAATCTGCTTTTTACTTTTAAAATACGTATTACCGCAAGCTGAGACTGCATTAATGTATTCTGTAAGTTGTTTTTTGGTTTTTTTTTCATTTGGTGGGAGATGTTTTGGTGCTGGTTTTGTTGGGGGAGGGGGTTGATGGTGGTGGGGTTTTGTGTTTTTTTGTTTATTTTGGCAGTTTGTATTATTTGTTTGGTTTAGTATGTGATAAGTACAAGAATTACATAAAAATGATCCTTCTCCATTTTCGTTCTGTTTAACTCTCTAGCCCAGACTGGGAATCTTGGGCCTGATGTGCACAGCTGCTTTTTCCAGCGCACGAGGCATACATAAAATTGCCCTAGTACAAATAATATTCCCTTTTAAGGCTGTACATTCAGTAGAAAAATCTGTTTTGCAACTACCACCCTATAACTTGTCTAATCAACTCTCAAATGTGTATTAGATGCAATTCACTGACTGGCTCTTTTCCCTTACTCTAATTTCTTCTACAATTTATCTCTTAATTCCATTACCTTATCCACAGATATAAAGTATATATTTGAAGTCACTAGGCTTTCAATTCTACTAGATCATACCAGCTGTACTGCAGCTATTTAACTTTAGTCTTTTATAATCTTATTTACTTAAAGCATATATTTTTTTACATTGTTTGTAATTCAAATAAATCTTGTCATCAATAAAATTAGAGAAACACATTGTTAACGTTTTCTTCAAAATCCATGACAAAATTGAATGCTGAGAAGTCTAATGCTTTTTGTTTATCTCCACTTCAAAATAAAGCTACTTTTTAAAAACAGACAAAAAACCCACAAGAAATGGAAAACCTATACACTTCAGTCATTGCAGTTTACAAATTGTCAGGTTAGCATTTTTAACAACTAATAAAAGAATCCTGTAATAGTTAAAATGTCTCCAACCATTGCCTACTTTGGTCTGTCAACTTCATATTTAATAATAGTGATGTTTAAATGAAAATATAACTTTTAGTCCATAATGTGTAATCAGCTCAACTTTTTAATATTATGTAAAACCTTCCAACTTTATAAAATATATTCTAATGCTATTTACTACACCTTTCATTTTGTCCTGCCTAAAAACAATAGCAAAAGAAGTTCACTGCATGCAAAAGTAGTGAAGTCGTCCATTTTTAATTATTGCTTGGGAAGACAAATCAGTTGAGGCCTTATCATTAAAAAATGAGCTCTTTAATAAAGATTTTTTGTAATTTGATTAGCACTGTGTTCGATTTGGCTTAAATGTGTTTTTCTTTATGCAGAGGACATTTGAAGGACTGACTCTACTAAAGGACACAAAATTTCATGAGAAAAGCGTAGCTTAAATTAATTTTTCAGAATACTTATGATAAATGAATCTCATCTTTATAGTGATGAACACCTGAGACATTATTTATATTCTAAGATATATTCAGCTACCCAGGGAGCAGAAACTGTATTTCATTATTTGTATCATTGATCAAAACAACAAGGATTTTATACATCAGGAGAAAAAACCAAAACACTGAAAGAACTCTTTATGAACAACCTACATATTAAAATCCAATTATTAAGTATTCTGAAAACAGCTTACTTTAAGGGCCTTCTTTTTTTTTTTTTTTTTTGTGTTTTCAGCTTCCTTACCAGAAATTATGCACAGTAAGTCTGATAAATTTCATATAGAAATAATTTTTTCATTCTCCTTATGAGCTTCAGTTACAATCGGGAATGTGGTCCACTGTGTGAAATTACCATCACCCTGACTGGAGACTTGCCTGGAGCATGCTCTTCATTTCCTCTTGAACTTTTTCCCTTACCCGTGAGTAAGGAGCAGCAAGGGCACCATCTCCCATTCCAACATGAGCTGAGGACAGGCACAGCCAGGGCCAGGAAGTCCTCAGGTTCACCATATTCCTCCAGATAAACAACCATGCATGCTTTGAAATGAGTCAAGGCTGCCTGCTGGTGGACTACATCATTGTCAGCCAACCTATTTAAGTCAAACAAGCGTATGGTAAAGCACCATCAAACAAGGTACTCAGGGTCTCCATTTTCAGAGTTCATCGTAAATCTTTTCCTGACCAGACACAAAGCAAAGCAGTCCAGGATTAATGAATACACCAAAATCGTCATCTTCCAGAAAGCTGAGAGTATCAGTGGAATTAAAAGCTTGACATGAGCTAAGCCAGTTTGAACAGCTGCTAGAAACCCAGAGTGGCTGGATGAACTTTTCTGCCATGAGGTGAGTGCATACTACCGTCTGAGCCAGTCTGACAGTGCCTCAGACACCCAGACTTGAGAACTTAACTGAAAGCTGCGTTACCTTCTCATTGTTGTGAGGGTGATTTTGCCCCTATACTTGAATTGTCATTCAGTGAAAAACAGCATATCAATAAATAAATAAGCAACATTAGATAGTTTGATTAAAACCCTATAAATCATGAATTTATGTTACTTAGAGAGAGAATATTCACTAAAAAAGTATACATCTTCGACCTGGTAAAGTCAAGCATACAGGAAAAAAGTAACCTATTCCAGAATGGGAGCTTCCTCATGAATATAAGCATCTTCTGTATAAATATCTACCACATTCTTATCCATAAACATACAGATTTATTTTCTTTTTCACAGTAATATTATGGGGGAAAGACAAGAATCACACCTTTTCTTCTCAAGGCCTGAAACAGATCAAGAGAACAGCACAGAGACTGAGGTTACAGTATGCAGACAAAGTATTGTAAAATAAGTGAACTATCCCTAGGCAAGCTAGAATGAGGACTGGAAACTGCAATGGCAGTAACAGGACGTGTCATATTGCTGTGCCTGCTTTTTCCCTTCATTTAAAGTAGTTTGTCTCTATGACATCTTAAAACACACACTATAGACATACCAAGAAATCAACCTAAGAAAACTGTTAAGTTGCACAAGTACGAAAACATACTAGAGGGCAGGGTAGAGAGAGGACAGAAAGGAATGCGTGTGCTTATTCATAAATTATTTGACCATAGGTTAATGATTGTTACATATTCATTACATATTACATGTGTAATTACATACGTAGCATATTACATAGATATTTTGCATTTTTAATAATATGTATCATATATATCTATTTTATATACAGTTTAAAAAAGGTGCAAAAAGCTTGCAAATGCTACCTAACAGGTGCAAACAAAAGTATTCAGAGATTTTCCAAGGCCTATGGTGTATTCAAACAGTACATTCAAGTATTTAAAATGTTTGTGTTTCTGTCCATTTCTTTGAAGCTGCATTACTGAAAGTAAGAGAAATGTAAAATAAATTTTTCAGATGTTAGTATATGCTGTGTTGGCAGTAACTCCAGTGTTCTCAGAGTTCATTTTTTATTTCAGTGGCCAAATGGACTTTTTAAGAGCTCAAAGAAGAAAACTACAAGCAGACAACTCCATACTTGGAGTACAACAGAGAATAAAGACAGGCTTTTTGTATTTTAAGAAACAGAGACCTCTATGAAGGAACCTAATTACTTTCCCCCAAAAAAGAGTAACTGAATGATCTGGAAAATGAGAAATCTTTGAAAATATTTTTTGTTCCATCCATATCAGGCGTTAGAACACAGGTTGAATTTAACAATACATCACTGATGAGTTTCATTATCATGATTCATAAGAAATAGTTATTACCAGAAGAAAAAAAGTTTGTCTCAACAATTTCTTGAAACAAAAATGCTCATTTAAAGGTATGTTTGGTGGGAAAAAAAAGGAAATCTGAGACAGTTATCTTTCTGAATTTAATTTCCTCTTCCTCGACCTCTCTCTGTGTGAAGTGGGGTTACAAGCCTATGCTTTTAAAGGAAGTTTACAAGTGAGATAGCCACCCACTTCCCTTTGAAATTCAGTGATAGTTTATACAACTGCTTTCCTGCCCCCTTAAGAGATTCTCAGCATAAAGAGCTTTGAAATTGTGAGTGTCAGAATCAGTTAGAAAAACCTTTGTGAAGATAAGGTGCAAACTGGTTTGTTAATGAAAATATTATTTTCATTTATGACATTGTGCTGAAATATTATTTTAAATAGATGTATGTAATCATACAATGGCATCTTTACCGTATAGAAGAATCTTTTGCATTAGGCACTCTTATTGTGTCACTTTTATTAATTAATTAATATAATTTCATTCCTTCATTCTGAGTCACAGTTGAGCAACTACAATTGCATAAACTTTTGTTTAGCCATTAACCGTCACTAGGGAAGACACAGTTTCCATAATTAAACCAAATGACTCTACAATAAAGCATCTATGAAACCCTTACATAATATTAGGTGTTTGGTTGGTTTTTTTTTTCTTTGTTTGGTTGAGTTTTTTATTAGTTTGGGACTTTTTTACATCTTGGAATGAAGCTATGCACAGGAAAAAAAAATATTAATTTTAAGTAATGAAGCATTCATATATTTTTGAACCATTTCATTTATATTTTTAATTTTCCAGACACAAGAGGATTTTTGGAGATGGTTGTTTCTATGACATATAATATTGTGGGAGGAGGCCCAACCAACGAAGGAGTAAAAGAAGAGGGCTTCCATGAATGGATACAGTGCCACACGCTTT
>JAWWTY010000123.1:32770772-32908212 GCA_035222235.1 Margarornis squamiger
CAATAAACGTTCCACTCTGTTCTCACCCTTCCTCGAGTGCGGACCGTTTCCTTTCTTCCCTCGGCGGACCGTGGCATAATATCATATTGAGATCCAGCATGCTAAAAATTGTAATTTTTGGTGAAATTCTGCTCTAACCAAAATCAAATTGGGTATTTCTTTGACTTCAGTAACACCACTCAATTCTTTTAAAATTTTTTAAAAATTGAAATTTGCTTATTTTTAGGATATTTTAAGAACAGTATTTTGGCCTATATCAGGGATTACATATAGCAAAACCACAGACAGGATATTCATGTATCCTGGCAAAACAGGTATATCTGAGTGATCCTTTTTTTTTTTTTTAAAATTATATTGCATGATTTGAGATGCTTGCAATACCACATAGCCAAGGAGTGACTTCTGTGGCCTGGATAATGCTGCACTGTACTTTGCTTAATATTCCCTCAAGGAACTCAGCTGTTCTCTAAGATTGGGGTGAAGGGAAGGGTCTCTTATTTCCCTGACTTCTAATTTCTCTGCTTATGTGATCTGTTTATCCCTTTCTGACAGAGGGCACATTTTCTCTGCTTTCTTTGTCCTCCAGGTCTGTGTAGCAGACAGTTTTCACCGGAGACCCAAACCAGACTCCTTACAGGGCTCACCTCTGCAGCACCTTTCTGCTTGGGCTCATACCAGACAATTTAGTTTGTGTAGAGGGAGAGCCCAAGAACCCTAATTGTCACAAGACCAATTTTCTCCCGAAAAAAAATCATACCTGTATGCTATGTGGTTACTGGCTCTAAAATGCCAGTGTTTTTCCAAAAACAGGTAAAATTGTCATTCTGTTGTCATTAAAGAATGTCTTAATAAACATTAAGGATTTTTTTTTATTTTTTTTTTTTTTTTTTTTTTTTTTTTTTTTTTTTTTTTTTAGTTCAAAAATGTCTCTAAAGGACAATAAGTAACAGGCTTGGTGTTGGTTGATGAGGATTGCCAACACTAGAAGTGGGCCAGATCATTCACAGGACAAATGTTAACTAACTTCCTGTGCAGAAGGAACAGAGTAAAAGAGATGGGCAAGTTTGTGGGGTTTTTTGCTAGGCAAGTTACTGATTTTAGAAATGTGGTGGCAACAGAAACTTTCCTTTGGGAGATATACAGCATCAGAGACACACAGTTTAAAAATAGCAGTAATAAGACTAAGTATTTTGTAACCTTTTCAAAGTAACCATTTTCAAGCACAAAACACATGAGGCTCACATTCTCATCACACTCATTTATGAGAGTTTTGAAACTAATTTCAAGATTAATCAGCCACCTGCTTGGAAACAGGCAATTTTAAATTGACATTCAAGGGAATAAATATTTGCCTGTGACATGACATCACTAATAAATTCTTTAGCACTGTTACCCCAAACTGAGTTTTACTGTCAACATCTTATTCCAAACTGATCAGGATAACTATAGGAAAAAGTTGCAACCATTATAAATATTGAAATGTTGGACTTCCAAGTCTCAAGATGACTCCTGATTATCCCTGAGAGTGAGGTAATTTTCCTCTTACATAAAAAAAAAAAAAAAAAAAAAACCACAAAACCCTGCCCCAAATGAGGAAAATAAATTAGGCTCAAAATTCTAACTCAGTTAAAAAAACAGAAATTAAAATTGGCTCATGTTTGGAGCAAACTATCAGAAAATTATTGGATTAGTCATCCTTTGAAGTCATGGGTAGCTATGGAAACTATAATGTAAAATGTAATTTACAGAAAGGTGCCTGATCCTGTGTTTTTGTTTACATATTCATAAGATATTTGACAGTACAAGAAAACAGACAATGTCTCTGACACACCAACACAGACTAGATAATCTAATAGTACATTCTGTCCTTCCATTTTTGAAAAAGTGTTGATATATTATTTTGTGGGGGATTTCTTTGGGTTTTTTGTTGTTGTGGGGTATTTTTGTTGTTGTTTTGGTTTGGTTTTTTTTAGAATGAAGATGGAAATCCAAGAAAATATTTATTTACTACAAGTCACTGTGAGTTGGTTTTGACTTAAATTTTCTTTTTCTTTTAAACAAGCCAAACTAATGCTATTGCAACAAAAGCAGTATATACTAAAAATAGAATAATAATTAGAGTTATTTATATGTAATACATGCTATTAGCTTTTTTTTAATCACCTGCCAGGAAGTGTTTAGCCCTAACTTGAGAAAAAATTGATTAATTTTACAAAACTAAAAGTGAATTCAAACTAAAAACTGTTGTAACTGGCAGCAATGCTATAACAATATTTTTTTTATCACAGAAGTTCCAGAAAACATGAACCACAAGGCATTTTCTTCCATACAAGAAAATTATATGAACACTTTGATAAGCTTTCATACATGCTAAAAGATGCATACTAAATGCACTACTAAAAATAAGCTAATAAACCCCACAAACCATCCCATAGAGTATGCAGGTTGAATTTCTTTTGACTCTAACATCAAAATAAAAATAAAAACTGGAAGTAAGTAATCCAAACTCTGCTGCAGAATCAGAGCAGTCTTAGAGCTCGACTAGCACTTGGGAGTCCTGTCTGGGTCCTGTTCTGCATGTTTGCTCCTGTGACTTAAAAGCAAAGGTAAATACTTAAAGAAGATATTTTATATCTTTTCTATTCCTCTTGCATCAGTAAATTGTAGCAGTACAACAGGGCTCACTCTTGCCTCTTTCCCATCCTGAGAAATTTCACAAGCTGAATCTTCTCATGTGTAATTTGGAGGGTTTGTATCAAGGTTTTTTTGGCTATATGTTTTTTTGTTTAGTTAGCATTAATCTGTGCTTAAAACTTGTTTTGATCCTTGTAATGGAATCTCACCTGTTACAATAATTTTTAATATGCATGGGTGAGTAAGAAAGCAAATGGACGATGTGATGCTTTAATGAGAATGTTTGGTGTCATAGAGCTTAATGGAGAAAATGGATTATACCACCAATAGTTGTTGGATTGGATCTGAAGTCTGTGCAAATAAAATAATAATTGCTGGTGAAGGAGTGTATGACAGTGTAAATAGGTTTTTAGACAGTTTCTAAATAGTATAGATTTAAATTACAAAATATTTTAAAGGAAGCACTAAAATATCAAAATAGCTAAGTAGTGTAGTAGTTTATGAGCTTATACTATTGGTAGAAAAATGAAAAAGCTAAATTATTGCTATGAAGTAGTTACAGAACTTTATAAAAACAATACAACAACTTCATCCCATGGTTTTCTTCAAAAGATAAAATCAGTATTCTAGCTTTAATAACGGTTATCAACAAAGAGAAGGGAGAATAGTTCTGGTTGGGTTTTGTGGTTTTTTGTTTTGTTTTGTTTTTTTTTTTTTCAGTTTTGGCAGCGCAGAATTTGACAGTCAACTTTTGGTATAGATATTGCACTTGTTTGTATAAAGAGAAAATATGGTCTTTACAAACTTATTTTCTTTCTATTAAACAGAAAAAGTGGCAGCAAATGGGAGTGTAGAATGGACCTTCAGATGACCAACCATAATACAGCTACAGCAGTGTGCTATGAAAATTTTTTGCATAACCTTTTTTTAACATTGGGTTTGGTTTGTTGGTGTTTTTTTTTTTTTTGTTTGTTTGTTTGTTTTTTGTCCCCATCTCTGAAACTTGTGGCAGAGCCTGGAAAGGACTATATATTTAAAAAATAAAACCAAGATACTATTTTTCTTTTTTGGATTTTACTCAAATAAGGGAAAATTTTGCACTTTCTTTTTGTTTTCTCAGCTGAATTCATGTTTGTTACCAGCATGCAGTAGTTACTCAAGAGCAGTATAAACCATGATGATGGAATCAAATTGTGACCTGCCTACAGAAATTGTGCGAGTAGTCACATCAACCTTGCTTGCCCTACAGCAAATGAGAATAAATTCCTGTCTCCCTGTATTTTCCTTAATTACATTTTTTCCTCTTATCTTTTCCCTAGCTGACACATTGAATTTTAAAACAATATACCTTTTGAAAAAACCATAGTAACTTTTTTGTTTTGCTTTTCCCCCATAGTACATTCTTATTTTGGAGTTAGCTAAAAATAAACATATAGAAATTAATTTCGGGGGGGGGGGGCGGGGAGGGGAGTGGAGGGGAAGGAAGGAAGTATTTATTAATCTTTATGATTGTTGTTTGTTTTTTTCTAAACAAATCCATGACATATGTCCTGACATCATAATTATAGTGATAGTAGGGATAAAGTAAGAACATACTTGTAGAAAGACTAAATTATTAACATTGGGTTTTATATGTAAGATTAAAGCTCTATAGACAACTGTTAGCTAGTAGTAAATTATGCTACTACATACACAGTATGTATATAAAGTGTTAGGGCAATGGTAAAATGAATACTATGTCACATAGTGAAGAATAAAATGAACTCTAAGTTACATGTAAGGTCAAATAGTATGGTAGCTGGTGATAGACACAAGCCATTTTGATAACATATAAATAAATATAATTAGAGCAATTGTGTTACTATCAAAATTGAACTACTTCACTAAAAAATAGGCCCTGAAAGACATAATTTGTTTCCAGTTGTAGAGACTATGAAGTAACTAGAAAGGATTTCCTGTGGCACAGGCCAGTACCCTGTTTCCTATCATCTATTTAGTCAAATTCTTAATAGACTAAAATTAATTATTTTACACATAATGTTCTATCATTGATCATAACCTATATCTCTAAAGTGTGCAGGATATTTAAATGATAAAAAAATTAATCTTGAGTTGTAAATAGAAAAGGAAATAAAATTCAGCCAGTCTCCTCTAAAAAAGGAGATGCAAGAAGCTTCAGAGCAAATACTTTGGCATTTGTTTGCTTTTCGTTTCTCCTGTTTTTTGTCTTTTTTTTTTCAAATGGAAGACCTCTCCTCCTCTTAAAACACTAGGTTGAGATGAGGTGCAAGAGTGCAAGATTCTGTTATTAAATTTTTTCTACCTTTAGATATGAATAAGGATTTATCTTTATAGTCTCTAAGTATTCATTTGTTTTATGGGCTTGCTTTTCTTCTGTGACTGAAGTTTTAAGCACAGTGAAAAATTAAACATCGGGAATTTATCCCATTGCACATTTTGAAGATTGATGAAACTCTATCCACCTTGAATGACATACTGAATACATGAAACTGTGGACGTGGGACCTATGAAGTGAAACAGTAAAGTTATTTGTGATTTATAAGCTCCTGCAGGCTTTACATCAAAACAACAGGAAGGGTTTTCCTATGCTCTAGAATGAATTCTGCTTCTTAGCAAACAGGAAAAAAAACCCTAAAAATGAAAGTTGATTTAAAGGCTGTAATCTTCCTGCAGGTGAAAGCACACCCCTAATGCTACTTACTCTAAATGAGACCCTCAGTTTTATTCCTAGCACCAAGCATTTCTTGGCTTCTGAAGGATTTATAACTCTCTAGCCTGAGTTTCCAGCAAACACTTCTCTTCCTCAAAAGATGAGATCAATGGCCTTAAACTTTTAAAGGTGTAGTCTTCCATAAGTCTGAAATTTCAAGTTATATTCTGGGAAATTACAGTAGATATAGCCTGCCATGAACTGAGCTGCAATTACACGTTTAGGCAGCTACCCAGAAAGTTCTCTCAGACATAAAGTAGAAAAAAATCACTTATTACTAATCTACTGATCTATATACACTCATATATATCTAACTACATCTTTTCTTCATTTAACATAAGATGATGTGCATTGAATGCAGGTGATGTTGGAATGCAAACATAGCAACATTCCATCACAGGATAACAAGAGAATGGTATTGAAGCAACACCACACTGGCCAGTATAAAGGCCTTCACAAAACCAATATGGGGAAAGGCTCCTCCTGTGACTGCACTGCCTTCCTGGGAAACCTCTGCAGAATCCTCAGGCGCATCAAGGCAGAATTGCCTATCCCAGGCCATTCTGAGACTGCACTAACAGATACACCTATTTTGTCAGTCAAAAAGGAAGATACATAAGGATGTAATCTACAATAAATACATCCACATAAATATATGGAATAAGCTATATTCAGATGCCCCTGTGCAAATAAAGACATTCTTTTCCTACAACTTTTCAACATTTCTTCCAGCTCCCTTTCCTCCTTGTGCTGAGAATAACTTCAAAATAATAGGTGAATGATTACATTTTATCATCTACCCAGAAAGCAGCAGATGTCCATTTTTAAATTGTTTTTTAGTTTTGGTTTTGATTTTTTGGTTTGTTGGTTTTGGGTTTTTTTTTGTTTTGTTTTGGGTTTTTTTTTGGGGGGGGGGCAGGGTTGGGGTTTTTTTTGTTTGTTTGTTTTTGGTTTTTTTACAGGTGTCTGAACTTTGGGAAGACCATTCACATGATTCCACTGGAACTTGGGAGAAGTCAGATAAAGTTACTTAACTTGGCAGCTGGTTTCCACATACTCAATATGAAAACTAATTTGAGAGAGATTTCAGGGAAAGCCCAAGGCTGTGTTACCACTCTGTGGTGCAGAGAAGACTGCTTAGAACATTTGGGCAGAGTCTGGGCACTCAGAAAAGAGGTCATCTCCACAATTTCAAAGCTGCCAGTATCCAGCTTTCTGCAATGGCAAATGCCAGAGCAAATTCTATTTGACACTGGCAAAAGATATCTTTATGTCATTACTTTTATTTTTTCAGTGGTAGTAATAGTGAGGGTTCTTCCTTGTCAGAAGATTTTTGGTCAAGTCTTGAACTATGTCTTAACTAAGAGAACTGAACTCTAGGCAGGGCTGTAATTATATTACAGAAATCTCACTTGCTGAAAACTTAAACCAGCTCCTTCACACACCACAGCCCCTAGGGCAGTATCATCTGCTCTAGTGTGACGGGAGCATTTATTTCATGATCACCATATTTCAGTTAGGCACTAGAATCACTGACATCTACTAAAATAAATGATAGAGGTTTGTTTTTTTTTATTATTCTCTCTATTTATGTAAACAGAATGGTTACACAATTTTCTACTGCTCTACTTAAAATGTAGAGATGCATAATAGGCAAAGATGACCAAGAAAATTTAGTTTCATGGAAAACTTCATCTTTTTAATTTTTTTCCCTCTTACCCAGAGATGAAAGGTAAATCTGCACGTATACATATAACACAACAGGATATTCCAAACACATAATTCTGGATGTTTCGTTTTTTTCTAGAGGAAAAACAAACCTTTATCAGGCAAAAAAACTACTTTGATAATATAGACAAAACAGGCAAGCATTCTAGACCAACCCTTCAAACTACTATTAAATAGGTACTTCTGTAAGTAGTAATGTTTCAGAACCTGGGTACAGGTGCTCAGAGCTGCAGCAAACCCCCTTGCAGATACATCAGTGTAGTTCCACCACACAGAGGATTAGTCTCAGGGACAGCGGGAGTGGGGTACAGTCACCCATCTGCTCTTAGTGTTCTCATCACTGCCAAGAGGTGAAACACTAGTCCTATGGAGTCAGACTGGCAGCACAGAGGCAAAAGCAGCTGTAGAGTTATCCTCACTGCTTACTGCTATGGAAAACCCAATTGCTTTGGGTAGTTCAGTGCTAGGACAGACACATTCCTCCTCTTTCAGTACTAAATGGTTATGGCAGTGGCCTTCTACATTCTGGAAGGAAGTTTTGAGTGAGTTAGAAAACACAGATATCCATTTTTGCAATCTTACAAAATCTGTGTTCATATACTCCTTAGAGAAACTCTACACATATTGGAAGAACATAGTTTGGACAGGTTTATTGCTCATTCCATTTTGTTTAGCTGTCCACAACTGATACAATCTTTCTAACAATTACTTTTCTTAGCGGAAATATACCTGCAAGATCAACAAGTTGTGGCATTTAGGAATCATCTTAGAAACCAGGATTAAACATTTCAGAGATTTTGAAAACATAACAACTGATATGTTTTTTCCTGAGTGATTGAAACACTCTGGAGTAAGGAGGCAACTGATGCTAATTCCTTATACTGTTGTTTCAGATTTTGGCATTACTTTACTGCAGCTAGAACTGTTAATTAAATCCATTCAAGTGAAACATACTCTAGTAATCACTGACTTAATTTACTGAGCATTTCACATTTTAAATTATTAAAGATGAAAGGTACAAAAAAGAACCATTGACCAAGCACGCTTTGTTTTTCACATTATAACTTGTCTAGATTTCTTATAAAGGAGAAATCTAAATCAACTTGTCCACTATGACATGAATATGTTTCTTTTGTAATGTCAGAGATACTAATCATGCCCAAAATCATCCTACTAACTATTCTTTTCGGTGTCAAAAATATATTCAGTCATTTGTTGATACAGTCTCATCTTCCCAAAGAACATCTCTATGTAAAGCCTTTCCCCCCACCCCCCGGCCTTTTTCTACCTGTGAGAATGTCACACATTCTCATGGATAAGATATTTCCTTGTTCTTCCTCTAGATGAAAAGTCTTATTATTCAGGATGCTAGGTTACCCCTGTTCACATTAAATACCACTGCTTGGAGCCAACAAGCCCTATAAAGCTCAAATAGATCCTATTAACTCTCTATTGCACCACCACCAGGGCAGGAAGAAATTATAGTTATTTCCAGTGATTCTGGGTAAAATATAAAGGAAACTTTACTGTAATGTAGCTGACAACACAATGTTCTGTATTGTGACATGGCCACATAGTGCCAACTGAAAATGTCCCTTAAATGTCAGTGATAGTTTTCTGACATCTGAAAACTTCTGGAAAATGTTGGACTAAGGTTCCTAGATACAGGGGGGAAAAAAATAGTCCCATTAATGTATCCAGAGCAGTCCTGATGAAGCAACAGGCACCTCCAAGCAGCTGTCAGTTCCCAGAGGTCTGCCTTGAGAGCAGACAGATCACAGCCCAAGGAAAGTAACACAGGTAGTTTTCCAAAACTCTAGTTTATACACTAAGAAGAAAAGCAAACTGTGGCTCATGAAACATGAGAGTGACATCCACCTACGGAATATCAACATGCCAAATTGCACAATTATTTATGTTGATGAACAGAAGAAAACGCAAGGCTCTGAAAACCTGTTTCAGCTCTTAGACTTTGATACGCTCAATCATGTAGCAGCCAACCTAATTAATTAAAATATATTATTAGACCAATTTTAAAGAATAATTGAATGGTTTCATAGGTTATTAATGTTACATTGCAGTTTTTATCATTGTAAGGAACTACTCTTAAAACCACATTATGGCAGTGTCATTAGGTTCAGGAGCTCAAGCAGTGTAGCACAGATAAAATCCCAGGATTTCTTGGAAGCTGTGTCTTTTCTATCTCCTTTTTAAACTGTTTTAACTGCATAAAGAGCTGTAGGAAAACACTTGCTATCTCTTTGCCTACTTCTTCCCAACAGTTATGTATCAAACATTATAGATAATGCATACCTAATGAGTATTTCACTCGCTCTGCTTGAGATCAGACAGAGCACAGTGAGTTTCACTGAGACTGATTAGTGTACATACAGAACATCACTGATAGAATAAAGTGTAAGCAATTACTGTTCTCTATAAAAACGCAACTACCTTTAACACATATATTCTGTGGAGAGAGGGAAAACTAATCCAGGATACTGCTATGACTTTGGGCCTATGCTTCAGCAGTCATTGTTAAATTCTTATTACAGTTATGCTAATAAAGGGATTTAATACTGCAAATGCATTTTGCTGCTTGCCATGGATTTTATCATACACCAACAATAATTTACTATAGAAGGAGCCTAGTATAAATCAATTTCAAGTTTTCTGAGAGCTATTGATTGCCTTCTCTCATTAGCTGCAAGTGAAAACTACTCAGTAAAGTATAACAAAATAATAAAGGAGATCATTGTTTTTAAATATAAAATTTATATCTTGCTTATCTGTGGAAGTGACTACAGAATGAAGTAAATCCTAGAGTAAATCCTCTCAGTCATGAACAGACCATATCCCTATTTTATCTAAAGATGTCTTAATCCCCAGAATTTCAGTGAAAGAGTGTCTCGGGTTCCGTTCCACAACAACAATGCTCTGGGGTACAGGTAAGCAGCTTGTTGTGGGGAATAGCATTCTTATGACATTCTGTGAACATACTCATTCTAAACCCTTTTTTGGAGAGATCCTTAATAGGACTTCGTATTGCCAGAAAGACTTCTAAATTCAATAACATTTGATGATGGGGGTCAGAAAGGAGTGGGGAAGCAAGAGGGTGACAAGAGGTTAAAAAGGACACAATGTTACTCCTACAGAAGGTAAACATGGGATGTTATTTACTGGGTGTTTAAATGACAAGAAACAAGTTCAGCAGAAATCCCAAATAATAGAAGTCCAGGATGCTAACAGAGCACTCTGAGGGTAAAAGCATACGTCAAGATGATTTATTTACTGGTCATTAAAGTAATGTAGTCTTTAGGGCTGTGTGAAAGTTGATTCACAGGATGTAAATGAGAGCAAGAACATATCCAATACGTTTGAAACAATTCACTATGAAGATAACAAAAGAAATAACAAGAACACAAGCTGAAGAGCCACAGTCCTTATAAGAATGTGAACCAAGAGAGAATTATTCTGGCATTATTCGCTGCAGTTAAGGATACAATACCTGACCAGTGCTAGTACTTCAACATCCACATGAGCCACCTCCTCCTCAGTAAAAGAAGCATGCTACTTTTTGATTTCCTACTTTCTATTTTTTATATATGATTTCTGAAATCATAGAATTTCAAAGAACAGCCTATTCATTTGTCTCATGTCTAACACAAGGAGACAGATATCAGAGCGTTAATTCATGGTAACAGTAACTGAAGCATGGTTGTAATCTAGGAACAAGTGGTTAGGGAGCAAGAAGGTAACAGGCAACAGAATAAAATCTTTTGTTGCACTTAAAAACAAAACAAAGAAAAAAGAGAAAAGACACCAATCCAAAAAAACCAAACGAATGACCCTAAAACCACAGCAGACTTTGCTTGAGTTTTCACTCATTTAAGTGGTTTCCTTTCTCTCTTCTTCTGACAGCTGAGTAAAAGTATAGGACCAGTTCTAGCGGAAGAAAGAATTTTCTTTAAAGTCTGCACAATCCAGGTTCTGAGATTGGTTATACTAATTACAATATAAATAAATGTTTCAAAAGCAAATGTTATATTGATATACTGCTGAATCTATAGAATGCCTGAAACCTACAAATTTTGACTTTTCTCTAACGAAGTATTTCGTGTTACACCAGATTGCATTTTTGATGATTAGGCATTTTGCTTTCTCAGGCTCTTCAGGCATACTGACAACACTTGACACAAGTTACTTGTAAACATTCTCATCTCTGCTATTAAAAAAAACCACCAAAAAACAAACTCAAAAAGCCCCCAACACTCTACATATACAAGCAAACAACCCCTGTATATCAACTACATCCTGATTATCCTCGTTATCTTCTATCTTTCATTTCTCAGAACCACATCATAATATTAGCATTAACATTGATTCACAAATTAAGTCTGTATTATCAGATTTCACCTCTCCATTTTAAGTATTTTCACCAAGTAAGATATACTCTATTTGAACATAGATTGGCCAAAACTTATTCTTCACATATGCTAATATTACTTCACATTTTGTATTACATTCTTAAAGTTAACTTTTAATTATTTTGACCCAGTGTTAATGATTACATTTCTGGGCCATGCTTATTTTTCTATCTGATACCATGTCAAAACATTTCCCCATCTGCCTGCTATAAGCAACTTCAGTGTTTCCTAAATTCAGTGCCTTCTGAATTCACAATTGGCTTAAAAAATGCCCTTTATTTGTTTAGTTCTTCCCTGTAGATATGGAATACATAAAAAAAAAATAAAAAATCCAGTATCTGAATATGATGAACTCCTCTTGATGGAAAAAAAAGCTTCTTTCACAGCTTGAATTCTTCAGCCACCTATTTTACATTGACTTCTTGTCAAAACTGATAATAAATAACAAAATTAATAAGATAGCTATGGACATTGGTGTTATTTCATAAGAACCAAACTAACTCCTATAACATGAAAGAGCAACTAATAAAATGTCACTTAAATCAAATAAATATAAGCCAACGGCCAGTCCTAGGAACAGTATACTAGTAATATAATAATATATTGCTCCCATCAGGCTTCATTACATTTCCTGGATTTATTTAATTCTATTCATGCCTAGCACAGCTCTCAGAAAAAACTATTAGACTATATCATCTAGCTTGTCACAAGAAGAAATACAAGTCATCAATTTCAATCTAAAACTAAACTGGAAAAAAAACCAAAAACAAACTAAATCACCTTTACCTACTATTTCAATGTGTTCATTCTTTGTTACTGTTAGAGTTTCTGTGACATCCATAAAATAATGCATAGCAAAACCAAGATCTCGGGAATGACCATAAAGCTTCTTAAGATATAAGCTGTGACTTTTGCTCAAAACACAGAGGAGGAAGAATGCAAGTTCAGGAAAACAAAGTTTGAAAAGAGCAAATAATTTCTTGTGAACATTTCAAACACTTAAAATATACATCCATATTTCTTCTCTTTCTAAAGGTCTTAACATGTGAGAAGTTTAAAATGCCACAGCAAGGAAGGAAGTAAGATCAGGATCCTGTTTCTTCCATTTGTGAGACAGGAGAAGGGAATGGTCTCAGTGACCATCACTGTAGGGAATTGTACCTTGCCCTCACACCTTCAAAAGTAAAATTGAATTTTACCCATTGATTTAATGTAAAATGCTGTGCAACAAAATCAATTTAGAACATAATAATCACAGGTAAAATGAACAGGCATCAGTTTCATGTATCATATTAAGGAATCCAATGAAAAAGGGATGGTACTCTTCCCCACCTTATCATAAAGTACTTTGGGTCTCTTTAAATGCATCTACAGCAAAACTGAATGAGAACATATTAAATAATGAACACACCTTTTTTTTTTTTTTTTTCTTTTTTTTAAAATAAAAACTAGAGAAAAAAAGAGCCATGAATAAAATGTTTTTCCCCCTCTAAATAAAAAGGAAACAGTTTT
Organism: Margarornis squamiger; assembly: GCA_035222235.1. Taxonomy (NCBI): domain Eukaryota; kingdom Metazoa; phylum Chordata; class Aves; order Passeriformes; family Furnariidae; genus Margarornis; species Margarornis squamiger. The sequence goes on from JAWWTY010000123.1 coordinate 32,783,802, forward strand.
TTAAAAATGGTACTGTATATGTTTTTCAACAAAGTTAGTTTTTTTAAAGTAGCTTTGTCTATGGCATATTGTTATTCTGAGACCTTAGCCATGATACTTTTTCAAATGAGTCTATAAATGAACAAAGACATTAACACCCATTCAATTTCAAACATAACACTAATTTAATTTTGTTGGTTGCAACAGCCTTGAGTCTCAAACCTGGTTACCAGAAAACAGATAAATTCCAAGAGCAGAATTTTACTGACTACATTGCATACTGAAGTGATTTGGTCAGCTTACATGCCAGCTAAGAATTTGACCATTTTAGTAACAACATTTTGATGAAAAATACATCACTAAGGACTAAGAACTAATTTTAATTTATATATATGATGAATTCACAATCTAAATATGTTGATCACTGCTATGTGTGGTTGCACTTTAGTAGAGAAATCAGAGGAAAAATGAATAATTGCCTTTTTTTTTTTTTAAATCTACTTACACCTTTTCCATGACTTTTTTTTTTTCATAAAAATACTCTTATTAATTTTTCAAGGTGACCAATTTTTGATCAACTGTAATAAAGTTGTTAATTAAAAATCAATTTCAACATGCAAGTCTTTGTAAACCTGTCAACTTATTTTACAACTAATCAGAAGTAATTTATTTTAAATCACTTCTGAAAAAATCAAGATTGGTATAGGAACATTGAAATGAGAACTAGCTACAAATACATTGTAATCCTCCTAAATAGTCAGCAGATTAGTACTGCAAAACAGTCGCTTAGGAGGGATTCAGCTGATTAAGAGATAACTGCACCACACCAGAGATGCCTAAACTTCATTTTCTGAGGAAAATTATCATCACTGACCTCAGACAGGATGGATTGCTTCTGGCTTGGACCTCACTCTCACTGCTGTTTATAGAGGTCTACATGACAAGCCTAATCTAGGTACCTGAATTGTACATGCACAACTTTATGGAAAGGGAAATATATCACTAGATTTCATTTATTCATTTTAATCATAGCACTTCTAAGGCAAAAAAACTTCAGCTAGGTGTCTCATTTTTTATTAATTGCTCTAGATTCTGTAGGAAAATCCTTCAGATCCTCTATAAGACTCGCTTCTCCAGATAAGGTGGAATCAAAGTCTAAAGTTATCTGAAACCAATTACTCACAAGGCCTTCAGAAACAGAAGATTTCTGGAGTAACCTAATTGAAACTTGCCAGTTTTCAATTATCCTAAATCATTGCCTGTGTTTTCAGCTCTATGCAACTACAGCCCCTTAACCCCTTTTTAAATCTTATCCTTCCTACTTGAAGTCAAACATATTTTCCTGTATTTTGTGTTACATGTTCACTAAGTTGTGCTGGTTAATAACAATACCACAGCTACAATGTTTTTTTTCCTGAATCACATCAACAATTGAAGCCCCAGACCCCAGAAGTTCTAAGCAATTTCAGCATAAGAACTCATTGTGAAGGAGCAGTTCCAGTATGCTCCTGGGAGCAAGAACCTCTTTGAAGTATGAGGCCTCAGAAATCTCTCCTGTTTCCTGAATATATTCCATTTTAGTATTTGAACATATTAGTCACAATGCTTTTATTTATTTTACTATTTATATGCCCTTTGCCTTATGCTCTGCAAATAGTAGTTTCTAGTAAAAATAACTGGTGTACAAAAGAGTAAAGTTTTCTGCTTTTGACTGTACACTAAGTTAGAGGGCTTTAATTTATTTTCTGAGAATTGTAACATTTGGGTTTTTATCTGAGCAAAATGAGGAATAAGATCTAGATTTCAGCTTGGATTCAGCCAAATCCTAGACCTGATTTCTGCCAAATATTTCCAGTATTTCACTTCTCTCTCTTTCATTCACACATAGTTGAAAAAACATTCCTGTCTATAGAGGCCAAGCTTTACTGGGACCTGAAACTTCCTCTTTGCAAAAACTTTTCCAACTTGCCTGTCAGTGTTCATTTATCTGAGAATGTTTTGAGTTACTTCTTTTGTTAAACACAGACTTCTTGACATATTTTTCCTTCACCTAGGTAGTAAAATGCTATAACTGGGAACACAAGCTTGAGATTCACCCCTTCACTGCCAAGTCAAAGTATGCACCACTTTTGGAAAGGTGAGATTAACACATGCAATTGCATGACAACAAACAAATCACCTATGTGATTGATGTGTATTCCAGCTTCACTTGCCCAGAGCAAATTAAGCTATAGGAACTGTCAGTGGCTTTATAAGTAACTTTCTTTCTCACCTCCTGAAGTACCAGATTTTATTTAGACACAGACTGCATAAGAAAAAGAAATTATAGCGCCTTACCTATTTTTTAAAATTGGGGTCAAGCGTCTTTTCAGTTACATTTGCTCTCATGCACGATTATGATCTCTCAGCAAAGACAGATAGCAGACTAATGAATCGCCAAAGAGTTTGGATGGAAATTTGAAGTTCAGAGTTTTCATTTTACTAACTGTAGCCTGAAGCAATAATAAATAATTTTCAAACAATGCAGTGAACAAAAGGTAAGTACAAATATCACCAGGATCGATAGCCTGGGCATTTTATCCTTGTACTATAATTACTACCATAGTTTATCTAGAAAAAAGTTTAATGACTTCAAAAGACCAGAACAATTGAATAGAATACTTAAGCTAAAAAACAAGTTGTATTTCCCCTCTAAAAGCAAAACAAAAAAACAAACACAAAAAGTAAGTACACCAAAAACTACAGATTTTTGGTTGAAATTGAAAATTAGTTCCTTGGATACTAAATATTTGCTCCAAAAGATCTTGCTTATGTTCATTATTGTTGCATTTACCTTTGTATTTGATGCTGAAACTTATAGAATTCCACAATAACTTTTTTTTTTTTTTTGGCTAATGAAATTCCAGAGACAAAGCCCTTTTATTATTCTCATAGTAGCTCTGGCTTGTGCTGCACCACTGCACTTCAATCCTGACCTATAAAAATGGTCTCTTCTAGAGATAAGAGTAACTGAGTCTGCATTCTCAGTGAAGTAAAACTGGTGGTTGTTCCAAAAATTTTACTTACATTATTAACAAAGCATATTTCAACTATAAACTATGTTTGCTTGAAATATGTCATTTTGAGGACATTATTAAATGAAAATGCTTACATTTTCTCTGGTTAGAATATTTGGAAAGTAAACAATGTAACTGGTTAAGGTACACTGTTAACTTACATTTTGAGTAACAATGGATTTCATATTTGTAAGGGTTTCAAAGTGAGTTTAACTTCATTGTGTGTAGTTGTTATTCATTACTTAGAATAATTTTCACAGTGAATTATATCATTCTTATCCCCACTGGAGTAACTACTTTTTTGTCACAATGCCAACTTCAGAAACCTGATTTATATTAAACAAAACCCTCAAGGCAATAAGCTAACAAAGTAGTTCTCATGTAAACAAAACTCAGCTATGAGAACAATTTATTGAAGCCTGGTTTATGCTAATCAGCTGTACTGAACTCCCTGTGCAAGAAAAGAGAGATGATTGTTAACTTGAGCAAGGCTAATACTCAACATACAGGTAAAATAATCTTATGTAAATTCCTTACAGGCATGAGAACTAAACCCACTGATCTACCTATTTCTAACCATCAATGAAAGGCCATAATCTCAATTTAAGAAAAAGTGCTTCACAAGAGCTTGTCCCAAATTCAATTCAATATGACAGTAATAGAAATGAGCAAGTAAAAACATAACAACAAGCTACTGGAGCAAAGTTAAGACGAAACAAAATTTAAAAGATTGTGAAGGTTAAAGTGCTACGATTATAGTATATCATAAGAAAGGGAAATTCACTTCTGGATCTTTCAAAATAAAGGAACAACTTGAATGAGTGACTGACTGAAGTTCAGTTATTTTTGAGATATATATGTTTTTCCCCTTCCCTGTGTTACACAAAAGGGAACCATCTCCCAAATGGTTTATTAAAACTGAACTAACCCTCCCATAGGTGGGAAAACACATTGCTTTACTTCCCAGACTACAGTGCTGCAGCACCAGCGTGGGTAGTTCCTTACTATGTTCCTCTGTTCCAGACATATTTACTTTTGCATTTGTGATTTAAATTGCTGTGAGGTGGCAAAATTACTTAAATAGCTAGGGTTGTGAGTTGTAATCTGACTTATTCCAAGCTGTCTATTATTTTCTCTCCCAATGACTTTCTAATTGGTTGCCGGTAATTTTTCACTACATAGTGATTTATATCTGTTTGGTTTTTCCATACACATCCCATTTACTTCCTAGATTTCTTTCTGAAGCTGAAAGTCAGACTGCTCTCTGTCCATATTTTGTTTACTTTTCTATCTGCTGTGATAGCTGATAGATGTTTGTATTAAAACCGGAACTAGATCTTTGATTCCAGTAGCTCTTTTTATTTTTGACATTATTAGAAGAGATTATAAACGTAGAGCTGGGAGGAAAAGAACCTTCAGGACATAGGAGATGATAGGTAAGAAAGTGTGTAGGAATGACACATGGTTGTTTCATTCACAAAGACTCCATTGAGAGGGGCTGACACTCTGCAGGGACACAGGAGGGGAGAGTGTAGCTGCAGCAGGCCCTGCACAGGCTGAGCATGCACAATACAGGGCACAAATCCGGCTGAAGGAGAGAGCCAAAGCCCCCCTAGCTGCTGAGTACTGCCATATTTATGATCTCAGCCATGTAAACTTGTTTTCACCTCTATAGACAGCACACAGGATTAATTTCTAAAGAGCTTTCTACACTGTGATTTTGTTGTTTCCAAAGACCAAGTCTTTGCAAAATATGTTTAAAGCTTTTAAAATTTTTGCCAACCTTTTATATGCTATTTCCAAGAAACTATTGACGATGAATTAGAAAATTTGAGAGAAATTAAAAGCATTTCTATTAAGAGCATCAAGTCCAAAAGTAAATATTTTTCAATCTTTAGAATTAAAAATTAACATTTTTACATTTTTTCAAATTGTTCTAAGCAATACAGTCCTCACAGAACACAAAAATTAGAGCTATCATCAATCATTTACACAAAGAAATAAGTCATACCAGCAAATTCCATTGCCATCCAAAATTTGAAAACTCAAGAAAAAAATTCTTGTTCCACAACAATTAAAGTTTCTGATAGCAAAACTTTTTTTTTTTTTTGAATGAAACAATATCTAATTCTGAAAAGAGTAATGTAATTAACAAGATTTTGAAGTTAATATGGAACATTTCACACACCCTAAATGGCATTTTCATTTATCACTCATGTATATCTATCTTATCTGAATGGCAATAGTTGATTATGTGTAGTAGAAAAGGTAGAGCTCATTAAAAAAGTATGTAAAGAAAGAGTTCTACACTGTACTGTATCCCAAGAGAGCCTACGGCTTTAACTTTTTCATTGTGTTTCACTTAGTTACTGGAAAAGATAAGCCAATACTTTCCGGAGATGTCAATCTATTCACACAGGTCCCTCATGAAAAACACTCATTTATTTTATAACTCGTGTCTGAAGAGATGATTGCTGAGGTTGAAAGCTACTGGTATATCACTGAAGTCTGCTAAATGATCTGTATCAGAAGATTTCAAATTGCCACATGCTTTGCTTTAAGAATATCTTTTTAGTTTTGAAAATTTCTGGGGTTTTGATCGTTTCACAGCAGTAACACATCAGCTCACATAGTTTGTGTGAGCCCTGTGTCCTTTATAACACCACCAATGCTTTCATCCTAGCTCTTCACAGGAGCATGTAGCATCCTGAGGGAGGAAAACCACTGTTATTACTCATATTTTCAAAGTTATTCCTGCATGGTAAATATTGATAAAAAGTTGTGCATCAATGCATTCCAGTTAGAGATTGCTAAACCACTGAAGATGCACAAAACTTCTGGATCAGTGTGATTATACAATATCTAGAAATTTTAAATCCTAATTGTTTCAGAAACCAGCCATCTTATCTGGCTCCAGCATAGCCCCCCACGTTGTGCTCTTTTTTCTTTCTTTTTTTCTTGATCAATGTAAGGTCTTTGCCAGATAGATTTTTATTTTAAGCAGCCCTTAATGAAAATATGCCTTCTTTATGGAAGATCTACCACACATTCAAAAGCCACTTTCCCACTAATTTGTACACCTTGTGTCTTTCTTAAACACTTCTGCAAGAGAAAAACAAAAGTATGCACAAGGTGTCTAAAGGTCATAATCTCAATCTGAACCTCATTTTGCTATTTTCTTTCTTAATTCTCTAACAGGATCATCTGAGAAATTTAAATTCTGATGTTTACCTTGATTGAGAAATTATATCTAAAGTATTTCACTACAAACATAATCATGCTTTTACAGACATATGTGAAGAAGTAATTCAGAATCATACATTAGTGATTTTATGAAACATACATAACAGGCTGAGGAATGGAGTTACGTGTAGGAATGTTCTTCAATTCTGTATTGTTCTTGAGGATTGTAACATTAAGTTTTATTGCTAATATAATTGTTTATCATCTTTATTAGGAAATTCATTTCAGTATTTTCATTGGTTTTGAAAGAAATATCACAGTCCAATGATACGGAAAACAAAATAAGATCACCAATAGATTTGCCACCAGTAACTGTATTGATAAAAGTATACTTGTATACTACTACTCTGGAAACTCGTGCAGTAAAGCAAGACATAATTTTAATTAATTCCCCTTTTAAAGGCTGCAGGAAGCTTTACTAGATCGGACTAGGAAACAAGAACTAAACTGAGAGCCACAGAGAAAGAACTCAAGACTTGACTGTTCATCCCCTGCCTCTGATTTTGAAATTAAAAGGGTTTCATGGAATGCAAGAATTGCTGAAGAGTCCTTTCCAAGAATACCTTTGGGCAAGTTCACTCAAAAACATGTTGAGTGCTTCTATTATATTATCTACCTGTATTCACTAAAGGTACATTAACACTCTCCATATTTTATTACTTTCATTTTTCTTCCTCCAAGTCCAGAACACCTAAAAGATAAGTTAACATGGGAAAAATACAGCTAAATCTTGCATTTTGCTTCTTACAAAATACTAGCTTTGTACAGATTGTCAGAAAACGTATGGATACAGTACTTATTTCACAAAAAAGCTCTCCAACAAAACTACCACCTGCCAAAAAAAACATAAAACAAACTAAACCAAAAAGATCAGAACAGAAACTGTACACAAGTCCACCACCACCACCACAAAAACAAAATCAAGTAGATCTTTTTTCACTGAAATAACGAAAATCACCCCTATGGAATTCATAGTACCCGAAAGGCCTTGTTGTAATAAAGCATACACTTGGATGATAAAGTTATTGTGCTTCATTTATTAAGCAGGTAACAAGAATAGAAAGCTATGCATTCTTAATCTGAGGCAGACAATTTTCTTCAATACCACATAACCTTAACTGAAAATAAAATGATCTTTAAAAATGAGTATGTGGCTTCTACTCTCTTCACAAACCATATTTTATGGTTACTCAGAGGTTTTTTTCTACACAAGCAATTGAAAGATATACATCATAAATTTTTATGATTACATGGAGAAGTAGGTAATATTCCAAGATGGTAATAATTTTATAAGTTCTAGAGAAATTAATGGCAAATAGATTACCAGTGCAGCTACCTTTTAGAAATACCTTTCAATAACATTAATCATTCTAAAGGACTTTGATTCAAATACTTATGTACAGAAGTCCTCTTTCACACAGAATATTCATTGCTCAATGCCAAACCCTGCCTCTTGTTTGCTGCTGTTGGACATTTTCCATTTCTTACCTCTATAATTTTTGGGCAGTTGGTCTAACTTAGAAGTTAGAAGAACTATCATGGGAATTTAACCAACAAAGACAGGAGTTTCTATGGTACTAGTATGTATCAGATACATAGAAGATTATTCAAAGATACAGTCCTAATATTTGGCCATGAAGAGCCTTCCTCATGAAAGTGAAAATCAGTTGTTGGCTATGTCATTGCTGTGGAATTTTCTGGATGAATGAGTTACAAATCTGTACTGACGTGATCACACTCACATTCACACACCAATTCTATCTATGACATCCTGCATGTAGTCATAAATATGTACCACATATTCAAGTGGCCTGCAATAGTATCATAATTGAGAAGCAATTATGAGATATCTTGACACTGTGCTTAACTTTCTGATACCAAATAGAAATAGATTTATTTGAAAAATTGTTTCCTCCTTAGTTTATACAGTAATAAGAATTGCTGTGCCTTTTTAGCAAAATATGATGCTAACCAGACAATATGCTAGCCCTGTGATTCATACAGTAGAAAGATACTGCAACTTTAGGACAGACAACTGGACAGTAGAGACAGACACAATGCAATTACCTTAATAGGTGGAAAAAAGAGAAAATCACATTTTTTTATTAAGTCTTTACAGCCCAATCCAGGCATTTAGTTATTTTCTTTGTCAAAGAAAATCAGTCCATGTCTTTTGTCAATAGACTCACATACTTGCATCAATAAGTATCAGAATTTCCCAAACAGAGAAATATGTAGAAATAAAGTTATTTCTTCTACCTATTAGGTTGTTATTCATTATACCTGCTTACAATCTCTTTTTGCAGAGGGAAAAAAATGTTTATCAAGTCACCTGGACTCTGAAGGATGTCAAGACCATGACTGACAATTATAATCAATAAAACCCCACATCTCTGATGACCTCCATTACCTCACAGTTTGTTATGCTAACCAAAGCTGACATCAGAGAGTGGTTACCTCTACCAGGTAACTTGCAGAAAATCTCTAAAAGACTGTTAGACTTGCTGTTGGAATTCAAAAATCTATCTTCTTACCATATGAATTTTCATCTATTCTTTTGACCTCAGTCACTTCCTTCAGCTAAGATGTGTTAACAGACTGTCATGATGCCATAGAATCAAGAAAACCTAAGGTTAAAAGAGGCCTTTAAGATCATTGAGTCCAACCATTAACCCAGCAGTCCCAAGTCCATCATTAAACCATGTCCACAGATGCTATATCCACATGTTTTTTAAACATTTTTAGGAATAGTGATTTCACCGCTTCCCTGCACCGCCTCTTTCAGAGATTAACAACTCTGAGTCAATAACATTTTTATAATATAGAATCCAAATTTCCCTTCCCGCAATTTGAGGCCAGTTCCTCTATTCCTGTCACTTGTTACTTGGAAGAAGAGACTAATCCCCACCTTGCTACAACCTCCTTTAAGGTAGTTGTAGAGAGCTACAAGGTCCCCTCTGAGCCTTCTTTTGTCCAGGTTATGAACACCCAGCTTCCTCAGCTCCTCCTTATGAGACTTGTGCTCCAGACCCTTCACCGCGTTTGTTGCCCTTCTCTGGGCACATTCCAGCATATCAATATCTTTCCTGGAGTGAGGGACTCAAAACTAAAGACAGAATTTGAGGTGCAGCCTCACCAGTGCTGAGTAAAAGGGAACAATCACTGCTCTGGTTCTGTTGGCCAGAACAACAATCAAATGCAATCAAACTGTATTTCTGATACAATCCAGGATGCTACTGGCCTTCTTGGCCACCTGCTGGCTCCCATTCAGCCACTGTTGACCAGCACTCCCAGATCTTTTTCCACCAGTCACCTTTCCACCTACTCTGCCCCAAGTCTGTAGTGCTGCATAGGGTTGTTGTGACACCTGTACAAGGACCAGAACTTCGCTGTCTTGAACCTCATACAATTGGCCTCAACCCATTGATCCAGCCTATCCAGAACCTCTGTAGAGCCTTTCTACCCCCAAGCAGATCATAACAGTGTCAAAGGCTTTATTATAGTCCAGGCAGATAATATTCACAGCCTTTCTCTCATCTGCTAAATGAGTCACCCTGTCATAGAACAAGATAAGGTTGGTCAAGCAACACCGGGCTTTCATAAACCCCTGCTGGCTGAGCCTAATCCCCTGGTTGCCCAGCACCTGTCATGGGATGGCACTCAAGATGATCTGCTCCATGACTGTCCCTTGCACCAAGATGAGGCTGACAGGTCTGTAGTTCCCTGGATCCTCCTTCCAACCTCTCTTGTAGATGGGCATCTCACTTGCTAACCTCCACTCAACAGAGCCCTCCCTGGTTAGCCAGGACTGCTGGTAAATGATAAAAAGTGGCTTGACAAGCTCTTTCACTAGCTCCCTCAGTATTCCTTGAATGTATCTCATCCAGTCCCCAGGCCTGTGCACCTCCAAGTGGTGTAACAGGCCGCTGACCTTTTCACCTGGTTTCATTCTGGTCCCTAACCCTGTCTTCCAGCTCAAAGGGCTGGGTACTCAAAGAGCAAGTGGTCTTGCTATTAAAGACTGAGGCAAAGAAGATGTTAGGTACCTCAGCCTTGTTCTCATCTTTTGTCACTTTTCTTTTCCCCCACATCTGATAAAGAATGAAGAGTCTCCTTACCTCTTTCTGTTGCTAATGTAATTATAGAAACATCTTTTCTCATCTTTTATGGCAGTAGTCAGACTAAATTCTAGTAGGGCCTTGGTCTTTCTAATTTTCTCCCCACATAGATAGCTTCACAACATGCTGCCTGTGGTAAAAGATAGGAAACAAACAATGTGGCCCTTCCTGTCACTCAGAGCACTTTCATACTTCAGTTTTGCATAAAACCATTCCCCTGTCAGTATGTAATGTGTTGGCATTGTTCAAGTACACAAGTGAAAGACAAATATGCTGTTCTAATAGAAAACTGCATTCACTGAAGAAGAAACAGGAATATCAAAAAAGAAGCTCAGAATGGTTTTGACTCACTAGTGATTCAAAGATAGGCTTTGAAAAGGAAGAAAGAAAAGGAAGAACAGCAGTGACACCAGAGTTTTGAGATGCAACAGAAGTTACTGGTGCACTAGTAGTGCTTGCAACAGGATGTACCCTAGAAAATTACTGTGTAATCAAAGCCTCAATTTAAAGAAACCAGCCAGGCAAAGTAAAGAAACAATAAAGAAAGGAACCGAAGCAGCCTAGCAGGTAACACTAAGTCTGGTATAACCCAGTACACTGTCTTAAAGGAGTTCATAAAATGGTCACTAAGAACTCTGGGGGCTCCAGACAGAAGCCCCTTGGAGGCCTTATAAAGATATGTATATATGCTAATAAGTGTTGGGCAAGGTCATGAATATGTAACAGGAAATGAAAATGAATAATCATGTAATACAAACATATAAGCTCTAGTAAAGACACCTTTCTGTACACTTTGGTGAACTGATTCCCAGTGCATCCAGCATGCTATAATAAAAGAATATCTGCCTGCTAAAACTCACAAACTGAGTCTTAGGGGTTTCTTTTAAGTGTCAGTTTTAGGCGTCGGCAGGTGTTTTTATATGTCACAATGTGAACTAGATAGCTGAGGGGCATTACAGGTACTGCATGAAGCAGGAGATATTTAGAAAATGAAGTAGCCTCATATAATCTAATACAGAAATGGTTTTTAGCGCTGGGAATTTGAGAGAAAAGTCGGCAAGCAGAAGGATTAAAGAAATCTGGTGGTGGACACTAGAATGCTCCAGGCAGAGAAAAAGCATTTGCAGTCACGTAATGATAACAACTGTTCTTCTTGTACAGGGCACTTCTTTCATTTTATGAAGCACTGAAATACATGTATGAAGCTTGTTGCCATTCTGCCTAGGTTATGGGTTTGGGTTTTTTTTTTTGGGCAGGGGGCTGAGGGCAGTGTTTGTTTTTGCTTTGTTTGTTTTTCAGTTTGAATATGCTGAAAACATCTCAGTTACAAATACAGACATTCTTCTGAATTCCAGTGAGGCCACTAGAATGGTTTCATTGTGGTTTAGATGCAGATTCTATATGCACACGTGAAAGACAAAAGCACAATCATGAATTTGAAGTATTTACATGTCAACAGCCAAGCAAATTATACTACATGGACTGTAAGCTTAAAATCAAAAACTCCACCAAAAATTAAAATGTATTTAAAAGGTACCTTAAAGTATACATTGTTCATAAAATAAAATTACCAATTCATTTTAATTCCCAACATCCCTCTCTCACTTTATTTTGGAATTTTTTTGTTATTGTTGTTAATGTCTTTGACTGACTTTTATAGTCATTTATCTAACTGCACAGACCTGTTGCATTGTAAAAAAGGAATGGGACAGGAGATCTGTAGAAGAGAAAGTAAAGAAATTCAGAACACTGTAAAAAAAAATCAAAAAATCAGATAGAGCTATTCTTAAATTTATTATCCCAAAAGATATAATTAGTAAGCAACAAATACAATAGGTCTGTGATGGATGTTTAATGTAAGCCTCAATAAAACTTCCATTTTACTTGGATAGAGCAATACTAGGCACTGTGGGAACTGTCTCTCTTTTTGCCTCCCTTGCAAGAAGAAATCAAGCACCTTGCAAGAAACAAATAACACCAGATGCTATTCTATGACAAAACATTGTGGCATCAGGATTTGTGTTCAGGAGACTGCAGAAGTCACGTTAGATGTGTCTTACTAGATCACATAGGGAAGTGCTGAGAAACACTGAAGTACAAGTCACTCCCATTACTGAATAAATATCTCAGATGTTTTCAGCACCTATATGATTCCTTTTATTGTTTCCAGAGAATTAAACCAACATAGGTGTACATAACTAGAAAGAGTAAATATTTGGTCTTAATAGAGGGTTTCAATCTCTAGTGTAATTGTCAATGTGTCAAACAAGCAATTTAACTACAAATTTCTTCTTCTAATGAAAACAGACTTGGCAAAATGTCCACACTACCCTTAGGAACTACAGTGGGTTGACCCTGGCTGGACACCAGATGTCCATCAAAGCTGCTCTGTCACTCACCTCTTCAACTTGACAGGGGAGAGAAAACATAATGCAAGGCTTCTGCATTGCGATAAGGACTGGAAGAGATCACTCAGCAATTACCACCACAAACAAAACAGGAATTAGTTTAGTCAGAGTAATAAAAGAAATAAAACTGAATCTTAGATCACTTTCCCCCCACTCCTCCCTTCTTCCCAGGCTTAATTTCACTCCTAATTTTCTCTATGGAAAATGGGGCTTATGGTCAGGTCAGTACACATTGTCTCTGCCATCTCTTCATCCTCATGGGAGGGCTCCTCACACTCTTCCCCTGATGCAGCATGAGGTCCCTCCTATGGGAGGCAGTCCTTCACAGATTTTTCCAATGTGAGTCCTTCTCCCTGGCTGCAGTCCTTCATGGACTGATCCATCATGGGTTTCTTCCATAGGCTGCAGTCCTTCAGGAAAAGACTGCTCCAGTGTGGGTTCACCCACAGGGTCACAAGTCCTGCCACAAAACACTCCACAGTGAGTTCCCCTCTCCATGGGACCACAGGTCCCTGACAGAAACCTGTTCCAGCATGGGATTCCTACAGGGTCACAGCCACCTGTGGGCATCCACCTCCTCTAGTGTGGGGCTCCTCTATGGGCTGCAGATGGATATTAGCTTCACAGTGAACTTCTACAGTCTGAAGGAGGACAGCCTGTCTTACCCTGGTCTTCCCCGTGGGCTGCAGAAGAATCTCCACTCCTGGAGCACCTCCTCCCCCTCCTTCTTCAGACCTTGGTGTCAGCCAGGCTATTTTTTTCCCATTCTCACTCCTCGCTACACCTGCTGTTGTGCAGCAGTTTTTTCCCTACTACCACCACTTCTGACTGCTTCGGCCTCAGCTAGTGGTAGGTCCATCTTGGAGACAACTGGCATTGGTTCTGTTGGATGTGGAGGAAGCTTCTGACAACTTCTCACAGAAGCCACCCCTGCAGCCACCCCACTACCCTAATCTTGACATGCAAACCCCATAGAGGAACAGAGAGTTGAATTATTAGTAAGGTACAATTTTATGCTTCTTTACCAAGAAAATATGAAATAAACACATTTACAATTCATTTCAAACAGCTATGGACATGAATAGCTGGGGAGCCTGTACAATCATGGAAGATTTGATTAGATATGGCTTAAAAAAAATAGCTTTAAATGTCCAAGTATTATATTTCAAAAAATTCTGCATTATTTTTCCATTAGATAAACAATGTTTTTCCTGCCACTGAGGACTGTATCAAACACACTGATCATTTTCTGTTTAACCTGGGAAAAGTTCCTTCTAAGCAACTTTGCTTCCCACCCAACTTTGAAGACTTTTATAAACAAAATTAATTCACAGAGTTAACATCAGCAGCTAACAGACTCTCTGATTAATTTCTCATTCATTAATCTTTAGGGTTTTCATTCAAAGAAGAGAGTTTATGATCACCTCAGAGTATACTTCATTCAATTCTTAATGACATTTAACATTTGACAGACGTTTTTCAACTCAGTCATTGCAAACAGAGAATTGCAAGCTGTGTGTCAACCAGAACCATCTGAAAATCAGATTTCAGATCAGATTTCTCCCTATTACGCAAAACTCTTATTTTTTTCCCAAAATTTAATTGTTTAAACCAAAAGTTTCAGAATCTTTTCTTTAATAGAGGATATTTCAAATGAAATGGCTAGGTTTTAAATACACATAGAAACAAAAAGAAACAAAAAGAAACTGTAGAAGATTCCAGAGCCAACTTCTCTGAAAATCTATCATGGCATTTCTGTGTCCTTTCGAGTTATTACATAGCTTTCACTCCTGAGAATAGTTTTAGTCAAAAAGTTTTATATTAATTTAAATATAAAGTGCCCTTTCATTTTGTCATAGGTTTACAACCAGGGTAAAGTAAATATTCATTACATCTCAAGGTTAGCTCTTACAGTTTGTGAACCATATGTACTCTTTCCACATGTCTTCTGTTACAAGGATAGCATTATAACTATTAAGGCAAGACAGGTCATTTCCACTCGTAACCAATGTTCAAAGCTTTCTCTAATACTCTATGAATACAGTACCTTTACAGAACTCTTCCCCTTGCTGCCACACTGAATGCCTGAATGAGGCAGTGGAGACTTTCAGTAACCAGTTATTTGGAACTGCATGCTATATCACTCAACTTTGCAAACTGTAAACGTTTTTAAGCATTTTGTATTAGTTTACCTCCACATACCACCATTGATCAAAATAAATCAACAGATTAAGTTAATTTGAATAATAAGTTTGTCAACTTTTAACGTTTCTGAGAAATTGTCAGGAAAAAAAAAACATTATTTAGGAAAGTAATTTTTTCTTTATGTGTGCCCTAGTGACAAACTTCATGATAATCTTGCATTACTCTGAAAACTGTCACAATTGTTGAGTGTATGCCTTTAAAATATTGCTAGTTATTCAGTAATTCTAGGTAATCTCAAATTGCCTAAAATTTTTCAGTAGTCAAGTCCTGTCAAGTCTTATTTTACTTGCAGTTTTTAATATTAATCCCACAGAAGAAAGAAGCTGTTTAAAGTATTGTTAGAATTCAACATTCAGCAGCTCTTTGGTCAATTTGCATCACACCAGGGTCCTCTCTTCAGCATTCTGTGCAATCTGAAATAGATTTTTTCTTCACAAGAGCAAGGAGATCTAATCACTAACCCTAGCAAACAGAAGAAAAATAATATGCTGTTTTTCCTTAAAAAAATTACTTTTTCTTAATACTCTAGATAGTTTTTCTTGTTACATGAATATGGATGAAAGGCCATTTTCAGAGGACAAGCTAACTAATTTCATGATCATAAAAAAATTCTAAATATAATGAAATTTTAGGACAAGTTAAAAAGCCATTACTAAAAATGGTTTAAAGTGAAATCAGAGTTGATAATTTATTTCACCTTAAAAAAAAAAAAAAGGTAATTTTTTACAGAAAATATCCACTTAAAGAAGTATAAACATATCACTCAGGTATCTGTTAAAAAAAAAAAAAAACCACCACAAAATATTAAAATACTGGTTTAAAAAAATGTAAATGAAATGCCTCAACTAAACTATTTCTGTACATTTTGGGGGTTTTAATGCCACAGGAAAAAAAGCCCCAAACCTTTCTTCCCCTCTCTCAACAGTGTTCACCAAACTTCTAGCCAAAGTTTAAAGTTTTACCAGATTATTTTCGTATCTGCAATTATACAACGGTCTGAAAACTGCTGAATCTTAAGTACTGCATAATTTTGCCACTCCTTGGGTAATAACCTTTTGTGGAGGGATTAGTTTATGTGGTGTTTGGGTATTCGCCCTGGAACAGTCTGAGACAGACTTGCTAAAGGGATCTGGACCTTATCTGCTCCTACTTCATCTACATTTTTTTTTTTCTCCCCCCTGGTAAAAAGTGCTATAACACTTTCCATAATTAGAATTCTGGTTATCAACTTGTCCAAGATTACTACATTTCATGAGCTGAATCCTGTGCTGCTGTGGCTTTCACAGGGAACAAACAAGATGAAGGTGCACCAAGCGCAGCACTGGTAAAGGGAGAGACCAGAACTAACCTGCTCCTAGTGGAAGCACCAGTTATCCACTTCCTTTTCCTGAACCAAGATAGGAGAGTGAGCATTTTATACAAGGTTAGTGGAGAAAGCAGTATCATGGTATTAGATCCTATGAAGGGTGGGTCTAATGAAGGGGGAAAGAAAAATATTTCTACTGAAAATGAAAGTAAAGGAGATTGTGCCAGTTAACTCACTGCAAAATTTAGCAGTGAAAACTCAGTCACTCTTATTGATACGGTATCAGTCTTCGCATCATCAAGCAATTCTGCTACTCTCTGCCATGGGAAAGGCACATTGTCATTGACTACTTGGAGGATTTGACCAATTAATAGTCTTCATGCATCAATGAACTGCTCATTAGGAAGATTAAAGGTCTTTAATTCCCAACAGTTTCCCAATATAACACAAAAAAAAACCAAAACCCACCCCCCTAAAAAAAAGCCTCACTAAACAAAAAAACCCCAAACCCAAACAAAAACTAGTAGAAGAGGAAACAACCAACCAAATCATAAAAATATTAGCTAAGAATGTTTTCTCTGACAACTGCTAGCATTGTGTCTATCCTGCCACTCCCCTGCCTTCTTTCTTAAACCATCTTCAACATTTTACACCATAAACAAGTATTTCCTTATTTTTTTAAACAAAACAATACACAAAAAATTATTACCACTACCAATAATACCCCCATCACACACACCAAAACCACCACACTTGTGTCCACGTTTTCCAATGCCATTAGAAAATTTTTTCCTCCCGCCCCAAAAAAGTCCCAAGTATATAGATTATCACAAGAAAGTTGTAGGAGTTCAGTTAACCCTTAAAAATGTGCAATCCTCAATATGATAATACATTGTCCATTGATTTTTTCCTTTTTCAACTACAAATGTTCATACATAATTATAAAACAATGACATGGGAGAGCAAAAGAAAAACATTTACTATGCATCTATGCAATTTGAATGATTTCTAGAAAGGATTTTGATGGCACAGGAGATGACAGAATTAGTGTAAAACCTCAAAATTATCAATAATAAAACTACAGTGTGTTTTATTATGAATGCACTGAAGATCCTTTGAAGGCATTTGGTTAATTTTTTACCACTAAATGTATCACATTGGAAAAAAAAAAAAAAAAACGAAAAACAAAACCAACCAACAACAAACCAGCAAATCCCATAAACACATCCTTAAAGGGAAAATTAAATGGTTCCTCTATATGCTTTAATGCTCATTCAATCAGTTTGATTCCCCACTTTATATAATGGCTTTCACAAGAAGAATTCTTCATGCATAGAGCACATAAGCTGACTTTGACAACTAAACATGCAGGAATGAAAGAAACAATATTGCACTTAAAATTGCAATATTCCATTAATAAAATATATCCCAAAAGCTCAATTTACTTACATATGGGTGAGACGACAAATCTAAATTCAAGTGAATAGTAGTCTCAAAATGTTAACTAGAACATGCAGCAACATATCAGCCTTAAGTCAGTTGCAACATCATGTTGTCACACTACCTTGGAAAGTCAAAGGGACTGTAATAACAGGAGTCAATTCCTTTAACTTCCCTTATAAGACAAAGGGGGGTGTTACCGAACATTAAGTTAGTTATCATTTGCTCCTGCAATTCAACTTAGATGCCGTTATTACTAGTGAATTACTCATTTCTTTAGCTGGAGAAAATAAGGACTCTATACGTGTGTGTGTGAGAGTCTGTGTCTTTATGCATGGCTAGCTATATCCACGGTTTGGCTGTTAATGTTAGAAAATAAAGTAGAAACAAAAAATACCTTATGTGTAAAACCTACCAAGATTTCATTATTAAGCATCATCTCAGTTTTATGTTGTAAAAGTAGTCTTTTTTGGTCTCATCTGTGGAATATCCCTCGATTACCAATGGCAATATATGGAGGCAATAAAGGTTGCTGCTTATCTCAGATTTTCTGGAGTATTGTATATTTTATGGGGTTAACTTTTAGAAATTTGTCGTTTCTACAGTGCTTGCAATTTCATGGTATTTGAGTGTTAACACCCAGCTGCACAAAGGCGTTCTACTATCCTGTATTTCTTCCTTTAAATCTGCTGTAGTGCAACAGAATCAAGAAGATATGAGTCCATATTTTCTACTTGTTATTTAATAGTAGTGATATCTTGAAGCTTCCAGAGGAGCTGTAAATTTTCTTTCCATAGCTGATACATGTTACAGGAACACTACTTAAGTGCATCTCTCCACTTCTCAACAAAGATATAGGAAGATTTTTATTTCAGCATATATTTTGTCTCTGAAAGATATCACAATAGTCTGCTCCCCTTTTAAGGAATACTGAAGATTTATTTCCTTTAGGAACTCATTCTCACTGAGTTCAGAACCATGTGTAATGTAATGCTAATATCATTGTTCACAGCAGAAGGCCATTTCCCTTCTCTGGGTGCTTTAAAAAAAACACCCTCACAAAAGAAAAACACCCCACTAACCCACACCCATTTAACGTTAGTAGGTATTTAAGAATCAATACTTTTGAGCATAACAAGTTACATCTTTGTGTTTCTTATGGATGCATGCAGGATAACATCTTTTGCAACTACAGAAGCAGTTTTGTGCCCACCCACCTCAAATAACTTCAGTAAAGAACATGTCAGTGACGAACAACATCATTTCTTCCAAGTAAAACTTCCTGTTTTGCAGAGAAAAACCCACACAGTGCTAACTTCATTCTTTCTTACCAGTGCTTTTTGCAGCAAGCTAAACAAACCATGATCATTTCTATTTTTAAGTCTTACTAGGGAAGGATAAGAATTACATTTAGATGATTCTAACAGGCCTGTCTGGTTCTGAAGGAGGTTATAGGGATGGACTTGCATTATACTGCACAGGGGAAGAAGAATTTTAAGACATCATTTTTCTTGAGATATTCACTTGCCTAAAGGTACACGATTAGGTTGTTTGTACATGTAAAGCACTAACTATGATATTGAATAATGTAGGTCATCATTTCCCTGTGATCCAGCTGTCAACAACTATTTTTTTTTTTTAATATATTGGGATAATCTCTTCAGAGTTGTAACTGTGTGGTTTGTCTATCCAATGAGTGAGTATTCATGAATAAAACACCCATGTCTACAGCAGTGAAGGGAATGCTACATAACAAATAACTAATCTGCAACATGAAGATGGGCTGCTCTTAATGGTGGAGGACACCTGGGTAAAAATTTATACATTACCCTATTTTTCATACTGCTGATATTTTATATGTCTATGTGCTATTATGATTATCTTTCTACATTTAAATAACTTTTTAAAGAAATAATATCAAACAACTCAGCATGTTTTCTATAAATGCATTGTTATATTGCTAGAATTATTTTATTTCTATGCCTACCTTCCATAGAAAATTTAATAATCTTAAAGCTAATCTGGTTTTGTTTTGTAGTTTAAGTGTTGTATGAATTTCATATTTACTCTGTCAACAATAAAAGCAGACACAAACTTATTTTGCCATTACTTTACAGAGCATTTATTTTAGTGTCTATGTATAGTCTCTGGCCCTTCAACTCTATGCTAACATGTATTTCCCAATAAACATTGAAAATAATATTTCAATTGTAGATTTATTTTTTACATAATCATAGTTCAAAATTAATTTCTAACTCATTTTCCTACTAGTTGTCTTGTTAGAGTTACACAGAAAAAATCATGAAAAAAAAAGATCATTACACACTATTTTGAAGTAAAGATTTAAAGCTTCATCTATGCATCAGATTTGGTTAGTAAAAGAACTAATCTCAGGGTACTGAAAAACAATTAAAGTCTTCACAGGTTTTTCTATATAGACTGGCAATTGAACAAATATGGAGAAAGAATTCCATGCAGTGAGATTTAGTTTAAAAAAAAAAAAGTCAAACCGAGATCTTCACCAAACATAAATCACATGACCTATCTGAAGAAAGCACACCATCAACTTATAGTAAAGAACATGATCTCTCCACTTTTCATTAATTTAAATAAATGTCCTAAAACTAATGTTGTTTCTGTTAGAGTATTAAGAAATCTTGCCTAAGATTATTTGACATCATACATCAAGTTGATGTGGTCTGAGGTCAAGTGATAAGAAACTAAAATTATGAAAAAGCACAAGTAATACACACATACAAACTTAGCTGCAAATACAATCATGAAAAAACATCTTCCTCTTTATTTGTGACTTAAGGCTTTTAGTAGAAAAAAAGACCCCTGGAAGTTTTTTATGAGATATTAGAAAGTATTTGATGTCTTTCAGATTTCAGGTTACACAAAGACTTTTTTTATAGGCAACCAGAAATATCAGGAGACACAGTGGGTACAGGTGTTTTTTTTTAGTTTTAACAGGTGACAAGATATGCTCTGTCGTTTCTCTATAGACTCTCTTGTTAATTGCCCTTCTTTTCCTCATGAAAACGCTCTTTCACAGTGATTTTTTTTTTAATACCACTTTCAAAATTAAATAAAGTAAGATATTTAACCTGAAGCCTTCTTGGAGGTTGAAGCCTGATAGAAAACCTAAGTATCTTTTTTACATTTTGGAGCAACTGAAGCAAGAGGTTAAATAGAGAAAAAGAGAAAACTACACCATGACCCTGTGTTTCTAAACCTTTTGGACACTCTGACAGATTTGTGTACCTAATGAGATTTTTCTTTAAATTCTACTTTCAGCTTGTTCATCTAGTTTTCTCCCTTAGACTACAGTCCTCAAGACATCTTTCCATCTCAGCATTTTATTTACTCTCCTTATACACGAGTGCAGTTTATTGATACATTTAGCAGAGAGAAGCTAAGTAAAATACCTAAAATACCTTCCCCACCCCCCCCCAGTAAAGTTTCAGGATATATTCTGAAAAAACGGTAGGGGAAAATCAGTATGTGTATGTGTTAAGGATTAGGTATCACAAAAAAAAGAGTGAGTTTCCAGAACAGTGGAAATTTAAATTAAACTATGTCTCCATAGATTACATGGTTCAATTTATACTGAAAATATGTATTTAATATCCAGTAAAAGGTCGTCATGAAAAATGAGTATAATCTAAAAGAAGTAGCTGTTTATGTATACATCATAAAAATACAATACATACAAAAGAAAACCCTATTATTAATCAGGAAAAAATGTCTCAAAAAGTGAAAAAAACCAAAACAACATTCCTCCTCTTAGTTTGAATGTTTCTTTCTATATATGATTTGGTTTTTTAAATTGTTTAAAATAGCATGTTGGAACACGTATATATCAGGTTTGCGTTGTGTGTTCTTTCATAATCAACTTTCTTTTTCTTTTTTCTGCTACTACTGTTTATGAGTAATGCAAGTACTTTCCAGCACTGAAATGTAGTATGCTCCAAAATTCAAAGAAATTTCATTGTCCAAATTCGTCAGGTAAGAAAATTAAGACACTGAAGAATAAAATATCTTACTGACGTCATACTTTAATTTGATACTTCCGCCACTTTTTAGCAAGCAAAACACACAATAGTGTTTTAACCAGTTCAGATATATCTCTCATATTTCTTCAGCCTTTGTTCTGTATTAACAAAATGCTTTTCAAATTACTATAGGAAAAAAAAGTAAAGGTTTCCTTCCTTCTAACATTCCTCCCTACAACTTGCATACAACTACTCCTATAACATTTCTAGCTGAAGTCCTTTGGATGCAAGGTACCTTTGCAAGTGAGATAACTTTAGTGTTGCCTGCAGCTACTATATGTAGGCATTTTCTTTGGTTTCCAAGCATTTTCCAGAATAAGAGAGTAAATTACACCCCCAGAGCAGATAAGCAGCTACACCACAGAACATGTATTTTGAAGGGAGATTTATTCCACTGAACCACAGAAATGCCTTCAATATAGAATAACTGTTGGGCTTCATCTGAGTGTTTTAATTAAGTGTGACGCCAAAACCAAAATTCTATTAAAGTTATAGTTTTGGTCTTGAATTTCCCCAGGTGGTAAATATGATGTGATAATGTGTCACAATAGGAGGAAAACCAGGACTTTCAAAGCATCATTGAACTGAAATACTCAAGAACAATATGCACACGTTATTTATCACATAACTTAAGCAGGACTGTTTAATTGAAAAGTGTATAAGGTGTTTTCATCTGCGAAGCATTCTTCAAGGTTTTAGCAATAAAACCATTTGGGGATATCTTATCTTTAATAGCACAGGGTTTGCAGCATAGGATGAACAAAACAACATTGCAGAATAGATGTTTTTACTGTGAATATCTCAGTATGATCCCCTATAAAAGTTCACAAAGACACCCTTCAGAAAATGGAAGTCACTGTCAAATATCCAAAGATGACAGAGGGCCAGAGGGTTGTTTTTCACATGTAAGAGAAATCTTAGCTCACAGAGGGCAAAGTGATAATTTAGAGATAAATAAAAGAGATCATTCTTTGTATCAGTAGGGAACTACACTTAATGATCCAAGAAGACATTTCAAGTTCTGTTGGATATGGACAAAAACCTTCACTCTAGTATGTGGATTTTGCAGCATGTGAACATCACTGTCCATGATTATATTTTAAAACAAACAAGTAGTCTAAACTTCTACAGTTTGATCAATTAGTTTCAAGTGCATACAAAAATACAATAAAATTAAATCAACTGCCAGGGAAATTAAGACCTGTGTGACCAAAATACTGGACATGTGTATGTTCAAAAAGGATTGTATGAGGTCTGTCTCCAAGACCAGCAATGGGTCAATTATGTCTATATCTTACAGACAACTAGTAGTATAATTGTTGAACTAACTAATGTTAAAAATAATAAAATTTCCTAAAGAAGAATTGCACAAAAATGTTGAATTTTAAACAACTGGTTTGCACATCAGACACCATCAAGTTAATGTTCTGTCTAAGGTTATCAAATATAACCATAACCACCTTTGCTCCTTTGCAATATTACCAATATGAAGAACAACTTTGAGTGGTTTCCCCCAACACAACCTGCTCCAGACACTGAAGTACGTTACTTTTGGATGGAGGCAGAAAGGGATGTATGACTTGCTGATGGCACTTTACTCAAATATATTCTAGCAGAGGACACTCTTAAGCCTAGAAATAATACTATTGACAATAAAATTCCAATTCCATTTATATCTCATTTCCCTAAAAAGTAAGAATTTGCATTAAATTTTTCAAGGCTGTTCACAAAGGGTATGTTCTTAAAGCTGCAACCTATACCCTCTCTGTTTTTCAAGTTGCTTAAATCCTATCAATATACTTACAAGAAGTGTGATTGCGATCATGCAAAGTATATAAAAATAGAATAAATAACTATGCTTCACTAAGACCAAACCGTTGCTTAAATCAAAACTGAATCTTTAATTTCCTTCGAGTTTAGCTTTGGCATTTGTTGCTAGGCTCAAATGGCTGCCTGATATCAAATGGTAGTAGAATGAATAATAAGATATAAGGAAGGCATATTAGAAGTTGAAAATCACTGAAAATCATAGAAAAAGAAATGTGCAATACAGGAGATGCAGAATACAGTGAAAGGATATACAATATTGACAACTTTGAAATTAAGATTAAAAAATATTCAGAAAAACCTAACCCTATTGCTAATATTAAAATATTCGGTTCAAGACTTCCACTTTACCATGTTAAAACTGCATTTTTTTTTTCCCCAGAACAGATAGTGACCTGCTATAAATACAGAACTACATTGATTCTATAACACTGGGACTGTACCTCTTCCTAACACCTTCTCTTCCAGAATATTCACATTTGAATGAAAAAAGAGAAAGTTGGAGAGGGAAGTCTTGTCCTTCTATGAGCTTTAATATTTAGCCCTTTTTTTCTGCCTCTATGCACTTTCATATCTTTAGTCTAAGTGAATAAGCTCTCAGCTTGAAAAACTCTTCACTTCTCTACTATTTCAGTAACACAACAGCTAATACATATTTATAGCTTTTTAAGCTAGTTATCTTAACTGAAGTCAAGATAGCTGTGTCTTTAATTCATCTCTTGGTTTTAACCAATGCACAAACTACAGAGATTCATATTTTACTTTTCATCTCTTTGGATGCAAGATAAGAGAGGATTCACAAAAAATTTGAAAGTTCCTTAGCTCTAGTGATTACAAAGTCGTATAAATATTTTAACCAAAGGACCTAAACTGAGTTATATGCTGCTGAGAGGATCCTACTTGTTTTCTTTGTTGCCTCCTTTTTACAATTATATTTTCATCACTGCCTGCCTTAACCTCATTAATTAATCTACTTGGAGATCACCTCAGGTCATGCTTATTCTGAGCAGACAAGTTCTACTGCATAAAGCTGATAAATAAAAGGCAACACAGAGTTGTTCAGAGAGACATTTGTTTTGGATTCTCCTCAGCAGTTCTGAAGGACTGTCACACCACACATGTACAACTCCAGATGGACAGGGATGTAATTTTAAGGAAAGTTGTCCTACAGTCAGTTCTAGGTAGTGTTTTTCCAATGTATTCCAGATGTTTTACAAGTCCTTCTCTGTCTCTCCCTACATCTTTATTTTTCATGGCAATATTGAAAAAAAAAAATAAAAAAAATCAGTGGAGTAAAACATGGAGTAAAAATAAAAGACAGGGTTTAAATAAAGACTTGCAATTTCCAACGCAGAAATACAAGAGCATCATTCAGGAGCTCCCATGCTCAGGATTCTGCTGTTGAAGTCTGCCCATGCTTTATGGTGTTGGTGGTGTATCACCAATGAAACCATTACCCCACCAAGTACTTGGCACTGAGAGTAGGATTTTCAACAAGTCAGCCTGCTCACCAGCTGAACGTTTTATATATTGGCTCACAGCATAAAGTGAAATATAGACCTTTTTAATGTTAGGGAAAAAAACACCACAAAACAAGCCCCAAAATAAACAGCCCAATTGCAGAAGACAGAGCACTGGTAAATATAGATATTTCACTTCCCCAAAGCAGTAGCAAAAAAATACAGTTGTTTTGTTTTGTTTGGTTTTTTTTTGTTTGTTTGGTTGAGGTTTTTTTTGTGGGTTTTTTTTGTTTGTTTGTTTTGTTTTTTGTTTGTTTTTAATTTATTTACCAGTTTCTCCAGGAAATGTACAGGGAGCTAGTTGGCAGTATTTTTTTTTAAATTTTGTTTGTGGTTCAAGCTTGTGCTTACTTTGTGGCTCTGCCAGACATAAGTGATGTTACTGATTCAGTCCTTCTTGTTGCAACAGCAAAAACACATGGTCTCCTCCCAAAACACTTTTCCCATTTCTATGGCAAAAGAGTTTCTTATAGAAGTGTGAACTTGGTAGGCTTAAGAAAGAGGAACTGTAGAGGAGCGAATAAAGGATTTGTCATGTCTGGGGAGGTGGGAGAAGAGATAGGGATGTAATACTCTCAAGAGAGCATTAAAGCTTTCCAGTCTCCTCAAGCACCTTAGAGTCATTTTACAGCCCTCCTCTGACTCATCTCAGTCACCAAATGTATTAGCAACCTCAAAACCACTTCTGTTGCTGTGGTGCAGAAATTTTTCTCCCTCAAGTTTCCTGAAATAACTAAGTTGTTTTCTCTTTATCCTTAGACCACTGAATTTCAGATATGGCTTACAATATTGAAAAGATTGAAACAATTAAGGAAAGAACAGTCTTAAACTTCATTTTGCTTTGGTGCCTAGACTTCTTCATGTAGGTTGTAGAGAACTGGAGCTCATAGCTGGGGACTGACATCCCTGAATTTTCATTCTGCATTTCTGTGTCTAAATCCCTTCTTTCAAAAAGTTTTCTTTTAAAAAATGCTGCCAGGAAATAAGGAAGTGATACAGGTCTTTCAGCTAATGAACAGAACAATAGTTAAAACTAAAACACTATTTCATTTTTCTTCTCTACTTGAAAACATGTAAATTACTCAGATAATTCCTCTTATTGCAATGCTTTTCCACTTCATGTCATAAGTGAAGGGCAAGAGCAATCGCAACACTCTATCCTACTAGCTCAAACACTCACATGGTGCATTAAACAGGAACTTTGCTAATGACACTTCACTAACTAACCCTATTTAAAAGTAACAGCCAAAACTTGGGTTTACAATTTTAGCCAAAGCATTGCAACTTTGTTCTAAAGTAAAATCATGTTTGGATTTGTGGCTCCAAAAGCCTTGATGAATCAAACCCCAAACATAACATGCATCACACCTTTAAAAGATCTTTTTGGTCTGTGCCATTAGCACAAAGTCAATTTTTAGTTCACTTATTTCATAACATAAAACTTTTCATAGTGACCACATAGGTGGCGATACCTTTATTTTTGGACAGCTGTTTTCAAGCCTTTCTATGGTAAAAATTCCAAGCCAACAAAAGTTGAATTTTCACTAGCATAACATGACATGATAAAGTAAACTATTACATTATTTCTCTGCAACACTAACACATGTTAAAAGAAGTGATGAGGTGCACTTTACTGACAATCAGCCTATATAAAGTTATGACTGCTTAGCATCTCACCAACTTTTTCCTTTTATCTGGAAACAAATACAATTGTGTCCCTGGATTTACTAAGGACATTCTGTCCCATGAACAAAATATAAAGGTCAATTTCTTCCACTGACATTCAGAAGAGTATGAGGGACATTTCACATAAGTGTATTTTGTTTGCTGCCAGTCCATGGAATCATTAAGGTTGGAAAAGGCCTCTAAGATTGTCAAGTCCTATCATTAACTTAGTAGTGCTGCATTCAGCACTAAATCGTGTCCCTAAGGTCACACATATCCTTTTTGAAAAACTTACAAGGATGGCGATTCCATTTCCTTGGGCAGGCTGTTCCAGTGCCTGACCACCCTACCAGTGGAATTTTTTCCTAATATCCAATATGAATCCCCCCTGGTGCAACTTGAGGCCATTTCCTCTCATCCGGTCACCAGCTGCCTGGGAGAAGAGGCCAGCTCCCACCTCTCTACAACCTCTTTTCATGTAGTTGTAGAGGGCAATATGGTCACCTCTGAGCCTCCTTTTTCCAGGCTAAACATCTCAGCTCCCTCAGCCATTCCTCATAAGACCTGTGATGAAGACACTTCACCAGCTTCATTACCCTTGTCTGGCTATGAATTGCCAGATGACCCTGTCTTCTCAGCTTCCTCATTTCCTTACTTTGTTATCCAAAGGAAGACTTGTAGCATAGATAATCACCATTGAAGTTACTGAGCAACTAGCTATGACCACCAAACAAGAAGAAAAAGTCTAGTACATCATATGGGCATGTACTTCATTCTGTTTGATGAAATACTGGCCACCGTTCAAACAAATACTTGAAAAATCCTAATTTGGCATCTATGCATATAGATGTATATCCTTTTATATATGTAGTAGTGTAGATTTTAAGTGTATTTTCACAGTACTCTTTTAAGGTAAAAAACATATTCTAAGTTGTAAAGAAACCTAAAAGCTTAGCCCACAAAGTTTACCATGTAAATGAGCAAACAAACAAATTGACATTCTCAACTGGTGTCTAATACTGAAAGAACAGCTCCATTGTTGCTTGGGTTCCTACTGAGGCACAGGTCCCCCAGTGACTGAAATATTTCTCTACAGAGTTGAAGGTGAGGTTCAAACCTCCTCTTCAGGGAAACTCTCAGGTATCTTAAAGAAGATAAGTAGCCATGGGATAAAAGAAAGTCCAGTACAATTTGATGAAAGATTGGGTAAGGTGAATTTTCATAGTAGAGAAATGCTGTGGAGAGGGTTTCAGATGTGCTGGGTTACATACTAATCAACACTACAAATACATAAACTACCTGGAAAAGGATAAAAAGAATGAAGTGGCAAAGGTTGCTGATGAAATTACTTTCTTCAAAATAGAAGAGTTGGAAGGAGACTACAAAGAACTGAAAAAAGACTTTAGGAAACTTACCAGATTATAAAATGGAAAATGAAATTTAACATAAAACTATGAAGTGATGCAAGGAACAAGAACAACAACAAAAAAAATAACACAAAACAAAAACAAAACAAACCACCAATAATCCCAGCACCCATATATAGTAAGAAAACTACTTGTAATAAAAGAACATAAAATTTGGAGCTGCAAAAGATAATTCTGGGGAAAAAAATAGACAGCTTAAAGTGTAGTAGCAGTCAAAATAAACTTAGTAATTATTTGGAAAGCTGTTGGGCTTGTTAGAGCACACAATGAAACTATTTGGATCTCAATAAAATCAAACAGCTCTCAAAAAGCTCAGAACCTGAGTAAGCATAAATTAGGAGCTCAAAAAAGTCCATGGTCAAAAGGTAACTGTTTCCAAAACACACTAGAAGCCAGTTGTATGGAATGATTTCTCAGTAACCACAGTACTAACATCAGTACCAAAAGAAATGGATTGGCAAAAGTCTCTATGGCAAAAAAGAGCTTACTCTGAGCACAGAAGTTCATGTGTACTTCCTGAGCTCTGCTTACTTAGTGGCCAGTAGAAAAACTCATATGAACAGCATTATATTCCTTCACTGCAATTTAGAGGATGCATTTTTTTATTTTTTTTTGTGTTCCACTTGGTAGTTATTATGATTTTGCCTTGAATTGGCCTAAGACAGGAGAATTTTCCCTTAAGTAATGGAAAGACTGTGACAGTCTCATAAGTGTTTCCCTTGTGAGGTAAGGCACAGAATAGCTTTATTGCTGGTATTAAATTTGTCACATTCCTAAATACTCTCAAAAATATTTGTAGTTGAATGCAAAACCTATCTCATGGGTCTGTTCTTGTAAATGTACTTCCAAGTAGGATGGGATTATTTCTATGTTAATATTTTTTTTTGCTACTTTGCTGTCATAAAGTCATTTACCCAGTAGATCTGGGTTGCCCAAATGTGCTTCCTGATGTTGCAGAAATAATTAAAACAAAATATTACTTGATCTCCAAAATTACTCTATACATTCAAAAATAATAGAACCACTTGAATATTTCAAGTGAAACACTTTTAGGCAGACCCGTTTTACACTGAGAAGTGTACTGAGCATCTTGAAGATTAACACTAAGCTAGAAACTCATTGGTTTTCTACCAGTCATATACCACAGGTTTTTTTTTTCTCATCTGATAAAGTAGCAAGTTCTGGTATACATTTGCTGAACAAAAACCCAGATAAACCATCCTAGAGTACAACCTGCAGTTAGAGCACCAGTAAAGTCACACATGCATCTCAGTATTTTCAAAGTATTGACAACTGTAAAGACTTATCAAGCAGACAAAAATCTCTAAGATGTTTTGATGAACATAAAAGGAAGTATCCAAAAAAAAAGCAAAACTTAGTAGAATAGAGTATTATGTAGTGTGCTAACTATAAGAGTTTCTTCAGCCATTCTAGGTACAGTAATCTCTGCAACCACTCCAGGAAAATTTGGATTACCTAGCAGAAACTTCAATTAAACCTATAAAATGTTCAAACTTGCAATTCTTTTTTTTTGATCAGTTGTACTTGATAACTAGTATAATTGCATTTCCAAAACTTATATTACACATTATGACATCTAATAGGGAAGATTCCTTTGCATAGCTTCTTCATGAAAATTATGTTTTTATATGTGCTAGTCTTTAAAGAGAGTGTTCCATAAAGAATCTCACAGTTCCCAAAACTGATTTTTTCCAAGATGTGTTTTCTTTGTATTAAAGAAGAATATATTTTTCTTTCAAGTATACTGTATTTGGCTTCCATGGTAGTCTGAAAGGCATTATGTTTGTACAGTTAAAAAAACTTCTTTTATATATTTTTTTTCTTTTTCTTCACAAAATTCATATCTTACTAATTAACAAATTCCATGGGCAGTTACTAAAACCAGAGGATACTTTGTACCTAGCAGCAGTTTAGTTATAACAGCCTGGGTACGTTACTTCTTCTGATGCTACTTTGAAAGGACTTAAGCACACTGGAGTCTGGATCCTGAAAAAAGATTCTGACTGAACTCTCATGATGGGATATCACAGGTAACAATTTGTTTTTTTCTCTCTTACACTTTCCTTTCACCAGTGCATTGCCCTCACTTTTTTTGAGGTGGGAAAACCCACTTCAAGACAGAGGTATGTGCCTACTCCTGATGCTGTCCTGCCTAGCATCAGAAAAACTATCAGTAAGCAGTAATCACATGAGGTTTGGTGACTGGCACCAGTGAAGTAAGATGAGTAATTAGTATATCTGCCTAAGCTCTTTTTTATTTATTTGTCAAGCTCCCAACTTCATTTTTAACTGTAATTTTTTTTTTCTGCTCACTCACTCCATGAGAGGCTGAAACGCCAAGAATGTTGTCTCTTTGGTCCATTTGAAGACTAAAAGAGGAGTTGGAGATTTCACTTATAATGACTGGAGGACTCAGATTTAAAAAAAAATAAAGAAATAAGTATGGCAATTTCTTTCTCATGGAAAGCTGAGCAAAGCAATGTCAAGTCCTGGGAAATCTTATTTTCAATTAATATTGAATCCTTCATTTTTGCTGTCATCATTGACAGTAAGTTATGGTATGTTTAGAATTTCTGTGGAGAATATGTTTATTGTCATTCATCACTGAGATTTATACAGATCCCATAACAGCAATTAAATGTCATTGTTTACTCATATGCTGTCACCAGAAGAGGATATAGCTGGTAGAGTGGAACTATTCAGGAGCCTGAAAATGTTTTATTTGTCAGTCACATCTGAAATATGTGACAGCAAGCATCTTTTTTAGGGTCCTTTACACATTTCAAGAAATTCAGAATTCTTAGCCAATACAGAGTCTTCAACTTAAATTGTTTTGTCTGTAAAGTTAAATGAAACATTGCATTTACTCATTCTTAGTGAAAAGTCAAAATTATTAAAGGATGATTGTAAGTAAATCTGTGCTATTGTCGGTAAACCTCACTTGAAGCCAAAGAGGAGACTTCAGTATAAATACCATACCTGTTATTCATCCTTTGGTCAAACAGAAGTTGAATGATGCAGAAGCCAGTACAGAAAGTGCAAAAACACTTACTGAAAGATTTAAACAGAAAAGGAATGAAATAAAAAAGGAAGCATTTTTTTTGCTCTGCAGTTCAAAGCTGTTCTTCACATCAGGCTTTCAGAGAGATATATAAAATCATAAAGCTTGGTACCATAGAGGTCTTCTGATGATATATACAAAAAAATAAATAAGTGGGTTCATAAAAGAATAAGACCTTACCATATTTCCTGTAATAAATAATGAAAACCCCTAATTAATAGAAGACACGATCCCATATCCAACGGAATGGCCTGCAGTTGTGTCAGTGGAGGTTTAGGCTGGGTTTTAGTAAAAGAGTCTTCACTCAAGGGAGAGGTTGGGCAGTGGAATAGGCTCCCCAGCAAAGTTGTCACAGCACCAAGCCTGACAGAGTTCAAGAAGCATTTGAACAATGGTCTCAGGCACATGGGATTCTTGGGGCTGTTCTGTGCAGGTC
Organism: Margarornis squamiger; assembly: GCA_035222235.1. Taxonomy (NCBI): domain Eukaryota; kingdom Metazoa; phylum Chordata; class Aves; order Passeriformes; family Furnariidae; genus Margarornis; species Margarornis squamiger. Next base: position 32,815,569 of record JAWWTY010000123.1, read on the forward strand.
AGGAGTTGAACTCTATGATCTTTGTGTGTCCCTTTGTATGATAAAGTAAATCCCAGGAAGTAGTACTAACCAATAAAAGCAAATACATGAAGAGTGTCATGATATGAGTTCTCTGTAGCACTGCTAACGACTGCTTCACAGAGTAGTGAAGCTGCATGGACATTCTATGCCAATATTCAGTATATTCAACGAAATAGGAATCCTACTCTAACAGACTCATCTAATCAAATAAAGGTTATCAGTCCCAAATGGGGCAAGAAGTGATGCACGTCCTATAAAAACATTATTTTGTAGAAGCAGGTGTTTCTAATGCTCCAAAACTACCAGTGAAATAGCTGGTATGACCTTAGCTTTTCAATGTGCAAGTATTTTTAGCAATCTATAACTGTCATAGCTGATGAAACTTTCTACTACTATATCTAAAAGCTTTGTAAAACTTCCATCATCCCCGAATAATTAGCAATAATGTGCAGTTATTCTAATGGGTGCTTATGTGTGACTGGAATATTAAGAAACTACTCTCTGATTTGAAGTACTTTTTTTTTTAAACAGGAAATGGTATAATAATTTTCCAAATTTCATAGTTGATTTACTTTAATAACATTCCTAAACTACAAGTATTTTTTCCACTGACAAAGAGTATTTTTAATAAATACTAGATAATTTCGACAAATTTTATTTTCCCAGCTGAAAAATTAATTTAACAAAATGCGTAAGTTGGAAGAAAAATCATGACCCAAGAAGCTCTTATATATATATCAACATCAAATGAAGAAATTTAATTGTTATAAGTTTTTAAGTCAAATCTGAGTTGAACACAATCACATTTTTAAAAGTAGGGAAACTACAACTGTAATTTAACTAGGTATATCTTACTTACTAAGGTTACAGGAGATAGCGTGTTTAATCCCAGCAATACCTCTTTCTCCATGTATTTTTCAGTGACACTTAAAAGTAGTTTATAGAAAGGACTAAACAGTTCCTTTACGAACTGGAAAAAACAAGACAAATATCCTTTGAAAAGTTTTCTGGTTTGAGTGTGGGTATCAAACATCAAGTCACACAGCTAGTTCGCAGTTCACTTTTACTGCTCCTCAGGGAAAATGTCACAACAGAAAGTAGATCGAGAAAAGCTTTATACTACTCACTAGAAGTTATTAATGGATATTTGTACTGAATTTATGTGTCAAGGTTATGATTGCAGGGACTTGCAAGGGTGGCTTCTTTGACAGGAGACCAGGAGCCACTGCCATGTCAGACAAAGACTGTCCCAAACAGAATCCCTGCTGTTCAAAGCTAAGCCCATCAACAACATTGGTGCCCTTGTGATGATGTATTTAAGAAAGTGCAAGAAGTGCTTCATGCCAGCTATGAGAGAGGGGAGTGAGAAAAACAGCCCTGCGGACACCAAGGGCAGAGCAGAAAGAGCAGGAGAAGGTGGTCCAAGCACCAGCCAGGGCAAAGAATCCTCTGCAGCCCATGGAGAGACTGGTGAAGAAGGTTATCCCACTGCAACCCATGTACAGGACCACGTGGCAGATATACATACTGCTGCTTGGTGGGGGAAAAAGTGGAAGCACCACGAGTGAATTTGAGCCTGAAAAGAAAGGATGGATGAGGGGAAAGAGGGTTTAATTTTGTCTTTGTTCTTCACTTTCCTATTCTGTTTTTTAACTGGTAATTAATCTTCCCCAGTCAAGTTTATTTTGCCCATGATGCTCATTATCAAGCGATTTCCCTGTCTTTTTCCTGACCCCTGAGCTTTCTGATCTCATTTTCTGTTCCTGTCTTGCTGAGAAAAAGGGAGCAAGAGAGCAGCTGAGTGGGGGTCTGGCAGTCAGCCAAGGTTAACCCGCCACAATACTGTAGATCTAGGACAAAAATTATTTAGCCACAAAGGACTCTGGAACAGCCTTCCAGAGTAATCTAAAAATAGAAGTTAATTGTTTTATGAAAGGTCCGATACAATATCATTTCCTGCAGCAATAACACAGGACATCAACAAGGTCTTGTGCATAGCACAAGACCTTTTAATCAGACCTGTTACACCTCTCTTTAGATACATGCCTTTAGAAATTTATTCATTTACAACCACTAGCAGCATTTTGGAAAACAGTAGTGAATGTCAGTAACAACATTCAGACAGAAATGAAAGAAAACACCATTTTATTTTAACCTGCCTACAAAGTGAAGCACTGCTAGTGATTTTGGATTCCCAATCTGAAATGGCTTCAAGCATGATTTCTAGAAGGCAGATACTCAGCATTGTCTGAACGTCCTGTACATCTGACAACGTTTTTGATAAAATCACTTTCAGAACTCCCACTCCACTTTTTACTTAGAGGAAATTTTGGGCACAAAGATGCAGTTACTTTAGTTTAAGGAAAGCAAACAGGAATGAAAAGGTTTTAAAAAAAAAACAAAAAGGCTCTGTGAAAGAGTACTAACTGTTGAATTTAGTACCTTCTTGTACAAGAGTACAAAGTGCTCTCCCTTACTGAGCTGTAACTTAACTTTTCTTGCTTACACTGTTATAGATCTGACAATAGGAAAAACTATCCATCTTAAGAAACCCACTTGAATATGGTCAGTGTTTGAAATGCACATTGTACTAAGAGTAATAACAAATTAAAAGAAGTCACTACAAAGCTAAGCTTTTTCATGCCAACAGAAAATTCAAGAAGTTTTAAAAAACTACCACATGAAAGCAGAATGTAAATAAAACCTGGTAAAACCTGTCAATATATACAAATATCCTGAGGAGTATTAGTCTGAGGGAAGAACTCAGATTTCTACAACAATTTGTTCTCATAGTACTATGACATACTGTGTCTTCCAGATAAAAAAACGCAATAAAAAGTCTATCCTGGCTGTAAGCCCTAAAGTAAAGGATTACTGTCATAAAGTCAAGGAGTTGTCTCTGTAGAGAATTTTTGGATTATCTGCAGCAGAAAAAGATGAGAGTGAGACACAAGTACAGGAAGAAAGTCTTTCTGATGGCATTTGACATTAACTAGCCCCAAACCCTCAAATTGTTAAACTGGTGGTTCTCCTTCATAGTGTTCTTACCACATTCCTTTAGGCTGAAAGGAAATGAATAGTTGGGGTTTTTTTGTAACTAAGAGTACATGGTAGTTTTATAGTTCTCCTATAAAATTAGGAGAACTCCACATACATTAAATAGTGAAACTGTATAGATAAAAGTATAAAAAATCATAAGTATAAAAAGTTGAACATGATGCTATGTAATAGTACAAAACTCTGGGGAAAGAGAGATTGCTGTAGTTTCCTAGTGACTAGAAAAAACCTGATTCCAGGTGCTGCAATTAATTCATTGTGAAAGAAATAAGTGGATAACAGGAGAGAATACAAAATTCTCAAGGTTCATTTATTCACATTTATTTGTATGCCTGAGCAGGTGTCTTGATGGCAACAATAGCAGCAAATTTTACAATTCACAGGTGTAACGTCCCTTTCAGAACTGCAGCAAAGACAGCTGTGTTTGAACAACTTCAGCCTGCCAGCAGTTTCTCATATTCCTACTTTCCCCAAGATGCTGCGTCCCCAAAACTGCTGCAAACTTGTTTCACTCCTTCACTACAAAGAAATGAAATAATCTTTCACAACACTCACAAGGTTATTTGATGTATTGCTGCTTTGCAACTACATATATAGCATGATCAGCAATTCCATAGACTACAAAAGCAAGGTTACTACAGTTTGCAGTCTTCGAATTTTCCTCATTTGCAAACCATGAAAAACTCCACTGAAAAGTCTGGAGTTTGTCACAGAGCTTAAAAGTCCATTTTAGATATCTATAGATGCCCATTCCAAAGGTAGGGCAGCCTTACCAACAATAATGGATTTATCTTTATGTCATATCTGTGGAAGACTATTATCTTGATTTTTACATGGTAAACTAGAGTCCTGAATCCACAGTAAACAACATTTAAGTCAGTAAACTGACTTAAATGCCTATTCCTTAAACACAAGAAGAATTAGCAATTCTCTAACAGAAATAAAAGGCATCTCAAAACTCCATTGCTAGAAGCACAACTGCCTAAAAGGAAATATTGTATGGATACAAAACTAAAATATTATTTTCTCTGTACTGCTGCAGCTTTATTTTAGCGTTTAGGAAGAAGAGACTCTTATTAAGTCTCAGCACGAAAATCTATCCTTCTAGAAGTCCTCTAGAAGTGAAAAGATTAAAAATGCAGTTTACATGGGCTCTGTAAATTGTCAGAGACATCAGATATATTCTGATCTGTTGGGTTTTATTAGGTGGTGTGAGCACTATTAAAAGATTATTATTTTAATGGGATATTTGAACAGTGTAAAGGAAATCAAAAGGAGGAAGTAGTCTTCATTGCACCTCTAATTTTGTTAACAAACACTGAAAGCTGTGAGAAACACTTATGCTCAATCAAACTTGTTAAAAGCCACAAAGACAGAAGTACCAAAGTACATTAACTCTAAGCTCACACAGATACAGCAATTGATACAGATTTATTGTTCCACTAATTTCCATGACTTATTCTCACAAAGTCTGCCTGGTCTACATTAGAAAGCTAAATCTTTTTTGGTGTTGGATATGCAGTATAGCTATCCCAAGGAGTGAAAGCACAGGACTAGAAGAGAACAAAAGCACCTGCTACATTGAAGGCAGTGCTTTTAAGAATGGCATTTTAGTTCTAATGAATCTCTTCCTGACATCCAAGTATCAGAAGTACTATTGTGATCTCAGTTCTCTGCTCCTCAGTCAGCAGGGGCTGAGATTGACAGCTCACTTAACTTCATAGGGAGAGAGACTACCTCTTACCTTATGTAACTTAAAAGTGATCCTTCTGGCTGGATAAGAGAGACAGACTCCAATGGGAGAGGCATCTGTTCTTACTCAGCTGAAAGGAAGGTTGGTTCTCATGACAGGATTCAAAGGCAGAATAATGAAAATACTGCAGAGTGGAGGAGCATTTTTACAGTGAATGATACTTATGATCCCCTAGTGGATGTCTCCTTGTTAAATTTCAAATTTTATTCATACCTACAACACCATGTATCTTGTTAATTAAAATAATTCAGTCTCATTATACAATGACATTTTACTATGACATATGCTCTGTAACTTCAGTCGGGTTATAACTACTTCACAAATATATTTTTAAAACCTAAACAGGCCCTTAGAAAATAGCAAAGACACTGCTTCCCTTAATGGCATTTGTATGAATTATATTGTATGAATTATATATTTCAAAATATATATTCAAAAATATTTCTTCTGTATTTTATAACCACTTCTCTGCATAAGGAAAGATTGCCTAACTCTCCAGTGTCCAAGAAGAGTTAAATATGCACCAGTAACTCTAATGTATAAATTAGTCCTATAAAATAGGAGCAAGTCAAAAGGAAATACCTACAGTTCCATAGACAAAATTTTTTATAGATAGCTCAAAGATGGCAATTGTGGTAACTTCAGAAATGACATTTCATGGCTCTCCTTTCTAGCTAAGTCATACTTTAGTATTAAAACTTGATACAGCTTCACAGACAGTTCAGGTACAGTTTTAAAAGGCAAGTATTGGGCAGTATTTTGGAGCTTGAAGAGCTACGTAAGACTGCCAAGCCAAATGTTTTCATAAATCATTGGCAAATTTCTATGTCTATGAGTGTGTGGCGTTCTTCTTAAGTTGAAGAGACTGGAATACTTCGGGGTGTATTGGGGTTTTTTTGCAGTTGGTTTTCTTGTAGAGGGGGTGTGGTTTGGGTGGGGTTTTTCTGAGTTCTTATGGCATTTCCAGCTAATGTCATGGACTAAAGACTTTTGGCTATTCAGAAGATTGTTTTCTCTTGCATATATTAAAACCAGAATGGATGGGTCTTATTTCCTTATTTCATTATTAAATTCTTTACTCTGGTCAAGCAAGACATATGTCAAAACTCTAGCTAAGCAGAATTTGACACAATAAAGGAACAAAAGAAACAATTAGTAATAATTACAATAATATAAAAAAAAAATTATTTTAATGCAAGAGTTCTTTAATCAACCGAGAGCTCAGTTATTTTTTGAGAAGTGATCAACATACACGAGGTGCCAGAAAAAAAAAAAAAGTTAAAATTTCTTCAGTGACTCCTCTAAGAATTTGGAAGAAGTCTTTTAATTTGTTTTAAACCCCATTTCTGTAACTTAAACTTTGAACTGTCTAGAAATGGTGTGGATGTTTGCCTTTGTGCACTGGGCAACTGAAGTTGTCTTAATGTTCAAGTTACTATTTGCAGAACCCATGGCCTCTGGAATTGTCCATTTCATAATCTCAAAAACAATGAAGATAAATATGTTCACAGCGTGGGACTGGCTGGTCTACTAACCTGTCCTATGGGACTCAACTAATAGCATTCATTTTATTATAGCTGCCAGCAATAATGTGCATTATTTTGAAAGTTTTGAGATACCAATCATTCACTGTCCTCCAGGGCTGCCTGGAGGATAGAAGTATAGTTTTATGAGAAAATATCCAAGTTTTCATCTCACATTAGAACAAAAATGATAACTTTGAACTTCTGAAGAAAAGATAGAAGAGAAGAAAAACAGTTGCCATCAACTCAATGGGTTTGAACACCCATTTGGTGTGCTGAGGGTTCAGCTTGTGCTGGTCAAAAAGAAAAAGAAAAAAAAAATCCAAAACCATTTTCTTGTTTCAAAGTATGGGCTGTAACCGACTGAATTTACCTTACTCCCCTATTTCCACATTTGGCCTCCCCAAAGAATAATTTGTCACAGAAAACAAGGCAATCCAACAAAAGGGATGGCTTACCTAAAAAAACTGTTTTTCTTGACAGATAAAGGCAGGTTTTCAGTGCAGCTATCTCCTCACTAGTGAGGAAGTAGAGGTTCTGTCCTGTCTTGCTGAAGATTACTCGTTGAATTACTCTGTGGCTATTCGTTGGTTTCAAATTTGAAAAGTGAGCAGACTGGTTCATACTGTAGAAGACATACAGCAACTGCTGTTTTAACATATAGCATTTATACATTAAATAGCAGCAGCTTCTATTGTGAATCAGCAGTAAATGGACGCCACACAATATGACTACAAGCTTCTCTGAAGTTCAACATGTTCTTCTTCATGTACATATAAAGGAACCCAGATGCCTGTATCATTTCCAAGTATTCTTACCCTAAGTTGCTTGCATTTAAAATGTAAGTTTATAAAATTATGTTTTCACCATTTTAAAAAATTCTCACAAACTTACATGAACCTTTCAATCTTGTCATCTCCCTTCCTACTGCAATTTTGGTGGTTTTTTTGGGACTTTGTTTGTGTTTTGATTTTTTTTTTTAATCCCTCTGCTATTAAAATGCCACTGTGAAATGCAGCAATTTCAGAATAACATCCATGATTTTCTCATACTAAACAACTAAGCAACAAAGCACCCCCAAGCACACAGATAATGGAATCTCTGACAAAGAACATATTTACTTGACTTGTTATTCATTTCACTTTTCACCAGTGAAGGTTTTTATTGTTTTATTTCACTCTACACTAATCTGCAACCTTATCCATGAGAGGATTTATTGAAAAAGTAAAATTAAAAAAAAAAAAAAAATAAAAAAGAAGTAGGCTTTTTCCTACTTTTATTCTGGAAATATTTTAAATATACTTCATGTTATGTAATTTTAAACAAACGGTCCTATTCAAGTGTTGATTATCAGATGTATATACTTGGAAAATATTTCGAGTAGAACTATGTAATATGGGATGTTCGTAAACATGACATTGCCTCAAGTTCTTTAAAGAAAAGATTAAGCTCCATGCTTTACACAATTAATATTATCTTCTGAGGCTCTTTTTTCTTCCATAGAAGTTAGAGTTCCTTTCTCCAAAGAATATACTCTGTATATATAGTGCTCATGGAATTTACTTTCATATTTGAGTTTCTTCTCCTCCTTGTACTTTGAAAAGCAGCTTTATGACTATTTTTGGCCTCCTGTGGTTAAGGGGCATATCTTTAATTGGAATTTTAAAGAATACTCAGAACATATTCTCTTGGAATTATGCATCTCATCTGTGAAATTGAAATACTTTCTTTAGAAACAAGAAACACTGTGGCGTCCACTCATGAAAAGAATATCAATACTCTGCAAGGAGAGATCACTCCCAGTGCAAAAACCTAAGTGTTTTCAATAGGATATATTTAAATATCTGTCCTATTCAGACACTTTTCAAAGGAAGAAGAACAATGAAAGGAATTCAGTTCATTATTTCCTTGACCACAGCTATAAGCAGGTGATTCTGGATGGGAAAGGGTAGGAAAAAAATATTAAAAGAGGAAATGGACACATTTCTACTTTAAGAATGGATCAAATTCACAAATCAGATGATAACAATGTCACTAACAAACTCCAAACCTGTTGCAACTAGTGGAATATATATAATCTTGGCACAGTTTTTAAGAAGCTGGTTTATCATCAGATCTTAAAGGAGTGTGATTAGCCCCCCCAAAACACTACAGAAAACATTTGCCTTTATCCTGTGTTACATTTGTGAGCCTTCAATTAAGTCCATCAGATGTGGTAAATTTCATAATCCCTGAACAAAAAGTTCCCACCTCGACATAAAATATTTGAGATCTATGCCCTCATAACAAAGCTATTTAACCACCTTCTCCTCTGAGTTCCAGTGTTCAGTCTAAATGCCCTTCTGCAGATTATATAACTGCTAGCTTTTCCATCACTGTTGTTCTTTACCCTAACCACCACTAACTTTCTGATTTTGGAAATTAGGAGGATCAACATCCCCCTTCAACTGTTATTCTATCAAACTAAGAAAACAAAATATCTAATTATTTTTCTCTCAAACCACAATATGCATTCAATTTTCTCATTATGCTGGCTGTCTTCCTTCAGGGTTCAACTTGCAGTTCAACTCACAAGTTGTATATACGGAATGTCTCATTAGTTACTTACAAGACTGTCTCAAGACTGCCTTTTTTTTTTCCACTGGAAACATCCTTAACAAGTTACATAGAAAAATTTCTAATTCATTTCCCAGTGTGCCTGAGTCCTTTTTCTTCACATCAGTATGTTAACACAAAAAACAACATTTGTTTTGATTTGATTCACATTACATGTGAACTTGATTCCAGCTCTCACTGTATACCAACTTTATGTGTTTCCTCACTGACCTATTACTTGTCAAGATTTATGTGCTTTGTTTTGATTTCCACAACTTAACTAACACAGTTTTGCCCATTCTTTCTTTATTCCTTTATTTGTAACCTCTAAAAATTAGCAAACTAGCAACACTTTTTCTCCCCCCATTTTCCAAGGAATATGTTCATAGGCATCTTGCTTATTCTTTATACTATAAATAATTATATTGCAGATAATTGACAAATAATTCCAGAGAGAGACAAAACATTATTAAAGACCATGACACAAACAACTCCTCACGCTGTATGGCGAATTCCACAGTTCCCTGAAAGAGACCACCTGTGATCACATGTGCTACTTCAGAGATGAACAAGCATATCATTACCTTGCCAAATTTCACTCTCCTTCATCTTATCTGTACCTCTAAATCACCCACAGCTATGGCTGGACCCACAGCAGGCTCCATATTAGCCTATTCTGATTTTGTTCATCCAAGGCAGAGTATCCCTACATAAGCACCCCCAAAGGAGACATGTCTCAAAAATCTTAGAAGACATATGATGTAGCCTATTCTTGTAGATAAAAAAAAAAAAAATAAAAAAAAAAAAATCTTTTATTCTAGGGAACACTAGCTAGCACATTATGTCCAGGTGCATAACTGATAACTCTTAGTTGAAAAATAAGATTTTACATAACATCATTCCACATCTACCTGTGCTTCTGAGTGGACTACTGCTATAGTAAACAATTTGAGATAACACTGCATATCACAAAAACAAACAAACGCCAGAATTTTCTAATACAAAACACCTCATCAGAGCTGAACTCAACCAAGAAATACAACCTATCAACAAATCAATATATACACTTAGAGAACAAGAAAAAAAATAAACTTTTTCAGTGCTTTTAGTTTCTCAGATATCTATTTGGTTATTACAAGGCAAATAATTATGTTCTGTCTTCCATTATAAGGCATTTATCTAACTACTCCTACAAAAAAATAACTTCTAGTACCTCCAAAACCATCTTTTGTTGACAAGTTTAGGTTAGCAACACACCAAACAATTTCTTCACTGCTATTTTTTATCTTCATTATTAATTTTTTTGCATTTCCCATTGCTTACAGAGAGACTGCCAGCTCCACTCTCAGACTCTGTTCTGAAATACCAAGCTGCCAACAGGGTGACTGCTACACACTTTAAGACTGAGCATTTGGAAGCAAAAAGACTTCTTAGAGCAACCTGTTCAGGGCATATTTCATCCCTGTCGCTTTTCAGTTTAAGTTATGGAAAGCAAAATAAACAATCTCAAAATTCCCAGGAGGTGCACAAAGTTTAAGGTAAGAGGTTAATGCAAAAACTACCTAATCCTATTTCACAATCTCATCTTGATCATCTTTTCAGAACCAATAGGAGTACCATATGTCATTAAAGTCAGCAGCTCATATCAAACACACATAAAGGTCTATCCATCATTACAAACCTCACTGCACATTTTAAACACACTTGAAATTTCTAGTTCTAGGTGAACGATTAGTTTTTCTTTCAAAAGAAGAGACACGAAATTCATCATACAATTACCTTCACATCCTGCTGTGACAGAAAGGGCCTTCATAACCGGCCTGTAGCTGCATATTTTATTTCTTGTATAACAGCTGATTAGTAAAAGTGTCTGGGACACAAAAATACTAAAAGACCTGTGATATAGTCTATTTTTGGAGAAAAATAAATCTTGTCTCTGTGGAAGGAGACACTCTTCTGAAGAAAAAGGAGTCCTCCTTCTTTATGGAAGTACCTGAGCAGCTTCAGCTGGGTGGTCACACCCCCAAGAAACAAGTACATCACAGGTGTAGATAAGGAGATTTGCATAGAAGAGCTGTGGATAGGATCAGAATTAATAAATAGAGGAGAAAGGAAGAGCAGGGTAGAAAAGAGCAGGGTAGTTTTGGGTAGAAAATTACCTTTTTTTTTTTTACTATATCTTGTTTGAAACTTTTTGTTCAAGGATTTCATTGCCACTGAGGTTTAAAAAAAAAAAGCTAGTTTAGTTTTAATAAACTTCAAGTTTCAAGTAGATCAATCTCAAAGCCCTGTCTAATTTGCAGTCCCAGCATATGTCTACATCTTTCCTTTCTTTAAAAGTTATTTGTTTTACCAAGGGAAGAAAAAAAAATAATTTTCAAATTCTTATTCTTTGTGTAATCCTTAAAAACAATGGACATAAATCTAATCATGTTTGTCAGTAACAAGTGAACTCTTTAGACATACAAAAATACCATATCCATTAGAAAATGGCTATAATTGAGAAAAATTGTGAATATGTAAAATAAATCCCTATCTTTTCAGAATCAATTGTTAAGTGAAAATTCTTTGGTTGCAGCAGAACAAATGTTTCTTGATTCTAGGTAGCAGTTTAAAACACAACAAAGATAAAAGAAATAGGCAAAGATTTCCATATAGCTACAGAAGATTATAGTCCAAGTATTTGCTTTTCCTTAGGTCTAAGTAAAGCTAGGAGCTGTTGTCTCAGGCTGTCCCTGTTACAGTCACTCATTTACTGCCTTTGCAGCTGCTACATTCAATGTTCACCTCACCAAAAGGAAAGGACACCTTCCCTTGGTGCATGCACACCTGAGTCAAGGATAAAATGACTTCTCTCAAACTGCAGGTGTAAACACACAAATCACAAAATCACAGAATATGCTGAGTTGGAAGGCACCCACCAGTCCAACCCTTAGCCCTGTACAGGATCATCCCCAAGAGTCACCCCATGTGCCTGAGAGCATTGTCCAAATGCTTCTTGAACTCTGTCAGGCTTGGTACTGTGACCACTTCCCTGGGGAACCTGTTCCAGCACCCAACCACCCTCTGGGTGAAGAACCTTTTTCTAATATTCAACCTAGACCTCCCCTGACACAACTGGAGGCCATTCCCTTGGGTTCTGTCGCTGGTCACCACAGAGAAGAGATCAGTGCCTGCCCCTCTTCTTCCCCTCACGAGGAAGTTGTAGAGTGCAGTGAGGTCTCCCCTCAGTCTCCTCTGCAACAGCTGGTGGGAGATGCTCCCCCTTCGCTCCCCCGCACGCGGTCCCTGAGACGCCCCAGAAAGAGGCACACAGAAACCACAGGCGAGGAAGCAGAGAGAGGGTTTATTAACATGGGAAGGGGTATTTAAAGGTTTTAGGGGGATTCTAAATACTACCAGTAAGAATCCAGGGATAACAACCAATGGGAAAGGGTTAACTAAGGGCCAAGAGAGGAACTTGAACAGAAACCTTCAAGGACAAATTCCTGAAGGCTTAGCTAGGGGGATAAGAGTTTTCTCAGGGGGGTTTGGGAGGAAGACAGTGATCAAGGGAAAAAAGACGACTCCATTTTACAACACGGTAACAGCTTCAGTTTTTAAAGCATTTTGGCTAGCTTCTTCATTTTCTTCACAGACCCATTTCTTACATGATTTTTTTCCATTTCTGATATTGCAGGTCCTCTGCTACACTCCTTCTCTTCAGGATGAACAGACCAAGTGCCCTCAGCCGCTCCTCATACGGCTTCCTCTCAAGGCCCTTCACCATCTTCATTATACTTCTTTGGATGTTCTCTAAGAGAGCTTAACATCTTTCTTATATTGCAGTGCCCAAAACTGCACACAATATTCCAGGTGAGGCCACCCCAGTGCAGAGCAGAGCGGGACAATCCCCTCCCTCCTCTGGCTGGCGATGCTGTGCCTGATGCCCCCCAGGACACTTCTGGCCCTCCTGGCTGCCAGGGCACTGCTGACTCATATTCACCTTGCCATCAATCAGCACCCCCAGGGCCCTTTCCATGGCACTGCTTTCCAGCATCTCATTCCCCAGTCTGTATGTACATCCAGGATTGCCCCATCCCCGGGCAGAATCTGGTATTTTCCTATTTTGATCCTATGGTTCGTTATTGCCTAGCCCTCTAATTTGTCAAGGTCTCTCTGCAGGGCCTCTCTGAGGGAGTCAACAGATCTTTCGAGTTTTGTGTCATCTGCAAACTTGCTTAGTATCCCTTCCAGTCCTGCATCCAAGCCATTTCTGAAGATGCTGAAGAGTACAGGAACTGAGATGGAGCCCTGTGGAACCCCACTAGTGACAGGTCACCACTCTGATGCCACCCCATTAACTGTTACCTTCTGTGCTTGACCCATGAGCCAATTGCTCACCCACCACATGATGTGTTTATCCAGCTGTGTGCTGGAAAATTTGTCCAGCAGGATCCTGTGAGTGACACTATTGAAAGCTTTACTGAAATCCAAAAAGATTACATCAACTGCCTTCCCTTGATCAGCTGGGTGTGTTACCTTGTCATAAGAGGAGACCAGGCTGCATAAGCAGGACTTCCTCTCATGAGAATCAGGATGTTCAGCAGCTTCCAGTCAGCTGGAACTCTTCAGAGTCCCAAAACAGCTCAAAAATCATTGAGAGGGGTTTCGTGATGACACCAGCTAGCTCTTTGAGTATTCTGGGATGAATCTTATCAGACCCCATAGATTTGTAAGGATCCAGCTGAAACAGCAGGTCCCACACAGCTTCAGGGTTGACAGGGAGTTGATCATTCTCACAGTTATGGTCCTACATCTCAGGGCACTGAGACCCCCTTGGTCTATCATCTGTGTTGTAGACAGGGGCAAAGAAAGCGTTAAACACGTCTGCTTTTTCTCTGTCCATTTGTGAGGTGACCAGGCTGGACAAGAGAGTTTTCTGAAGTGCTTTGGTAAGATGCTGTTTTGGTAGCATATCTTCTATGATTCTATATATCAAATCTTGAAAACCTTCTACAGTTTTTACATTTTTTAGCTGCTCTAGATATGTTAGCAAGAAATTGCTCCTAAGGAGCAAAGTATTTGCATTAGCCTTAAAAGAAAATACCCTTAACAACTGGCATTTCTAATCATAATGACGGGTAGGGGAATCATTATGGAAATTTATGAAACATCTCATTGACATCCCAACAGGAAAATAAAGCATTTTTTAAATAATAGAAGTTAGTAATGTAGAATAAGGATTTCCTCTGGGTTTTTTGTGTTTTTTTTTTTTTTTGTTGTCAGTGACAAAGGTTCTGTTGATACTTTGGTTGTACTGAACGAGGCTGCAACATGAGCCTTATTGCTTGAAGTAATTTCTAAGAGGTAGCCTAAGAAATTGTGGGGTCTACAGGGAAAGTAGGCCCCTCCCTACTGCACTGTTCAAAGCCAGTGAGCAAAGATTATGGAATACTTTTCTAAAAGAAAAACTTGGTAGTGTAAATTCAAATTTGAGTATGCTGTGATGCAGTATGACCATGGTAGCATAAAGATATGATATTCTATGTATTCTATGATACCACAAAGATAATATGTGGTGTCATAGCTTGGACTATCCACACTAATGTTAAAAGACTGAAGTCACTTTATCATGTCTTCTAGTAGTTGTAAGAACTTTTACAGACTCATAGCAAAGATTAATCTAAACTCATGCACTGCCTTAATAGAAGACTGTGGTCATTGTTAAGAAACATGTAAGAAAGAGGGGAAAGTAGAGCAATATTTTCCAACTCCTGATGAGAATTTAGGGTTTTTCTGAGCTAGAGATTTGATCTAGAGATTATATTTCATATCTGTTGGAGAAATAAGGGTTTAAATACTCCATGGTGTTTCACAAACTGGTCTGAACATTTAACCCAGAAGCAATATATAAACACTTAATGTCAGAATCAAATCAGAAAGGAACAGTTTGCCTTTACCATAAAAAGGTTTCTGATTCTGAAATTATTTGATGTCAGTCACACAAAGGTAGGATTAACTAGCTTGGTAAAGTACTTGAGAATTCCTTAGGCAAGTCATGCTTTGTGACATTTTTGGATTTTTCTTTAAAGACAGTACTCTGGAAAATTTCTAGTGGAACAGAAGTCTCTGAAAAACAGCTGGAGAAAGAAAGAAGTTAGGTTCACACACAATAATATATATCATTGAGAACAAGAAGAGGTTATTATAATTGTCACTCTAATACATATATATATATTTACTTTTATATATATGGAATATATATTATTCCTTATATAATAAGGAATAATCTGAGACAGATTTGCAGGTTGCCATTACAACTATCATTTGCAGCATATCTGAATGCCCTGATTTAGTCCTTCTCTTTAGGATCCACTGATCCTAAAAGGTTTTTGAGAACTCAGACAGCTTCTGCTAAACAGACTTCCCACTTGTCACTTGTCCAAATAAAGCTTGAATAATACTGCAAGAAGAAAATTCATCTCAACCAACAGTATGCATTCTCCTGCATTCTAATTTCCTTATAGTGAAGAAGACCTCAAAGTTCATCTCTCAGGCAACTCTTCTGCTGTGTAACTGTGTTTCTGATAAAGATCCTGGTTTGTTTCTTTGGGTTTTCTGTTTGGCTGGGGGTTTTTCCCCTCCAGAAAAGGTGATTCTTAAGAGATTCGGACTATGTTACCTGGAATAGAAAAGCTGTGGGGTGGTTGACTTCAGCAGGCTTGAATTTTGGAGCTCTGGCTACCTCATTTAAAGTTACAGATTAGTGTGGGAGTTTGCAGAAATTTCTAACCCTATACAAGAGTGAGGTAAATTTAGAGAACAAAAGTATTTTGTTGTATTAGTAATACAAGTTTCTTTTCAGGAAAAGGGCTGATTTTCTTTCTTATGCAAATCTGTAGTGACTAAGTTTTTGCACATGATAGTAATTTACAGATAGTTGAAAATCCAGAATAGTCACAATTTCAACTTCAACAGCACTAAAGGGCCGTGAACTGTTCACCCCACCTTCCATTCCCTCCTTACCCTCTGTTTGTCTTTTGTTTCAGAGACAAGACCAAAAGCTGAGTAGGTTGGTATATGGGCATATAGGAAGAGAATCATTGCAATGAAAATTCTCAAGAACTACTACACCATTTCTAGTTGTGTTACAGTGCTGAGAATTTTAGGACAGTTTCCCATTAAGGAGCATGAACCTAGAACATGTTATAATGTCAGTGGATATAGACAGTGTCACTTTTTACATGTAACTTTGTCAGTGTGAATCAACAGCCATTTGCCTTCCAACAAATCTGAGAAACCTGGATTCTATCCAGTAAAAAGGGATTGTGGGTGGTTTTTTAACCAGCTATTTCCTATAAATTTGAGGGCAAACAGAAGACAAAAGTGTTACGGAAGTTAGGAGGCAAAAAATCCTCTTATCTTTCATGAATTATCTGAATAGCTAGCTCTTAATTATATATTCAGATTAAAAGGAAATACATATATTATTAGTAATATAATAATATTATAATATAATAATAAGTCTAAAAGGTAATAATTTTCAGAAACAGCCAAACCTGACAATATCTATTGTTCAAGCAGGGGAATAAAAAGAGAGATATTATTCATTATGACAGCAATTGTAAATGCAAAGCAAAGTTCTTGCAAAACATTTCCAGAAGAAAGGGTTTACAATGTATGACAAATCACATGTTAATGACTCCTTCTTGCAATATTGCATTGAATTCATGCTACTTGCCTTAGGAATGCAACCACAATTTTAAAGCATCTAGAAAATCATAAGAAGACACTAAGAAAGTTTTAGGAAAACATGTTAATTTTCACAAGAACTACACATACTGGCTTTCTAACTTCTGCTAGTGCATGACACAGTGATGGAACTAACTTTTGTACCTGAAAGTCCTTGTCCATTCTTGAAAATAATTATCCCCTAAACCTTTTTTGTCCTTGTGAAAACAGCAGACTTTTTTTTTTAGAAAACATTTTTATTTATATACTTATTTATTTTCACATGCCAGAACAGTTAAAAAGCTGAAGTCAAAATACAATAACCCATTGGCATATATCTGTGTAATTTCTAACAAAGACTGTATTCAGATAAGATTTTTCAAAAATTATTTTTTTAATATTGTGGTCTTTTTAAATCCCAGATGGTATAGTTGGGACCCATAACTTTATATCAGCACAAGATATAGTTCAGGCAGATCAATACTTGATTCTTCATTCTGTCACTTATATTTCTAATTGATCGAAGATGTAAATGATGCTTCTTATGAAAAGTACATCAAATGAGAGAATTTACATTACAGGTCTCAGAGAAGACAGAGTTTTTATTCCAGGGATTTCATAAACCAACAACTATAAGTGCTTTACAATCTATAATGTGCTTCCAGTCTTTTCTCCTTTAGTATTTGTGTGATTCATAATCAATTTTAACTATTTGATAGGAGGAAGTTACTATGGACAAGTCTTGCAGACTAACTGTGTTTTCAGGAATAGTGAAATTAAATGAAAGCTGAAACAGATCTTAGTTCCAATGTAGAGGTGATGGTGCCTGTTATGGGTATGTTGTACTCAAAGAAATGTTATGACCAAAAAAGAACATGGTCTTACATATAGAGCCAAGAACTTATTTTTAAGCTATTAATTATAATAATCTTAACAGTTTAATTAAAATAGAACCAACTGCTTAGTCTAGCTACTGCAATATTAACTCATAGCCTTAATTCATACTAAAAAGCCTTACTGGTGATGTCATTTTTATTCAACACTTACTAGTAACTACTGTTTTTCTTGAGAAGTGTTAAGCTTACTGTTCACCTGTCTCTTTGGCCACAAGACTGATTGTACTTATCTCCAATAAAGCAAAAAAAAAAAAAAAAAAAGTGGGGGGAAAAAAGCCTGGATGAGTCCTGAGAGGTCAACAACACAAAATTTCTGGCCTTTCACTAGTTATGAAAAAGGTTACACTTACCATCATACAGGTAGGGAAAATATGGCAATAACGGTCAGGGGAAGCTCACTGAAAGTACATTGCTTCAGTAGATCATGCGATGACAGAATTTGACTGTTCAGCCATTACAGTTTGAAAAGAGGAAAATTATTGAACAGGGCCTAGGATGCAACAAAAATAACAGATTAAAACTGTGAGGTCAGAGGACTAGGTAAAAAAGTATTATGGCACTTAAAGCACTCTGTAGGTGGGAAAAAAAAAAAAAAGTAGCACTGGGAAAAAGCCCTACAAACCCAAACAAAAGCCTACACAACCTCACACTTCCAGAAATTACCATGAGTTGAATATCAAATGTTTGTGCCTTAAAAGTATTGAGATGAATTTTCTCTGAACATTTGTATCACTGTACAAGTAACTTAGTTATGGGATTTGGTTTCGAAATTGTCCCATCCAAGATCCTAATCCAAGAATTGCATCTGGCAGTGCCACAAGTCGTGAAGTTTTCCGTCCAGCCATATGAGAGGCCAGGTGAGGATTTCACCACTAGATGGTGTTGTTATTCATCAGAGGGCCTTCCTCAAGCCTTGGTGTGGAAGCTGCTTCTCTAGGGCTACATTTGATGTCAAGCTATAACATCTCTGTGGCTAAATTGAAATAATGCACATCTTGAAGAAAAAACAAAGGACTTGGCTTGATATCAGAAATCAGGAATTTCTGTGGAGACTGGATATGAATTTGGAAACTTGGTTTTCATGTTTCATGTCAAATGTTTTTTTTTTTTTATTTGTCGTATCCAATCAAAAAGCAAATTATATTAGAAAATCACACACTGATCACATTGATGTGGCAGTGGGCCTCTGAAGAAAATGAAGAAGCTAGCCAAAGTGCCTTAAAAAGTGAAGCGTTTTCTGTGTTGTAAAATGGATTCCTTGTCTTTTTTACTTAGTCATCCTTCTTCTTCCAAAGACCCCTTGAAACACCCCTTATCTATGTAGCTAAGCACCAAGGAACTCATCCTTGAAGGCCTCTGTTTAAGTTTCTATATTGGCCGTTAGTTAATCCTTTCCCATTGGTCATTTATCCCTTGATTTCTATTGGTAGTAATTTGGATTCCCCTAAAACCTATATATATATACCCCCAGCCATGTTAATAAACTCTCTCTCTGCTTCCCTCCCTGTGGTTTCCATGTGGCTCTCTCTGGGGCATCTTGGGAACCGTGAGTGGGGGGGCAAAGGGGGGAGCATCTGCCATCAGCTGTCGCACATTGAGTTGTATGTGAATTCACAGTGAAGCAAAAAAGAGTATTTTAATTCTACATACAGACCTAAAGGAATTATTCTAACACTTAGTACACTTCTCATCATACCATCATGGAATGGTTTAAGTTGAGAGGGACCTTAAAGATTGCCTAGTTCCAACTGCTCTTCCATGGGAAGGGACACCTTTCACTGGACCAGGTTGCTCAGAGCTCCATCCAACTTGTCTTTGACATATTGTTATGAATCATCACTCTTAGAACAAGCTTTTCTATGGAGACAACATGTTCCAGGCAAAATAGATTGATGAAGACTGGGAAAAAAGAAAAGGGAAAACCTTATTTCAAGAAACACAACTGTTCTTAAGCATTTTGCATTGTACATGCTTTAGTCTTTCAGGCAAAGTTTCTTGTGAAGTTTGTAGAGTAATGTAAAAAGTAAAAACTCAGTTGCAGGAAAGCCCCTTTGCATATATTTAATTGAAATTCATTTTAGTGATGAGTGCCGCTAAATTGTAACAAATCTAAAAGTACAAAAGAGTGCCACATGAATTTAAAGATGGAAAGAAATCTATTCCATCATTCAGTTCTTTCAACAAAAGTCTCCAGAGAGCAAAGAAGATGTTAAAACAATCTACAGTCTACCCAGACTTAGACTGAAAGAATTGTTGCTGACCTGGCTGCAGCTGATTATCTCATACAACCTCACACAAGAAAAATGGGATTGTATTCTTTAAGACCTAAAAACTCCAAAACATTTTAACAAAGTGTATTTTAGTAAAGGCTAAAAGCGTAATCCCAGAAACACCAGTTAAAATATAACATAGCTGCGCAGACAGCTAACCTATATTTGGCTTTGAATGTCAGGTTTCACCATCTTGAAACGTCCAAGTTCTGCTTTTTAGCAAGGTTACCTCAGCTTTGATGACAATGAAGACCTTTTAATATTTCACTCATGACAGTGTAATCTGGGTCAAGAAAGAAATAATCCCTCACTGAGCTTTTCTGGAAAACTGAATCCATCAGATTAAAAGTTTGTACAGAAAAACCATGGACAGTGCATTAACTGGGGTAACAGAAACAGTAGGAATCTTAACAGCATACAATTTATGTGTGGTGCTTAGAAACCAAATAGCAGTGGTTCGGGATTTTCTCATGAAGCAAGCAAGACAGAGCAATACTATTTCAATAAGGCTACCCCCAATTCATTGATGTGGAGACAGCTATAGAAAAGGTAAGCAGTGTTCTAAAATACAGTATTTGGTATTCTCGGCAGATATATGAAGATACTAGTGCCATTGTATAAGATATTAATGAAATCTCATGTCAAAATCTCCATTTATTCCTAGTCTATATGTTCGATATGGAAAAGTTCAAAACAGCTAGAATAAGCTAGGAAGCCAAGCTGGAAAGGCCAGGATCAGTAAAGGGCCAAACTGCTGAGCTTGTGCAATAATCTTAGCTTATTTGCTGTTCCAAGGCTGAAGGAGGGCCCTAAAGGGACTTCTCACAGGTTGTTTCTAATCTCTTCATTGGTATCTTAGCAGTCTGACTCAAAGCCACACATCTCTACACCACAGCAGGGATGGCAACCCTGGGGTGTGTGGATGGAAGGGCTGCACAGCCTGTTGGTGCCCTCAAGCCCCTGACATGCTGCAGTGATCCAGAAAAAAACTGCCAGTGCCCTCATATTTTCTTCATGTCTCCTCTACTTCAAATGCTGTTCTTACCTGTTACAAGGTGAGAAGATCCACAGTTTTCCTGTTTGCAGCTGGAAGGCTGCATTTCTGGACTTCAGGCACCAAGAGCATCAAATAGCCGCAGAGCTGCAGTATTATTGCCCAAAACAAGCTCTACAAATACTCTGCTGCACAACTAGATCTTCAAATGCCGCAGTGCACTGAGCACCCGTACCTCTGCCCTCAACCCTCCTTCACGTAAACATCTTGTCAGCACCGTGTCTTCTGCAAGAAGGTCCCAGGATTTTCACATTTGAGTGGGAAGAATTTTTTGAGTCTTCAGTGCAATGACCAAGTCTGAGGTCTGTCTGCAAAGGTGGCCTTGTCCCAGGGGCTTTCTGAGTGCCTGACAAGCACTGCAGCAGCTGTGCTCTGCCTAGACTAGAAAGCTGGTTTCAGCAGAACAAATACATGGTTGTGGCACTACTTACACAGGGGTCTATTGTGAGTACAAACTCATTTAAGAATATAGAGTCATAGAATCATTGAGGCTGGAAAACATACAATCATAAATAGGCTCACCAAAGTGTAGGTAAGAAGGAATGGTAAGCAGAAGTTACTGGAAAGATTCTGCTGGTAGCATCTTGCCTGAGACTGTCATAAAAGTTACTGAAAAATTCAGAACAATTTGGCATCATTTGTTGAGTAAGCCAGTTCTTGTGGAGTTCCAGGATAAAAGTGTTTGCCTCAGAATTTTGCACAATGCATCTGCTCAGCATAAAATTGTGATATGGCATACAGCCACGTACTGCTCCAATTCAGGTATTAGCAATAGAGAATATTACTGAACAAAGAAAAAAAAAAATCTTTCAGATTTTATGAAACAAAGGAATGCTAACAGTTGCCACTATTGTGACTGAGGCTTCCAGTAAGCCGATTAAAGAGTTTTTGTCCGAGTCATACTCATTTTTTTAACTGGAGTCTGACAGTATAAATGTAACACACTGAAGAAGTCCCATTATTTCCTGTTAGCAGGGCCTGGTTTGCATGTTTTTACAGTGATAAGAGACAAGCCACAATAATTATTTTGTGCAGCAGAGGAGCAATTCTTAGCAACTCTAGCATTTGCTAATAATCTGAGAGAGTGTGGAAACCAAATGGCAGCTATTGCAGTGAAGTAGTGCAGAGTTCTCTCAACTTTTTCATATTATCATCTATATTGCTTAAAAAGGGAAAACAAAGTAAACTAGTTTCCTGGTATGTCATTGTTTCTCCCAGTATTTTGTCATTCAGTGTTTAAAAACTTTTGGATCAGAAATGGCCAAGGCTTGCTTGACCTGCCTTGAGGTCAGCTGCAGCATGTTTCATAAAGAAAATATTTTCCTGGTTTATGCTAGCAGTAGCAACATGTGGACTATTTTTTTTGTTAGAACTTCTATACATTTTCTTTGAAAAAAAGTTCATTTGTGACAGGGTTTCTGAGGCACAAGATTATTATGGTGCTTAATACAGGTTTCCTCGCAGAACTTCCATTCACATGTTGTGAATTCCACTGGATTCCTGATCATTTTAAGTTTTAGACCTACAGAAAGTATAAAATGCCTGAGTACAAAATTTAGATCTGTAAAAACTCTGCTTACCTGCCTCCAGAACCTGGGCCCTTAAATTCTCCTCAGCTTCCTCTGCCATATTTTCTGGAAGACAAAGTGTCTGTTTCTGGGCATATCAAGATCTGACTATATTTCAACAGCACTAACCAATTTGAGGATTTATTTCAGACCTATGTCAGCAGACAGTAAGTTCTTCCTGTCAGACAAACAAGGGAGTCTAATTCTGCAGGGTCTTCTTACCCTCTGCTTGATGTCATTCTAACCTAAATAATCTGATCAAATGAATAAAAATACATCTGCAATATTCAATACACAGAAATCTAAAAGCCTGGAAATTACCACCTAGTTTATTTATGTAGGAATGGATAAATCAAGAAAGTCCATCCAGCTTGATGAGTTCTATCAATCTTCTTCCTGAGATACCAGCTTTCCCCATGCCGTGTCAGAGGAAACAGCTCTCACCTGTGGGTTGTGAATGCTACTCCCACCTCCAAAATTCAGGTTAAGTTCTGTTTCAGTACAGTCCTCCATCATCTTTGCTTCTTTATAGAAATGCTCAAACTATATTAAGCACATGTAAACACTGAGATGACAGTTAAGTCTCGTAAGTTCCTCAGCACAAGACAACAGTGCCCTGGCTTTGACTGGAATTCTGTTAGACCCCACATTTCGGAGAGTTGTGTGCGATGTTTGGTTTGAAATCTGAAGCCAAGATTTGTCTTCACCGCTTACTGAGTCCCAAATCACTGAAGATTCCTATACTAAACTGAAGTTAGTATTCACCTGCTTGCTCCTAGCCACAGGAACCTGCAAACTGCACTGAACCATATCCATTACTCTATCTCCCTGTAATTATCAGCACACCCAGCATGTGAAATAGCAGGAGATAAACATATGAGGAAAGTACTGTAGTGCTTCTGTGTTCTGCTACACAGATCTTAACTGATGTGATGTCTCTCTTTCATGGGTTTCCTACTTAGTAAACACAAAGTGCTGCTGGTAGGGGATATAAGAGACTAGCTCTACAAAGATACTCATCCTCCTGCAGAGTAAACGAAGAGACACAAAACAGGCCAACATCTCCCTTTAGTGAACTGAATGAAAGATATCTTATTTGAGTTTTAAAAGCAGACAGAAGTAGTAAAATGTCTCTTCATCATAAGACTGAGGTTTGTGAAGGTAAACAGCTTAACAAAACAGTAAAGTAAAAGCAGTATTTTGTGGAAATTTAATATGATTTCAGAGAAAAATGATGAATCATTTCAGCCAAAATTGCTTTGAGCATCAGATACAACTCAAAAGGTCATGATGATCTAGTGGGAAAGAGGCTCACCAGTATGGCAGTCCTAAATGCTGTATGTCAGCTTACAGGGTAAAAGAAGGGAAGGTAAAAGAGGCCAGTAGGACTAGGGAAATGCTTGTCCCTCCACACTCAGCACTGCTGAGTACCTTGAGTACTGTGTCCAGTTCTTGGCCCCTCACTTCAAGAAAGACATAGAGGTGCTGGAGCATGTCCAGCGATGAAGCTGAGGGAGGGTATAGAGAGTAAGACCAATGAGGAGCAGTGGAGGGAGCTGGGGTTGTTCAGCCTGGAGAAAGGGAGGCTCAGGAATGACCTTATTGCTCTCTACAACTGAAAGGAGTTTGTAGCCAGGTGGGGGTCATCCTCTACTGCCAGGCAGCTAGGGACAGGACAAGAGGAAATGGTCAACCTGCACAGGGGAGTTCAGGTTGGACATCAGGAAGAATTTCTTCACTGAAAGAATGTTTAAGTGTTGGAACGGGCTGCCCATGGAGGTGGTGGAGTCACCATCACTGAAGGTGTTCAGGAAGCAACTGGTGCCATGATCTGGTTGACAAGGTTGGTTTTGATCAAAAATTGGACTCAGTCCTGAAGATATTTTCCAACTTTACTGATTCCATGGTTCTATGGTTCTAAGATAGCAGTAGTGCCACCCAGGTGTCCACTTAACTGAAAATACAAAGCCACCAAACAGTGGAGGAGAGGATATGGAGGTTTGCTGGTCCAGCCTGAACAGCAGTAAAGACGGTTTATTTGGAAAAAGCATCCAGGTACAAGTGTATCTCATTACTTAATCTTTACAGTAAACATAGAGAAAATGGCTATTTGTTTACAATTTTAATTAAGACACTTCAGAACCAATTTTGGTATAACTGGGATACTTAGCTCCTCTTCTCTTTTCATTTATGCAATATTTTTTCCTTAGGCAATCTTCAATATAAATATGCTGTTGTTTCTACTTCCTCACAGTATAAAGGCTGCACCATCAAGAATGATTTAGCATAGGTCTACTGAGATGGGAGCCAGGGATGGGGAGATTCTAGGAAGTTGCTGGGGTATGGTAAATTTTCTTTCAAAAAAAAAGTATCCTTGAAACTCATAGAAGGAGAATACTGACAACTATTATCAGATTTTTTTTGTTTTTTTGGCTGTAGATTTAACGACATTTAATTAAAAGGAAAACATATATCTAACTTTTCATTACTAGAGAAAAACTTAAAAAGAAGTATTTGAAAATGAGAGAACTATTGTCCATCCTTGTGTAAAGGACACACTACCCCAGGAAGATTAAAAATAAGAACATTAACATCATGACTAATAACAAGAAGCTATTTTTTTTCATCTATTAGATTAAAATAAGAACAAGTTTAATATTCATAAGCTAGAAGAAGCAATTTTTCATGCATTAGTTCTAAATAGAAAAATCAATTCAAGTATCTTTCAGTTTTTTATCAGTAACTGAATTTGTCATGCTTTGTGAAAGATAGCTCACTGGAGACAGTTTTAAATCATTTTTAAAGTAGTGGCACACCAACAGGGCATTTAACCCATTATAAAGTGACAGTCAGGAGATATTCAAGTGAAATATATATTTTCAACTCCTGTTTATGATTTTTTATAAAACTGATGTCAATTGGTTTTTGATCTGAACACATAGTCTTGTTAGTACTTCATGGAAAGAGTTCTTTCTAGGTTAATATTTAAACAAAACAAAACAAAGCAACCACCACCTCCCAAAAAACCAAACCAAAACAAAAAGCTAAACCAAACCAAATCAAAAAACAAAAGCAACAAAAAAACCCCTACAAACAAACAACAAAAACACCTCCCCCCCCAAAAAAAAAAAAACACAAAAAACCACCACCAAAACAACTAACCCCAAACAAACAAGAAAATCCCAATGCAAAACCCCATGAACAAACTGGGAGTTGATTTCAATTGCCTGTGTTAAGGAATGTAGACATCTCTGCCTTACCAGTTTAATTCTTAGATTACAGACACATCTTAATATCTTCCTTCCTCAATATAAGAATGGAATAGCTCTGTCTTTGTTGCCTTTACTGTGTTCTGCTTAATGTGATACTATGAAAGAACTACTAACACCAGCATAGCTCAGATTTTGCCCATTTCTTCCCAATTTAGTTTTTATTGTGATACCATGAAGCACTGTAAGTGCTTTATTTTTTTTTTTATTCCAGTATTATATAAAATGGACTGATAATGTGTAAATGTTGAGAGTCCACTACCCCCTGAATAGGTTCTTTTAGAGATTACACATTAAGAGGGTTTAAAGTTTAATATCAGATTTATTTTATATAATTGTTGTTGCATGGAATTTTGATTTAGTAGAGTATTACAGCAGTACACTGAAATCATAACAGAAGCACATTATAGCTATTGCAATATGCAGTTGAATCACCATACAAACATGATTCTCATTACTAGTCCTTATATTCTCACTACCATAGTACTGGGTGTGTCCAGTCACTACAGAGGAGTACAAGGGTTGAACCAGAACAAGCCCATTGCTCCCTGCAAAGTTCATTTTAAAAGGTGGTGAGTTTTCAAATTTAACATTAGGTTGAGCCACATATACACTTTCTCCTGCCATGGTGCTCTGGTTAGCGCAGAAGAAAAGTACTCTCCACTAATTATGTCAGGCAAAGCTGTTTACACAACCTGATGACTCACTGGCATATCTAAAATAAAATTTACTCTCCAACACCCTTAAAAGTGCAGCTTTCTTTTCAATAATTGGTGGTCAGTGTTGACATTCTTCCTTGAACTCATTATTCTTGCCCTTCTCCTCTGAGTCTTCCTCCATTGTGGAGTGGTGGATCACAGTGAAACACTTGTCAATGTGGCACAAGTGCAAAGGTTCTCAACTGCTGGATTTCATCTCACATCTCTCCAATTTTTAGGTATTAATGTACAGAATGACTTTTCCCTCTCTTTTACCTCATATGCTCTGTTTTGTAGTTTTCTGAATTTGACTGAATCAGGACTTTTAGATTCAGAGTTAAGTCTATGCTTTTCCTTGTTTAACAGCTCTATTCATAGGAAATTCAATTCATACTTATGGGTCATTACAGTTGAATAGCATTTAAGTATGTCTTTTTTTAATTCCTATATGTTCTACATTTTAGTTGCTAACCTCAAAAGTCTTCAGTAGCTTTCTTTAGGACCTGCTTAAGATGAAGACCAAAATGCAAAGGACAAATTGATGAGAGGTGAACAGGACTTTCTCCATGTTAAAGTGTTTCCTTTGAAGGGATACTGACATGAGCTTTTCTATTTCAAATTGATTAGCAAGTTAGTAATCTTTTTATTCAACTACTGAAGCATATTATAAATGCCCAGAACAGTTTTACTTGAAAAGCTGAGACCAAGGATACATTGAAATGTCACATTTGGACATACACTCACAGCAGTAAGAGATTTTATCTACAATGGCTTATGAGGTCCTCCATTTCTCACATATTTTAAAAGGAGCACTTACCTTTGCGTATTTCATCCTGCGCAAGTTCTATTATCAGCTTGGGATTTCCTGGAAGCCAAGAACAGTGTTCCAGATTTCAAAATGAGTATACTCTTGCTTTAAAATGGATGTTGAGAGCTAAGGATTTCAAGTGACAAAACATATTCTTTCTAAGAGTTTTGCTTAGGCCACACCTGAGTACTTGCATTTACATTTAAATACTTGCTGTGCAAGCTCAATCAGAAACTTAAACAACTGAAACAAATCAAGTCTGCTATTGTTTCCATCCCCAAGTCAAAATCATAGAATTCCAACATCCTACTCAAAGCCAGTTCAGCTAAAATTTAGATGTGCATAATCAAGACAGGTGTTGAAAAACTCCAATGATGGAGACTGCACAGCCTCTCTGAGCAACATGCTCCCATGCTAGACTATCATCACAGCTTTTCCTTATATTCAGCGTGAAACTCTTTAATTTATGCTGTTGTGTCTTGTGCTCCTGCTATGCAGAAGCTGTGAAGAATCTAGCTCTATCTCTTTTATAACCTCCCATGGCTACCAGCAGGCTGCTATTGGGCCTCCTCGAAGGTGTCTTCTCTCGGGGCTAAAAAAGTCCCTCTATGTCAGCTGTCATTGGGCTGCTAGCAAACAATGGAAACTGAGGTCCCAGCTTTTCACCCTGTTCAGTTAAAGGTTTCAGTCAGGCCATCTGTATTTGAGAAAGCTGAACTTCAACTGTGACATCTATGAAAGCAGCCATGGTGAACAAACATTTGCCTAACTTCACCAAAAAAAATGGTGAGAGCTTGTGACCATTGTTTACACACACAGTCTGGATAATATTATCAAAGAAGTAGAATTATTGAAGGCAATTACACCATCACAAATGGCATAGTCAGGAATAAATTTATGCTGGAAACTTTTACTGTTTTAACACAGAACTTAGTAAACATTTGAAAGATTTTAAAAATAAATGTAAGAAGTTTGTGATAACCATCCTATAAAATCTGGTATTTTGCAAAGATGTTTTAAAAATGTCTTTGAAGATGTGGTCTTTTATTTTCTTTCAAAACATAGCCTCAGGAAGAGTTGGAGAAGGCTTCCTCATTTTCGTACTCTTGTCCAGGATACAGCATAGCCTGGTTTAAATACACGTATTTACACATTAAGGTTAAATCAGACAAAATTGGAATCTGTTTACCTGTAAGATGTTTTTCAAAGTATTGGTCATGCATAAGCCTGCTTGATAGAATGACTAGTAGAATAAGGAGAGTAAGTGAAAATGTTAATGTAATTTTGAATTTTATAGTATTCACTAGGCATGTTCCTGTAGCAACTGACGGATTCATTTTTTCCAGAAGTTCTTGAATTGCATTACAGGTGTTCACTTCAAAACACCATGGAAAGGGGAAAAATAGTACATATGGCTAGTATTTGTATTAAAGATTTAATTTTTTGTAGAAATAGTTGAGAGCTACCAATTTATTTACAAAATATCCTTCAAAGTATTTTGCTACTGGGCTTTCATTAAGTAAAAACAAACTTCCCACTTAAGCTGAGGACGCTCTTTCAGTTCAAATCAAACTGAGTATCTGGTCAGTGGGAAAAATTATGTAATACAGTTCTTTTCTAATGCAACATTCATAATTTGCAATTCTGTATTCGATATTTCAGAACATTTAATTTCAAACTGAAATACAGGCACTACCTCGATGCAACAAACCAGCTGCTCAATAACTGAAATAAATACCATATTCAAGCTTGGAAGATTCTGCTAATTCAAAGCAGCTGAAACTGCTCATGAAGAGTCACTACTTAAAATCTAAATAATAGTATGATATATTACATATTATATCATCATCATATAGATGACCACAAACCTTTTAGCCTGTATTTAATAAACAGCCCTATTTAATGACATGGTGTGAGAGGAAGGCTCCATAAAAACTCAGATCTTATGCAGTTGTTTAATTAGCAATATCTCTCACTATTTAATATTATAAACCAAGCAGATGGAAAGTATATAAATGAAGACAGATGAAAATATTCTGGGCCACATGAAAAAAGTGAAAAATTCCAAGATAATATTTTGAAATAAAAATTTCTACTAGTTTATAATAGAGACATTAAAAAAACCAAAACCAAACAACAAAATCAACATCAACCCAACGCTATACCTCTGTTTTTAATCTCTCATGTGTATTGATTGATATACATATAGTAGTGCAGTAAAGACCTAGCTGCTTGTCCATATCAGATATTATTTTAAAAGATACTTTTGGGCATGAACTATTAAAAATGTCTACTACCAGACTTAAAGGAAACCTAGAATTTTATTTTTTTTTTACTTTAGCAGTTTTTTCTTTCCTTTGGTAACTCTCAAAATAGCCTGAGAGAGCATTTTCTCCATGTCTCATAAATAATGCACCTTAGAAAATGCAGTTCTACCATCACAATCCTTGACAAAGGGCACTTGTCTTGTCCTCACCTGTTTTTCTCATATTTTTTAGTGTACAGGAACATAGTGGAAACTTCAAGCAACTGGGACAGAACTTTGTCATTGTGTACACTTGGCTTCTTCCATAATTTTCCACTACTTTTCTCTAATGTATTTCTATAAGGAAACTCTAAATCTTGAAAGTTTGTAACAGCTTGTGAAAAAAGTGCTTACCAGAGATTGAGAGGCCAGTTGTTGCCTCTGCTTCCAATAGCAATTAGGAAATACAGGATTCAAAACCAATTGTTGTTACATTGAATAATGGAAAATTGGAAACGATAAAGACAATTTGATTTTTCATTATTCAATGGGATCAAACCACTTGTATACACCAGAAACCTGCTTAAATTCCAAAAAACGGAAAGGAAACAAACTGCAGTCTTTGAGCTGTTACATTGGACTAGCTAAACAAAACACTGGGAATTGGCAATAATCCTTCACCAAACTGCTTTAGCTAAAGTCAGAGATATTCTTGGGTTGGGAATAGAGAAACTGGTTTCAACCAAGAATTCTAAGCTGATTGGGACAGTTTCTATATTATACAAATTACTGTGATGTTATTGACATAGTCAAATCTGTGAATTTTATGATTAGAGATTTTGGTCTCCTGTTTCACATAATAAGAAACATAGTTTATTCAAGTTTTAAAACTGCTCCAGTTGCCAACCACCTACACTGAGCAGACTGGACAGGGAGTTGTTTAGCTGTGCTATTGGAGTGCAGCCTTCTTTGTTTGGGCTTGTAAGATGGTACAACTTCTAGACTACAGGCTTTTACCTCCAGAGGCTAGATTTGAGAACAGACATGTCTACACTCTAATCACTCTGTGCCTAATAGAATCATAAAATGGTTAGACTTGGAAGAGACCTACTGGTCATGCCTCTTTTGATGCAGCCCAGGATGCAGTTGGATTTCTGGGCTGCAAGTTCTCACGGCCAAGCCATATTGAGCTTTTCATCCACAAACACAGCCAAGTCTTTCTTCCCAAGGCTAATCTCAATACATTCTGCTCCCAGGCTGTACTTGTGCTTTACATGTGCTAATAGATGAGCTTGTGCTAACAGACAAGCTTTACCTTGTAGCAGCCAAAGGAAATTTTTCTAGTTAGTTAAGCTTTTATAAAAAGTTTTTGGTTTTGTTTTTGTTTTTTTTCCCCACGTTGCATATATATATATATATATATATATATATAATAGCCACTTTCAAATAAAGTCTGTGTTATTTGCCACTTCAATGTGGCTATATTGGACCATTCACCAGAGTCAGGACTCTAAAATTTATGGGGTTTATTCTCCTTTTGTCAAGCATTTTCTACATACAGAACATTCACATGGTATAAATTACAGAACAAAAAATGCATGAGACAGACTACTGCAATTAAGTGAGTAACAGACAGGTTACATGATTCTTGTTTGTTCACAATGGAAAAGAGCTGTTAAAAAGGAAAACAGATTCAGTAGCTAGAAACATAAGCAAACTCTTATCTCAGTTAAATCTACCTACCAGGAGGTTTGCTCAAGCTAAAGAGAAATCTACAGTACCACACAGAGCAGGATGCTAAATGCACACAAGATTACAATGCTAAAAAATTCCAGATTTCTAAGCAATTTTACACAATCTAAATTGCAGTAAAATTTTGTTTAAAAAAAGATCTTTTTTTCTGATTGCCTTCAGTAAATGGAGGTCAGTTAAGAGCTTATAATCATTCTTTAGCAAAAACATAATAAAAATAAGAATACTCCCAAACTTCTAAGTCATTGCTCTGAGTCTGGATAGCTGTTTACTGCTGGCTTTCTGATTCTATTGTTTGTTATTCTGCTTCTGAGAATTCTATTTTTCCCATTTACATGCTTAACCAGTGTTAATATTAGAATTCTAAGTAAACAAACTATAAAAAATACAAAGTTGTTGTTTGGGTTTTTTTGCACTAATCCAATTGGATGCATGGAATAGAAAACCTGTTGAACTAACCAAATGGTTTAAAAAATATGGATCAATGGTACAATGAAAAAGCAGAAATGTTACCTAATGGTTGTAGACTTCAGTTGTGTTTTCATTTTCTTAAAATGCATTTTCTTTAGTTTTAATTAAGTTTCCCCAACAATATGAATGAAGCTTTGTGATGCTAGGTTTTTAGAACATGTTTTACTCTGAAAGGAAGTGAGATATTTCTCTTCAGTAGACCTGCAACTCCTTGTTGATGCAACCCTGTGATAGCTGAAAAACCTAACATCTATTTTTTTCTAAAAAAAGGTTAAGCTTCTGCAAGCAGCTCTCTCAACTAGAACTCCCCATAAAAATAAACTCCAAAATGCAGTGATCAGAAAACACTGCAAATATAATTTCTTTTTTTTATTTTTATTTTTTTTTTATTCTTCATGTATGTTCCACAACTTGAGGCTAGAAATTTGATACCAAAACTCCAAAACTTTCTTTCCAATAATAAGCAATCCTGTAGCAACAGTGGGAATAAATTTCATAATTTCTGTTTATCTTTCATGTGAGACTTTCGCTTCAAGGCACAAAAAGCTTTAACAGTGGACTGGACAAAACAGGACATAACATTTCAGTTTAAGGAGTCAACGGTTGTACTACAGCTCTTATTTTGTGTCTGAAGCAAATGGAACCACAATTTGAATAATATTTAAGTCTTCCATTTACAAATGCACAGTATATTAAATTCTATTAACCTTTTTTTTTGGGTGGTTTCTTTCCTACTTCCTTTAAAATAATTTGTTAGACTTACCATTGGTTTCAACATTTAGTAATTTTGGTCAAACAACATAACATCAGCTGATAATTAATAAGGAGTACCATTATCAAATAGCCACTGTTTTAGTAACTTTTACGTGTAAGTTGATTCGAATTGTGTTCAAATCAAAGAAATAACAGATATAGAAGGGTCTAACAAGTTAAAATTAAAATGGTAAAAGTTTGAAAAATGGTGTAATTTAAGTGCAACGTACTGTAAAACAATTTGGTAAATATCTAACACAGAACCTTATGCCTCTCCAACCCAAATTACTGTGTTGCCTCTCTCGACTTCAGTGATTTCACAATTTAACTTATTGAGCCGTCCATCCAGGATAAACAGAGATTCCTTGGAAGGGGTCATGAGATACTGACCAAAGAGGCCACTGTCTTTTATAAGACGGTTCTTACTGTTCCAAGGCCATTGGTCTGCCTTGATGGGCTCCTTCAGACTCTTCACCATCTTAACCTTGCCAGAGGAGAGCTCCATGAAGAGAACATCAGTCTGTGTGCTGGAGCTACAGTAGACATTGTATTGATGAGCTTCAGTGAATGATGGCTGAAAAGCTACGTCAGATATGTGCAAGTTAGTGTGAATGTCAAATGCATCCTGTATTTCTCCTCTCATCGTTATGGACTGGATCCTCATGAGACCTTTTGCATCATCAATGCTGACAAGGTAGTGTCCATCTGGAGAGATATGTGGTGTGCCTGTAACGTCACCATTGTATCCAATCACGGAATCAGTAACACTATCCACTATAAGCTGCGGTAGGACAGCCCCAGTAGTATCAGGTTTACAGCAGATAAAAAGATAACCTCCAAGATGTGTATAAGCCAGTGACTGAGGAATGCAATTATAATCCTTTAAACTAACTGTCTTGATGTACGACATCGTTTCTAGATCAATTTTCTGGAGCATGGGCTCATCCTTATGAAGAATATATCCAAACCTGAAAGGAAAAGCACAAAACCAAAGAAAGTCAGAGCTACTGTGCTACAAATGGGGAAAGCCACTATAAGCAAAGGAGATGAGACAATATGTGCAGCAGTGTATTGCTATATATGTATATATCTCAGCTTCAGATGTTTCAAATATTAAGCAGTGTATAATATTTAATTTTCAGTGTTTTGTAATTTAGAGACCATCAAATAGAATGTCTAAAAACCATTTATCTGATTAATGGATAAAGTTCTTCTCTCCTACTGACATAGGGGAAAAGATAAACAATACTCTTAGCATATCTATTCACTTCTAACTTTTACAAAAGCCAGGAAGGAGAAGATTAAATATCAATAGATAGTACATCCAGCATATTTGAATTCACTTCATACAGTTCTTCAACTTTCTTGGGAACATCAGCTTAACCCAGTACTCATTGTTATTCAGATAATTATCAGAATCTTCCTTATTTTAATTCAGTAGAAGTGAATATCATAAAAGGATTTAGGTTTATGGCTCCTAACTGTCCACCGTATTCCTTACAATTTAAATTACTCTTTATGTTTTTCCACACACTGAACATGAATAATATGGTTAAACTTTAAAATCCTAGAGCTGATTGTTTATAACCTTTTAAAGATAAACTATATGACTATTCTTTAATGTTAATGTATAAGTCCTACTGCACAATCATTTGGCTACATCTCTATGCAAAAAAATGTACATCTAAATATTATGGAGTCACACATATAAGTTTTGCTTATCTATGTAGCTTTCACAGCATTTTTACCAAAAAGCTGTTTTCCTTTGGCACATTTCTTGACATTTTTCTCTGAATCTTTGATTTTATGAAGTTGCATGCCTGTATATATATATAATCTAAAAACAGCTTTCACATCCTGTTGATAGAAAGCCCTATGACAGACAGAATAGTCCAACAATTACGTTGACAATAACACAAAATTTTCACTCCATACTTGCAACCCCAGCATATTTACTAATCAGTGAACCACCAAAGTAATAGGAAAAAAAGGTTTTAGGACATTGTTCCGTCAGTTCCTCCATTTTCACGGAATTACATTTGCACTTCCTACTGAATTGATGTAAGAACATTTTTAATTTTAGCCTCACCTTCTGAAGTCCATTCATACTGCTTCAGCTTCAAAGAAGCACAGAACTACAGAATTATTTCTACTAGAATGGACCTCAGGATTTCATTTGGTACAAACACTGCCCAAGGAAGTGCCAGTGTGAATCAGACTGCCCACAATTACAAGTTGAGCCGATTGTGAGATCATTATTGTCTTTGATTATTCAGCCACTTATATGTCATCTGAACTCAATCATCTTGTTGAGTCTTTTTGAAAGTTACACCAAAATAACTTGACAATTACTTTTATTTTTCTATTCATGAGGTCTGCTGTTCTGTCATAG
Organism: Margarornis squamiger; assembly: GCA_035222235.1. Taxonomy (NCBI): domain Eukaryota; kingdom Metazoa; phylum Chordata; class Aves; order Passeriformes; family Furnariidae; genus Margarornis; species Margarornis squamiger. The sequence continues at coordinate 32,850,407 of JAWWTY010000123.1, forward strand.
AGAAAGACTAGGATCATCAGGCAGAAATTGATTTTAGCATTTTTGGCCATCTAATATCCTTTTCTTAATCTTTTCTGGTAGCTATAAAGTCATTGATTCCTGATTCTATCATTAATTAGTATTTCTCAGTAATAAGGAACAGACTTGTGTTGTATTATGTACAAAATCATCCTGTAAGAGAAAAGGTTAAATAACAAACAACACTGACATTTAAAACATCTCCATCTTCAATAACTGATGTTACACACTTTTGTAACAGTGGCTACAAAAGGACAAGAGAATTGTCTTGCTATCTTTTACATAACACCCTCCATTGTAGAGCAACAATGAATTACCCATGGCCCTTCACAATAGGAAAAAGTGAAAATATCTAATTTTAGTCATTATGATGACAGGTACTGAATAACTTTATTTTCAGCTATTAGTATTTAATCTATTTTAATGTAAGTACACAGCACAAACATTTTTTGCTTTAATTACTTTTTATCTCAATTTCAGTAGTAAACACAGAAAATTTTCTGTGTTTGAGTTTGGTAGGCTGACTTTTGTTTTGAAAACCTTTTTCTCTTTCAGTGTATCAATATATAGTAATGGCAAAAATTACGAAACCTGATTTGAAAGAGAAAGAAATGGCTCTCACAGAGTTGTTTTTAGTTAATGTAGGCACTAAAACACAGACTTATATCCAAGCAAAATTTTCCAATATACAAAAACATAAACAAAATCAAAACTGTGATATTGAAAATCCCATCAGGCATCATCTACACGTTTAAATATATATATATATATTTATTTTTTTTTGAAAGTTTGGCCTATTGTTTTCAGAAACTGTATTAAACAGTTATAAATTGTTTTCTTCAATAAATTAGTAATGTAAAATTTTAATATATTTGATACATTTTATTGTTTATACGTGTCCTTCATATTTCATGGTATCTTTACTTAACTAAGAAAAAGGACTTAAAATGTCACTATATGTTTTGAGTTGCCCACTTGAGGGAGATCACAAGTAATTAAAAAAAACAAACCAAACCAAAACAAAAACTAATGAATTTAAAACCATTTTCTACCACAAAAAAAATTTAAGAATCTAAATAAATACATTTTAAATTGGTGAAGCCCTAAAAGAATGGATTTAATTATCTTATGTCAACTGGACAAGCAAGAAAAAGAAACCTTTATTCTGCCTGCCAACTTTCTGTTTTTATAAAGATTATTCCAGCTTGTAAAAATGACCCTTTTTCTGAAGTAAAATACAAATGCAAAACAAGATTAGCATCAATTATCTAAATCAGCAAATCTTGTTGATTTAAATTGTGATTAAAAGGAACGATTTAAATCAATTCGATTCAAAGAAATCTGCCTTGCTTATGATTATTTGATTAGGCAGCCTTAATGATCAATTTATGTTATATTTTTGCATTCAAATGTTATTGATTTCAAGAGGAGTATATAATTTATTAATCTTTGCTTCTCAAATACTATCCCCAGCATATATGTTTTTGAACCACAGGTACACTCAGCTTATGTTAACTTTGATTGTATAAACCCCTTGATTACTGGAACTGAATGTGCTCTCTGAAGTTAAAGGTCATGTACACCTTCCCTAAGGGTAACATCAGTAGGTGATGTCACACTTGATACCTAGTTTTCCCCATGGAGGAGGATGCAGCCATTGTTTTGTTTTCCAGCTTCTCTTTACCTGGTGGTACCTTCTGCCTGACAGATCCCCTAAACTCTGCCAGTTGAGTTTGAATAAGCATTCCACAATGCATGCAATTAAGATGAATTTAGTTACTGCGGAATCATTTAAGTGCTTTAAATGTTTTTTGTTGAATAATCTAGTTGGTGTGAATGAAATTGTTTAGGAGCCACAGAAGAATGCATGTATAAAACTTCCCACTAGCACAGGCAGACTTTTTAAAAAAGGATGTTTGTCCTCAGCAAGGGGCTCCAGATCCCCACAGGTAATCACATTCTTGTTGTAGACTTAATCAGCAAATAAATCAGCTGATAAACTGATTTAAGTCTCAAGCATTTCAATGAAAACTTTCCTACACATTCTAGTTTCTCGTGCAGCTTTATCTATCTCTTTGTAGCATTTAGTTCACAGTTCAAAAAGCCACAAGTAAGAAGCTTAAAGTACCTTGAGCAGATTGTTCCTGCAATGCAAACAGTGGCTTCAGCTCTGGTAATTGAATTTAATTGAAACTTGCTTCAAGAGTCTAACCATCTTATCCTGATGCTGCATTTATTGCACTTAGGAGGTCTACTGCCCCTTGCTCTGAAGCTATTAAGAAACTTGATTTTATATGCTGCAGCAGCTAACCATACGTATTCGGATAATCAGTTATACCTAAATACCTGTTTACAGTGTATATTACTTTTAAAGTGTAAAAGGAGCAGTTTAATATAATTTTTCTTTTTCTGTGATTGTTTATTTCCAACTTTGTACATTTACAATTATTTATGGCTATCCATGCTATTTGTTGCTTTCTACTTTTTTCCGAATTGGAAACAGAGGTTTATAAGATATGCTCTCCCTTCCTTCCTTAAAGTATTGACTTCTCTACCCCTGAAAATATATAATTCTACTTTCTTGTAATGTTAACAGGCAAAAGACTTTTTGCTTTATAATGTTTTTGTAGTTCAAGTTTTAAAAAGTCCCTACTTTGGACAAAGATGTAAGGTTAGCCCAGAAGGTAATGTTTTTAGAGCTGAGTACACCAGCAGATCAGCCATGTGAGCAGAATAATACATTGAACTTAAGTAGCAGTTTCTACCTTACAAGGCACTGCACAGATATTAGAGCAAATAAAGAAAGCTGAATGACTGGCCTAAGGCTATGTAATGATCCACTGACAAAGTCTGAGTGAAAATACAGGTTATCTAAGGCCCTACAAGGTTTGAACCTACAGGCTACCATTGAAACTGAGTTCCTAAAAAGACAGATGTAAGAAAGGACCTACAACAAAAATATATAATTTTGAATAAGAGTATAGGAAATCAATCTGTCAAAATAATATTTTTAAATATTAAAAATAGACAGAACTTTGGACCTGAATGGGAGAGAAGACCCAAAGTGGGAAGCTGGTAAATCTTCATGAAGGATCTACCGTTCCCAAACCCACAAGTATGGCTGCCCTAAAGGAATTTATTAGAACTAATAGGATTTTATCAATACTATTGTTTAAACAATTCTTTCTTGGCTGTCATACTGCCTGTAAAATTTCAGTGCTCCAATTAAAATTCAGTAAAGCTGGGCAGAAGTGTAAATACCCAAACAGCCCAAAAATACAGATAAAAAGAAGTGGGGGAAAAAATAATTTCAAAGCTGCCAGTCTTCTTGGATGTAAAAGGATTTGGCAAGCTGTGTGTTTGATATGTTTGTCTGCTTGGCTCAGTGAGAGCTGTGTGGCTGGAGTTTTGAGAAGCTGAACAAATCATGAGAGTTATGTTCATGTGCCTGTGAGGTTTGTGTGACTGATTCTTAGTCTCCAAGAATTGCTAGGAAGAGGCATAAGGATGGAAAAAGTAATGAAGTTCTGGAGGGAAGATGCAGAAGGGAAAGGGGGAAGTGAAGAAAACTGATAAAGAAAGCTAAGGATTCCATGTCTGGTGTAGTTAAAAAAATAAAATACCAAAGAATGAGAAAATATACTTTTGATACCTAAAGATGAGAAAGTATTTTTCAAGCCACGAGTAACTGAGGAAGGTGATAAACAGGTGTTTTATAGGAGGATATATCTGTCAGGTTAGATAACTTGTTCCTAATAATTTTGAAACAGTTGACTAGTTCTTAACATCTCAATATATCTCAGAATAAAAGGAAAATTTTGAAAGTCTAAAAAACAAAGATTGCTGAAATATTCATAAGACAAAGCCAGGTAACCCAGCTATGCTGAATAGCTTGATGCACATCCAAGGGAAATAATAAAATAGATGATATGAGAATGAACTACAGAAAATCGTGAATATAATGCAGTCAACATGGGTTTATGAAAAAAAAATGAAATTTGTCAGACAAACCTAATTTAATTTTTTTATTAGAAAACCTTCTGAAGGTAACTGAATATCAGGAGGGTATACCTTTCTTGGAACAAAAACTGGTACCTGAAGGGAAAATAATTTATTTGCAATAAAATGTAGTTGTCAATGCAGAATCATCATTTTGCAGGGAACTTTTGCTTCTGCCTGGTACAAACAGTGATACTTCACAAAATTTTCACCAATTATGTCAATGTTAATATGTGTCCATGACACTAAGGATGCAAATAATGACAGAAAAGTCATTATAATAGTCAGTTCCTCCTTTAAGCAAATGTGTTCAAAGGTAGCCAAGTATAAAGCTGAGCTATCTGATATTTGAATGAGGAATGCAGGACATGCATGTAGAACAATATCCTAAAAAGTAATGACTAGGAAAGGCTTTTAGGATCACAGCAGACATGCAGGTCAATATGAAATCTGAGTCTAATGAGTCAAAAAATTGAAGACCCAAAAGCTCTTGTAAAGTCCTTGGAGGTATTTACAGAGAGAGTAAGAACAATGCAACAGACACATTTGTATTCTACTTTGGGGAGACAAGACTAAGAATACTGTCTGTTGTTTCATTTCTGCCCTTTCAAAATGGAATATTAAAAAAACTAGGGGCAAGGAAAAGTCTGAAAATTATTTGAGGAATGAAGAGAATTATTTTGTGCAAAAGTCTGAATCCAGCATAATGATTGCAGACTGAAACCAGATAAATTTAAATTAGGAACAGGAAATTTTTTCTAACAATTTGGACATCGTCAGAGAGGCAATGAATTTCCTGTGGTGAGACTCTCTGGGTAAAAACTATGCTAATATCTACTATCAAATAGATGGAGAGCAGAAATATCATATTTATTATCTGAATCTCTTGACTCTTTGAAATGTTTAAAATCTATAGTATAGACAGAAAGTCAGACAAAATGTTCTCATGGTCTCTTCTAGTTTGTGAATACATGAAGCACCAATTTTTTGGCTTAGTTCATACAATCAAAATTGCATAGGTACGGTAGATTTTAATCTTATACTGCTCATTCATTCGATGCTGAGAATTTAAGAAGCAGCCAAGTGTTTCAAATCTCATGAAATAATTGTGATTTGACACAATATGTTACCTCACACCCACACACCCACACACACAAATAGTATGCAGAGGAATCTGTCTTTCTGCTGGCCTGAGGTTGTGATGTCACTTTTGCATCCACTGTATAGAAAAGAGCTGTTTTTTAAAATTTATCTTACACTTTTTCTGATCTTAATTAATGGCGAATTTCACACATTTTTACCAATAATTTTTATGAATCCTTATCTTTCATACACATACACACATATTTTTAAAACAAACATCCCCTTGACAACATATTGGTTTCTAAATTCAGGAATTTTATGAATTGCTTGTAATGTTACAACTATACAACTGTAACAGTTATAGTTTCATTTGGGATGAAAGATGTTCTAAGGCTGGGATGGTCATTCTTTTGAAGTTTGTTGATCTAAATGTGGATCATAGTGGATAGGTTGGGGGAACAGCGACAGATCATGGAAACCTGCTTCAAAACAGTTACTTATTTACACACAGCAGTTGCAAATAAATTTTAGCCCACTGTCCAATAACCTAATTGCTGCCTTCTAACCAATAATTGAATTTCTTTGTACTTCCCTTCTGTGTAGCATTAAGAACCTTCTCAGAATGCCAGTGTCAGATTATTAACTCTGCTGTCACTGCCAGATTGGCCTTCATCTTTCTGATGAAGAGGAGAGAGCAATGGTAAAAAAAAGTAGTACTTAGCAAAATTGTCAGAAAACAGTGTTGCAAGTCACTAAGGTGAGAGTTTTGGACTGCACCGATTAGTAGTTTGGGGAATGTAAAAAAAGTTGCATGTAATAAAAAAAGGTAAGAAAATGTTGTCCTTCAGTGGTGTCTATAGACCCAGCAAAATAGGGACATTTCACAAAATTGGTGTTAGTAAGGGTTTTGTGTGACGTCTCAGTAAACAAATCAGTAAGTGCATGTGCTGAGCTTTCACCATCCTAAGATATATTTTTCCTTTCAAAATAAAGCAAAGTTATTAAATCTGAGTAAAGAAGTGTGCACTACTACTCTGTCTTCTATAGACAGCTGAACCCAACTTCAAATTAGCATAATATTGTAACTTTCCAAAGCACTTGGCTATCTAAAAGGACTAGAAAAATACAGCCATTCATAATCATGTGATGAAATTGTGCCTGTCACCTATATGCAGCTAGACTGTTTTTTATGATTAGGCTGCTGGAAAACAACAAGTTGAGGGTACCTTCACTTTTCCTGAATGTTTTATAGATAGTTGATGGAATATTTAATGCAAAGTTTCCTCTCATATAGATTGATATGTAGAGCCATCCCACTGTTCATTAATCCCTGATTAATATTTATGAGAATCTCAACCCTCATGTCTCCTCTATGCAGTGAAATCCTGCACAGTATCAGACAGCACATGAAGGTGTTTGTCACAGTGCATATTGGAATCCTGTGTAGCGTAAGCCTGCCAGACATGAGAGCAAATCTTCCCATTTCCAATAACTTATTTTACAGTTAATGCAAGTGGGAATCTTTAGACTGGGGGCAAGTGGAGTAAATGCTAGAACTGTTCAAATGTGTGATTGTTTCTTTCTTCACCTATTCCATATGAATAAATAATAAAGACTTTAATCCCAGATTTTCAACCATATGTTATGACAAACATTTAAGAGAACTAAGAATAATAATACTTAGCAACTCTACACCATTTTCTGTAAGAGTAGCATAATGGATTTGGCTGGGATGAAATTATTTTTTTTCATACCAACCTGTATGATGCTGTAAATTTGTGAAAAAATTGTTGATGACCCACTAACATTTTAGTTACTGTTAAGCATTGTTGGCACAGAATCATGGTTTTCTCTGTTTCGTACTCTGTTTTCCCCACAAGTAGGCTAGGGATTTGGAAGATGCTGGGAGGTGGCACAGCTGGCTACCCAAGGGATATTCCACACCACGTTCACCATAGAACTTCTCCTAAAGTAGCTGCTGCTCTGTGAGGTGGGGGCTCAGCTTCTGGCTGGGGACAATCCACCACTGCGAGTCATTAGTTCTCCATAATGAGCTTTAAAATACCCAGACAAAGGGAAACTGAGGTAACTAAAATTTACTTGACCAAACCAACCTAAAAGAGACAGGAAAAATATCCTAAGGGGTGTTAAATGCAAAATGGATGAAGAAAAAAAAAAAAAAAAGAGCAGCTCATATGGACGACTGCCTTATTTTTCTAATTTTAATGAAAAAACACGCCCACATACTCACGAGTAGCATAATTACAATGATGAAGTTAATAGCAGGTTATAAATTATTACTTCTGTTATTATCTCACAAAATAGATTCAAGGGCAGACTTTTTAAGTATTTCAAAGCACTTCTAGAGTATTTAAAATATGGGATTTTAATCCTAGTTTTATAGAACCTCACGCCTGTATGTAACACACAAAAAAAAAGAACAGTAAACCCAGAAATTGCATCATTGTTTTCCCATAATAGTTATCATAATTACAGCTATCCTATTTCCCTAACTACAAAACTAACTGCCAAACTGTTAACCTGAAAACTCTCATTGCCAAGCTGACAAAGTAATCTATAGAGTAAATCAGATTAATGCTCTACCAAATCTACTACTTTCTCTCTCACCAGAGTATCAAATGTCTCAGACTAGGGGAAATCTTTCAATAAGTGGAATAATGTGCTCACAGGAACTTGCCATGACAGGGAAGTAATTTATGATATGAGGTACCAACGTCAAACTCATATTTTAAAAGGTATTAATTTTGGAAAACTTAGTAGGTAATATTGTTATACGTCCACATTGAGTGATTTTACAAGTCTTACTCTCCTCTGTCTTTTCATACCCAAATTTAACTTTTTTTTTTCCTCACAAAATTTCCATTCCCTTAAGTTCCATTATTTGTGACAGGTATAAAGTGTAAATACAAATGTTCTTTTCCTTATGTTCTCTACAGCTTTCACTTTTAAAAAAATGTGAAAATGCAGATTATCAAAGCACAACAGGATTTATATAGCTGGCTCCCTTTCACTGTCCAGAATAAATTGTTCCATCACTGTCCTTTAAGGGGGTGAGCTACTTTCAAACTAGATTGAAACATCCTCTTACTATAGAAAAATAGTTTATTCTGCCTTTGAAAAAGTAATGTTGGTTTTATACAAAATTCCTGTCAAGTTCTTTATCAAGTCTGTTCAGCCTAAGTAGCTTTGACTATTGCTAGCTCATTGGCAGTATTTTGCTTTTGAGGAATGAAAATATTTTTCCTCTCAAATATCTTACTGTTCTTATATATCTGTTACATCATTGCTCTTTCTGTCTATACTAAAAATACTTTGAATGTGAGTAAACAATATAAATGTGTACAGCTTCCTGCTTTTTTTTTTTTTTTTTTTTTTTTTTTTTTGTGGGTTTGTTCCCTGAAAAGCAGTTAGATTTCAATGCATTAATTACAAAATGTATTGCAAAAATATCAATAGAATGTGTTACGTGTTGGTAGTGGTAAGTGAACCTGAAAGACAGAAATTTGGCTGAAATCTTTAGTGACTCACCCAGTTCTGTGGGAGGTTTCCTGGTTACAGGATGTCACACTTATGTGCACAACTCCCCACTAGTACCAAGGTAAATTTTTTCCTATTTTTTAGTATTGAGAAAAGGTTTAATAAGAACCTTATTCCTATAAAGTCAGTAATTATTGTCTGAACTTCGGCACTGCACTGCACTACAGTGCAACATTCTAATATCCATTTCCATAGCTGAAAAGGTTTGACATGGTTTTCAAACCAAAATACATACCCTTTGCACAAAGAGGTTATATATTGTCAAGCCTTTTCCAATTTCAGTTGATAATTGTCACAGGGCAAACACTCATCTTGGGAGTTGGTGTATTCCACACTGACAAGGGTTTTGCTACCGTTTTGTTATGACTGTGTATAGGTGTGGAGCAAAAGATCCTTTAGCATCTGAGAATTCCCGTCTTCAGAGCCTTCTGTTGTATAAATTCTACAGCACAAAGGGAGGGATAAGAGGGAAAAATACTCACACTGATTTCAGTGCTGAAACTGCACTCCCACATACCTGCAGTTTACTTACTTCCAGTCTGAAGAGTTTTAATGGAGTTGTGTATTATTTGATGTAAAAAGAGCATGTGTTACAAAACATAAACATGCATACCTGTGTATGTGTATATATAGCAGGTATAATACCCCAACCTACAGTTGAAGTGTAGGGGGAAAAACATGTACTAGGGCATCCCTCCTTCTAATACCAGAAGTGGAAGAGTAAAAATCATTTTTGTCTCACGTATTATGGGCTTCACTCCTAAGATTCCAAATGTTTCACTGCTCCTCTCTGCAGAATCCTGTATCTTCCAAATTCGCCTCTGAGGTGCCCACTGATGCTGTTCGAGGGCAAATGGTAGTGTCCTTAAAAGCAACGACCTTTCCTTGTCTTCCCAAGGAAAATGTGTGCTCTCTCTTCTTAGGATTAAACAAAAACATTTTCCTGAGACAGACGATGAAATGGAGAGTTGAATGCCTGTATATCAGTTTCATACATAATTTAGGACCACAGTGTTAGATCTCAAGCCACACAGAGTTGAATTTTGGGAGGTTCTGATACGGATTTCAAGTAATACACCTTAAATTTAAGAAACGTGTACTTTAGATTAAAACAATACATCCTGTAACTGCATTTCTTCCAGAGTATGAAAACATATCAATTTGTTTATATTTACATCCTTACTGCTTGGAAGTAAACAAGAAAAAATGTATTTCTGAAGTCCTATTTAAACACAGCTGCTTCCCTCCTCTTTGATCATATCCATAGTCAATTAGGAGGTTGAAGAATCTCCCTGTTGAATGTACCACAACTCCTCACTACGAAAATCATTCTCTACAGATAGTATTTCTTTCCTGTAGACACCTACATTTCTATGCATAACTATCCATGTCTGCATATGAGCTAAACATCTACATTGCTATTTTTGACAGCAGAAATCTAGTCCATACAGTCAAGAGAGTCCAAAGAGTTTGCTAAGATGACCAGTACTAGAGGCCTGTAGGAGGTGAGAAAAATTGCCTTCTGAACTCTACTATCTTTATAGACTAGATCTCCATTATAGCAGAAGACAGACAGCTTACACCCATGGAGACACTGTATTTTCACACCTAAATCTAGGTGCCCTACACTCTGAACCTTGCACTCACCATAAGCATCCTATCAGCATGAAAACATAAAATTCAAATATAGTACTATAAAACTTTGCATAGATTTAGAAAATTGAAGGTTAAATGACTGACACTATATCAGGATGTGACTAAGAGCTACAATTATGTTTGAAATGTGATAGTCTGTTTCTCTGAGTCATTATAATAAGTTCAGGTATCATATAGCTGTAAAGGCTATTAAAGTTGCCCTTTGTGGTCAGAAATTAAAATGACAGCTTAGAGGAACAGCTAGCACTACCACAAGTGCCTGGATAGAGAGAAGAATGTTATATAAGTCTCCATGCAAAACAGCCCTAAAAGCAGAGAGGTCCCTCACAGAATTTCCAGCGATTTCTGGTTTTCACATGTCTCAACAGAAAACCATTCATTCACTTAATTTTCCACAAAAAAGTGTTTTTTTCCAACTGTAACAATCAACTTCAATATTTTTTCAAGGCTAGGGAGTCAACAAACAGACAAATAAAAACTCTTCAGAGTCTACCTCTCATTTTTAACTTTTAGGGTTTTGCAGAGCTCTAAGTAGTGCATGCAAATCTTATATATGAATTTTACAAAAGCACCTTTGTTTATCACAGTATCTTAGTAAACTACATTTTCATGTCACTATTAAAATATTTGACATAGTCTGTTAGAATTAACACCATAGCTACTGCAAAATATCAAGATGGAACCATATTCGGAGACTGAATTTGCATTTTTCAAGAAATACTAAATATAATGGAATATGGCTACTAACCATGCTACCAATTTTAAAAGTTTAGGAAATTTTCTGTTTTTCCAAGGATATTTTTTAAGTATTTTGGTGGACAGGAACTATAAAAGCTGTGCAAGAGAATTTTACACTGCCTGTGTTACACAATTTCTCCCATTCTAGAGCATGGGTCCCACATGGATAATACAGGAAGAAATTCAAGCCTACTGAGGCACTATAACTTGAATTCACTATACCACATTTAGGCCCAAATTGTCTTACCTTTATTATACAGTGAGATGTATACTAGGTTATTGTGCAAAGCATACTAAAGCAAAGGTCACAAGAGAAAAAAATCATGAAGAAACTCAAGGCAGGACTTAGAGCAGTCCAGTATGAACAAAGTTTATATTCACATGCTGCGTTGGAAAACCTTTCAATTCATCCTGTAACAATGCTACATCTTCAGCAGTCCTTCAAACTGAAGGATAAGACTGAGACCTGTAACTACAAAAATTAATGAAGACACAGTCTTACTTTGATGGGAACCTCTAGCCAATCAAACTAGGAATTAATAATTAACCATATATTCCATGCAAAGTGCCAAAATCATTGCTTCTTCAAAATTGTTTTTGCAAGGTATCATCTTTTCCACCCTTCAGATAGAGAAAGTTATTTTGCATCTGCTATGCACAAGGAATAGCAAGGGGCTAGTGTGGAGCTGCCAACAAGCAGCAAATTAACAACCTGCCTGCTATTATGCTATTTCTTTAGACAAGCCATATATATTGCTTACTGTTGCAACTGCATTCACCATAAAAGGGGAAATATCTAAGGACCGGTTAAAAAGACAAAACAGAGGAAAGCCTAGGAAAATTTTACCTCAAAATAAGGATACATTTAATATTACTTTTTTTTTTTTTTTAAATGCATATATTAATATAGAACTGTATTTACTCATGAGTTCAGGAAGATCAACAGTATAGAAAAGGATGATAGTGATGTGAAAAGTGATGCCCTCTTTCCTTTTGGTTTTTGGCTCTACACCCACAGATTACCCTCATGAAGTCAGTAGACATTTTTTAAAATCTGAAATCAAACACTTCAGGAATATTATGTTCTCAAATCCAGAAAGCAAATAAAAGATATTTAAATGGGTGACAATCAAAATCTTCTGTACAAGAAGCAAACAACAGTATTGTTGTACAAAAGAGAAATTTTATAACCTGAATAATTTAACTCAAGAAAAAAAACCCAGAAAACATTATCTACTTTTTCCTCAGTGAATAAAAATTGTGCTTAAAACCACTCTACATTCTATGCATTAGACCTTTTTTTTTTTTTCAAAATTTATGCAAAAAGTCAACCCAGGAAGATAAAAATCTATTTTTACAAAATTTTATCAAATCTGACAACCAAGAGTTTTCTGGGACTCAAAAGTAAATGCCATTAACTGTGCAAGAACAGTGTTCAGAGTCCACCATGGTCCTATAAAGAGCTTCTAATCTGCCAACATGGGAAACTACTACCATTTAAACAAAATTCTGAAACAGAAGTGTGTTATATACCAAATATTTTTTCTGTTGAAATGAAGTTATCCACAGTAGCTCTGGAGAAGGAAATATTAACAATTAAGGAAAGTTACAAAGGAAAATTTTTGTAAGAACTGTTTACTTAGCTGTATAGCTCAATTGCCATTACTGCTACTTTGTGGTTTTGCTACCAGCACAACTAAGGATTTTCTAAGAACCTAACGTACTTAACATACAACACTGCAATCATTGTTTACTTTGTTAAAATTACTCTTCAATTTATACTCATACACAGGTGATTCTGAGGAATACTGCTCACATCAGTTTATTTTACTTCAGATGGCTTGCATTCATACCATTACATCATCACAAAATTATTTTTTCTTATTTAAAGTGATTTTAAAATACATAACTTTTTATTGTCAACTTCTATTACGATTACTGTAGTAAAATGCAGAAATAAAATATTTACCTCTAAATAAGACCCACATTTTTAATTTTGGAAGGGTTTCTGATTTCAAAAACTGAGCACTGCAAGGGCATAACAGTTTTCTTCTCAGGACTTAGAAAACTACTGTTGCGTAGAATAGTCCATTGCTGTCAGGTTGCTCAGAAAAGACTTTTTTTTTTTTATTTTTAAATTTCTTCAATTTAAACCTGGCTGTTGGGTGATAACAAAAGGCTAAGTGGATTTCACCCAACAGGTATGGCTCATCAGGACAAATAGTGCCTTTCTTTTGGGTACTATAACAATTTCTGAGCTTCTGAGTTTGTTTTTCTAATTTTGTTCCTGATGCTTGTTACAACATGAAGAACACTTACTTCATATAACACTCACTTCATACACTTACTTTTGCATCAGAAAAGGCTTTTTTCCTCCCTTCTTGGTATTTGAATGTAACAGCATTAAGCACAAAGAATCTCCTTATCCAAGGAAATATTTACTTCTTGGAGAAAATCTTGATAACTCTCTATTTTTTAAGTGTCTATATGTGTGAATACATACATTCACACACACAACTGTAAAATATTTCTGCCTTCTTCACCTTTACTTTTTTAGTTCTTGCAATTATTATAAAGGAAAAATTTAAAAGTGCCACTTAAGAAATAACATTTGCAGCAATATTGTGTGACAGTGATAATGTACCTGCGAAGTAGTAAGTAGGTAGTAAGTCTTAAGAAACAGGAACGGGAAAGAATTGGTAAAAAAAAAAAGAAAATTAAAAACCGCAGAACAGAAGGTTGTGGGGCTACTCTTCTGGAAAATGAGTAATTTTAGTGTAAAACCAGATCATTGCTATCAGTTCTGTTAGATGATTTAAAAGTCATTTCTGATGAAAAACACAATTTGACAACAGTTCTATTTTTGGAAAATACTGACCATTTTCTTATACTCCTTCTTGTGAAGAAGTTCTGGGTTTTGAAACTTTTGTGTTTCTGAGTTCTTACAGACTTGAATATTAAATGTCTCATCTATACCTTTCCAATTGGAAGAAAAAATTGTCTATAAAATAACAGATACTCTTTGCAATTTATAACACATGTTGGAAGGAAGAGGAAAATTAATATATAGATATCATTTGCCTTCATTAAAATCAATATTATTTTTATTCTTCATTGCAGATGTGGATTAAGGATTACCTTTATAAGATAAAGAATAGATGCCAGCAGAGGTGCAACCTATCATTAGTCATAATAATGATACAAATAAATATCTGTCTTCATAAATTAATTCAGAAAGGAACTTAATATTCAATTGTGTGAAACATTTTAGATCTATGGGAACAGATGGTCTTAGTAATGATAAAATTGCTGATTAGATTCTAAAATATATTGAAATTGAATAGGGAAGGACACCAAAAAGGCTCAGGGCAAAAGAAAAAGACCTGCTGTGCTACACAGAGACGATAACAACTGCTGAACACCACCTGAGAGATCTGAATGAAAGGGAATTGACCCTTACAAGTATTCCAAGATTTCAGAGATTGATATTCACACATTTGTTCTGAAGATTTTGCTCTTTTTTTGATATTGCTTTTTATCTGCTTCATAGAAGTGAACATGGTTTCTCTATTTCCATTCTCAGCTGGGGAGTTCAGTGTAAGAGGATTAAGTAGGATGGCTGAGACTCCACAGTCAATGATGGCCAAACATACTAAAATGATTATTTCTTTCTGTCTTTTACTCTCTCAACACATACTGACCATTACTTTGAAAAATAAGAATATCAAGGACTTCAACACAGCCATGTACGACCAAAGGGAAGAAATATTTCTACAAGGGCTTGACAGAATCTTGACAACTACTATTTTCTTAGAACAAAGGGATCTCTTCAAATTAAGCTTTGTGCTCAGAGCTTGAATAGAAAAAAACCCCCAAATAAATGCATTCCTAGACAATAAGCAATAGAGATAGGAACGAACATTATAAAATAAATAGTTTTTAAGCATTAGTAAGCTTTCAGTTTCCAAATTTATTCTGCATCATATTTAGTAAGATTAGCTCTGGACTAAAAAATGAACACCACGAATTTAATACTGCTGAGAAAAAGCAAATGACATTGTAAGTATCATCAAGAAAAACCTCACTGTTAATGTTGACAGTTTTCACTTGGGTGGAAAAATCCCAAGTGATACAATCTTTCAAGCATTATTTGTGGGAAAGACTATGCAAGTTGTCTTCTGTAACTCAGCTGGATAAATCATGTAAGTGCTTACAAGAGGAAAGCAAAAATCTCTTAACTGATTTCTCAATTTCATAACAAAAATAGTATACTCCCTAAAATACTTTTAAAATTATATTAACATATTCTATGTATTTTTTCCTTTTATTTTTTTTATTACTATTTCACTCTAAGATTTTATTTGCAGAGCATTTAAATAATGTCTTGTTAGGGATCCAAGGAAGGAAACAGACCGCCATCCCAAATTTATATTAGAGAATATGTTGAAATGGCCCATGCATAAAGAGCTACAAGGAAAATTCCCCCACAGCTGACCAGATATTATGATGGCTTCTTCAGGTGGGGTTTTTTACATCTTGTGGGAAGAGCTGACTTGTTTTAACATGTTGCACAGAGCTCAGGACTTCTGGCTCACATTTAGTGCACAGGGTAGGGATAAATCCTGAATTTTCAGGGTACTAGTGATGCAGCAGTCTGCTAATTTTCTGAGGTCTCTCTTGTGGAGCACTTGCAAAATGTGTATATACCACACTTTATAAACAACACACTTTAATGCAAATTTTTGTCCCATGATAACAATGCTGACAAGAAATAAACCCAGAAATTTCAGGACAAAAGGAAACAGCCTAATTTCTACATTTTTAAAATCTAGGAATGTTCATGTTATGTCATTAAGGAACCCACACAGTAAAAATCTATTTTTAGTGTTGGCAGCAAATGTATTTTTCTTTCTTGTACTTTCTAGGGAAGGAGAACTAGCAATCTAATAAAAAAAACCCCTCACTTCATTTTTAAAGCAATAAAAGTCAAATAAAGGGCTGGCTATACAGACACAGTGAACAAAAGACATTCTAAAGATGCTCCTAAATGTCAGTACAAGGTAGGATAGGATTAAGAGGATCTGGCACTTCAGAAAATGTGGTAACATTGAGGTGGGCAGATGTCATATGGAATGCACAGCCAAATTTATATATGTCAAGAGAAATAGTCAGCACTAGTACAGAATGAATAATGAGACAGAGATAGGGACTACAAAGGTGATAAATTACATACATCAAAACAGTCTCAAAAGATCTTTTTCTTCATTTTAAAAATGAAGTTCACATATGGTTATAGCTGGGGATATGCCAATATTTTTAAGAACAAATACTGAACTTTAGCAAAATTCCTTTCTCTCCTTTTTTTTAATAATGACCCAAATTAGAAAGAAAAAAAAATAGATTGAAGAACAAGAAAAAAGACATTTTTTATATGGAAAAATTATGATTAAATATTATTTTGTGCATATAAAAGCATCAGAGACAACATTTGAATTAAAAATATAAGACTGTCATGGGAATAAAAGATCATGCACATTGTAGAAAGTTGTCATGTTCTAATATGTAGATGATACACCTCAGGAGTGTACTGTAGATAATACAATATATTGTAGATAATACAATGATAATACACCTCTCCCTTAGGGGATGAGGGTTGTTTGGGGTGTCTCTGTTAAGTGGAAGTTTGGGCATTTTATTCACCATAAGATGTTACATGCTGACAGTTGAGAACCCACAGAGGAACTCAGACAAAACAGTCTATTTGTGCAGCTTTGGAGGTTTTCCTAAAGTCTTTGATTCGTGTGATCACTAAAAATTCAAAAACAGGTGTCCTAGCTGCAGCCAGGACAGAGGTTTTTGGTTTTTTTACAGTAGCCAAGCAGGGTGGTGTGTACCTGTAGGCTCAGTTGCCAGGGAGGGTGAGCCCATTGAATTGCCTGAGCCCCGGAATTCTGGGCTGCAGGACACTGGGCTCAGTGGGCGTGGCCAAGACCCCAGTATTTGGTACCACCTCAGGTCATTGCCAGGGGTGTGAGTAAGGGACTCCTGCTTCCAAGCAGAAAGGCATGGCTTCAGGTCAAACAAAACTGTGGCAGGGTAGGGAACCTGTCTGTTGTTGTCTCTCAGAGTGTGCAGTGAGAATTTTTGAACGTAAATCACCCTCTCTTTGTACACTTCTATTGTTAACAATTGTTGCTGTTACCATTAGTTTTCTTATCCCTGTGCTGTTTCCAGTAAATTGTTCTTAACTCATGTTCTTAACTGTCTTTTGTCTCCCACCATAGTAGAGGGGGGAGGGGAGCGGCTTGTGGTTTTCTTTTTATTGGGAATACTAAATGGCGGAATGCCATTCCTAAACCAGGACAATAGGTTTGCAACCTCAAATAGAAAAGCTTAAATCTAATTAGTAGAAATCTAAATGTTCAAAAGTAGAACTGCACAAATGAAGCTTTCCAATAAATTTTTTGTTATTCCAGTGTCAGAGATCTAAACCACAGCACCGTTCTGGCTGCTCTCAGGAAAACTAGCTCCATACAAGCCAGACCCAGCACAATTTTTCAAAATAATTGTGCTCTGGTTCTTTATTAACAAACATATTACAAAAATGGTTAATTGTATAATTTTAAGATTGCCTCCAAGTTAATAGATGAATGTTTATAATTTGGGCTTTTTTTGTTTTTTTTTTTTTGTTTTTGTTTTTTTATTTTTTTTTTTTTTTTTTTTTTTTTTTTTTTAATGAGTAATTAAGGGAGCACTAAGATAACTTCTAAGCACTGGGTACAAGAAATTATGTGTCTTAATCGCAGCAAACAGTTTCCTCTTACAGTTGATTACATTTTTATACATTTCATTGTTTCATGTATTTTCACACACCAATAGATGCTGAACTTTTAAAAGCAGGTAGGTGCTAGGAGACAGGTAGAATATTTATTTATAGTAATGGTTTGGCCATCCATCCAGAAGGATGGATGATATTATCCCAAAGGTAAACATTCCCATAATGACTTCTTCTAAAAAAAACCAAAACTTGCAATGTGAAAAAAAAAAAACTTCAAACATTTATAGTTTAGCAAAACTGTAGTGGAGCTGACTAGACTTAAGCCAGGTTCTAGCCATTCTGTGAGCTAATAGAGAAAGACAAGTAGAACACAAGGAATTATTTTTTTTTTACCGATACTTTAGTTTTACAGTGCTACAAAGGCTGTCTGCAATTTGTTGTTTTAGGTAACATTTGAAGGGAACTTTCTAAATAGCAACACTGAAATGGAAACAGTTTTAGGAATGCTTTTTTTTTACTGACAGCTTGAATTTTGGTTTGAGAGCTTTGGGAAGTTTTACTCAAGCTACCTAAGAGGAAAAGATTTGGGCATGAGTTAAATAAATTGGTCAAGCACACAATATTGTGTATTGTATTGTCAACTGACATGGAAAAAGTTATGCTGAATAACTGATTCCAGAAACAAGATATTTTTCCAACCTGATTTCTTATAAATGTGTGTGCATACATACATATATTTTGCAAGGTCAGAAACAGTCACAGATTTCAGTGCATTATAAAAATGCACTGAATAAAAATATTAAAATATTTGTACATTAGTTACATTTAAATGTGCAATTAATCATTAATTAAACTTAAGAACACTGAACTGAAAGTGAACTTTAAAATTAAAAGTATTTCCTTCATGAATTCCAAAGTGCCCTGAACCAAGAAATGTTATATACAACTCAGAGTGTCATTTCAGTGATAGCAAATCTTGTGGAAAGATGGCAGTTATAATTTTGTAGATGCTTTCTCACAGACACCCTTGGGAATCCCTAGTGCCTAGCACATTTTAAAGCCTGCAAACACTGGTCCTTCTCAGTTAGAATATAGGAGTAGAGATGAAGGAGGATATGGGTCAAGCATTAATTTGGGAACATGGTGTATCTTACCTAAAGGACTGGGAGTTCCCTAGTTTAAAGGTATGCACTGGCTACATTTATGGATTCCTAGCCATTTGGGTGGGGACATTCGAACAGAGGAGGACTGAAGTACATAATACAGATTTGATAGCCTAAAGAGTATTTTTAAAAAGGCACTTATTTCAACAGTTGTTGCTGTTGCCAGTGGTAGTGGGACAAACTAAGTTTCAATGCTTTAAAACTGTTTGAGCTCAATGTTCCACTCTTCATTTTCCCTCTGGAAAAAAAGATGCTCTAAAATCCACTATTTAAAGCAAAAAAAGATGCAGAAAAAGACTTTTTACTGTTTCCTCTCCAATTTTTCCAAAAAGATTCTGTGAGTGTCTTTTTCAAAAGGAACATATTTATGGAACAGAAGCATCCTTTTTTTTTGGGGGGGGCGGGGGTGCAAATACACAGTGAGGGGAATGACTGCAAGCTTTCCAGTCAGCACTACTCTCACTAAGACAGAGTGCGACACTGCGGAGTGAAGCCCTAGCTCAGCTGGACCACTTTTGTGTGCTGTGCCACCATGTAGGATTCACTGACAGAATTCACAATCAGTATTACAAATTGCAGGTAACTTTCTAGATCTTTTCTGCTTGCCCTGGTACTACTGAGCTTTCTCTGATTGCTCACACTTTCAAGCTGCTTCCTTATTTTCCCTGTAGCACTATATATGTTTATAGCTTGATGCCTAGCAACTGTCTCAAACTTTATGCTTCCCTACTATGCATTGTTAACTGAGTTTGTAATATATTAAATTCCCCCTTATCTTTGCACTAAATTATACATGAAAAATTCAACCTCAAATTAAATCTACCTTTTTTGTTCATGTTTTTGTCTAGTTGATTTAGCATTTAGCACTTCTATTGTTTCACTCACAAACTACTAAATAGAAAGCTTTTTCTGATTATGTAGGATTTTTCAAGCAAAAAATAATATTTTTTTTTTCTTAATTGCATAGAAATACAGAAAATGCTCTCACATCCCTTCAGCTACTTCTCACCTCTGCAGGGGCTTAAACTCTGGAATGAAATCTGAATATACTGAATCATTTCCCCACATGGGTTTCATTTAAGAAGGTTCACAGGAATGCATTGGCAGTACGTCCAATTAACTCTTATAGAAAAGCTTAGGTTTTGGACTTTTTTGTACAAATGAGTAAGTGCAATTTTAGAAAGACTGCTTCCCCTATTACCAAACACAACAGAGACATAAAAGACAGAAAAAGCTCAAACTGAGAATATGTTAACTCTATTCAGATACTGAGCTATCTCACCGGTGAGCTGATTGCTCATTCTTCTACTTGTTAGGTCAGGTAACTGGATGACATTTAAAATACTTGCTAAAAGATTAATACATCTAAAAAGTTAGAGTTACTCCATTACAGTGAGTTCATTTAGTACTGCTTTTGAAATATTTTACAGCAGTGTAGTGACAGACATTAATTTATTCCAATTATCTCTTGTTCATTCCGATTTAAGAACAGTGGAGCTGAAATAATCAGCCCTTTTGCTCCTTAGACTTCCAAGAGTATATTTTCATGAGTACTGTACAAGTCATCTTTCTGCAACCATCACACATACTAATTGCAAATGTCTATTTTTATGATACGGAGTGGTATTAGCAGACAAGGACAAGATCATTGGTTGTGCTGAACTGCTTTGGCAGAGAAAGCAGCTCACTGAATACAATTTTCTTCTTAGTAAATGTATAAGGCCAAATATTGAAAATATATACTCAGTTCTTATAAGGTACATCTACAAAAGGAAAAAGCTTCAGTAAAAATTGAAGAAAAACATCTTGGGATTTGTACCATTTATTACAGAGTAACAGATCTCCCATTTACTTTTCTGGCCCCAGTGTTTGATAATTTTTCAACAGAGCTGGGGGGAGGGAGACTCTTTTAAGATATGTACTGAAAATATGGGTATGACAGCGTGCATGAAAAATAATGTTTTTTATTTACTCATTCTCTTGGTATAATTCAACATATATTGACAGTGGGTGCACTTATCAGAGGTAAAACAGTCAATGATAATAGCAGGACATGCTATTTTTCAAGATATGCAAGAAGAATATATAATTTCTGCCCTTCAGATCTTCAGATTTCCAACAGTAAGACTGAACAAATTTTTTTCAGCATTCTTTCTAAGAATAATTATTGCCAGCTGGCACAAGAAACTCATGAAAAGTCAATGGAAACTGACTTTCTCTAAACTCTAAGCTTGCTTAGTGAGAAAAAGAAGGAACTGTATTTCCATCATGAAGGAATGCTCAAAGGCATGAGGCAACAACCCTCTCTTAGAGTCAGCAGGTGAACTAATCAAAAAACCAGTCAGAAATTCTAAAATTAAGTCATCTATATTTTTAGAGCATTAACATGGGGTGCCAATCATATCTATCTGCAGTTAAGACTCTCTGTACAAGCATGGATTTGCTATCTGGAAACACCAGTGGGATGCTCTACACATTATTAGGGAGAAATTTAGTAGATTTTCACTAAAACTAATAGATATTTTCTTGTCTTTGTAAACACATACACACACACACACACACACCCTATATATATTTAAAATGATTAGCAGGTACAAAAGGATGACAGCCAAAATATTGTTTGATTCCTAAAATGGTGTTTGCACAAAACTGTTTCTCCTTCATCTCAGTAATGGAAGGAAAAAGCATGACTGCAACAGAAAAGAGAGGAAGACACCTTCTTAACATCCTAAAACTAACTGATGGTACTGAACCTATGACATTTTTTCTTGCCAAAACGATAAAGTTTCTTTTCTTGTTGTCTTCTGTACACATATCAACTAACTACACACGAATTATAAAAGAGTTTTCAAAGATAACAGGATTGGTCTATTCTTCCTCTACTTCTTCTGGCTCATGCCTACTTTGTTTAGCTGCTGCTTGTTGGTGCATCACAGTTGTTCAGAGCAGGAATGTCCTGCTTCAATGGCTATAAAACCAAAAGGTTATTTGCCCTTACTCCTGCTGTACAATGAGTACAATCAAACATTAACCTCAGTGTGTGATAGGAAAAATCTGGAAAAACTTTTTTTTTCATTGGGATGAATTACTGTTTAACTTACTCCAAAATTTAGAGCATGTTTTAAAATGTCTGATCTGTGGGAAGTGTGTCCTAAATTACCTGCTGCTCAAGAGAGAAGTAAAATGTGTGTTTTCTATTTTTATAATGGGCAGCCCATTTGCATTTTTATATATAAAAATTACT
This sequence comes from Margarornis squamiger, assembly GCA_035222235.1. Lineage (NCBI taxonomy): Eukaryota > Metazoa > Chordata > Aves > Passeriformes > Furnariidae > Margarornis > Margarornis squamiger. Next base: position 32,872,644 of record JAWWTY010000123.1, read on the forward strand.
TACCTAGGTAAAGCAATTGCACAGTTCCATCACTTCTTAAAATTATTTTGTAAGAAGTTTTAAATACTTAGATATGTACTACCAGCAATTACTGCTTTAGCTATTATTCAAAAGAAAAAAAAAATAATGACCCACTATATCTTTAAAGTATTCTCCCTTACTTCTGTTCCTAGATTTCAACAAACCAACCTATGTTTGACTTATGTACCTTGTTCTTTAGAGTGATCAAGAATAACTGATTGGACAGAATATGCAGCATATAGTAGAACACTGTAGATGGTAGTAGATAGTTTTTGTCAGCTGTGTTATGAAACTTAATTAATTCTTTTAAGTGCTCTGCCTTTTTTTTTTTTTTTTTTTTTGGTTAGAACCACACATTTCAGACAGTAGGTTTGGTTCTGGATGCTATTTTGGTAAGACATACATCCTACTGTCTTCTGCTCTATCATTCAAAATTTTATTTTACAGGTGACAAATGTACCTAGCTACAGAAAGCTCTAATTTTTTTCTGGAAGGGTCTGGTACTGTATGGTCAAAGGGAACTGGTTTCTAACAAACAGTAAATAGGGCCCTTGGGCAATTAACTATGCCAATTAGCTTAGCCAGTGGGGTTATTTCTCTTGTAGCTGTTTTTTGCAATTCACAATCATAAATAGCTCCCCTGTAGGTATATACTACAAATAATAAGCTTAAGCTTTTATGTTTGTTGCCTAACATCCTTAAGAAACACATGCTGTTGTTGAGTGGGTTTTTTTGTTGACTGGTGATATAAAATTCAATAGACAGTTTTTTCTACATCACTACTAATTTGTTGAATACAGTTAAACTCTTTCCTCATGCACTGTTCACATAGTTCATTTTTATTTAAACAAAAAAATTCAAACTACTTGCAGTCCCAACATTTTGGGGAAGTCAAATTCTTTAATAACTGACTAATGTATAGCACTCTTAAAAGAATACATCAAAAAATTAAAACAAATTGTGTGTTCAAAAAGTGTTTTTTTTTTTTCTTTTCTAGAAAAAGCACTCAGAATAAGGTAGCATTTCAAGTAAGCTCATGAGTCAGTAAAAACAGTTAATTGTTCCTGAATTTGTTTTGTACGTTAAACATTGGACAATTAATGCAGGCCTTTTCCAAGACTTTAGAAATTTTATTTTTATCTTTATCTGGCATGTGAATGCCAAAAAAAAAAGAAAAAAAAAAGGAGGAAAATCAAAAATAACAATTTTACTAGGCCTGCATGGATGTACATGTTTATATATATCTGCAGTCACCCAATTTTACTCTTTCACTGAATTTCATACTACTTTTTTATTTCTGTGGGTTCTCTTTTTTCTTTAATTCTCTTTTAAGTTGCATATAGAATGGGTGCAATGACTCATCAGCAGAAGGTAGCTGTGAGTCAATATGCAAAGCAGGAAGTGCCTACTTGACCAATTTGGGCAAAATATCAACTTAAAATAGTTTGAGTCAGATGAGTTCAACACTAGCTTTGAGATGACCTTATTTTTCTTTTCCCAGTCCTGATTCCCCTTCTTGTATAATGTTTATCCCTATCCAAGTTTTTAATTTCCTACATACATGAAAATTCAAGTATCTAAATGGCAGTTCTGTTGGGGTGCCTCTAATACATGCTAGTTTTTGCACACCTGTTCCAAATACAGCAGAAATATTTAATGCTTTTCTGACACCAAGCATGATGCATTTATGTACTCAATTTCAGACGTGGTAATAATGGTATTTATAATCAATTTATTATTCAGCTATATTAATTTACTTTTTTTTTTTTTAAATTACATACGGATGGTTGCTAATTTACTTGTTAGTTAAGAGTTTTGTAGAAAATTAAAAATAAAAAATATCTTTCATCAACAACATCTTTAGGAGAAGCTAAATGTTCTTTGATATGGAAGACTAGATTCTTCTAAGGCATATATAAAGTAAATTATGAAATCAATTGTAAAATCATCCTAAATTGCATGTTTTCACATTTCACACTACCACTGACTACAATCAGAAATTATATCCTTTTTAATGGAGATGCATATTTACATCTAATGAAGGCATTTATTTAGAAAATTGAATTTGGAATATCACACTAAACAATGGAGTTAGTTGTTGGCAGAGATGTTTTGAGATGAAATGAGTCTGTGTCAACTTGCAAAGAAACTTAACAGTCCTAAACATAAAAAGCGCTAATATATATTAATGCAATACTTGGATGTACAAATCCTAGATTGCAGAAATATTCAATACCTATAGGCAGAAACATCTCAGAAAAAAAAAAATATATATATCACATTCTTACTAATGTATTTTAAGAAAGAAAAACAGATTTTCATTTAAGACGTCTTGGGGAGAGCTCTGCTTTATGCCAATGTTAAGTGGAGCCCTGTTTTCCTCACACTCTCTTTCTCTGTACTATTGTATTGTGTCTGGCTGAGAGAATTCATTTTCCCATAGCAGCACTCACAGCTGTCTTTTAAAATCCAAGTTGTCAATTTTTTCAATTCTTCCACACTTAGGGCATTTCTACCAAAGCCAGAACCTGTCTGTTCTTTGGCCATACACAATCCCACATTCACTGAGAGAAGTAACAATAAGGTCCCAAGCATCTACAGTGTTTTCTGGCATGTCTATAGCATAAGCCATTTTAACATCATATACTCAACACCCATGAAATAAGACCAATTTTATTTGTGCATCTTAACAGAGTTCATGTTACATCCTTAGTCATAGTTTGTTTTGAAAACAGAGCCTGACCAAAAAAAAAACAGCTAAAAACAACTGAATGAGCAGGAGAGTCTGTTCATAAAGAGCTAAGCTATGTGGTATGACAATTCCATTTAAAACTCCAAAAGTGGTTTGCTTGTGGGGTTTTTGTGTTTTGCTTTTTTGTTTTCCTTAATGAAGAGAATAACTCTAATATAACATATATGTAATACAATATGATAAATACTACATATGGCAACTGCTCTGAGCAGTAGAAGAAATTGTTTACAAATTAAGTTTTATGCAACTAAATGAAAGAATTATCTGAATATTACAGTTATCAATTCCTCAAGAAAACCCCAGATGATATTACAATTCAATCTTACCATGTAGAGCAGCTGAACTTTTGAACATTTGGTGAGATATGGAAGAAAAATGCTAATAGATGTGTATATTCTGATATCTAGCTTGTTTTCACTTCAACTTGCATTTAGTTTGTTTATGAAGAAATGTTCCAAGGCAATACTGATGTAGGTGGCAGGCTCTCAGAGGTTCAAGGTTTTGTTTTTTTTTTTTTTTTAGAAAATACTGTAGTTCATTTGAAAGTTAATTATATTTCAGCTGAAACTTACCTTATATGGGTGATGATGAGGGTTGTAGCTGGAATAAAAAAGTCATCCACTCTGTCAAACTGCTTTCCCACTGGCTGAGTATGGATTGTGTGATGAGAAACACTCCCACTGGCTTGCGTTATCACCTGTATAAAGTGACATCATTGTAAACTATAGAAATACTCCTTCAAAATTTAATCTCTATCTAAAAGAATGAATACAGTATTGCGTCTGTACTCCTTCTCTTGTATTATCTTTCAGTTACCAAGACAATGAATGCAAATGATAGTGAATAAAGCTGATCAGCATTACAGATTTCAGAGAACTGTTACACACCTGACCACTTAAATTTCATATTTACTTTTCCCCTCCTTCTTTTTTATCACCCCTGAATTCATTATTCATGAAAATTATTAATTCATGTAAATTATTCATTTACATTACTAAAGCCTCTAGCAGTTCTTATTTCAACTAATTTTTTTTGGTTTTGTTTGTTTGTTTGTTTGTTTGTTTGTTTTTTGTTTTTTTTTTTTGTTTTTTTTAACATTAGGTCCGAGAGTGAAACTAAATTTCTTAAGCACTTCAGCCAGAGTGAAAAGGTAAGATTCTATCAACTGATCCACTGGAACATATGGCTATGAATACTCCCAATTCTTGTCAATCATGAGGTAATTTAACAGACATATTGCAGAAAAGCAAGCTGAACTGAGTTTACGTAGTCCTTCCACTGTTATGGACCCATTTTCATGGAATCTCCAAATCTTGGACCTTCTCTGAGGTAAATGTTTCCGGGAGAATAAAAGGCAATCCCATATAATAGCCACTATGATATTCACATGCGTGCACTTAAGAGCGGATCTTTTCAACAAAAAAAATAACGTTTCATCTGTACTGTAAGAAAAAATGAGGGTGAGGATGATCAGTCACTTTAAAATGTAAGACTGACTCAGTTTTCAGTTCTGGGGAGGAGTGACAGCTGAACTCCCACAAATTACCTTGCACGCTCAAAGTTACTAAGAGTCTGTAGGTGCTGAAAAGGTGTTTTGAAATGTTACTAATTTTGCTGGTTTAATTTCCATTATTCTTTTTCTTACATATAAATATATATTAAATGCATAAGGATTTAATTAACTTCTGAAGAAAGGCATAACAAATTGAAATAAAAATGAATTTTAAAATTATGACACAAAGATGATCATCATAGTCTCAGGGGATTACTTCAAATAAGGAAGAGAAATTAATGAAAAAGTAGTAGTATAAGTACAGCTTCTTGAGATGTTTCTTTACTGACTGTTCCTAGGCTTATCACTGCTCAGAGGCATGGGAAAGTAAAGATTTTTTAATATTTTACATCTGAAAAAAAAAAAAAAAATGGAACTTGACACCTCCAGAGTGTCAATATACCATTAGTGAAATAGAAATATGTCTAAAGTCCAGTTTATCCTTTGAGACAAACCCCTCATAAATAGCAACGGTTTGTTCTCAAAAGACTGGCAGTTAACAGAACATGCTGCTGCTTTCCGGTGTATTCCTTATCCTTGTATCATTTTGCCATTGCCACTTCTGACTAAAGGTGTTGAAAATAATCACTAACCTTTTGAGCAAAATCAGTTGTCTGACTTGTTTTCTGGTTACCCAAAATCATTTTGCTGCCCCTGCTGAGCTCATGGTAATAATACTTAAATCAAAACATACAAGACACAAAGGTTCAGCTTGTCTACATTTCCTTACACAAAATCATTCTGATCGACTCACCTGCAGAGTTGGTGAACTCTTTTCCATGTTTCCCCAGCTCAGCACCCAGACTTGATCATGTGATTTATCATAGTGCAGTTTCACTGGAACAGGATCTGTACTTACTGCCTAAGCATAATAAAAATAGAAACCCTTAGGTTATGTCACATTTTCAAAGGAAAAATAATATATATGCTTGAATTAAAATGATGAGTAGACATGCATTTCCCGATGTTTTCAGATTGTATTTTAAAATTATGTTGTCAATTGTTGAAACAGTCCTCTGATTAATTCAGAGTTACTCAATTGCTGAAAATGTGGTTTTTATTCATTATGTGCTCTAACACTTGGCATCAAAATTACATTATACTGAAGCTATTAAGAAGCTGAAAACAAAGCTTTTAAATCAAGTAAAAAAGTACTTATCTCCTTTCCCTACTGTCACTCTCACTTTATACATATTGGTTTGAAAAACTGCCCTAATTACTGGAAAATGGTTAAAAAGGGAAGCATATTCTCATGCCACGTACTGAAATCAATGGAAGGTGTTACTGCATAAGATCAACATGGTTTTGCTGCATCCAAAGCTAAAAAGGGTTTATTTTGTTGTAGTTGGAAAGATTGTTTTCATATGTTTTCCAATTACAGTTGCTACATTTCATAAACTTGTAATCAAAACCATAGTGTTTTCCCTACAATCTTGCCACCATCTCCTTAGACAGTTGAGCTCTAAACTTGCTTTGTTATGAGAACTGAAGACTTCAGAGGTATGGAACAGGAGGACAGTGTACTTGATTAAGAGGTGTTCTGCACAAGGTAAACAACTAGGGGGATTACTTTTTTATTTTCATAATTAAAGCAGAAAAAATAGGCAAAAATTGTTTTTTAGTCTTACCATTATGGAACTGTAAAGCACAGCTTGTTTATCAGTGTGTCAAGGAGAGTACCAGCTGGCTAATTAAGTGAACCTAATTTAAACTAATGATGTAGATCCTCAAGATAATGCACTAATGGCTGTCTGAGACTGCTGATGATACTTAACAGTACTCCTGAGGTGTTCCAAGCGACCGCTTCATCTAAACAGAATTTGTTTTTCCTTTGGAAAATGGGAAATGAAGGCAGGTTGCTTACCGACTCATTTAAAATCATAAGTTACTCCTTGAAAGAGGTCATGTGTGTTTGATAACATTTTTCTGCTGCACACTAGAAGACAAGTAGTTTAAAATAATACTTGGGCTGCTCTATAGCTAATTTGTTCAGGCGTGTCAAATTTCCTTTTGGCTTCCCCAGACAAAGGTTTGACCCAAACATGTTCTGCAGAAGGACTGCCAGCTGCGTTCAGGCTCACGGTCATGGCACAGCCAGGAGGAGCATAAAGAATTACCTGCAGGGTCAGGTACAGGTAGAACAGCTCCCAGGAGAGGAGCCAGCAGCAAAATAGAGCTAAGCATGTCGGACGGGCTTTCACAGCTAGGCAAGCTGATCTGCCAGCAGCACACTGTGGACTGAACGATAATGACTGTACTTCAGAATGCCTCCAAGTCATCTCAGTTGGTGTGTGCTGCTGTGCAGTACTGGACAAGTGCAGGTGACAGGCCTTGCTTTAAAGAATTTACAAACGAAAGCAAATGCTTCTCTCAACTTTATAATGAGAATTACCTGGATAAGTAAAAAGTCTCTCTCTGAAGATACACCATCCATGTCTCCAATACATTACAATTTAGTCTGCTTTGGAATCCTCTAAAGTACTTATTTAGATAAATATAGCTGTCATAAAAATAAATCATCCTAAATCTAGTAGTTACATATGTGCACACATCTTTTACCTTAACTTTCATAGTAGAAAGGAGTAAGTACAACATATATAGTACTACTTCAGAGAAAACATAATAAGTAAAACCAAACCAATATTATTTTTACACAGAAAACAGCATATTACATGACTTAAAGCCCTTTGAAATAGATTTTTAGTTTCCTTTAGGTTTTTTGTGTGGTGATGGACATTTCATTAGAGTGTTTCTCACTTTCAAAATATGAAGTTATCTCCATGTTTGTTCCTACTGTCACATGTGTTTTTGAACACTTCGTTTTACAGAGCACATATATCGTTTCTTTTTTAAGATATAGACTGAAAATAGTTACATGTACAAGTATGTAATTGATATCCTCTATATTAATACGACACTTACAGAAAAGACAGTCCAACGAGAACTGTTCCTTTCTGAACAGTTTCTATTTTCCAAAAATCAATTGCTTTCTTTTTCCCCCCTGTGCCAGACAGTACTAAAGGTAATGAAAATAGACTGATTTGACTGAAAAATTAAATTCCCTTCTGTGCCTCCTGTTTGTACAAGTGTTTGTGTATGTGCGTATCATATGCGTAAAACAACATTTACTGGCTAAGAGATTCTTGCTGCTTGCAAAAAAAAAAAAATAAAAAAATGCTTATTGTTAAAATATAAGAAGATAGGGCCATGGTTGTTATAATAAAAGCTGAAGAAACTGTCTCTTGACTTGGCACTAAATTCCAAATTAGCCTTACTTCAATTCTAAAAACCATCTATGATTCAGCAGTGGTTCTACTTTTTTACAGTTTTTGTTACTTTTCAGTTTATTTTGAATAATGGTATAGTTAAGCTGGACACAGAGTAAGTCCCCTTGTACTTTTATCTGTTTCATCTATTCATCTGGTTGTTCTGTCAAGTATTGTGAAATGGAAAGATAATTCATTATGAATACTCAAATGCCTAAAACCATCAAAACAGAGACTTTAATTTCTGCAAAAGGTTTCCACAGAGGGGATAAATTTTATTCTATACTTTCCTAAGTTCACAATATGGATATTACTAAAGTAGTGGAAAAGCACTGCTACTCTATCCCTCAAAATAAAATTTCTTTGAAAGTGATTTTTTCCCCCTGGACTAGCATGAAAGCTTGTGGAGCATTCAGGTTTTAGTTCAATATACTCACTAAGTAGCACAGACTTAGTGCACAAAACTCTGTGTAGCACCTATTAATTTTGTATGTCTGTTGTTTAGCTTATTACAGAAATTTGAATATTTATATGATAGAACAGCAATCTATCTAACTCCATCCAAAAACTGGACAATTGTTTTATATATTTCTGGGGAAGGGTTGCACTTTTTGGTTAATTTACTGAATTTTACTCCTTAATTAACACACATCATTGTGGTAAGCATCTCTAAACATTCTGTTAATGTCAAAATAATCTATATTTATACATATTTAAAACAATATCTAATGTAACCGAAGACAAATTAGAAGTGTCTAACAATCAAGCTATTTCATAAAGCCTAAGTTTAAAGGAACCTCCAACTTCTCTACTACTTTTTTAGTGAGCTCGAAAGCTATAATGTGCTTTTTCCACTGAAATCTAAATGCTAATAAATGCAAGTAAATTGGTATTTCATCCCTCATCTGTAGGAAAGAAAGCTGACACCTGAATGTCAGTCAGAGACCATGGTAACATTGACAGACATTCCAGTTTTTCAAATCTGTGGATTGTACTAAGACCATGGGTGTTCAGTCTCTCTTCCTGAAGAAATATATTGAATTAGTTGTAAAAAGTCTTTTCAGAAAAAAAAAATAAAATGCAGTGACAATACCTTCAACAAGATCAGGTTGCTTAGACCTCTGGCTAGCCTGACTTTGAATGTTTTCAGGGATGGGACATTTACCACCTCTCTGGGCAACCTGTGTCATTGTTTCATGAACCTCAATGTAAAAAATTTCTTCATTGTCTTTATTCTGCATCTACTGTCTTTTAGTTTAAAACCATCACCCCTTGTCCTATTGCTACAACCCCTTTAAAAAAATCTGTCTCCTACTTTCTTATAAGTTCCCTTCAAGTATTGAAAGGCCACAATATGGTCTTCCTGGAGCCTAATACATCATATATAATCTATATATTAACGATTTTCATTAACACTGAAAAAAGCAAAAGTCATGAAGAAAAGCTTTATTTAAATGTTTTTTTTTTTTTTATAAACAGATTTCTAACTAAATTTAAAAAAAAAAAAAATCTATGTTTTATTTAGCTAAAGAACATCTGTTTCTCTATGAATACGATAATACTATAAGTAACCCTGTTTATATGTTTAAAATTTGAAACAGAACATTCAAGCTGGGGTCAACACCCTTATACAAGTGTAATTTCTTCTGAGAATCAGAGCAGGATTGCTAATAAGCTATTTATTAGCTTCAGAACTCTTTGCCCAGGAAATAATTTTATTTCAGAAAAAGAACTAACCTGCTTTTAAAGTAAATGTCAAGATTTTAGTGCACTTAAAAAACATTTTAAGACTTTAAATCTTCTCTTAATATTCAGAAAATATGTTTTTAGAATAGTTATTTTCTAAGTTCATTTTTACATGTCTTTAACAGTTCCACAGACTAAAAGCTGACCTGGTATAAATCCCCTATTTAGCCTCACAGTACAATATCACAGATATCACTGGGTTTATAAACAATGAAAAAGATATGAGTACAGTAGTTACAGTATTTTAGACGTGGCAACTAAATGTAAATTTCTTACTCTTTTCCAGTAAGACTACTGACCATTTGGAGCATTTTGTGACTCTCTCAGGCTCTCCTGAGGTACCTCTATGGTTCAAAAAAACCTAATATTCCTTTTAGCACTGCCTTGTACCTTGGTGTATTGGGTTTGCATGATAAGCTTTTGGTAGTGGGGGGAACTATATGGGTTGTTTCTCTGAGAAGCTGCTAGAAGCTTCCCTCATGTCCAACAGAGCCAATGCCAGACACCTCCAGCTGCTGGCTGGCCACAACTGAGTCAGTTAGGATGGTGGCAGAGCCTCTGGGATTAAATAGTTAAAAAGAAAAACAACATTATTGCTGAGAAGTAATTGTGACCAGGTATGAAAGGAGTGAGAATGGGAGAGAAACAGCCCTGCAGACATCCAGGCCAGAGGGGAAGAAGGGGCAGGGGGTGCTCCAGGGGCCAGTGCAGAGATTCCCCTGCAGCATTTGGTGCAGGCTGTGGTGAGGGCAAGCTGTGCCCCAGCAGCCCATGGAGGACCACAGTGGAAGAGAGATCCACTTTCAGTCCATGGAGGACCCCACACTGGAGCCTGAAGGAGGCTCTGAACAAGCCCAGAGTGGAGCAGGGCTTGTGACCCCATGGGGGACCCAAGCTGTAGCAGCCTGTTTCTGAAGGACAGTACCCCATGGAAAGGGACCCACACTGGAACAGTTTGTGAAGAACGGTAGCCCATGGGAAAGACTCATGTTGGAGAAGTTTATGTAGGACTCTCCCATGGGAATGACCCTATGAGGGAGCAGGGAAAGGACTCCTTTCCCTGAGGAAGAAACAGAGGCAGAAATAACGAGATGAACTGACCATAACCCCCAATTCCCAACTACTTTCACTGCTGGTGGGAGAGGAGGTAGAAATTCAGGAATAAATTTAAGCCTGGGAATGAGGGAGGGTTGAGGGGAATGTGTTTTTATGATTTGTTTTACTCTCCATTACCCTGCTCTGATTTTAATAGGAAAATTAGTTGAATTTATTATCAAAGTCAAGTCTGTTTTGCCTGTGATGGTAATCAGTGAGTGATGTTTCACTGCCCTTATCTCAACCCACAAGCCTTTTCTCTCCCCTGTCCAGCTGGGGAGGGTAGTGACAGAGCAGCTTTGGCGGGTATCTGTCCTTCAACTAGGGTCAACCCACCACATCTGGTCTTGCACAAACTCTAGGACTGCATTAATCCCTGTGCTATAGCATTGATTTATCTTTTACTTAAAGAATTATTTTCACTAAGCAGAGTATCTTCAGCATCCCAGAGACCAAGGAAGAGGAGTAGAGAAGTTTGAATTCATAGTCTCCAGCTTTGGCTGAAGGTTATGCTTATTTTTACAGTTTCAGTAATTTCTCTGTCTAAACACTTACAGAGTAACAGTCCTCCATCTTCTGTAGTCAAATCTGACCTTTCCTGTCAAAACTGATATTCACATTCTCGTGTAAAGACTCTATTTTAACTAATCCTCATTTTGAACTAAAAAGCACCTCAAGCCAGAAATTTCCTAAAAAAGTTGCTTCCTCAACTACTTGATTAATATTTATAAGAGTTATTTTCATATTATCTCCCTCCCATTGTCTATTGAGAACAGTCACTAAACAGAAACTGCTGCTGAATGTTGAAAGTGGATGAACTTTTTTGCAAATAACGTATTTACTATCAAGCTAATTGTATTTTTCTTTCTGAAATACGAAGGCAAGTTCTTGTGTCCAAATTAGATATTATCTTAAAAAATGAGAAATAAATACCTGTACAACTTTCTGAGACTGCACATCAACAATAAGAACTCTGTCAAGAGTGGGCTGAGTTACGTAAATGAACTTGTCTTTTACATTCACAGCAGTTGCCCATACGCATCGCTGAACAGGATCACCATCTGCTTTGGGACAAACTTCATCCTATAATTCAATAGAAACAGGGACTGTGTAAGAATCAAAACAGACAACAATGCAATAGAAAGAGAAATTACACTGTTTTTCTTCTTTTTTAACTGTAAAATAAAATCTCAGAAAATGCAGGGAAGGAACAAGGACAGTTGACACTTGGACATAAACTCATCTTAGCCAAATTACATGTTGTAGGCATCACGCAACTCACAACCACTTTACTGTAAACCATACACCAAATTTTTGGGATGTTTTCTAGAAATTCAAGAAATTAGCACTGCTGGCCTGAGAAAGAAACCAATCTGAAACAACAGTATATTTAGAAATAAAGTGAACAAGATCCAGGAAACCTTAAAACCAGAAAACCAAATTAAGCACACAATGCTTTGTTACCGTGCAGTAACTAGCTTCCCCTGTGCACCATCACAGCGCCTTGCAAAGGAAGGCAGTGCAAGAAGTGTCTTCCCCTTGAAGCTGAGAACACAGCAGGAAGCCATGCAAATACATAACTGGGGGAGAAAGAGGAGGAGGTGTGGTGCAAATTGTCACATGGCACAAGGGCAAAGCAGCAGGAGTGGGAGAGGACAGCTCTTTTGGTCACATGTGTTACTGATATGTTGCTTCAAAGATCAAGAAGTTCGGCTGCTTCTGCCACAAAACATTCTCATGGCCTCTCTTACTAGTGTTAAACAAAATAGAAATCAAATGGCATCTTATTATCATTCCTTCCCTCTCTCCCCTTCCATTCCTGCAAAGGGATGAATTTGGAAAAAAAAAATAATTCCAGTTGACTTTGGTGAATTCATATTTCATAACGTTTACAACTACACACTCTCACTCAAAATAGCTAACTGTAGTTACATGCTCACTATTCATATTTCATATAAAGATGTGCCCTTCCTCATATATATATACATATATATATACATATATATATATACATATATATATATATATATATATTTGTGAATATTTGGAAATTCCCTTTAGATTAGCTCAGTTGGCTAGAGCATGGTGCTAATTACACCAAGGTTGTGGATTTCACCCGTATGGGCCATTCACTTAAGAGGTGGACTCAATGATTCTTGTGAGTCCCTTTCAACTCTGAATATTCTGTGAAATAACATGATTTTTTTTTTCTCTATAATGGACATCAAAATTATGTAAAAGCAAGGACCTCAAAAATACTCTGCTTGGAGAAGTACAGCATGTGTCAAGCTTTTTTATTTTCCTGACCTTTTGTTCCTTTCCCTCTTATTTTAAATTCCTTGCATCACAAGGGACAATTTCACCAAATCATAAGTATTTTCTTTTTACCACTTATCTGCTGCTGATCCTAATTTAGAATGCTCAGCCTGATACATCATAACTGGTTGCTGTGAAAATAATTATATGTCAGCAGATGATGACTTCAATGTAGAACGAGCAGCAAGAGTTGATGAAATCTTAAATAAGAAGATTTCTGTTTCTAAGCATCAGGCTACTTTTAAAAGGAATGGGAATATTATATAACAAAACAATGTATCGGCCACTAAGCAATGCTGGAGATGATGAATTTAAACACTAACTTTTCCATATCATCAACATTATCTGCCTGCTGTGTCTCTATGTTTTAGAAAATATACTCAATCTTTTTATGTCAAAATAAAAAATAAATCAATTTCCAGCTTTAACAGAGGGAGTTTCTTCACAGAAGATCTAAAGCCACTGCTTGCTCCTATGTGGCTCTTAAACCTCAATAAAGGAAAGATCTTTCAGAACTTACATTCTACTAAACTCAGATGCCATGGGATAGCACATCATCAGAAACATCAGCAGAACTTAGAAATAAGTATCAAGACTAAGATTTACTTTGAACTGATAAAAAGCCGTGGACTTCAAAGGGAGAATTTTAAAATCTGTTTTTTTTAAAGAATGATACGCATGGGATGAAGGGGAATTTCATTCTTAAAAGTGGCTAGAAGCTTTTAATTGCATAAAGTGAGGTGTAAACATAAGTATGTCTCTAATATGATGTGCAATCATCAGATCAATGATCTATTGTCATTTGCCTTCTGGGTAATTGTCACTTCAATTTGAAGGTTGTTTCACTGATCTCAGTATTTTTTTGTATTTATTCTAAATATGCCTTGTCTTAGTTCTGTCTTTATCTAAACAGATAACTACATCTAGACTGTTTTACACAGTCTTCTTTATTCCCCAGAGAGAACACCTTCTTCAAAAAATGTGTCTGAGTGTTTGTAACAAGTCTCTACAATGTCATTCTTTTCAGTCATCTCTCCACGACTCAGTTTACACCAGTTTTGTGGACTGTGAATTCTACAAGGACACAATCAGTATATTATTCAAAAACACCGAGTCCTGCTGAAGGAATCTGAGTTTGTCTCAAATGGCATCATATGGATTAGTGTAAATGATTACTCTAATAATTCCTCCCCTTGTGGGAAGTATATCAGAACAGCAAAATACTCTTAGGCACTTTTAACTATATCCGGAGATAAGCTATCTCCTTGTAGATAAGCCACATTTTCCTGAATCTGAGTCTAAAATACTGACTGACATGTATTTCTAAAGATTATTTCATTATAAAACCATATACAAATATAGTCTTTCATATATATATATAACCACACACATATTAAATTAGAATCTAGAGGGCATGATTCTTATTAAGGAGATGAGTCACAGAACTTGCTCCTCATGTTCCACTTTAAATATATCAAGCAGAAAGCATTCAAAAGAATGAAAAAAATAAAAGAAAAAAAAATTGCTTTTCCAAATTAACAGTAAAAATTATGCACCAACATTCTCATATCCAAAATAGAATATTTTTTCCCACCATGAATTGGTTTATGCAGTTGTTCTTTATTTATTCAAACCTACTTATCTGACGCTGTTTCAGCAGAGCTGAAATCTTGCTCTTGAAAACTTAATATTTATCTGGTTAGACAGTTTGGATTTCTTTTACTTTACAGGCAATAATTCTGAGGATCCATATTAATTTCTCCAGTGGTTGAGTAATTGGTTAAAATAATTTCTCCTTAAAATATATGCATAAATCCACCATTTTCTTCTTCTAATTAAAATGTGAGCAATTTACTTTTTGCTAATTTATTCTCTCTGAAAAAAAAAGGAACATCTGATAAAACATTAATTTACTTCATTGTTGTATTCCCCCCAGACTTTTTAATCAAAAAGTGACTTGCCCTCTAACAAGTCAGCAGATGGAGGAAAGTAAATCCTTAGAGAAAGTTTTCCAAGATAGTCTGGGGTGAGAAAATCTCAATAGGAAACTCATACTTGTAGATTTATATGTGCAAATTCTATCTTTATTAACTTGCCCTTACTGCAAGGGTGCTCAGTGTTTTAACAAGATGCAAGTCAAACTCTTTAAGAAGCACAATGAAATATCAAGCTATACGATGGCTGTCTTAGAGTAAGATCTTATCAATTGGTTACAACAGTGCATATTTTAAGAACTGAATTGATGTATCACCTATTCTACATTAAGTCACTGCTTACTTGACATTCTGTACTAAAAAACAGACTCTAGACTTTTTTAATTTGGGGGTTTTTTTACAGACAAAGGTTAGCATTTACTACACTTTCTGTACTGTAAGAGCATAAATCAAAGCAATTTCTGTGAACTACCAGGTATGTTTCAAGCTAATTTTCTGTGTAAACTTTGGTCTGCCATGTAGTCACATTATTTTGAAATTAAGTATTTTGCTCCCCCCATATTCAAATGTGAGATGTCACAGTTCCCTGAAATATGGCCATTATATGCTAGTTCTTGTAATGAAGAGGAAATCAGGTTTATGTTAGAGCTAAAAGGATTTTTTCATTGGTGTCACAAAAGGCATCTGTTTCAATTGCTTTTTTTCCAGTCTTCTGAAATAATTATTCTAATTGGGATTCATTGGAAAGGGAAAATATAAACAATTTTGCTTAAGAATGAGCATTTAAGGGCTTTGGGTAATATTAATTTGCAGAAGATAAATAGAGGTTTCATGTTAGTGAGGAAAATGTCCCAAGCACTTCAGAATGGCAAGACATTTAAAAGGTGAAAGACTCTACTTGAACTATGGTTAAGAACCTATTTGACAACAGGTTAAACAAACAGCTGTTGAAGCTGGTCTACCTAAGCAATAACCTGCATCTGAACACAGAAATCAGTCTATTTCTGTCCCTATGCATCTAGAATTGCCACTACTGTACTAATAAATTTCTACTTTCACTTGACTTTTTTTTTTTTTTTTTTTAGAAGATTCAAGTAATTTAGAACACTCTGGGAAGGAGAGGAAGAGGGTCCTTACAATTTCCTGTAAACCATGATGACCCAGTAAAGCACTAAATCTTTTGCTTCACTTTAAACAAAAAGTCTAATTGATTCCCATGTTAGACACACGCTAAAGTGCTTTGCTGTATTGTCAGTTGCATAAGAGGCAATTAAATATTTAGATAAGGGTTCTCAAGTATATAGTTAGTGAGAAATTCTATTTACCTTTAGCAAAATTAGCATAACTAAATATGTACAAGTACTGCAACATTATTCACAATACATTGCAAAGCCATGTAGAAATACCTGAGTTCATTCTTTTACAGAAGCTCAGCTAAAGGTAACTAACTTTGTTGATAGGCAAAGAGGAAACTTGTGGAAGAACATTGGAGTATCATGTGTAATATCTAGACATTTCTGTAACACTTCTAGTACCTCAACTGCTCTGCTGAATTTAGAAATGTTCCTACGCTTTAGCAAATGTCTGGCAATGAATCATGTCTTTTGAGGTTTTACTTATCACTTGAACAGCTAATTCAGAAAAGTGTAAAGAAATGGGAGAGGTTTAAGCAAGCACATGTTTCCTTTAATGTTCAAATGTTCAGAGAAAAGTCATGGAGATGCTCTAATGTGAAAGGCTATGTAAAGCCACCTCAAAACATGCAGTATACTAACATGTCTGGTTAGTAAAAGTACATGGCATAGTCAAAGGGAATTACTAAGGAGCAATGTATGACATGAACTCTTACCACTAGATGATCACATGTTGAATTTGAGAAAAATCTGATCCTGGGTCAGAACTGGGTTATTTCATTATTCTTATTTAGAGGAAACAGATATTCCAAAGAGGTTTGAGGAATATATGATATTCTTCAGAGGAAGAAATAGTTGTCTAAAGCTTCATAGTCAATGTACTTTTTCAAGAATATACTACTGTTGCTATAGTATTAGCAGAATATGCAGGGAATTTTTGTATTTTTTTTTTTTATTATTTTTTTTATTCTGCTTCTAGGAATAAAGTAATCTGAAAGGGCTTTTTCAAAATTTTTTACTGAAGACTATTTTTGACATGAATTCTTTTTTCCCCCCATAGGATATAAGTATTATGCTAATCAATGTTTGAGAGGTTCAAAAAGGGAACAAATTTGACTTACCCACTCTGCTTATTACCACACTTCAATAAAAATACACTTAAAATCTAGACTGCACTTTAGACCAATAAAATTTTAGCAGACATCTTAAATAATGAGCTTTTGAATTAAACAGACATAAAAAAAGCTTTTTGGCTTATTTTTGGCTGTATCAACCTAATTTCACTTAAGCAGTTCAAATCAAGGTATGATTAGCTGTTCAAAGCATAATTATTCATACTAAAATAAATCTTCTTCCTGAGTACAGCAGCCTTTGACATCAATAAGGATAACTGAAGAGGCAAACTCTATTGAGACAGTTCTGCTGTTATCTGAGTGCGCTTTAGGCATTAAAGAAAAAAAAGAACAGACAAAAAAATCTCAGTGTATAACACATGAGGTAATACGTATTTCAAGGTCACTCATTCAAATCCAAATGAGAAAGTTACTATTTTTGAAAGGTGATAGATCATACAGAGTAAGTCTTAATGTAATGACTAGTACCAAGTGTTCCTGTGAGAACACGCAAGATGTCAGCTAGCAATTTGGTTAGCAGGAAAGGAAAAACATCACAAGAATAAATGGAAATAGAGAATACACTAGTGTTTTTTTGTATCCTACACAGGGATATGGTGAAATCAGCTATAAATATGTTAACAATAAAGTTATTGAAACTACTTATATGACTTTTGTTAGAGTCAAAGCATCAATCATCTCTACTACAGCGGATCTGTGAGAGTGTTTATCAGTACAGGGATTTGCTTCACAATGGCAGACAGGTTAATATAGACAAACATCCAGTGGAGAAAAAGAAACCTTTAAAAATAATAATCTTAGATCTTATATTTACTAGAGAGAGAATCAATCCCTGATTCACAGACATGAACTTAACTGCTGTGTTGGGGGTTGGGGAGAGGAAAAACAACAACAGCAAATTCAGAAATAAAGAGTAGAGAGCTGTTAAAGGACTGGGAAAGGAGAAAGACAGCCAAAGAAAATAAAGGGTTTGAAGAGTATACAGGGAATATTCAATCTAAAAGACAGACTGAAAGTTTGAATTTAATGGAGGAAAATACAGGAAATTTTGGCTTCACCATTATAAGCTATTTATTAATTGGGAAAACATGAATTTATCAAGTAGAAAACACTAAACTAGTAATAATAAATTCTTATCTAAAGAAAATTATAATTGAGAAAACACTAGAAATAAATTTTTAAAAACAACTTGCCTGAAAACCGAGGAGTTTTTCACTAGGCTTAATATGTCTCTGAAATTCACATTCCACTGGTTGTATTACTTTGATGCCATCTTCATAAAAAACATAAAACATGTTCCCAATTCCCAGACCTTAGGAACAAAAACACATTGAAATGTATAAAATTAAATAATGACAAAAAAAGAAAATCCTTGTTGAACTAAAAACCGAATCACAGGTTTGGTATGAGATCAATTTGTTAATGAGTGTAGTGGTAACACCGCTAAAGCTATGGGATCTTTTGTTGTAAAACTACAAAACAGCTGTTACATTATTCAGAATTTCACATAATTTTCTCCATTGGCAAGTGTCTTTATGAATACAGATCTAGTTTGATACTCCATTTGATAGCTGCAGTAATAAAAGTGATCTTGTGAAATCAAATTAATATAACTTCTCCATGTATTCTGTTTGTTTGTTTGTTTTTTCTTTTGCTGAGGAATGAAAGAGTTAACATAATTTCTGTATAACATGAAAAAGAAGACCTGAATCTTTGTTATAAACCCTTATTTGATATTTCTTTAAGTCAGAAAAGGACACATTTTCTATTGTATTCTATTGGAAAGACAGAGTGGGGCACATACTCATTCAAATGTTGAAGAGCCACAAATGTTTACAGAACTACCACAACGCTGCTGAATGAGAAGCATGATGTAAAGTATTGGAGAGAAGGTGGGAATGAGGTCTGTAGGATGCAGTTTCATACTATTTGTGATCACGGTCATGACCACAGCAAGGGATGGTCTCATTAGTTTACCATGTGCCAACATAAGGCAACAGTTGCTTATTTGCTGTGTGGATGATCAGTTCATATTTATAAAATTCCATGAAGAAAATCACAGTACTCCTAAAATTATCACTATTAGCACTCTGACAGCTAAACTGTGGGCTACACTGATAAAAATGTACATGTATCCTGGGTACAGGGCCTAAGCTTCCACTTGACATAACAATATTTGGTGTAAGAACACAGGGGAGTGAAACCCAGGAAAAAGAAATTAGAGTTTGAAATTCGGTTTATCCTAAATTCTGAAGGAAAACTTACATTAGTCAAGAGAGAACATGACTTAATATAAAATGAAATAATGAGAAAAGTAAGAGCAGGTGGGGGAAAGTTTGTATTTGTGTACAGATTTGTGTATGTACACACATACATAAAAGTTTCCAGTCTCCATTAGGAAACACAGCTAATACAGTCACTTAAAAGGTAGTGATATGCAGAAGGTTGTCTGCTATGCCCAGAACAAGCAAGTTCAATTATATTTGAGAAATCTTGTGGAATCATTTCCCATTTCTGGCCAAGCTTTCACAAAAAGAAAGAAAAGAGTCTCCAAGCAAGGTTTTCTCTTCCCTTTATGTCAAATCTATCTATTAAAAGGTTACAAAAAGTGGGAGAGAAATTTGTCTGGGCCGAATTTGGTGTAGCATAAAAGCAGGCTCAGGTTCATGGGAAACTCAGCAACCATATCTATTCAGAGCAAAAGGTGTACTCAGGGCAATACACTCACTCTGGCCAATGGGCACTTTTGTATGCCTTTTCAGGTAAATCATACAGCTTATATACGAGAGTATCTTAAGGTCTTTCTATAGAAAACGCCTGACATTGTATCCTGTAAGAACAGACAGAATTTGTAGGTAAGCCTGACCGAGGTTAGGCTGCCCCGACCAGTGTCGCTGAGCAACCTGCTTGTTGTGTCTTGGTGATGAATATGGGAATCTGGCTGGGGACAAAACAGGATTTTCCCTTCTCCTTCACCTCATTGACAAAAGTATATAATAGTTGTTGGCAGGATAAGTAATACCAGAACATGAGAAACCATTCTTCAAAAATCAGCAAAGGAGACACAGTAAGAAATGTCCTTCCATTTCAATACTGAGTTATGGAACTCAGTTCATATAAAGAACCTTTACCCGTGGATCCAATTAGTTAATTCCCCCTTCTAATTTAGACCCAAAACTCTTCCTTTGAGTGAGTGGCTACAGGAGCTACTCCTGTAAAGACTTAATTTTGCAACCCTCCCCCACCAAATACAACCTAGCATATATATAATACAGTGACAGAAGCAATAACAATAAATGCAAATACATTTGCTTCATTTAGACTAAATTGATATTTAAAATTGATATTAACAGTGATTTAAAAACAAAATAAAAATTGTGGTGGTTTGAGTTCTTTGGCATTTGTTAATACATCACATTATTATTGTAACACACACTAATGTACCTTCAAAATTCTTTCAGATTTTCTGACACAAGTAGTTGTGATAAATTTTCTGTGTACTTTGTATAGAAATATGCACTGTAGGCATTAAAGACTATCTATGGTTTCATGATCTTGATTGTCCTACTAATCACTTGTCCCTGCCTTCCTATCTGTTAACTCTTTGATAACAAAAATGACAGGGTGTGCATGGCCCAGAGAAGTTAGTAGTGTGTTTATTTACATTCTCAGGGTATTCCTCTCTTGTACACAATTTCCAGTGTTGCAACTATTTTGTACATGATTTTCCAATGTTCAGCCTTTGTTGAAACACAAACACTGGCCAATGAGAAATGCAGGAGAGATCGAGAAAATCTGTTATAGAAGATAGAAAATCTGCTTCTGTATATTGCTTTTTGTTTAGTTTCACAATAATCACAGTCAATTTGAATGTCTTTATCATAAGCACTCTGGTAAGCTATTACCTTTTACTGGCCTTTTTTGGTCACAGAATTTAAGCTTTCCTTAGCACTTTCTAACCTCTGAAAGCAAGAGGACTTGACTTGAAAGGGCAATCAAGGGGGTACCAATTATGTTTTCAGGTTCATTTGAGATAAAACACAAGTGATACCTTCTCAGCAAGAGAGGTGAATATCATACATTTGAAAACTTTGGTGTTAGAATCTTGTTGTACATTTAATTATTAACAGCAGAATTGTATGAAACTGAACACATTGCTTGTACACTGCAAGACCAATAGAACAGAAGCATCACATCTGAGCTCCATTATAATCAGGGAACTAATTGTTTATACCAGCTGAGCAACAGGTAAACCAGGAGTAAAAAAAACCCAGCAAACCAGTTCATATTGATAAACACACCTGGAATGCGAAAGGTTACTATGTAATTAAGCAGATGAAATACCAGATTCCTGAATATTTAAATCTATTTAAAATAAATTTTTAAGAAACATATGGAAATACATATTCATGTGTAGCATGAATTCATGGCAAAGCCTGATCTACTTTGTGTATTATCAGTCTTCCAATGGAAATAATTGAAACAATTTCTTGCTCCTGAAAGATATTAATTCCTAAATTTCAACTTTCAGTGAAGAACAGGTTACTTAGAGCAACAAAATGGGACCTCATGACAACACTTAGATTATGGTATTTTTTCTGGATTATGAGATTATTTTTTATGAGATTATGTCACATAGACAAAAATTAATATATATGTTTTGCCAGTGAAATAAAACTTCTATGCTTCCTATGTTAATAACACCTGATTCTGTCTGCATTTATATTTATTCTTCAGTTTGTCACAGATCACAAACATCCATTCCTCCTTCCAACATTTATTTACAAACCCTTCTTGAGTATGAGAATAAAATGCTCGGTTTCATTAAACAACAACAGGTATCTAAATTTCATTGAACTGCTTAAGATTATAATTTTGTCAAATAAGTTTGATTCGTACAAGAAGATCAATCCAAACAGCACATATGCTGATTGGTTGGAAGCTTTATCATGTCAACAAACAAAAGCTTTAATTCTACATTTTAATTCTGAGCTTTTTGTTGTATATCTTTGAGCAATTGTCTGAAAATTTTGAAGAGCTTATTTCTCCCCAAAAGGAAAAGCAGTTCACAAAAGTATGAGCATTTAAAGGATTATTTTCCACTTTAATTCTTCTTTAAATCAAATCCCTCAAATATTGCAAGGGGGAAGGTAATTACTGTAACTGCAGAGTACAAACAAACACACACAACAGAAACTATAGATGAGCATTTCCTCATATTACAGAAAATATGAACAAAAGTAATCTCTATTAGTACCTTGCTCTCGCCACAATATGTTTGCAACTGCAGCATGTAAAAGAGAGAAAGAACAGAAAACACAAATGAACAAGAAGAAAACATGAAATGAGATATCAATTCTTAAATAATTATGATTCTTTAACCTCCGCTTCACTAAAATACTTCTACAGGTAAATCAGTGAAAACGGTGAATTAGCAATAGTAGTCCTCTGTATCACGTGAAAAAATTCTGATTAGCTGTAATAGTTATTGGAGGTGGAGTAAACCCCATCATTTCCACTACATTCCCCCCAGGTTAACTCCATTAGCCATTATCAACAGCATCTTTCATACTCCATTATAGAAAGCATGTGTAAATTGCATACACATAAATTATGTATATTAATGACAGGTGATGAAATTTTCATAACTTCCTTTTAAGTACTGGACTTCAAAGAGATTGATTTAGGACACAGTTTTGAGAGAAACATTCAAAGCAAAAATGCACAGAAGATATTCTTTTGTATGGCTGTACTAGCATGCTACCAAAGTTTTCATGCTATATAATGTTTGCCATTATCTTTGGAAGACCAGGATGGGAACTATAAGATGACATGGTAACCATCTAAATGTTTAAGCTGGTTCTGCCATGAAAATATAAGTTTTTATTTGGCCATCTTGTTTACAGTTGAATTTCAGACCTTTGAGACCAACGAAAATTATATTATCCTAACATTGCTTTTTCTGCCTGGGAGAAAAAGCAAACAAAGCAAATATAAGTTTGCAAATTTAAAATATTTAGAGCTCAGCATGCCACAAAATAAAATTTTTAAAACACCATCACTGAAAACCAAAGCATGTTGTAAAGTAACAATCTTAAGAAATAATAATAAAAATAAAAAAAAAGGAATAAACAACAGAAAACACATATATGTCACACATAGACATAATGAAATGGTGATGTTCATTAAAACACAGTGTTGCAAAAGCTAAAAACATTAGTGTGCTTTAAGAAAAAGCTTGGAAAAAGTAATGAAAGACACGCTTTTAAAAAGTATGCTGGTACACAAAAGTCCCTCAGCTGCTGACAGATGAAGGTTGAGAGTGAAAAAAGGCACAACTATCACTTCAGAAAAGACCCGGGTATTATAATTTTCTCAAACATCTTTTTACTGGGCGTTGCTGAAGACAGAATGAAGATGGGCTTTTTGCCTTGTGAAGTGCAGCATTTTTCTCATTCTTGAGCTCTCAAAGAATATATAGAGTCTCAAACATGTGCAAGGGTCCTTGGAAAAAGCATCAGTCTACTTTCTCACAAGCTCATGATTCAGAGGCTTGGGATAACAGAGCTACTGGGCTTGTGTTTTTTCTTGCCTACTATTTTTTGTCACTTGCTTTTTTTTGGTCACAAATTGTTTTAATTTGTGAGCTACCTCATTATATGACCTTAGACACAGCATTTCCTCTTTCTCAACACAGAACATCTGTGCAGCTTTCAAGCATGCTCAGTCTGTGTTTTATTACCTTTAAAACAGCTTTATTCTCTGGATTACTATGTGTCCATTATTTTCAAACATAATCCTTGGCTTTCCTGTAATATCTGAACTGTCAAAAGCCAAGATTAATGGAGCATGCCCTATTGCCACTTAGTAAGTAAATTTTTACATCAGGGGGCAGAATTTTTGTTGAACTGCTGCTAAGATCAAAATGAAGTCAACAGGTTTTAACTATTTCTCAATCATCTGCCATTATACATGTTCTTCAGATTTAAGGTCGTTACTTTGAGAAGAGATTAGGTTTGAAGGACATCTTGACTGCATTGGCTGAATGTTTGTCCTCCAGACATCCAGCTGCTCTAAAAGAAAGCTCTGTTGACTAAATTGCTAACACCAGCATGACTCTTAGATTCATATCCAGTACTGAGAGCATAAAAGGGATTTGGTTTACTGTATATTTCAATGGCAGACACGAAAACAGCATTTAACAAGACTCTTCTAAATAACATTTGGCTGCTTATGTTTAAACCGTTTGTTTATTCTCCTGAACTAAACCTCTGACTGTAAGTTAGAGTCATGAGATGGAATATGTTTGATGTTTTATTGACAGCTATTATGTTTTAAGTAAAGACCTAATCAGTAGATCATCAGTACTGTAACTACAGAAAGAATGGACTGAAAGAGATACTGAATTATTTTAGAAGAAAAAGGTGTTGATTTTCATAAAAAGAAGATTAATGAACTGTATCCTTATGGCTATAGAGCTACAGAAGATAACTTTTTTTACTGCATATTGGAAGCAACTGAAGACATTCCTAAGATATTCCATGACCAAAAGGAGAAGAAACTTGGACAATATAGTACTGTTCTTCCTGTCAAATAAATATGACACCTGTTTTGCAGTCAAGTCTTGCTGTATAAAAAATGACACCTTCAAAGAGGGCATGCTAAGGTGCTTATGTTTGTTTCTGTTTGTAGAAGCATTACTCAGTCATTTGTACTTGGACACACAGGAGAGGGAAAGAAACAGTCCTGGGGTATGACAGTTGACTGGCGTCTGGGTGGGAACTGGTGGCACAGCCTTTGGGTCTGGTAGTGCAGCCAGTTTTCGATTCAGCCCCTTCCGTGCATCCAGCCTGGACTTCTTCAGTTTGTCTTTCATGGTGCCATGGGAGACAGTGTTCAAAAGATCTCTAAGGACAAAGCTAAACAACAGCCACCGCTCCCCACATCCACCCCAACTTCAGCAGTCTTTCAGGCTGACCAGGCATTATTTCCTCATTGTAAATCCATGCTGACTGCTCCTAAACAGCTTTGTGTCCTTCATGTTTCTTGGAATGGTTTCCAGGGTAATTTGCTCCACTTCCATTCCAGGAATCAAGGTGAAGCTGATGCGTCTATTGTGCCTTGAATTCTCCTTCTTGCCCTTCTTGAAGAGTGACACTGGCTTTCTTAGTCTGCAGAAACCCCACTGATCACCACGATGCTTCGCAGATTACCAAAAGTGGCCTCACAATGCCACAGACCAGTATGCCCAGTGTCTGTGCCTGCATCCCATCCTTGCCCTTTGACCTGTGAATGTCCAGTTTGTGTAAATAGTCTCAATCAGATTCTGTGCACCATTGATAAGGCTTCTTTACCAGAGGATGACTTCCTTCCCAAACTTTCCCACTGGTGTCACATTCCTGAGGGCAGTTTTGCCAGCAAAGACTGATGTGAAGAAGACCTTCAGTACATCTTGGCCCTTTCTGTATCCATTGCCACCAGGTCCCCACCCCACTCAGCAGCAGGGCCACATTTGCCCTAGCCTACTTTTTGCTGCTTGTGTCTCTGTACAAGTCCATCTTCAGCCCTTATGTCCCCCACCAGACTCAGCTCCAGGTGGATTCTGGAACTTTCAAATTTATCCCTACATGCCCAGACAGTGGCTCTAGATCACAGTTCTCTGTCTATGTTATCTTACACAGTCTTTATTATGTAATACAGCAAATTAATTTTCACAGGGCAACCTGGAGGATTTTCTTTAAAATCATTTTTCTCTTCACAATTTGAGGAAATAACCATGTAATACATGGCACTTGAGGTCCTATAAAGTTCTACTTTTTATCAGTCTTATTTCTAAGGGTGACACAGGAAAGAAAATAAAAAGTAATTACAATTATGCAACTGTGTGGAACTGCACAGCATTAAATGAAATTATTTAAGATGCTAAGTACAGAACATATTAATTTGTGTTAATGGAAAATTATATGTATGATTTTGAGCTTTGCTCATAAAAAGAAGGGCAGGATAAAAAAAGTGCTTTAAAAGCCCCACACACATTAATTTTAAAATTAACAACTCAGTTAGAACAAAACTGAGACATGAGTGCAATACAACATCATAAACAGCTGTCATCTCACCTAACACAGATCAAGAAATCTCATTTATTTTTTAGTGAGTCCTATAACATCTGTTCAGGAAACATGTCAAGTCTTGGCATAAAGAGTTCAATGCTGGAACAAGTACAACATTTCTAGATAGAAAGTATGCTAAGGAACATCCTTTTTGGTTAAGCAAAATTAACATTTTCAGCCACACCCTATACTCAATTCACAAACACTTGTAAACTTCAAGATATAAGAATACGTAATTATTGATAGATCTAAGTAAAATTTTCTGGTTTCAAGACAGAATACCATCTTCTCCTGTGCACCGTTTCCACAGAATCAGGAGATGTACTGGGAGCCTTGCAGAAGACACTGTATTCAAGAAGTTTGTGACCTTGAGCAGGCTATGTCTGCTACATTGGGCCTTGTACTCAGGTCTTAGGAAGCCTGCATATTAGCATGGGTAGCTGCTGCAAGGTTATATGCTGGAATGCCCATAAAAGCCTGTGCTGCACCCTTGAGGGTCTGGCGGCAAATATAACACTGCAAGGTGTCAGAAGATATATGGGGTTTTTTTGTTACTCCGGATCAAAGCCACCACAGTATGGGAGGGAGACAGAAGCTCTTCGTGGACAGGATCTGTGCAGCTTGCTATGGCAAAATCCATCCACAATTAATCCCATGCTGCATAAATGTGGGATGCCCAGCATGTGAAGTGATGTGAGATTTACTCCCTATCTATATTCCTCTTTTTATTATATCTCATTAAAGCAGCTATTTTATTGCATCATTTGTTGTTGGACCTTTTATATTGTCATCAAAAAGAACCCTGCATTGTGCCTCTCTCTCCTAAGAGTGCAGAACAGGGGAGAATCCATGTTTTCCTGAAAGAGGTATTCTTTTTCTTTCTTTTTCTTTTTATTTTTTTTAAGCACAATTACAGCTCCATAAAAATCACTCTTCATGGTTCATACATAGCTATTCTATGGTTCTGTGCTCAGCCCCAGTCTTTGATTATGGGTAGCTAACATAACATCTGAAAGCCTACTCTTCATCTTTGTTATTCATTGTCTATGGGCTGAATGGTAATAGGTTGCACATTTTTCACTAAACTGTGTCATTAGTACTTCATGAAATTCTGCAGCAGACTAACAGCAGTATAAATTCTTACCCTCTTTGGATGGAAACAACAACTGAAAAAATCCATGGTATTTTTATTACTAAATGAATAAGGTACTACGATATGACTTTCCAAATAAATTCCATATCCTTCTCTTTCTTATCACATTGGTAATAAACATCATTACATTCCCTTTTCTGTCTCAACAGAAAATTTCAAAGATTTCAACTACAGTGTTCTTCCTCCCTGCTTTTCATTTTTCAAGGCATTTTGGAAATAACATGTGTGTATGTGTGTGTATACATAAGACTGACATTCAGTGAGTTTGAAGACTAAACGCTTCTGCTTCCTTTTGGCATTATAATTGGCTGTTCAAATTTTCAGTAATCAGAACACAATACTATATATACAGATAAAAAAAAGATCAGGGCAATAATATTCAGAAAAAAAAACCCTTATTGAAGTACAATATTTTGGTTTTTTTCCAGAAACAGTTTTCCTATTCTATTAAATACTTCAGTGGTCCTTATCCAAGAAAACACTCAATGAGCTTTTAAAAGGTGCAGTGACACTCAAAAATTGACTGAAAAATTTCTTTGTTTGGTGCACTAAGAAAAGAATGCAGTTTAAACTGGCTTTAAAAATAGGGGAAACAAGCAAAAAGACACTTTCCTGCATTATATATTATTCCAATAAACAGGAGGGGGAAATGTGAATAATCATTGTTCATGAATCTAGAACCGCTGTTGTTAATTCCAGATTTTGTCAAAACACAAGCTTTGTATTCAAAATTCTTTAAATATTTTAGCTGAATTTTTATCAGAACTTAACAGCTGATAAATAAAAATCAACAGTTTCATATCAGCTGATTGTGCTAGGGTTTGCAGCATCAGACAGGGAAGCACTATTCCTTCCCATGCCTTCAATTCCATGATGGCAAGAGGTCACAAGTAGATATAATAGAAAAAAGGACAATGAGGAAGACACAATAAGGTCATATGACAAAAATGTGTAGTTCATTATTTTTCAGAATTGTCCTATTATAATCTGCTGTACTTTCAACTGCATAAAAAAAATAATTTCAAGATGTTTGAAGGGATGCTGTCTGCTTCCTTCCCTGATAGCCACCACAATTGTCAACTGTTCTGATTAATCATACACACATTGTAAAGAGAGTGTATCTGTTATCTTACTCTCTCATATCTCTAATGTATAAACATGTGCCCTTACATTACAAGGTAAATCTATACCATCATTACTATCTATTTGCTAGGCCATTATTTGTACCTTCAAAATAATTGTGTTCAAAGTGAAGATGAGGTTAAGGTGAATTACATTTTGCTCAGTTTCCACAATAAAGCAGAAAAACCTTATGCAGGTATCTGCTTATAATATTATTTTAAGAAATTCAGATTTTTTGGTTTTATATACAAATGTAAGTATGTAAAAACTAATCTATTTGTGAAGTTTGTTTTTTTTTTTTTAATTATCTATAGTTTGCTTCTTTCAAGTATTTTCAAAACATGTCATTAAAACTTCTATCAAAATTCCATCCTGTTCTTGTGCGACATGCATTTTAATTTCATTTCAGGTTAGGTAATGCAATAAACAAGTATATGTTTTATGTATATTAAACTATTATTTATCAGTTAAATGTCAACAGTTGACACTTCATTTTTGGTCAAATTTGAACATGGCAGCTGATTTTTCTACATTTTCTATAAATCTTTACAATGAATCACGTACGTCCTTCCCCATAACACATTAACTCAATCCAGTCTACACAAGCAGGAAGAAAAAATAGTTCATGAGCTGAATTACTTGCAAGTTTGAAATGAAGTCTTTCCTACAATGCTGTCAACAAGTATAAACTTGTTTAGTTCTACCATAAAATAAAATGCCAACATAAATTACGTCTGAGGAAATTAGGTAAATAGGTACCATTCAGTATCAGATGTGACAGGAAGATTCTATTAAAATTGCATAAAGCCTTTCAGAGAGAATTTAGGCCATAAATCACCATCAAAAGGCTTTTAGTTTCAATCCCAGCTCAAGACTGTGGAGATGCCTCGTTGCTCATGATAGCCATAAACCTGTCAAGTCAGAAGCATTCAGATCACATAATCCCTTGTTAGGTGATAGGACTATGATATTACGCAAAAAAGGCACAGTTAGAAATATATCTACTCAATGGCATGGAAGAGGTATATTATTTTTTAAATTTAGTCCCAAGACACAGTGCATAAGGCAAAGAACTTCTGTCTTGCTTTTTGTGATTAGTGAAAGAATCTGTAGGATAAATTACTTTGCCATATAAGATGATGTCATAGTGGGTGAATTGAGTAACACAAGAGTCTATGATTGATGATCAGAAATAAATGCCACTAAATATTAAAGTATCATCAAGTACTGTCAAACCAATCTTGAAAATGTCTTAATAGCATTACTTGACAGGTGTCTCCCCAAGGTTCATAGATAGGTCTCAACAAAATTTAGAGGAACACCTAAGAAGTCACGTTAATTAATGGCAAACTGAACTGCATTTTATAAAATAAATTTTTGAAAATCATTAGGAGAAATAAAAATATTTTAAAAAATAGAAAATAACAAAAAACCCACAAAACCATTTCACTTTAAGGAGAACAGCATGTGTTTTCATGATCTATGACTCTAGTCTGATAGGATTATGCTAAATTGAAGCAGAAAACAAACTGAAGCACAGCTGAGGTACCTGCCAAAGTCATCAAGAAAGAAAAAAAGTAAATGGATTTTTAAAGTTATTTTTACTTCAAAATATTTTACTAATAGCTAAAATAAGAATTCTAAGTACTTGAAAATTACCCTTGAAAATATTCCCTTGTCTATGATGATGAATATTTCTTATTTTCCTCTTGTCTATACTGTCAAATTTTCTTCTTTAGAAAGAAATATCTATAGCCAGTGTAATCCCAGTCTAAATATCTCCCTACTAGTGTGAGTCTTTCTTCCTATATTTTTTCTAAGTTAACAACATGTTTTATTTATTTATTTATGTATTATATTCCATAATCAGTTAATGTCATTTTGACAAAAAATTCTATTTGTCCTAATACTACCTGAATGGAATCTAATTAGATAAATAAATCCCACAGACGAAAATTTTAATTTCTTCCCCTATTTGTGATTATTACTGTACTTCATATCAACTAAAAAAGCAGTAACATGTCACTCACTACACCTTTCTCATTTATTGTCAAGATACACTGTCAGATTATCTTTGTTCTATATTTAATTTCTTCAGTTTTCACACAGTGTTTCAACCAAGAGCAAGCTTATGACTTTGGTTTGCCTTACGGTTTCTAGGAGTTGGGCTGATCCAATCTGTGTTTGTGACTATCAAAGGCAGTCATCAACATTAATCTACAGTGCAGCTGTCAGCTTGTGTGTCCATGTTTCAAGGATGCTAAATCCAGCAGTATGGAAGAGAAAGCTATCCATTAATAAAAGATTTGAGAGTACCTTAAAATGCATCTGCAAGTACTACAAGCTAGAAAATGAAAAGCCATCTTTTTCAGTCGCTGCAGAGATGCTGGGATGCTAGAATAAAGAGTCTGTTTAAAAAAAAAAAAAAACAAAGAAAGGAGCCTTTAAGAAAAAGCCTTATGCACATTGAGCGTGCCATTTTCCTGTTAACAGAAGTTCCAGGAGTTTGATGTTCCTTTACACTATTGCAGCAGCAAAGGCCCTGGAAATCATCACTGATAGTTGCTAAAAGTAGAAGAAAAGCATTATTTTATCAGAGCTATTCAAGGTTTAAAATGTATAGTTTTGAATCACTTTTGGTTTTTTTAGTGTTCTATTGACAATATTCTTCTATAAATATTTCTGTTCTCTATTTGAACAGGAGCAGGATAGTAATTGAAAACAGAGACTGATTAAATATTTCCTACTGTAAAAAAAAAGAACAAAAAGAAGGAAAATTATGTGTAGCCAAGACAAACATTTAAAATAACCAGGTCCAAAGGCAGTGCATAAAAATAATTGCTAAAAGTTCTTTCAGACATTTAGTCCAGTGCTATTACTTTTGGATTAATTTCAGAATATATAATAAATTTTAAGAGTGCCATAAAGTATACATGTCCCCACTCCATGAAACTTAATAACTGAAGTAACTGTAGGCTAGTTACACTGGGTGTCTGTCCCAGACTAAAGAACAGACAACACTTGCACAGAATTAAATTCAGAAAGAAATCAAAGGAACATAATTATAAGTCAGTGAATACGTTCTAAGCGAGCCCAGGTCTTTCCAGACTAACCTGATTATATTCTTTGATGCCGTTAGGAGTTTGGTAATGTAAAAATTCTTATAGTTGCAACTCAGAATTTTGCTAAATATCTAATTGGTCAACTCAGAATATTCTGATTAAATATTAGACTTACGCAATAGTGGTAAAGTACATGTTAATTGATTTAAAAACTGCCCAAATGATTAATAACAAAACTTTGTTTTCATTGTTATATCCTTAGGAAAAGGTGAAGAAGAAAGTTCTGGTATGCATCCAGACCAACAGGTAGTGAACCTTGTCTTAACCACTTTCATCAGTGATATCTAAACAAAAAATCATTTCTTAATAAGTCTGTGAATTACCCATAATGATAAATAACAGTTCTAAAAAGTTGTTTGAATTGCTTTGTCAGGTAAACTCTGAAATAAATTAAATTTTGTTATAGCCAAATGCAAATCAATAGCCCTTGGAAAGCACAATACAGACTATGCCTAACTGAGACAGGTGAGAAAGAACAGCATTTGGAAAGTGAGATCTGACAGGACATAGGGCATATGGGAGATAAACATATAAACGTCCACTGCTTATACTAGTGGAAAAAAGGAACAAAGGATCAGTGGATGTGAAAAAAACATCCAGAACACTCAAGAAACAAATAATACACTTGCTTCTGCAAAGAGCAGTTCCAGTTTTTTAAAGAAAATTGTACCAAAACCAATTAGAATCCTCAAGGCAAAAGACTGAGTACTATGGTAACTGTCTTATTATGAGAAACTTATATCTACTGTGTGTGAGAAACATTAATCAATATTCATATATTCATAGGGCAAGAATTCTTAAGAGGTCAATTTATTGGGGGGGTGAGAGAGAAAGAGAGATTCAAAGGTGGAAAATGAAAGGTAAACTGGCTTCAGAATGGAAACTAAGCATTATTGTGTGTTAGTGAAACTGATTAATAAAGAAAGAAAAATACCAAGAGAAATGAGGGACTTTTTGTCTCTGTGTGTCTGTCTCAGGTAGGTGCATATCTGTAAGGACACACTCCAGGCAAACAAAGCATTAGAATGGTGTTCAAGCAGAACAGGATGCAATTTAATGTCTTGTGAAATGGAGAAGATAGAATAGTTAGATAAAATGGTTCCATCATGCTTCAATCTATGAATACATGATACACCTGTTCTGAAAAATCATAATATGTTGGAATGGAACTAAAAGCAGATTTTAAGCTACTATTACAAAGCTAGTATTTACAAATGTGATTATGCCAAAGACTCCTTCCAACACAGTGGAGCTCTCTCAAGTATTATTAGAGGATCATGACAGTAGGGGAGACTCTTCTGTCTTCAATGAGATTTAGACCAGATCGTTAATCCCCAGAATGTTTTTACCAGTCTCTGTAGGGGTTATTCAGCTCTCACCCAGACCAGCTATCTCATTCCTGATGGTTTTAACTGCAAGCTTGAGGAAATATGTAATTCACAGAAAAAAATAATAAAATAAATCCCAGTCTCTAGAGAATCAAAACGGCACAGTTCTTGCACTTAGAGGCTTATACTTATACTTTAGATGCTACTGTTACTGTCAATATCAGAGGAATTAAACAGGGTCTAATAACAGATAGCAGCAGACATTTATAGCCAGTACTTATAAGAGATATTTATACAGGTAATATAAAATAAATATTTCCAGTACAACTTCACAAATCTGGCAAAAAAAATCCATGTATTGGACACAGTTGCTAAGTATATAAATTTTTAGCTACAGAATGAGTTAATTGGTAAAAGCCATATCTAAGGTTAAGGTATTTTAAAGAAAATCATTTCATTCCTCTCACCTAAGACAATGTTAAAATGAAAGCGTATTTTCAGAAGTCTTATTTTTAGTGCACATTGAAAAAGACTAAGTGGAGGCCAAATTATTCTTGAGACTGTCATCCACTATTCAAATTTTGGTCTATATATGACAGAACAATGATTCTGTGTTCAGTGCTGGCATTTACTGAGCAGATCTGGATGACAAAGCATTTTCAGAGAATTTTCCATTCACTTTCATCTCAGATTACCATCTTGATGATGAACCATTATCAGCAAAGTATATTGACTTTTCTTGGTAACTGGATTTCAAATATCTAAAACTGGAAACTATAAAATGAACAGAGACCTTGCACCCCTATTTCATACTGTGCATTATATATTTTTATTTTTGCTACTAGGACCACACTTCCCACAATTCACTATAGGTTTGCCATTCATTAAATTTCTTTTCTGTTTATAATACAGACACATGCATTACATGCATCTGTAACCAACCCTGTGTACTTTGAAAACAGCAATCTGATAGCATTTTTGGGTACAGAGGTGAAGGAAAGCTTTGCTAATTATTTATTCATAATGGCACTGGCTTTAATTTAGTCAGAGGTCCCAGAAAATATAAAATTTTCTTTTAGGAGCTGTTTACACTACCCATTCACAAAGAAATGAACTAGCCATGCCCTTTCTGCCACATATATTAATTTTTGTCAAAGCACTGTACTGAGTTTTCCATAAATTTGGGATGTGTTGAAAGTGAGATTCCACAGAAAAGTAATAAAAATGCAGTTTATGATGCAAAGTAGCACTAAAACCGAAAAGTTTTCATATGCACATAAACGATGGGTCAGATAAGTACAAAAGTGAACATTGACTATTAGACTATTAGACTATTTATTTCTAGGAAATAAAATACATGCAGTGGTAATAATGGAATCATGTTCTGTATTCCTTACGCAGCTTATAAAATTACTGTTGTGCTCAAGGCAGTGCAATTGTACTTTATATTTTAGAGCTTAACTGTAAAGTTCTCACTAACCTCTCAATAGCAAATTAACTCAATGTTTGAAGATGCTTTTATTTTACTTTGATTTTTACCTTATGTGACATTACAAAGGAGAAAAGCCCAGATTAACTGACAAGCTAGTGAGAATTTTATTCAAAACAATATCCTAAGATTTCCAAAAGGGAGCTCTCCACCAAGGAAAAAGGGGAAAAAAGGTATTAGAAAAGTGAATGTGTCTTCTTTGCTCTCTTAAAGGAGGATAAAAGCAAAATTATTTATAAAAATGTCATCAATGACAGGTATGGTTTATATTAGATCATAAGGAATCAGGTTTCCATTCACCAGAGATTATCTTTAGAATGTAACTTGTGACCTAATCAGTAGGCTTGAATTTAAAGTAGCAGTAGCATTGTGTTTAGTATGCGTGCTAGTAAATATTAAAGCATTTCTTGCCAGCAGTGTTCATTGCATTGCAGTTCATTAGCAGACGTAAAATTATTACATTATATTACAAGTCCTGAAAAAGTGTTCTACATAGGTGTGGATATCCCTACATGATCCCAGCAGATCAGATCTTCAGAAGATACAATTAGGTAACTAAAACACTTGGAAACTAGACAGCTGGATAGAAATATTTTGTTGTAACCAAACATCAACAAACTAGAGTTTGTCAGTGTTTTGTAATTTGGCAACTTCCAGAACATTTTTCACACAATGCAAGAGGCAAACAGAAGTGTCCAAGCTACTTCATATCACCAGACTACCAGAAATTCAGCATTATCAAACAACTTATTTATCCTCAGCTGCATTCTCAGAAATGTCTGAGCAGTCATCTTCACACTTAAAAAAAAAACAAAAACAAAAAAAAACTCAAAGAAACAAACATGTTAGGACTTTCGAAAAGATATTTACAATTAGTGTTACTGAAAGCAGTTAAGCAAAGATATTACCATTTGGATTATAATATTTTCCTGTGTGGAAGATTTCCTCTGAAACATTTTAAGCATAGTAAACCTATATGTAACTGAACTCAATGCCCTGTGACTTGCAGTGCTACTAATTCTGCCTCTAGTTTCCTGTCGGGCATTGCTGAATAAGCTTTTAGATAAACAGGAATGCCTTAATGTTAATTCAATCCGACTCACTAGTAAAACAACTATCATTTTACTAGATATATTTCTAATGTAACATTAAGGTAATGGGAAGGTAATGGAAGCAGAAGGGGAAAGGGAAAGAGGAAAGAGGAAAGGAAAAGGGAAAGAGGAAAGGGAAAGGGAAAGGGAAAGGGAAAGGGAAAGGGAAAGGGAAAGGGAAAGGGACAGGGAAAGGGAAAGGGAAA
>JAWWTY010000123.1:32909437-33081991 GCA_035222235.1 Margarornis squamiger
GGAAAGGGAAAGGGGAAGGGAAAGGGAAAGGGGAAGGGGAAGGGGAAGGGGAAGGGGAAGGGGAAGGGGAAGAGGATGAAGAAAGTCACTTTTTGGTAGTGATAGAGATTTCTTTGGCACACTGAACTCCCAGCTTAACATCCAGTGGATGTGTCCACTGTTGCTCTGCATTTCTGAAGAGCCACCGTTATCCAGGCACAAGAGAGCATGGACAGGCTGGAACTGATCTGGACCTGCTAAGCACTCCAACAGGTGAGATCAAGTCTTGTAATTACTTTCATGTCATGAGGGCCAATTTTGACATTTGATATATCTCAAGAACATGAAGGAAGAAAGACTGGAAAAGGTCTCCCTCCCACACTCCCATCAACTCCCAGAAACCACACTATTTTGCCTTTCCCTTCACATTCTCTTCATATGCAACAAATCTATCATGAGAAAAAATCAAAAATTTATCAGCAACATGAAAAATATGTTGATTCACAGAATGAGTCAGAGATTTTAATCTACTTCTAAATAAACTTCAGATTCTGCACTCTGCCTTCAGTGACTCTTGGATACCATTATTTAAGCTTCCTTTTTTTTTTTTTTTTTTTTAAATCAGCTACCTACACACATTCTTTTTAATTTATTTCATCATGGCTACATGCATTTTTCTATTTCTCATAATACTTACGGGTCTTTCGAGCAGAATCTTCCACAAAGAGAGAAGAAATATCTTCATCCACCCCTGCTTCATTCTTTGCAATGCAAGTATATGCTCCTGTATCTTCATAGCGCACATTGCTAATGTGAACCTCACTACCATTTGCTGAAAGGCGGGGAAAAAAATCAACATGCAGACATGCTACATTGCTTTCAGATTATACATTCAAAAGGGTTTCTCTGCTCATACTAATTAAACCATTTTCATTCCTGAGTTCATAACTTGGAGGCATGCCAAATTAGTCCAAAGGTATTCAACTGGTTAGTGAATTACACTATTATTCATCTCACAGATATCCAGAGTAACTCAGCTGATTTTGCACTTCAGAGCCAAATATCAGTCTGAGGTTATATACATGTTTAAATGACTATGATTCTTTCTAAAATCAGGTAATTACTAGGTTTTTATTATGTTGCATTTGGTCACTCAACAACATCACTGGCTTTACACAAAATAACCCATGTTTCCATGGAACATAACAGGCTAAAATTTCAATGTAAATAATAATTTTAATAAAGTTGTCTCTTATAACCAGAGGCATCTAGTTTTGGTTTTGTGTGAATGCAGTGCAACAGCAGAAAAACTGGTGCATTGAAATTTTACATCTACATCAGTGTAGGAGCCTATGGAAACTACTTCAGGAACTGCACATCAGCTTGCGTAGGAGTGTCAGAAAACAGTTCAGATTTCACAGACAAAGGTCTTTCAAATATTGTGATGTGACTAACGATGTGAATAATGATTTATTGCATTTTAAGTACAGTATACTTGTTCAGCTGTAGGAACTATACAAAAAGACAGCTTTATAGTTTATTCTAAAGCATGGGCTAGAAGGCACACTGGGTTATGATGTAATACCCATCCTAACTTGAAGCTAATGCATTGACAGTTTAACCCAGGAAAATTTCTGGGAAAATATAATGAAAGTTTCAAAATGGGCTGCTTGCTTCACTCAGATATTGCACATATTTGAATAGAGAAGAGCATGTTGCTTATATCAGTAAGTACAATCATTATTCCAACAAAGAGAAAACAGAGAAGATATCTGTCTTGGGGAATATTCAAAGACATCTGTCTTTGAAATATTTTAGCTTAGACTTCAACCCTTGGCTAAAACTATGCAAGAAGGGCAGCTAGTATACAAGAGATGCACTGATAAAGCACTAGCAACCTGCATTAGTAAATATGCCCCTTTACCTTGAAGAGTTAGCTGTTTGGACAACTTTGGAGTGATATCAATTCCATTCTTCAGCCAACCAAGCTGTGGGTTGGGAATACCTTCAGCATGGCACCGAAGGCTAGCTGTCACACCTGGCTCCCTTGCCTGGCTCTCTGGATAGACTCGGATAACTGGTGGAACTGAAGACAGAAAACAATTATAATTTAGTGAAGAAGAGCATTATCTTCATTTAAAGAAAAATAATTATAAGCAATTCAAAAGACGCCTGCAGCTATATATAACAACACACAGATGTGGTATTAGTCAGATATTCAGTGGCGTTCGATGTGGAACTCTGTCTCAGAAAATCTATGAAGCAGAATGTTCTCTGAGAAAATGAAGGAATATTCTCTGAGAAAAATGTGTTTTCACTGCCTGTGGTATCAACAAAAAAATCCTCAATTCTAGTTCAATAGTTTGTGGTTGAGTAACAAGATTTTTATTTTCCCTTAGGTTTCTTTATAAAATATGAATAATGTACAACCAGTAAGTCATTATATGATGTAGAAAGATTGTAATTGTCCTATTTCACAAACCGTAACACTTCATCTCCACCTTTTCCTTCTCTTCAAAACACCTATCAGCAATCCATTTTAACTATATAAAACCTGTTCAGGTTTATACCTGTTCAGACAGGACCTTCTGTGCCCAGGATGCCATTTGCCTTCTTGTCTCAGTCTCAGACAATTTGGAGGGCCAGAGACCTTGGACAGAAGGCTCCTCCCTCACATTCAATGCCCCTGTTCTTTCCAATACAGAATGAGAGACCAAATATGCCTGGACGTGAGAAAAAATAACTCTTTGCCAGAAAGAATACTAATAACAATACCAATAAAACTGGGTTAAACCAATCAGTGAGGAGAAACTTTCTAAGCTCTGCCCACTGGACTAAATTGAGATGGAAGCTGGCCTCCCCCACCTGGAAAAAACACATGTGGCTACAAGACAGAGACAAGATGGCCTCCCATCCATGCGGTTTGCCTCTCCCATGCATGGAAAGCCTGGCAGGTACAGTTCAAGAAGTGTTTGGGCAACACTCTCAGACACAATTCTTGGGGCATCCTGCATAGGGCCAGGAGTTGGACTTGACAATCCTGACAGGTTCCTTCAAACTCAGCAGTCTCTATGATTCTGTGATTCTATGATTCCATGTATAAGATTAGTTTTCTGAGTTTATTAGAAAAATCTAAGAATTGTTGACATCACTTTTTCAAGGTTTGAAAACTTGCTGCAGTATATGCTTGCCAACTAAAAATCTGCTACATACCACAAACTGGTATTGCCAGAGAGAGGACATATGCTATCACAAGGGACATTCTTATTGATAATGAATGATTAAGCAAGATTTAAAAAACCCAGTATGTAAATTTTTTAGATGAATAACTACACATCTTTATTTACAGAGAGAACTTGCTTGAGGTTGTTTCTAACAACAACAAAAAAATTAACTATAATAAGGTTAAAGAAGCATATTTCCTATTCTCCAAAATTTTGTTTAATGCAGCTCTAAAAATGTGGTACACTTGAGTTATGTCACAAAACACAGCTGGGTGGAGGATGGAGTATCATCTGATAATGAAAGAAGATAACAAGATCAAAAATTAACTGCATCTATTTTGGCATGAGATTAAATACTTTCAAATGCTATCCAGCTATTTACAAGAAATGTCCCAGCATGCAGTCCTATTAAAGCATAGAAATTCCTTAGACTTCTACATTACGAGAAATACACAAATGTACTCTATCTCAGATCAGATGCAAAACTCAGTAGGTTTCAGGGACATTTTAAACGTAGTTGGAGAGGAAGGTCTTTTCAAATAATGTACACATAAAAGTACACATAGGCCCAATATGCAGATGGCAAAAATATAATAAAATAACTTGGAAGAAGGTTAAAAATTAGAAAATTATGTCTGTTCGCTTCTTAGACTACCAGCTGAGAGAAAAGGATATAAAAATCAGAGATTTAAGGTTTCCATTGAGTTTCTTGAAAGGGCTTTGCTTTCATGTAAGTGGATCTTTACTTTTCATCTCAAGCCTGACGTTCCTACTTGTGTTTCCCCTCCACTTCTTCCCTGTTCTATCTCCTCTCGCATAGCACCTGAGACCTTGCCTTCACTACTGTGCTCCTCAGACTGAGCCCCACTCAACTGCACATTAAGTGGTCTGAACATCTTTTGGCACCTCAGGTCCCAAACTCACTCCCCCTCACTTCCTAAGGTCCAGCTTTCATGTCTGCCCTGTTCAGCATTTCTTGACACAGGTCTTATAGGCAGCCTACCTGATGTTGTAGATTTCCCACTGCGGCAAAGCCAAATAGCTTATTCCTCCACCTTGCCTCTAGCAAAGTAAGGAGTTCCATCTCCTTAGAAGCAGGAGTACCACTGCTGAACACTCTCAAGCATCTCAGCAACAGAAACAACTTTTAGGACCACTAGTAAGGCATTGCAATTAATTTCATTCTGACTACCTATGACAGAATCTATTTCTTGTATTTTTTCCTGTCACTGAAATATTCTCATTGCATATAAAACCTTATGGGTATTTAACTACCATAGCTTGACAGACTTCTATTGAGCACTTGAGATATTTCTTAATGATCCAATTTCAAACAATTGAATAGAAAATGGAATGTATTAGTTTCATCTGGACAAAAGGCAGGGTGATATTTTTGGGACAATGTTGTTAAGAAAGTTTTAGAAAATATTATAACTAAAATCAAATACTTTCTAAGTTAAGAAACAAAATCCCACCCTTCATGACAAGATGTTATTGTTGCTAAATTAACTACTTAGGTGTTGTTAGGAGAAAGTGAGGACCTGCTCAAGTGGAAGCACATATGAGTTTTCTTTTACTATCCCTTATTTCTGTAGTAGATCCTGTTCCAGTTAGCAGTGTTTTCCCAGGCACAGAAGTTCTTTATGAGAGTAGAGTTTATTTCTTGCCCTACCTTTTCTCCATTTGCTGCCACTTCCCATTTTTCTTAGCAAATCTGTGTCTGATACATTATCTATACAGCTAAAAACGTTTTTCAACACTTGTTTTGCATTATAATTTTTATTTCATATTACCCTGAAGCCTACCTCTAATGTAACACTAAGAACAATGCAACTGAGGCACACACATGCAAGTGAAATATTCCTGCAGTTGTGGGCACAGTCTAAAAAGTAAATTTGATATGACAAGTTTGATGTCTCTTTGGGTTCATTTAAATCACTTTTTTTTTGTTTGTTTGTAACTGACCATAAGTATTAACCAGAAGTCAAATTTTAACTACACAATTAATGTGATTGCTCACGCTGACTTTCAAAAAGGTATATTATACCATCCTAACCTAACTTAACCTACGTTACAAGGGAGATAAAATTACAGAGGTTAAAAAGGGAGGGTTAATAATGTATAACACATAATTAAATGAATCCTATATCCCTTATTTTTTAGTTCAAAAAGCCATGTGAGACTGTTGCTTCCAAATATGGTGCATATTCAACTACTCAATTAATGTTACATTTGCTATAATCCTCCTGAATATTATTTCATTTGGGTCTGATGGGGGGATGGAAGAGGGGGGGAAGGAAGAAAATAGTCTGCTCAAGCTGTCTTGATTCCAGAGAGAATGTATGCGTTTAAGAAAGAAACGGGTAATATACATGGTGAACTAGGCTCTTCTATTGCTGTATATAATAACACTTCCTTTCTATTAAATTGAGATACCTTGGAATAACAAAGCTGGTAAACAATTTTTCAGATGCAATAAATACCAGATTTATGTCTCGCTGAGGGACTGGGGTCTCCTTACTTTCCCTTAAGGTACCCAAACTGCTGACCTTTTGTCTTGAAACCACGGTGTGGAAAATTCTTGTCACTTATTTGTAAAAAACTTGACTTGTAAATTAATGTGAAATCTCAGGAAGTAGGATAACATTATTAATACACAAACTGAAAGAAAAAAAGATACATTGGTGCTATATATATACATTGATTTGTAACATACACCATAAATTCATACCATTTTTAGAGCAAGTTTCAATTTGAAGTCAGTCTTCCTTTTGGTTTATACTATAGCTAATGACATCTTGCTTTTCTGCCTAGAAACAACCACCCAAAACTGAAATTCCTCAATTTTACACTTTGAAAAATCTAGGCTATGCCCTGTATATGCTTCTGAAATAGAAAAACTTGAATTATGAAAACAATATTTAAACTCATCTAGGTATCATGTGTATATCTGTCAACGTGATCAATAATATTAACATCTCTGGTTATGGCCAGCATAGAACCATAACAAAATAAACACTGAGTTAATGAGAAAACACAAACTTTCTATGTATTTCAGCTTTTTCAGTAGTAAATTTTAAGGGTTTTTTTTTTTTTTTTTGGGTGGGGGGGAGTCTCAGATATAGATATCACATTCATGTAATCCTAGGAACGGTAATAACAAGAAAGAGTAATAACTTTTAATAGTCCTTTTTCAACACATGAACATAAGCAATAACATAAACAGAAGAAAAAAACATCTTGATTTGTTAGTAGACTTCTGTTTTTTCACTTACCTAATCATACACTTCAGTTGTATTAAACAGTTGAATATATACACATAAAGTGGTTAGTTGAACACATTAATACCATCAAAGGGCATTTTAGAGACAGGTGGCCCCATGCCAAATACAACAATACATATTACAAGAATTTCTGAGTTTGTTAAAGGTTTTTTTTTGGTTTGGTTTGGTTTGGTTTTTTTTTGTCTGAGCACCATTTACTAAATTGTTTAGAAGAATTTTGCCAGCATTTGCCAATGTTCCACTATAGAATTTTGAATGCCTGTTGTGGAAAAAGCACAGAGGCTAATAAATCAGCATAAGGGAGATGACACAAATCCTTCTGAAATACAAATTAAGTAAAGACAGTTTTGAACAAACAAATTATGGAGCTGATATTATAAATACTTAATGTGAGATTGAATTACAGAGCTCCTTTTTGTCTGCAGTGATAGTAAGACCATTACATATGACTCTCCCTATCTGAGAACAGACTTTCTAATTAATGGGATTCATGTCATGTGATTTAAAAACCAGTAAAGGAAAAATAACTGATGGAATTAACTTACATATCACTGAAATATTAGAAGAAAAAATAAAATCAAACTGACAGACTCAGATTCATATAGTCAAATAGTTTCAGTCATATAACCTCAAAATTGTACACATTGAAAGTTTTAAGTATTATTTCAATGTTAATAATTAGGATTATGTTATGAAGCAGTCATTCCTGCCCCATTACCACTTTTCATTTTCTTTTTTTTTTATAGTTTGTCTGAAAAATTGTTAAATATCAACTCATTATTACAGTGCTTACAATATTTACCATATTATTTGTATAAAAGTAGGCTGGTTTTCTCACTATGAAGTAAGTCTTTTACAGTGCTCGCTAACTGTATTTTAAGACTCCAAAGGAAGCTCATTATTCTTTACTACTGTACCAGATAATTCAAAACTAAAAATATCTTAAAGATTTTAACCTTAAAATTAAATCAGATATATATTTGCATACTAGTCAGTTTAAAATATACACTTATTTTCTAAAAATATATAGCTGTACATAAATTGAAATCAAGAAAGGACTTAAAATCTAATTATACTGTTTTCATTGAGCCTTCACATTATATCTTTGTGATCAATGAAGCCTCATTATCCCATTAACCTTTTGACTGACTCTCCAGTTAATACAAGTATCATTATATTAACTACTCATTATCACAGCCACAACTACTGACCATCATGCCTGCACTTAAGAAGATTATTGTTTAGAAGTACAGACCTGAACTGTGGAAGAGCTGTTCATTTGACCTTTAATCCCAATGGTTTTACCTCTATTTATCAACAACATGCACAGCAAATGATCCTATTGTTCAAAGGCTTCCTTTTCCTTTTCCTTGCTCCCCAAAATATAAACAAAAAATTGTGTTGGAAGATACCACTCCAGCGTCAGCTTTAGCAACAGCAGGTTTACAGGGGTTTCCAGATGAAAAAAAAATTTCTTGACAGACCAGAAAAATCTACAGTTGTGCTCTCAAAATATATTTGCTTTTCTAGTCTGGCAGAAAACCTTCTTCAGCTTCAGAGGAGTTTGCCTCATTGTGTGCTGAACTCAGCCAAACACGAGGAATTCTAGTATTTTAACACTTGCAATGCAGCTCTGCAGGATTATTTACACATCAGGATAGATAAGAAATGTGTTGACAAGAATATAATTTTGTTAATAATTTAGGGTAAACCAAAATGTTGGTCAAGGACTTTCTAATGTGTTCAACTCATGAATAACTCTGCTATGTCTGCAGACAT
Source organism: Margarornis squamiger (assembly GCA_035222235.1). NCBI lineage: Eukaryota > Metazoa > Chordata > Aves > Passeriformes > Furnariidae > Margarornis > Margarornis squamiger. Next base: position 32,917,704 of record JAWWTY010000123.1, read on the forward strand.
TAAAATATGAATAAACTGCACTTCAGTCTTCTCACTAGTTTAGGCAGTATTTGCCACCTGGCTTTTTAAATGACAGAAAATAATCCCAGAAGAGAAGCTTGAAGGAGGAAAAGATGTTGATGCCATGTTGATGCTCAGGGAGGACACTCCACATACAAGGTGCTAGGGGTCAGGAGTGGAAGAAGTTGGAAAAAAAATATTAAAAGATATGGATAGATAAATACTATAACCCAGCTTCCTGGTTAAACATAACAGTAAAGAGAAGGTGTTTACAAAACTGCAAACAAGCACTAAACATCAAAGCAATTTAAAGTGTGAAGGATATTCACAATAGAAAAGAAAAAAAAAAAAGGCTATTAAAAGAAAAATGAATCATATTAAAAGCCAAAATAATCTTGGAAGCTGTATTTCACGTGCATATCAATGAAAGATAAGAATAACAAGATATTTAAGCATTCTTGAATGAGATATCAGGAACAGTCAATTATAATAAGGGTTTATGCAACTGAGCAACCACTAACAAAACAAAGAATGATGGCAATAGCAGTGGCCTGGAAACTAGGGCTATTGTTTGCTTCAGGAGACAAATAGAGCCTGTTAATGCAAAATAAATTTGGAGGAGGAGATGGAGGTCAGACATGATTCTGGATAGGATTAAGTAACAACATGAAATGACAAACACTGGTGGTTTACTGCAGAAAGGGACACTTAGGAGTCAAAGACAAATATGAATTGAAATAACATGAAAGCACAGGGTCATTCAAAGGAAAAAAAAAAAAGACATTAAACCTCATTGGTGACAAAGTACAGCAGACCTTTCGTCACTGGAGAAGAACTGCTTAAAATGATTTAGGAAAGAAACTGCATATAGGAAAAATAGTTACAAGAGGGTACAGCAGCTCTAGAGAAGGTAAAGGCCTGTCTTCAGGGCACCAGTAACAATGCAGTTAAGTTTCCTCCAAGTACAGAGTTCAACCAAAAGTTCCCTAGAACTTGAACAGATGTAGGAAAAATGTAAAGATCAAGATTTCAAATCCAGGTGCCTGAAGTTAATCTAATAAAATCATGGTTAGATTTTGAAATAATAAATGTCAATTTAGAAGCCTACATTCATTACAAAACCTTTAGGGAAGTACATTTTTTTTTTTCCTTATATTGAACGAAACATTCTTAACACAAGAGACTTACACACTTATTTTTCCCAATGTGTTCTCCAGAATTAATAAATTAATACCAAAACCTACTTTATCTGTGTATATCTATATGTATATATGAATCCAAATTCTGCATAACATCATAGTGGCAAAGCAAGTCCTCTGGACTATCTTTGCACCTTTTAATAATTATTATTCATATGGGAGTAATAAATTTAAATTATTATATTCTATTGTTTTTAAATGTTATTTAAAGGCAAAAAATGAAAAATTATATTTTTTTTCTGTTAAGCTGTAACAGAATACAAAAAAAGTAAAACAGCAACAGCAGATCATCTGCTTAACAAAATCCAAAACCCAAGTAATGACTTGGTAATTAGAACATTTTTTCTTACCAGTCACTTGAAGAATATGAGTTTGATAGAGCTTATCATAGCCGTCAGCATAGCAGGTATAATTTCCCATATGAGTTGTGGTAACCTTAGTAATGTACAAGGACCCATCATCTCCAAAATCCTACCAGGAAAGATTAAAAACAAAGTTATCACAATTAAGTCTGCGTCTCTACAGTAATTACGTTCATCATCTTGGCAACAAAGCTGTGATGCAAATATCAAACATGACAAATATTAAATGAGAATATCTGGCAGTAATCTGAAATTCAAATATTACACTTGTGACTGGTGGGGTTGTTTAATCTTGTGACATATATTGTGTCTAGAAAGAAAATACAAATTTTGTTTTAACAACTAGTTGAACTCTGCAGAAGGTATGATAGTTATTTGCAGAAGAAAAGCTATTTAGGATTGGATCTGATCAGCGAGAAAAATTAAATCTCTGCAAAAACTAACAAGATAATTGACATCCTGTGAAACTGTTGTCATCCTTTGAAATGAGCAGATACACAAAAATAAAATCCTAAGTTTTCTTCAGTTCTTCTCATTAGATCCAGTGATAGATAACAGAAGTACTGTTGTAAACTCATTTCAGGGATCTGGGATCCCTGCAAGGCAGTGTTTCTGGTCATGGCCATGGCAAAGGAAGCTTTCAGTACATCAGCCTCCTATATATTTGGCACCAGGTCCCATGACCAGCTCAGCAACAGGTAGGTATTTTCCTTAGTCTTCCTTTTGCTGCTGCTGTCATCCTGAAACTCTGTAGACCTTTATGTCCCTCACCAGATTCAGTTCCAGGATGGCTTTGTCTTTCCTAAACTGCACATTCAAGTCATGTCTCCATGTTCTCCTTGGGTCACCTGTCCTTCCTTACACCTTTCTTCTTTTTATTTGAATTTTGTCAAAAGCTCTTTGTTTGTTAATACAGGCCTCTGGCTGCTTTTGATTTAGTGTTCATTGTGACAGCCTGTTCTTGAGCGTAGAGGAGGTGATCCTTGAAAGTCAACCATCTCTCTTAGACCCCTTTTCTTTTCAATATAATCTCCTATGGGATTCTTCCAAGCACATCCTTGAACAGGATGAAGTCTGCTGTGCTGCAGTCCATGGCCATACTCCATCACTTTGCCCTGCTGCCTCCTCTTAGGCTCCTTGAGTTTTCCATCTCACAGTCACTGCAGCAAAGGAAACTTTATATTCCCAATCACTTCTTCATCATTTGTTTCTTCACAAGCTTTGTAACATTCTCTATAAATTCCTCAAATCCACAGAAGAGACTGTCAAAACCTTGTAAAGACAAAAACCTCAGCTACAAGACTGTAAGTTGCACAGTAAAAAAAAAACTTTGATAGAAAAATAGTACTACGTGCTGCCTTATTCTTACATTTTGTCCTTCAGACATTATCAATAACAAAATATTGAGCTAGATTAACCTCTGGTCCATTATGACTATTCTTAAATTCTCACCTACAACTTTCCCAATTTATTGGGAATTTTTTTTCAGTCCTAATTTACCAGCTTTTGTTCTTACTCAGCATAATCTCAATGCTTGTATGCACATATTTCATTCAAGATAACTTTCACTATAACATCTTTAGTCTTCTTGTAGACTGACATTTAAACATGAAAACTGAAATCTCTATGAAATTCCCTTTAATTTTTCAGTTTTCTTTCTCTGAATACACTAAAAAGTATTATTCAAAAAAACATGTCTCACCGTGTTTCTTCATTCAAAGATGAAAAACTAAATTTCAGATTCCACAACTCTGTGCTTTAGATAATTCTGTCAGTTGCTTATTGAGAGAAGAAAATGACACACCTAGAAATTAACCCATCCTGCAATACTATCAAAAACTTGCCTTTCTCAAGATAACTAGCTTTCTGTATTAGCACTTTGGTTACACAGACAATATTTCTACCAAATCTTCAATATACCATTACATGTTACCACCACAAACACTGAAAAAGAACCCTTTTTAAGATTTAATTTTTATCTTTGATAATATGAACCACTACATCTGGATTGCCCTTCAAAATAATCCACCTAACTTCAACAAACTTCCTAGTTGGGTATTTTGATCTTTATTTCTTTCTAAAGTGTATGAAGCAGAAGTGCAACTTACTTTTTTCCCTTGATTAGCTAAACACACATTTTCAAAGTGTTGCTCTTCACCAACATTATTAGCGGAAGACGGAAGAACAGCTGTTCCAAAGAGTCACACTACAGGTACTCATGTGTTATCCAGAAAAAGGCTATTATTGCTCTCTAAAATTTTCTGCCTAATCTCTGCCAAAAGTATTTGTGAACAAAATAGGACATAGGATAGAGTGTATAAAAATTTAGCTGCTACAATGCAGTCTGGAGACTAGTTTAATTTAACATTCCTTATGCTAAGTTATTAGATACTGCTTGGAAGCACACTGACCTGTTCCAGCCCTTTAAGCAATTCACTATGGCATATGATATCTTTAGGTACCATAGCTATTTTTTAAGTAAATACATGTCTGTGTTATGACTTCTCCTTTCTTTTCCTTAGCAACCTTGGATAAAACATCTTTGTGGTTATTTTACTGAGACATCAGTATTTCAATAAGATTGAAACACTGACACCTGATAACATTGTTTCAGAGATTGAATTTTATGGATGACAGTGGATTTTGTCTGGTTGTTTGGTTTGGGTTTCTTATACAACCACAAAATAAATATCCCTAGTTTATTGTTATAGCGAGTTCAATGTTTGTTTTGTTAATTAAAGCAAACTACTCAATACAAAGAGAACTTGATGTTCTAAGCAGCATTTGAAAGGGGATGGCGAAGTATAAACAAAGCTATTTGACACTGTGTGTTGACAAATATTCAGTGTTTTATTGACTAACTTACAAGCTAAGTAACCGAAAACCCCTGCATCTATACTGACATGCACAAACATAGTTGAACAGAGCCTTCAATATCAACAACAATATATATAGAACAAGAAAAGAAATATTTGATGACAGTAAAAAAAACCAAACTGCTACAAGCTCAATTTTTGTTCGGTCCCCTACAGCTCAAATAAAAATGGCAAGTACTTCTAGAATTACATTGAGAAACTCTAATTATTTTTGTGATACATAAAAAGATAGAATTGAACAATTATTTTAACAAGGATTCCACTGCAACTTTGTTCTGTTGAAGAACTTGAGAATCATGGTAAGTGCCATGAATAATGAGTAAAATAATATGGGAAGAAAACTTTAATTTGATAGTGAATCTTTGGTTTGCACTCTTAGTGTTTATACCACAGAAACCTAAAGGTGATTTTTGTTTTTAACTCAACATTTCCTTCAGTTTTATAGCTTGTTTTCATATGCTATCACTTTGCATATGAGAGAGTTTATGATCATTTGCCTGAGTGTCTTCATCAACAGCTCTAGAAAGACTCTTCCCAGCTTTTCCCCACAGGAGAATGTATAATGAAGCAGACTGCTTGAATTTGTTCATTATCATAGAAAGTAGGATTGGTTTTGGTTTGATTTGTCTAAATTTTTTTCTAGTGCTTTTTGCCAATATATTTCTCTCTTAAATAACTTTTTGGGGTTTTGTTTGTTTGTTTGTCTGGGTTTTTTTTTTTTTGCTTTGTATAAAAACCTTACAAATCTTGAGTATTCTCTCATGTAGAGATCACAGCCTTCCCCTCAAAAAACATCTCCCCCAAATAAACAATACTATGTCTTTATTTACCTTTTCACGCAGTCCATCCACACTTTTTGCTGCCCAAATCTCATTTGTGACACATAACTGAGACTTCTGTTTGGAGAACTTAAGTAGTTCTGGGAAATGGATCAGGATTGCAGACTACAGTTAGGTGCTCTGAAGCCATTATACCCAAAATTGCAGAAGATTTTTGTTGTGTGGGGTTTTATTGGGTTTTTTGGGGCTGTGTTCTTTTGTTGTTTTTTTTTTTTTTGTTTTGAACTCAGAAAACATTATTATTCCAGAAAAGAAAGTCTACCTCCCTCACAAAATAATTTTAGAAATAAAATATTAAATAAAATTCAATAGTTAAATCATTAATGTACAAAATTCAAACTAGGGATTAGTGTCTGGGTTTTACACATTCAGAGTGACTGAGTGATCTAAAGGGCTAATCTTGAAATAAAAAAATACAAAATGTTTTCTTTCTGGTTTATAAGTAGTTCTGTTTTGTTTGCTTGGTTTTTTTCCTTTTGTTTTCTTTCTTTTTTTTTTTTTTTTTTTTTTTTTTTTTTTTTTTTTCTTTTAACCCTTGCAATTTTTCAGGCCTCAATGATAACTTTCTGGCCAGCATTCCAGCCTCAGCATTTTACACAGTGATACAAACATTTTGTAAAATAGAACATACTGCATTTAAGAGAGCTATAAACTGGTTAAGGATTTTGGTTTAAAGTTTTTTCCTGTAAGCTCAGTTTCAGGCAGGTGATTAATTCTGTGTGTGTTTCCTGAACTCCAGCAAGCCCCAGTACCTCCACAAAGGTACACGGTAAAAAAGTGATTTTCAGGCACCAAAGTTTACACTTACACACTTTCACAGCACTGATTTTGTGGCACCTCATTTATGTAGGTCAGAAGAAGCAATACAATCTTATGGTCTTTACTTTTTCAAATTCTAAAGGACTTCAAAATGTTACTCTTAACTCCAAAACTCCACACATTGAGGAATGGAAGAAAAAATAAAAATAGAAACAACAATAAAATAATACAGCCTATGTGAACTGGAGATGTGAATTCGTACTTACGTTATACTCAAACAGAAAAAAAAACCAAAAAAAACCAAAACGCTTACTGGGTCCTTAATAAATGAAATTAGCAAGCACCATGTCATAGCTTTTAGATTTCATATGACCTGTATTTGTATTTGCAGTGTTTGACAAATCTACAACAACAACAACAACAACAAAATATTGCTTGGACTCCTTTTAATGATGATTCATAATATATACAGTGTAACAGAATAGTTCAATGACAATGATAACACACTTTGGGTGTGGGTGTTTCCCTCCTTTTTAAATGGAAAATTTAATTTTTTTATGGGAAAAAAAAAACAAAAACAAAAACCCACAAAAAACAACAACAAAAAAAAACACACACAAAAAAAAAAAAAAAACAAACAAAAAAAACCCACAAAAACATCATCTGCCTCTGAACTGATCAGGTGAAAAATCTCAAGCTAAGGCTTAAAATTTTTCATTGGCATTTCAATTTTGCATCCATATTTGCAGCCAACCAGAGATTTTTGAAACAACAGTTGTTTGCTTGCAAAAAACTGCCAGTATACAGAATTCCCTTTAGTTTCTATACCTCCCTCCAAGCTTTCTGCATTTGATTTCTGTTGGCTCATGGAAGTACCAGCAATAGTAACGTCACATTCTTGTCAATGTTTTACATATTTTTAGGTATCTCTAACTTCCTTTATTACAAGGACACAGAGCACAGATAACCTTTTGCGGGTTAACTGGAAACCTTTTTTTGAAATAATTATTTATGTATGCTTGGTTTGCCAGATAAACTCAGCTCAGGCTTTTCATGCCAATGTCAATGTTACAACTCCTATTTTCCAAGTAATCAGTTTCTCTGTTCACATTGGCAAAGCAACGCAACTCTGTAGTTTGTTACTGCCTGTCAGAAAGAAATTAAATTCCACAAAGAAGTCTGAAAATAATTGCATTTGGCACAAATCCAAGAGAGTGGGGTTGGTTTTTTTTTGTTTTTGTTTTTTTTTGTTTGTTTGGTTTTTTTTAGTTTTCCTTCTAGATTAAGAGGGAAAACAAAACCTAAATTTCATAAGCACAAATTTTGCATACCTTCTCTCAGTTTCATATTTGAAAGCTGCAATAAGAACTAATCATAAATGTAGTGTAAATCCACTAGTTGAAGAACCAGCCTGATAGAAAATTGTAAATCACGTCAAAGACTAAAGAAAGAAAATACACAGTGTAAAATAAGCACTAGTATAGTATATACAGTAGAAAGTGCAGGATCTTAAAGGAAACTCCATTCTGAAGACTGTAACACCAGACAACAGTTCATGGCTATTAATTCAGGCTAGCTTTAGTCAAGGGAAATTAATCCTTCTAAGCTTCTTTTACAGTCAGTTGAGAAAGCTAAAGGTAGCAAAATCCTTTCATGGGACAGCTCAGTGGATCCGTCACTGCTCACTGCTTTAGTGACTGCCTGCCTCTCTCTGCTGACCATGGAAACAAACTTCCTAGCTACAATCAGACATTCTAAGCATTAATTTGCCCCTTTGTTTCTTGATACTGTGGAGACTGTAACAAAAAAACAAAATCAGGAGTGAAATTTACAAAGGTTGTTTTTCATCACAAGAGCTTTACCAGCTTTAGTAAAGTAAAATAGCTTTACTAGCATTACTCTACTGCTGCTGGGTAAGAGGGAGATCATTTGGTGAGCAATTCGGACCATCTACCTAAACCTTCAATGCTGAGAAAGTCTTTGTGCATACCTTCCCAAGACTGTATTACAAATGGTCAATGCAGAGATCACTCTCTATTCTCTCTTCCTAAAATATCACTTTGTAATGCATGAGCCCAGACCATTAGCTGAACTGAACAGGATTTGTCTGTATTCAGCAAATCCAAGAAGAAGATTTCTCTGCCTACAAATGAACAGAATAACACTGTGACTGCTTAAATAATTAATTAGAGATGCATGATTTTCCCTTTATTCTCTCAGATACAGTAAGGACTGCAGTTTCACTTCATGAGGGAATAGTAACAGCTAACAAATGGTAGCATCCATTACTGTATAGAAAACATGCAACTGCTTTGTGGTTTAAAAAAAAAAATTAAAAAATCAGTTGATTAAAATATGGTTTTGCTGTTTTGAAATCTAATAATGTTGCAAGCTTCCTAAGAACCTGAAGAGGGATGACACAGAAAAGTGCCATAAACCCCCTCTCTACTAGATCACCAATGAGAATAATTACTGCATTTTGTATGTAGATGTGTAAAGACAATTTGACTTTCTTTTCTTGTTTATGGGAGGCACTAGACACAAATGACAGCTTTGCCAAAGTACTAGAGCTCTTGAGGCTAGCCATAAAACATCACTAACCTTTTACTTCCCCCAAAACTCTGTAACTTTATGCTATCTTCCTGTGAATCTGCAATAATGATTGCTAATTTATTTAGACATTCAAAATCTCTAGCTGAGTAGATGCAGCTTATTTTAAATGAAAATTTTAGCATGCTCTGATACAGCTGTCTTTTTTATTGCTTCATGTTACAGAGAGATCTTCAGAATGACTCATATACCATTCAACTCTTACTCCTTTTTAACAAAACAAATTGTTATATAACCGGATTTAATCAGATAAATATTTTGACATTAATTTCTCATATATTTTTCAAATTAACCTCATAACCAGTGACATGAGTTTATAATAATTGCTAAAACATCACAGTTTATTATCACTCCCCCCAAACTACTTTTTAAAAAAATCAGCTTTACTTGTAGATGTATTTATTATTACACTCCAAGCTGGGTTTACTTGGATCCAATTCCCAAGTGTATCTAAGTGCTAGGAGGCGCCAAAGAAGGGGTACTATGAAATTTATGCTTTAAAGTGACTCATTTTAGGGCCAGATTGTGGAACGAGCTAAGCTAGAGCATCTCCATTTTAAAGACGTTTTATTTTTAGGATTAGTGCAAAAAATCACTGAATACTTCCTAATTTTTCCTGATTCTAAAAATATCAGCTTTTCATAATAACACAGTGATAAGATTAATCCATTTTCAAACACTTAGATTACAAGCAACTAGCTTTAAATTTATAAAGTTTATTGGAGTTTTTGATCTTCCTATTGCATAAAATACTGGATTTCAGTTTTAGTTTCATGACTGCAAACCCATTTTTTATGTTGACAATAATTCATGTCTTTCTTTCCTAAAGTGCACTTATCTTACTCTAAAAGAACATATTTTATTTGATAGAAAAAAACTAAAACACCCCCAAACTAACAAACATTAGACTTTTTGTCTGTCTCAGACCTTGAGACAGACAGACATATAGGCAGCGTGTCTTCAGCTTCATACAATCTGAAAAAGCCCCATGGCATAAACTTTGGTTTATCACAAAATCCCTTGGGTACATGTGATAAGCCAACAAAAAGAAACAAAAGATCTTTTCAAACACATACTACTTTCAAATATCTTGTAGACAAAACTACCTAAACCAAAAATGATAGAGATGGGTTAGGAATCTCCTACTATGTAGGAGCTGAAGAGTAGCTGAAGAGAAGACACAGAAAAACAAACAAAATAAACCTAGTACCTTAAAAACTGATATAAAAACCAGAATGAATCACTTTAGCTCATTCTTATGGTACAGGGGGGAAAATCATATTGCAACTCGAATAGTTTTCTTTAAGTCAATGTCTCCTTTTAAATGCAGCATTTATATATGATATACAAGCAACAACAGAGAGAAAAGTGAGTCGGTCACACGTTACTTGGATTATTAATACAGTGTCACTTGTGCCAGTTTGTTATCAAATACGTATATAAGAAATGGGCACATTCATGCTTACAAAGACTTGGAATTCCTATATGAAAGATTTATTTAAAGTATACTCCTGAATACACACAACAAAGCAATTGACATCCATTCATTGCCATCTTTTGCTTTTTGCTTATAAAATCAAGATATTGGCAGTTTGAATGCCAGCACAGCAGCTTCCCTTAACATAGGTCTAGTCCAGATTGACACACTCAATACTTCTAAAATATTTTTTTAGAGCCTTTTTAATAAACAGCAAAACCCAGTCAACTTGAACTAAGCACTCGGCATGAGCAGGAATACTACAAGCAAATGCTGAATTTACACTGATAAAAATTGAAAGCTGAGATAATTTACATTTAATACCAATCTTAGTTATCTGAGTGGCACACACACTGCCTTTGCTCAAACCACTAACAGAACATTCCATGTCCATCAGCCTAATCTTTTATTACAAGAAAGCTCTACTAGGCAAGATCAATTCCTTGATATCAATGAAAGAAAAGACACTTCAGGGCCATTGGCAGCCACCTTTCACTGTAACCACAGAAACCAGTTACGTAGGAACAATTCTTTTGGTTTTGTTTAGGTTTTGGGGGGATTTTGTTGTTGGTTTGGGGTTTTTTGTTTGTTTCATTTTGTTTACCCTCCCTACAGAAATGAATTGTGATACTTTTTAGTGACAGCCTTTGTATTGCCTGGTAAACTGTAAGCCATTGCAAGAACATCCTGATATAAAACAAGATAAATTAAATGTTCAAAAAGTTGTCTGAAAAAAAACCAAACAAAACAAACCTTAAAAATTCAGCTTGTGTTGGCACCAAGAAATATATTTTCTAGAGTTGTACCAAGCATGACTTCTGTTCTTTTGCTAATATGAAGACAAAATGTTATGATAAGCCTACAAGTATCATATATTTTGATAGATGTTCATACACAAAGACAATAGCATAATGCTGAACTAAAAGAAATCCCATTGTTTTCCACACATTGTGACCAATAATATATTTCTCTTTCTCCTTTCTGTTACGTATGTTTCTCTTAGCTCTAGTCTATACTCAAGTCATAGAAAAGAGGCAGGAAATTCCCAGTTTCCTAAAGGGATTGAGAATAGTTGTCATAAATATTTTCTGGCTGCTATTAACAAAGTAAATAAATTTTGCTGATATTTAAAAACTTTGTTCTTATGAAACACTCACATTTGTTATACATATGAACTTTACCATATCCTGTTACTTGCAGGATAAACTGTGTATCATTTAAGAGCAAAATGCTTAATTGAGGTATATGTGTTTCCTATGCATTAGAACAGTTAAAAAAAAAAAACAACAAAGAAACAAAGCAAAACAAACAAACAAACAAAAAAATAAAACCACTTTCAACTGCCCAGATAAATTTAAGACCATAAACTCCAGTTAAAGAAAAATGCTTATATAAAAGATTTATATGCAAATCAGAGTATCAGACTGAGTCATGATCATATTCTGGTGCTCTGTAACAGGTTCTCCTCTGTGATACATCCATTCCTTCAATTTTACTACTGCTCTGCCAATCACAGTAAGCAATTATCTTCTGTTGCAACAATAGCTAACCCTTTGTTAACATACTTTAACTTTCTATAAGATCTACCAAATTAATTTTGTTACTCAGTACAACACTATTATTTATATTTGTCTCCTGTAACTAATTTTTGCTTTTCTAACTACTGCTTTCTGTAGTAGACTCAAAATTTCTTCGAAATACAAGTCCTTTATGAACCAGGAAGCTATATATATCTTCTTTTTTCACCATTGTTCTATGGTTTTATTTTAAACAACAGAACAGCTATTCATTGGAAAGTGTCTACGCTAGTGTCACAATGAACAACTGAATTACTGAAATACAATATTTTTTTTTTCTTATATACTGTACAGTCTCACTTTGTAAATGGAAATTCTTCTTCTATTGCTGATCGCCTCTAGCTAACCCTTTGTTTCAATTATCTTTTACTTCAGTTATAACTCTATCATTAACTGTTGCCAACAATATGATCATAGAAGTCATGTCAGAAATAAGGTCATTATTAATACAGGGGTGAGGGAAGAAAAGGCAGCTTTTTCTCTGCTTCCTTTTGCTATAATTTAAAATGTTAGTTGTTTAACCTTCACAGGTTAAACTTCAAAGTCTTTTTTCACAAATTAATTTCTTGTCTGATGTTAAAACTAATGTATATCATGTCAAAAACATGAAGGCAAAATGGGATTTCAGTCATCTTTTATTAACTATAAATGACAATAGCAAGAATTTTATAGAATTTCTAATATTTGCCAAATTGTTGCACAAAATCAAAAATATCTCATAAACAAAAGTGTCCTGGCATTGATATTTTACTGTGCCAGAGTACAGCAATTTTATTTTATTTCTCATTATTATAAACAGGTCTGTAAAGACAGACATTTGCCTGGAAGGAAACCAAATGCTACAAAGGAAGACATAGCCTCCTCTCAATTAACTAAGAGGACAATTTGAAATGAAATGCATAAAAATTGTTGTTATTAAAATTCTTAAGAGTAAATGGACACACAAATCAGTTTTAAAACCGGACACGATAACACAGTTCACATGAGAGTGGATAAGAATGTTTTCTCTTATTAAGGTACTCAGAAATTCATTTTCAATTAAAAAAAGACTTATTCTTTTTCAATATTTCAATAAAGTTTCTATATGCAAAGATGCAACATTTGAAAAGATTAATATATTTCCCTTGGAAAGTTCTAGAAGAAAGATGTTAATCACCAGCAAAACCAAAACATATTTAGTAAGTACTTTTGGGTAACTGTAAAACAATCCAGTCACTTCTATCTCATTGTATCTGCAAAAGTATACTAAAGAACGCAGGTTCATTGATGCTCTGTAAATTCACCTGAATTCTCCTTACTTGAGGGTAGGCCAATTTTTGATACCAAACCAAGCTAGGCATTATTTAGAAGCACTGTTTCAACTTCCCTGCTTCTGGTTGTAGTTTGAAGTGCTACAATAGCCATGCATACATGAAAGGAGAAACAGATGGACATCACCGATGCATCAGTTCCCTAATTAATACTAAATTTAGGAAAACCTTTAGTTTATTTTCTCTCTCCTTTTTAACAGAACAATGGAAACACTGTACTATGAAAACAAATGCTCTTTATACTGAAACAGAAAAAGTTCTGAATGTAAATTTTTTAAAAAGAAGCTCTAGATTATCAAGATAGCTTTGTTAAAACAGTGTAAAAATGGTATAAACACGAAAAAGAAAGGAATAATACACATGAAGGTGATAAAATTAACATATGGCACACTACTTTGTGTTATGAAAGAGAAATCAGTCCGAGCTAAAGTAGATCTTCAATAAAATTTAGATATGAATGGATGCCAGAGGCTATTGTGTGTATGGGTAGATAGATCACTGACTGGTTTGATTAAGAGAAATCTTTAATATCATCATTTGAAAATCATGGCAGACATACCCTTTCCGTTCTTACCCAATCAGAGCTGACAAACTAACCAGGATTGCCCTAGATAAGTAATTTGCTCCATGTTCACTTTTGCAACTGGCAGTATCAATTATTTTTGAGGTGGGTAGCAATTTTCATTCTGAGTCAGCACTGAATAAATACCTTGGTACACTTCTGCAGTATTTTTTAAATTATTATTATTTTTTAAAATATATGAATGCCAGTCGAGCTGAACTCCCAATAGGTAATTTTTGTCCTAATTTTAGTTCCTGGGCTCGTGAGGGAGGGGAAGAAAGAATTTAATCTCTTTTTTCTTCATATTTAAGTAATTGTGCCTCTCTGTTCAATGAAACAGACTCTTGGATATCAAAGCACTTTTATTACTGGTGATATGGCCCTCCTATTTAATGTACTATAGCAATGATTTGAAAGTCAGGGCTTTGAGCCACAGGAGGCCATTATTAACAAAGCATCTTTCTCATGCTTTTAAGAAGGATTGACCTTTACTGCTAGCTGTAGCCTACTCCAGGTTGCTCTTTCAAGACTTCTTTTCTAAAATAATAACCTGAAAAGCTTAGTATTCTTTTTGTGTACTATAAAACCCTTTCACATAAATCTTACCAAAGTCTTGTAGGACAGCAAAAATACTACAAAGTGACCTGGACAAGTTGGAGAAATAAATATGCAACTGGTAATAAAATTATTCGTAAATTAGGCTGATTTTCACCCAGATGACAGCCTGTATACAGCAGAAAAAGTGAGAAGAGTAAGTCTACAACTTTACATGAAAATTAAACTGCAGTTTTTTTCATGAACTAACCAGAAATTAAAAGTCCAAACTGAATTTGCTAGTAACAGCAATATTGATTTCAGACATAACCTGCTTCTCTCTCTCTCTCTCTCTCTCTATATATATATATATATATACAGAAAAGAACAGAGAAAACAGCAAATTTGAATTGAAAAGAAAGGGTTGAGGAAGAAAGATACTGTGGGGACGAAAAAGTGATGCTTACAAAACTTTTGAAATCAGCTTATAACACAAGATATTGAACAGCTTTCCACTAATTTTAAAGCACAGGGAAGATGGGCAAGAGGGAAAAAAGGTAGGTGTGATAAAAAAGTTCTGATGTCTCTGAAAAAAAACAGGATTAGGTGTTACTATAGCCGTAGGACAATAAGAAAGTGTTTGAATGAATAATACTGTAGAAAAACCATGATATATCTAAAAGCTTGCTGAAAGGAAAACATTAATATAAATGAAATTGTTCAATCTTAAAGACCTTAAAATATTTTCATGTTTCTACAGAATCTGCTAAATAGCATTTACTATAGAAAAGTTACAACAGGCAGGGTGGATGTAACTATGTTGTACAATGCTAACAGTAATAAAATAATTTGTTATTTGCAGTCTTTATATTTTAAGTTTACTTTCAGAAACCAAAACAAAAAAATGTCACTAATGTACATTGAAATTCCCAATGAAACTAGCCAGAATCAACTGCATTTTACACGATATATCTATGATAGACATGGATAACTATGTTTTGAACATCTTTAGTGTTTATGTATTTCAGCTCACACAGAAGGTCCTCTTAAACAGCTACACATTTACCATTTCAGCTACTTTTCTAACTATGTGTTCAATGCGTTGTGTTAAGACACTGGATTTCTGAATTGCTTGATTCTTCCAAACCAGTTTTTGGTTTGGAAGAGTCAAGCAATTCAGAAATCCAGTGTCCCTTTCCCTTTTATTTTATTTAGAGTTTCTGTCTGTAAATGTCAGAAATATATGGCATTGCCTTCAAGGTATTTCAATATGGCTTGCCTGGGGTTATTTTCATGGATTTCTTCATGATAAAGGGGAATGGATGTACATGTTATATCATCACCTTTCACTGC
This sequence comes from Margarornis squamiger, assembly GCA_035222235.1. Classification (NCBI taxonomy): domain Eukaryota; kingdom Metazoa; phylum Chordata; class Aves; order Passeriformes; family Furnariidae; genus Margarornis; species Margarornis squamiger. The sequence continues at coordinate 32,933,162 of JAWWTY010000123.1, forward strand.
CACAAGGACTTTCATTTTGTAATTCAGACAACCAAACAGGAAAATACTAACAGATTCAGCTATTTTGGATATAATCAGTAGAAACAGCTCTAGAATGATGAATTGTGCAAGACAAGGAATTCGGGTCTGCAAGAAACAACGACTTTGTCCCACTTTCTGACAGGAAAATGACCAGATCCTGATCTCACTTCTACTGCTGACAGCATGAGAGTAGATGATGGTCCACAGAACATAATTCTGTTCACCTCTGAAGTGAACACTTTCATTTGTAATAAAGATAAAATGAAGTGCACTGATTGAGCACAACAGAAGAGCAAGCCCATGAGGATCTTAACATGTCTTCATAAAGAGAATCATCAGCCAGCCCAATGTTAAAAGAGTCCCCTTCATAAAAAAATGTACATAATAAGCTGCATCATAAAGTTCTGAAGTATTATAACTTCAATTAAGCTCGATTTATAGCACTGGCATATCCAAATCATTTTAATTGGAATCAATACTGTGACTGAAACTTCATCCCAATCTTTTTCCCAGTACTTCAGTAATACAGAACACTACAGATCAATTTGGCTACCTGGTTTAAATGTGTCTTTACAGTGTCATGAAAACATAATATACAGTCTAAAGTAGCATTCATCATGTCATCACTAAAATAAAATAAACTCAATATTTAAAATAATACATACCAAATTTTGCAAGTCATACATGTGATTTTTCCCAGTGTTGAATAATTACTTAGGACTTAAAATCAGATTCAAAAAAAAGAAGGAGAAAAAAGGATGAAAGGGGAATGAATGAGATGATTGCACTGGTCATCAAGACTTTTGACATAACTATAAGTAAATAAAACATTAGATATTTGATAAAGCTGATTGGCCTTTTTGACAATAACTATTTTAACTTTATTTTTAAGGTGGAATAGAAAAAAAAATGGTATTCAACTCATTCAATAGAAAAGGTAATTATACATCCTACTTAAAAGCTGTGTAAAAGATAAAGGACAATTCAATACAGGTAAAAATAGAAATGTGCTGACTTTGATGAGTCACTGTTACTCAACTCCAACCACCTCATTAAAAAAAAATCAGTAGAAAAAATATGAGAAAGATGGAACAGATGTGCTTAAGAGGTGACATAAGCATAATATATAAGGAAAACCTACAGCTAGGCTTTTAAAATGAACTTCATATATCCTGGACGTAACACACAGAATACTGCTGGACCACACAGAAGATCTGACACTGCAGTTGCTGCACTGCAATTTACTAATGAAAGCAAAATAAACTGCTCAGGACCCAGACTTTCTATTGAAAAAGACTGCTAGCTTTTTGCTGTGGTACTGTGACTGAACAGTTTGATTTGTTCATTGCTGCACTATGAGTTACTGTGTTCCAAAAAGGAGAAGCATCACTTCTGAAGGGAAGGAGGTTCTGGTGTTCCCTTCACTTCATAGGACCCCTGCACTTTCCCTCACACAAGGGACAACAAAGACTCTGCACGGTAAGAGGGCCGGTGGGCAAAACTTAAGGGATGAGGGAAACCACATGAGGAATGAAGCAAGACCATGCAAATAAAGCCAGTGCATGGACGAAGCCATCCCTGCAAGATGGCACTCCCTCCTTTAGGACACTCGCAAATAAAGAAATCAGGTTACATGAATTTTGAATATCTCTTTGTCATGGTTTAGGAATGGTATTCCCCACTTATCATTCCCACTGAAACCCTCCAAACCGTGTATTGCTCAATGACTCCCTCTCCTCCTTCCCCTGTGGTGGGCTCGAGAGGAGAATTGGAGGCACAAAAGGTAAAGATCATGGATTGAGTTAAAACAATTTACTGGAAATAGCAATGAAACAAGACAATGAACAGTAACAGCAACAATACTAATGACAGACTGTACAAGGAAAAAACTAGGCAAACAATTCACACACAGGATTGCTCACACAACACCCTCAGGCTACCCGACCCAGAAGGGATTCCTTCCCCCATTCCCAGCAAATAACGAGGTGGCATAGAATAACCTCCAGATGCTAGACATGCTCCCGTCTCGTTACTGCAAAAATTACTCCTGTCCTGGACAGAACCAGGACATCATTCTGTTTTGATTATTAATCTTCACTTTCTTTAAGTCCTCTAGTTTATATACTAATATTTTTTTTATTATTTATTTTTTTATTTTTTAATTTTTAAGAATTGCTAGCTTTGGGAAACAGATAAAAAAGATTGATGAATATTCCCTGACATTTATGCTTTGCTTGGGATTCTGTAAGAAGTACAAACACACACAAGCACAAATATTCTTGGCAGACAGGGCATTTATACTTCTGACCACTGCCCTAAAGTCATAACTGTGTTGTATTAAGTACAATTTAACCATGCCTAAAAAGAAGCTTGTATGTAGGTCCATACTCTCCCATGGGAAAAAACAATGTCAAAGGGAATAATTCATGAGGTTCTCCTGAGATTTTTCCTAAGAATAATAAAAGGGGAAACAAAGGATGAGAAGATGGAAGAAAAAGAAGAGGTCAGATGTCAGAAATTCTTTCTGGAAAACGTGCTTAGTGTTTTGGACAATCTGGAAACCTTTCTATTATCAATTGCTGAGCAGAATTCTACATACTTTCCATGAAGGCTGCCTAAAGAAAGATATCATGAGTTTTTATCAAAAAGGAAAAGTTGAACTACACTCTTTTTAACTGCTGTTAAACTTTGCATGTGGAAAAATCACTCCAGTAGATCTTGAATAAGAAATAACAAAGAGCCAAGATCTTGTAAGAAAAGTATGATTTCTCATATTTATAGGGAAGAACCTGAAGGCAAAAATGGAGGAAAATATCAGGAAAATAATAAAGCCAAATAAGATACAAAAACTTTAAAAAGTGAATGAATTAACATTTAAAAAGTAGTATGGATTGCATTTGGGATATATATCTGCTAATTTTCATACATAGGAATTATTTTCTCTAATGAATAGGCTAGATAAAACATATTTCAAGAGATAAGTGGAAAGACAAATATTAAATTCAAGATGCAGGATAACAGAAAGGAAAAAAAAAAAAATCTTTCTGTATGTGTACTAAAATATCAGTAAAATGTCCTGTGATATCAGTTCTCTAGTGAGTCACAGATCAATTATATGACAATTTAGGTAAAGTAAAATTTGCAGAGGCATATAATTTTTCATAATTCCACTCAGATGGATGTTCATTATCCCTGACTCTCATCAGTTTCAGTAAAAGAAACATTAGAGTATGTGGAAGTATTGCATCTTGCTACTGCTAAGTACCATAAGACCTGAGGAGCGAGTACTAAGGACTTTTAAAATTATTAACTGGATATTAACAGTTTACCTTATTAATATCTGACCCCACATTTGATAGAGAACTTTAAAATGCACTACTTAAATATGAATTTCTATTCCTTGGAAACCGTATTCCTTAATATTTATTTAAAATGTCTTAGAGTATATAGAACAATACTTATTAAGACTCACTCTTAGCCACTCCACAGCTGACAGCTTTAGAGATATATCCTGTATACTTTCAGCAGAGGCATAGAATATATATATATTAAAAATAAATAAAAAATAGAAATTTAACTATAATTTTCAGTTTAGATTTGGACTGCTTTCTTTCTTCTTGTTCCATTTTTGCATTTGGCAAAACAGGAGGACATTATATTGTTCTGAGTTTGTCCCTACTTGAAGCAGACAGCTTAACTGAGAACTGGAGAGTGCAAGAACTTAATTTCTAAGTATGAGCACTTGCTGTTATTTACAAAATCATATCATCACTACTGCTTAGTCTGATTGGTTCCTATACATATCCTGACTTCCACTTATGTTGATCTTTGATGCATTTTGCTGACAAAAAAAAAAAAAAAAAAACAAAAAAAAAACAAGCCCCAAACTATCTATCTTCCCAGGTCAGTGTTTGTTTTGTTATTTTCACAAAATGTACTACTGTTTACACAACATTATTAGTCTTGAGATGCACAGACGTGGTTTCTCTATAACTGAGTAAATTAAGAATTCCCAGGTTAGGAAAACATCATTGTAGTTTATAATATAGCCATAGTAAAGCCTAGAATACGCTGCCTTTGGGGACATCTTAAATTATACACGGATTTAGGGGTTTTGAATGTTTAAAATTGCTTGAATAAATATAACACATTCTTTGGTGATTAAATAGTGACATACACTGGAGCACACCATGTTTCCCTCTGCATTTGTTCCTTTGAAGTAATATTTAAGTATTAAATTCATTTTCCCTAGTGAAATATAAGACACCACCTTTTTTTTTTTTTTTCTTGTCCAATTATTTTTCTTTTCCCCAAGGTTTTACTTTTATTACATTGCCTGAATTCATACTAAATTCCAGCCACATAACAATCTTTAAGTAAGTGGGAAACTGTAAGAACCAAAAGAGTTAATATATGATGAACAGGTTCAGAAAGATATCGAAATGACCAAAGAAATATGGGGGGAGAAGAAAAAAAAAATAAAAAAAGAACAAATCAAGGGAAGATCTAGAAATAAATATACAGAGATCAAATCTGTGGAAACAGATTTCTTTCTGTGCATTTTTTTTTTGTTTGTTTGTTTTTTAATCTGGACTCGACTAATTTTTTGTTCAGTTTATCTACAAAGACAGATTAATATCATATATATATTTGAGCTCTATTAATTTTAGTGCCTCACTCCACGGATATTGATCTGACCTTCTCTTTCTATATTTGAATCATAATTAAACTATTCGGGCACTGAAATATAACACATTTTTTTACTTAAAGAGACTTCCAAGCATTCCAGTTTGTTAATATTTTTCTTAAGCTAAGAAATAAGTGATGAATACTGTCATCTTCAGAATTATGCAATCCTGTCACTGGAAGCTTTTTCTCCCTTAAAAGTTCTTACTGGACCTATACACAAAACGCACATGCTGACATAATCCTGGCACTCAGGTAACATTTTACAGACTTTTATTTTAACATTTGTGGGTTGTCGCTCCAATACACTGTCATACCTTTCTCCTGCCCTGTTAAATATAAACAAATCCAGGCAATTCTAGCAATTTCAACTTTGCATTGAGTGCCTGATCACCACTGCAACCTCACTTCAAATTGGGCATCCCATGAGTCTTCAAAATTCCAGACTCAACTTTCTTCTAGCTGTGGTAAGTACCTCAGAAGTGTACTCTGGCTAATAGCCAAGCTCTTGCTCAGCTATTCTCTTACTCATTCCCCACCCACCCCCACAACAGGACAGGGGGAGAAAATAAGAGGAACATGAATGAGAAAGCTCATGGGTCCAGGTAAAGACAGGGAGGTTTCTTAATAATTACCATAGTGCGCACAAAAGGCTTGACCTTGGGAAATTTAGAGAATCGCCTCCCTTGACCTCCGGGCCACTCCTCTTTTGATGCAGCCCAGGCTGCAGTTGGCCTTCTGGGCACACTGTTGGGTCATGTTCATCCTCCCATCCATCCACACTCCCAGTCCTTTTCAGCTACTCTCAATGTCTTCTTCCAGTCATTCTGATATCTGGGATTGCTCTGACCCTGGTGTGACACCCTGCACGTGGATTTGTTGAACCTCATGAAGTTCTTGTGGGTCCACTTCTCAGGTTTGTCCAGGTTCCCCTGGCTGGCATCCCTATCTTTCGGGTGCGTGAACTGCACCGCTCAGCTTCATGTCACCTGCACACTTGTCAAGGGTGCACTCAATCTCCCTATATACAAATATTCAAGCACCAGTTCCAAGACAGAGTCCTGAGGGACAGCACTCATCACCAGCCTCCACCCAGACATAGAGTCATTGACCACAAATCTCTGGTTGCATCCATCCATCAAATTCATGTCTCTCCAGTTTGGAAATAAGGATGTTGTGTGGGACCATATCAAAGGCCTTGCAGAAGCCTAGACAGATGGCATCTGTTGGTCTTTGCTCATCAACTGCTGCTGTCACTCGATCACAGAAGGTCACAAGACTGCTCAGGCAATAGGTCAAGTCCTTCAAGATAAACCTGCTCCAGTGTGGCTGTTGTGGACATCTGCTTCATCACCTGGGACTGGCTGTGTACAGCATGGGACAGCCCCTGTCCTTTTCACTCAGAGGCCATGTCTGTGGCCCCTGCTGACAACACCCGGGCACCTGCACCCGGCACAAGAAGTTCCTCTATTTGGTTTTGGTTGTTTTGGTTTTTGATGGGCTTTTTTCATACTCAGAATGCTCGTATCAAGCCTAAGCTTGATCTTTTCATATCTGCAAAAAGCTGTTCAGTTTGAAACTGAGCCGTTAGCTTCATTATTTCCATTCATCATTTCCCTTCTATTTCTCTGTGTACAGATGCATCTTCCTGTTTCTATCTGCAGCTTATGCCAGTTATTATACTTGGAGGTGATTAGCAAGAACTCCAAATGTTTTTGAACATTATGCACATTTACAGAGGTAACAAATGTTGCAGAAAAGAGCTTGTGAACATGGGCAAGACACTTTTGAATGTCAGCCATATGATTAATATCAAACTAACAAAAGCAATTATTATTTAACAGAGAAGTTTTCAGATGATGTTTGGTTTATCCTAAGCCTCTCAAGTGACTTCAAGATACCACTCAAGCAAGATAACCTTTGAAATTGTCCCTTACTTTAAAGAGCACCACTGTGAGGAAGCTCAGATTACTAACAGAACTAACAAAACCAGAAACAAAACAAAGATGATGTGTGAGAACAATTGCCACCTTAGAAATAAAACAGTAATTAAAAAAAAGAAAAAGAAAAAAAAATAGACAAACTAGGTATTTGATTGTAGCTATATTCCACACATATAACAGCTTTGGGGATTTCAGACTTACTTGGGTCAAACAGAAAGCACAATTTCCAATGTATATCAATTTGCCCACATTTATAACTTGGCTAATATAAAATGGTCAAAGCAGAGTAAGCATCCCCATAAGCACATAAAATACAGCTCTTGAAAGCCTATTTTTAGAGTTTTGTCAGAATATGTAATTATGTTTCTCATTTTCTATTTTTCTCTGTATTTTGAGGTCTTGGGAAAGTTAGGTGGCAAATACTTGCCTTATTAAAAAAATATTTATAAATTATATTAATATTCCCCTTTTCATTCTCTGAGAGGTGCCATACACACTGCTGAGTACTTGGAGGAATGAACAAAAAATTTTGTTATTTTATTATGAATAATTTTATTATGAAATACTTCTTTTTGAAAAAAATACATTTCTATTGAACTATTAGAAGAGAAAGTTATTATTATGATTTGTTTGTTCTAACTCAGCATACATTTCTTAAAATGTTAATTTCATAGATTTCTCTCTTCTTTCAGATGTTTGAAGACTGTATAATCCTGAATGTATATTGCTGACTGTATTTTGGGCTGCAATTTAGTCCTCATGTGCTTTTATTTCTATATTTATTCTTTTAAATGATTGAACTGTGAAACATCCTTTCTCTATATTTAACAAGGGTTCAAATACACAGCAAAGTAAAAACAGACAGAATTTGGCAGGTGTATCATTTCAATTTCTATTCTTTGAAACATCAGCAGTATGGAGCTCGTTATATATTACTTTACCATTATTTATGAAAAGTTTTGATAATAAGCTGTTAAATAGAGATTTCTGTTACTTACACTGATATCTTCCAAATCTAATCTATTCAGAATGACATTGTTCCTCTTCCAGATGATGGGAGGTCTCAGTGTTCCCTGGATGGCACAACTTAAAACAGCGCTTTGTCCCACTGTTGCTGCAGTGGTACTTATTTCTTGATCTTCAGGCAGACTCAGCTGAACTACATCTGCAAAAGACATTGTTTGTAAGATCAATTAGCAGGCAGTTTCATATGGTTAATTAGCATGCAATTTTTGTACACTGGTAATTTAAGGATTTTAAATGGAATGAAAGTAAAAAGAACTTCCAAAAACCCCAGGACGTTCAGAGCATTTCAAATAAAGGTCAGCGTGACATTTCAATTACATTGACTGACAAGTGTCGTGCTGTAAGAAGAAGCATTTAACGTGAAAATGAATTTCAGAGGTAAGACTGTAATACACATGACGGTGTATCCAAAGTCAGACTCCGGAAATTATCTGACAGTTAATGCCACTGCAGTGGAGTAGCCAGAACCTTCGTTCTATTTTCTTCCACGTTAACTAACAATTCATCATTAATCAATCTTTAAAAAATATTAAAAAAAATATATTTAGATGTGTGGTAGGAGCCCAGACCTTGAATCTTTCTCCACTCACCTATGTACTAAATAGTTCCAATATTAATAGAAGGCCACTTCACTTCTATGTCCCAGAACTCTTTTGGACATTTGCATAAAAAAGGAGTGATACACATCAAAAGGATGACACTGTATATACCCTTCCCTCTTGCATAACTGTCTTAGGTTACAGACTGACCAGCAGAGAATTGGCTTTTTCACTTGGGTGTGCCCAACTAAACACAACATATCAAAATTCTATATTTGTGAGGATTTTCTCATAGTAGACAAAAGAACTATATACAAATTGATCATCCAAGTAGCAATTTTTCCACTCAACTGCTAAAGCATGAAAAATCTCCACACTTTTTATCTTTCATTCTTTAAGTAAACTACAAATACATGATGTATCTATTATTTTTTAATTATCAAAATACTTTCATATAAGAGAGACATTAATCCTTTCATTACAGAAAAGCAGGAATCTATAAGGAAGCCAACATCCTCCATAGGTTCTTTTCAGCCTCATAAAAGCAATGTTTCATAATTAACACTTCCCTCCAACACCCACAAAGTGCAAGCATTAGAAAAGCATATTAATATCCTCAGGAAAGAAAGCTTTGCTGTTCAATAATTAACTGTTAAAAAATGTGATCACAAAGAATAATTTTATATTTAGATCCAAAAGAGCCCACCCTGATTCTTTTCTCTTGTAGAAGGAATGCTCTGAGTCGAAATGAAAGTGACAGTGTCCACCAGACATGACCAAATGAGACTGACCTTTTTTTAACCAGATGCATTACCTGACACAATGCATTACACTAAGAAAATGAATACGTATGAATTAAATTGACTTCTGCTATTTACTGTAGTTTTTTAAACCTACTGCATCCTCAGAAGCACTTCAGCTTCTGTGTTACAGGAGATGGTTCTTCAGTGACACTATTATGCAGACTTACTGAGAGATAACTGCATGGTTACTGAATGATTCAAAACTGGCACCCAACTAATAGTACACATATTTTTCCTCTTCACAGAGTTCACTATGCAAAGATCTCAAAAGACAGACAAGTATTCTGATATTCCATTTATAAAGGGGCAATTATCTGTATTTTTTGTAGTCACTGTTTGATATAGGAAAGCATGAAGTAGTGATCATGAAATCAGCTAGTGTTACAGGGCCCTCTATGAACACTGCTAAGCTTCACATGATAATCTGACACAGACAATTAAAACTCTATGGGATTTCAAAGTCTTTTTTCATTTAACTCTAGTATTACTATGGACGCCTGTATACAGAAGGCCAGTCACTAACTATTATGATTAGAGCACAACACTAGAAAAGAGAATTTCTATCAAATGCAAAACTTACCATTTGCTATATTAGTAAAGACAATATTCTGAAATCAAAATTAACACTAACAATTCAACTGCCTTTTTTAAACTGCCTTGTTAATAGCAATGATAATTTTAACTATAACAATAATGATGACGATGATAACACTAATCCCTAAGAATTTCTTTACAAATACTCAGTTTTCAATACAATATATTTAGAAGCCATTTACAACTGCTATCTCATGCTTATATTGTAACAAAACAGACAAAAGCAAAATTTTGCAAAATGAAGAAACAGTTGTACTACCAGTAACTGGTCAATGCACTGATTTTACATCTTTCTTAAAAGTTATGAAAAAACCCTACACTAATAAATGCACTAGAATCACTGCTTTCCCACAAAATACTGAACAACATATATGCAAAAAACCTTCAGATATTATAAAATTACATATATTTTAAATTACTATTTCATAGGAAAAAAAGTATATGTTACATTATAGCTTTTCTTATTTTCAAAAGGGGAAACTATTGGATGTGTTTTCTCCATATTGGGGAAAAAAAAAAAAAAAGTATCACCCAACCCAAAAAGCCTAAAGTTTACAAGGTGCAGAGATCTTTGACAGGTCACTCTCTGAAAATCCCTGTCCATTAATGGCCTGCAGCCATGTGAGAGGGGCAAACACTGCTGGGGGTGGAAGGGTGTGGTCTGTGCAAAAAGCTCTCATATGCACAGGCCCAGGAACTAAATGATGCATTTACCATCTCTTCTTTCCTGCCTGAAAGAAATAAACATGGTCCCGAAAGCAAATACTTTTTTGACAGATAATGATGTCATGTCACCGAGAGATATCCCCAGCTAGGATGACTGGTAGCTTCGTATCCATGTTGCCTTTGTAGATCAATAATAATTATTTGAAGTTTAGTCACAGGTATTTTTGTTATTTAATTTTAAATGAAAAATCAGAGTAAAGGTTTAGAAAAATTGCAAGTGAAATGAATTCAGTTTACTGACACCATTACTATGCAAAAATATAAATGTGGATATTGATGGTTACAGAGCAGTAATATTGCATATGAGTAACCAGTAGATACTACCTTTTATAGCTTACCACTATCAGTCTATGCTATACAGAATTAGTGATCTTGTTTGTAACTCCTCCAGATGCAATATCAACCTGACACGCATCCCTGGTTCTTAATTACAGAAGTTACTGGATACATTCTTTCAGACAAAGGAGAGAAAGGCAAACAAAAAGACCCCATACAACCCAAACATTTAAATACAAGCGAGAAGTACAGTCAGGAGATGAAGAGAGCAGAGAGCTGGGTAAAAAAAAATATCTGGCTGAAAAATCACATAAAATGAGGTGATTATAAAATAGGACAAAAGAGGTGCAAGCTATTGGGAAGACATTTTAAAACTGACCAGGGAAAAGGATCTCTTTCTGAAGAGGCTCAAAAGTATACAAGATTTTAAAAACAAAACCACAAAAAAAAACAAACAAAAAAAAACAAACAAAAAAAAAAAACACAAAAGCTCCCAATTAAAACTAACAACCCAAACAAACAAACAAAATCAAACAAAACCCACAAAAAAACAAGCAAACAAATAAACCAAGCAAGTAAACCAACCCAAAACTAATTATTTAAATATAAGACATTCCTGCATTGTTTGAGGAATGTGTGTTATGTGGTTGAAAGGGTTTGACAAATTCCCTGCCTGTTGCAACCATTCTGCAAACCCCCCTCTGCTTTCATCCTGCTTAATGGTCCTGAGCCAAGTTCTTCTGCTTCCTCCCACCATGTTTTTCACTACTCAAGTTATCACTGTATTTGATCCAGCTTGAATTCAACCTTATTGAAAACACATGAGAGAAAACTGTACACAATATTTACAATTAATTAAGTGCAATGTGTCAACTAATCCATATCTCTTCCTGAAGGACTTCAGTCAATATGTCTGTAGAATGTAATTGCCATTTTCATACTGATCTCCTCTGGTTCCTCGCCATTGCCCTGTGAATGACAGGTCCACAGAACTTTCTCCTACTCTGCTCTTTGCAGTAGATTACTTATCAGTTTAAAGTATTATTTCTCACTACTAACCAAGTAAAAGATCTTGTACTTTGTAGCATTAATTTTCATAACACTTTTAATGTGTCAGGTTTCAAGGTTATCCAAGTCCAAGTATTAAATAAGTTTGTTTCTCAGGCGGTCTCTAGAGAACTTCAATAACAACTCCTTCTCGAAGTGGTATCTTACCATTTCATTGAACCTGTACCATCTCACTTTCAGCCAGGTCCTTATTCATCTTATCATTATTAACTCCCAGGACTTTAGTTGACTAAACAGACTCCAATGTGTAATCATACCAAGTGCTTTACTGAAAATTATGAAAGCACTTCTTTTCTGATTACTTCTCTTTAGTTATCTAGAATCTACGTTGGAGATCTACTTCTGCGTGTCCTTCACCTAAAATTAGATCAAATTAAGAAGAGATTTTCTATTATAAATTTCTAAATGCTTCCTAATATAAATATATTTCTGGTCTCTTTCTAAAATATCTTAAGTACTTAACTGAAATCAAATGCTAAATGGCATCAAATGAATCAACAAATTAAATGAATAATTATCAGAGACCTTTTGGTTTTGGAGCTATACGTTGTTTCGCAATGTCATGTCATCACTACTATCTACACCATTGTTACTTTTGTTTTTAAGCTTAAAGTTTGTCTCTGTTACATGTCCCATAGACAGGAATTTTTGGAAGATATAGACAATGCATTCAGATAGCTTTCCCTAAATAGCTTACAATCTAAAACACATGAAGACAATCACAGGGAGTGTGTTTTCATATAAAGCTTTTAGTTCCACATACAGTTCTCTTTAGAAAATGTTTTAAAATTCATTGACCAATACAAACAAAAGCTGCTAAGCATAAATAACTTTGAGGAAGGTATTACAATACTGCAAATGATGATCAATTAACATGGAGTGTAAGTGCTTCAGTTTTCTCAGTTTGACTGGTATTTAGCAATTAAAGTGAGAATGGCAGGCAAAAGAAGTTTTCAAAGCTGATATTTTGCAAAAATATCCCTACAGCAATAGGAATAAATTGATAACAGAACCTTAATTTAAGGATTATTTTTCAAGAGTCATACATCTTGGGTTGTCATTCTAAGTTAAGCTATGTCAATATTCTTGTAAGTCTACAGATAAAATGATACCATTGCACTTTTAAAACACACAAGGGGAGGATTCTGTTAGGAAAAAGATAGTGATAGCTGTGCAGTTTGACCAACATTTCTGATTTTAATCCTAAGCACATTGGTCAATGTACATAACATGGAACATTTTGATGCTTTAAGATTAGCACATTTATGAAAAGAGTTGTTATATCTGGATTTGAGTTTTCTGAAGAAGTACAAGAATAGTAGCAGCAGGGCTATTTCAATTCTTTCCCTTTACATGAAAAAAAAAATAAAATAATCTTCAACACATTAATGGCCTAGAATAGTCTGTAGGGGTCTGAACACAATCATAAAACTAATTTGTGAACTTAGAATATCAAATCAGGCTACTAGAAAGAGAAACAATTATATGAAATTCACTGAGACTAAGCCATTCCTTACTGTATCAGGACAAGTAAAGAACAGCCACAATGTCACTCTGACTTATAAGGTTTTGAAACCTAAAAAAGGATGAGTAAACAGTACTTTGTGTATCACTTTACAATTGATTATATTTTAAAGAAGGAAGATCTTACTCAACTGTAGACTACCTCGGTAAATTTAATTCCATTAACATATGTGCAATTTGAACCATCTTATTTACTTTCATAAGTTCTATGTATTTATCCATAGCAGCCAGAAAACACTCTTCAGAGTCTAAACTATTGAATATTATGCCAAATGGTACCCACTACGTAAACTTAAGAGTACATCAAGCCTGTATTGACATTACTTGCCTATTTCAAACCTAATTTAAAATAAAGCAGCTTTTAAAGCCAAGCAAAGAAGCCTTTTGTCCATGAATTACAGTAAGATCTGTACTTAATGGATAACATTACTTGATGGTTTGAAATAGCTGAAATGAAGCTAGGTAATGTGCCTTTTCCTCTTCTGGCATTGACCCCATTTTCCTCAAAATGACATAACAAAGCATTTTCATCAGTGTCATCTTACTGTTCTTTTACAGCCATTTCAAAATCAACACACATCAGCATTAACATGACTAATTTTCTCATTTTCTCCTGTATCTTCTGCTTTGAACTTGTTGTAAACATATTATTCACATATTTAGTAGAATGTTTCAGTATAAAAAGTAACAGAACATGGTTGATGAGTGGCTGCTCTCTAGGGTCTTATGCCAGCAAAGAAGCCTTTCTGTTCCCAAAATCATTTAACAGAATACACAGAAACAAGAAGAAAAAAATAAAAGAGCCATAAATAATGTTTTCACAACTCCTTAATGTTTTAGCTGCAGAGCTCAGATCAAAATTCAAGTTTTGCTTTCAGCCTTATGCCCAGGGTAGCAGAAGATTCTAGTCCTGTATTACAGCAATATGGTTGTTACTCAAAACTGAAAGCTCTTACCATTATAATTATCACTTATTCATCTTTTTGTCTTTGCTGATGAGAGACTTGAAAAACTTTTGGTTGAAAATTTTAATACTGTAAAAAAAAAAAGCTCATGCTTTTAGGAAGTCCTCTACAAACCAATTTTGTAAGAAAATTGTCAGAAACCATTAAAGAAAACACAATCGTTTTTGCATTTCTTGAGAGTTCTAGTCAATGAGATTTAATGAAGAGGGATTGATAGGTCATCCTAGGAAATGTTTATTTTATGAGAGAACTTACAGCTTTTGTGAAAGATAACATGGTTTCTGTTTCCACTAATATAGAGTATTTTTTATTCAAATAACTAGAAACTTTAAGAATGCTTCAGGTTCTAAAAGTACAAAGGATAAAATAGAACATGTCAGCTGACCTCTTGCTTCAGTGAGCTTAGCATCAAATTCTTTTAATATTGAAACAGCTTTCATCTTTGATTTTCCTAGGGCCAAAAATAATTACATAAGCAAATATCTTGTAAGAAAATGCTTAAAAATCATCTGAAGTAAATCAAATTACTAAATAAATTATAGACTATTATATCCTACAAAGGCTTCTAGATGTATGCACTAATAAAGTTCTTACCATTGAAGCAAATCTATATGTTTTAATGGTTCTTTGAAGTAGTAAGAATGAAAGCAGGCTGTAAGAAGTAGCTCAAGGACTTTATGAGACTGAGAACTCACGCAATAAAATGGTAGATAAATTAAACAGGAGAGAAGAGCATTAAACAACAGCAAAAGCAAACCTTTGAATCTAGATCAATGAGCTGTAAGTTGACTTGTCAGGAGAGAAACAGCGGAGTGATGATAAGCAGTTTTATCAACTCTGTCCTCTCTAGCAGAGAAAAATTCAAGCCAGTGACTAGTAGTTATTTGGAAAGGAACTAAAAGCAAACAAAAAAACACATAATTCTGGTCTATGATTTGTCCACATGAATAGCATATGCAGCTCTGTGTCCTCTGCAGAGTAGGTAAAAGCTCAGAGGAAAGAGAAGCATGATAAGGGTATGGAGCAATTTAAATACAAAAGAAATATCAGATAGGCTTCAATTTTTATTTTACAAAACTAATGATGCATAGAGTTTTGGCAGAAGTCAACAAAATCATGGCTGTCATGACAATTCTGGAAAAAGTACTGATGCCTTATCGTTTCTTCTGAGACTGGAAGGCCATCATAATAAATAAGTGGGAGGCCAGTTTCAAAACGAACAGTAGTTTTCATGTTTGAAGTGACAGATCTGAAAAAAAATCTTTTCCAAATGTTTCTGTGATTCGAGAAGCTTACATGTACAGGAAAAGATTACAGAAACGTTTGGGAGAGTAAGAACAAATTATAATGATATGATTCTTACACTTCTCCAAATACCAACTGAAGTTCATGTGGAGAGAAAGCACTGGACTAGCTGGACCTGGGACCAAGACAGCAATTTTTATAGTGTTAAAGTATGTTTCTGAATTTTGCATAGAAATCACCCAGAAAATGTGATTTCTAAGTTTTCTTTAAAGAAGGAAAGCTTAGTTCATTAAGTAAATTAAGAGAACATAATTTAAGGTATTTTAACTTTTTAATGAAAAAAGTAAATTAACTGCAATGCAGTTGAATTAATAAACAGTGTGTACTACTTCCTGAAAATAATTTTACCCTTCTGGTATTTTTAATTACTTTTAATAGGATTCCTCTGAATGTCATTGCTCACATACTACAAATGTTTTAGGTTTTTCAAAATGTTAATGATGGCAATCATTATGAAAATCAGCGATAATCACTTTCTGTTCATTTCAAATTCACAAACTGATAAAGCTAAGCAAAATTTCAGTGTTCATTATGCACATCTTTTAAATTTAATTCTTACTTCAGTTAAATGAATTGGATTCTTGCTATGTCCATTGAATCAAAGTCCTCCCCAAGACCTTACGTTTTTCACAAATCTGCACAGCCCAAAGCAGGACTCGAGTTATAAAGGAGTGTAACATGCCCTATTATGATTCACTAAAGTCTTTATAAAAATCAATAAAACATATACTTTAATTTGCTCTTCAGGGCATTAGGGCACTATCATTAAATATAGTTCAGAAATACAGTTCATGGACATATGAGGAGTCACCAACTCTTTAAGGCTCCCTTGTCATTAAATACAGAAACAAACTTTTTCCATGAAGCTGTGGGCTGCACCTCATTGAATGCATCATTCAAGACCAGAATTACCAGAAGTGCAGTATTTAGCAGCACTGACAATCCAAATACATTCATGGGGGTTCTCAAGTGACAACCCTATCATGGTTACTTTGTATCAAACCTGAACCAGGTTGGACAGCTGGAGAATTACTTCATGGACAGGAAATATATGAAATAAGAAACCTGTAAAGATATGTCATTCAAATCTGGCTAAAGTCACTTTGGAAAATATAGAGAAATCTCTGTATGTATTAGCTTTTGCCTAATATTCTTGTATCAGTACTACAGGAATACTAGGTAAACCTGAGCCTGTTCTGAAAAGTATCACTACTACATATGTTAACAATATTTACAATAGTGCAGATAAAGGGTTCATTCTATAGACTGTGTTGTTTTGAGGACCCTTTGAAGTTGCAGAGGCCATTGAATTGTTATGAGAACTCTTTCAGCCTAGAGAAAAACACAAGTCAAGAAATTCAACTCCTGATCTATACAGCTTCAAATTCTTCTGTTACAGAGGAAATCACTAATCTACTCCCATAATGTCAACAGCCTCTTTCTCACAGACTATTTATTAGGGATAAACAAAAGAACACAAACATTGAATATCCTGATTGACAGACTAGTTCCTTCTCCTTATGAAGAAGAATGGAATTCCATCTTTTACGCATTTACATCTCTTGAAGAGACAGTAAACAAAGTGGTAAATAATAAGTCTCTCTCCCTCCTGTTTTTACTATCATCTTAGCAAACTGAAACAGCCTGCCGAACCTTAACATACCCTCTCAGTATGTTCTGTAACTGATTTCATGCTCCATTCAGTGAATCCTAAGGGAAATTTCAAAGTTATTGTGGTGGGTTAAAATTTGATTTGATGCATGTTACTGGAATTGCTGATGTGAAAGTAGTCAGATATGGTATCTTAGGTTTATGTGTATATATAAACTCACAACTTTTATAGACTCAATATTCCAAGTTAGACAACAATGTATTTCTAGCCAATAAAGTTGGTGCAAAAGCTAAAGTATGTTTAGAAAAGAATCTCCATGTAAATGAAGTATTAATTTCCCAATAACCTACCACCATTTTAGACTTAGATTCCATTTTAAAATTACAGAAACCACAGCAGTCCAGAAAATATGAAAAGTCCTCTGACCTAAAATGATACATCACTCTTTAAGAAAATATGCCAAATTACCTATTCCAATCATACCTGTCCTGATATATGATGACATCACACCCACAGCTAAAACATCTTACCTGTCTGATCATTTGTATGGACACATACGAATAATGACTGTGCACCCATAGCATTACAACATTTTCTGATACATTTTCTCAAACAGAGCTGTTCTTGCAGCAACAGTTACTTTTTAGAAACACAGTAAAATGTCTTTTACTATCATTATTACTTTAAGACAAAAGGAGGACATGTGCTAAAAATGACCTGTGCAAAAATAAAGCAAAAATGAGAATGTAGCAGATCATAAAGCAATATTTGCATATATACATCAACGGAGATTCATTAGAATTTCAAAAAACCTCATAGATTTGCAACCAATTTTCTTATTTAGTGTTCAACACTTTACACTTGTACCCACTGTCAACTCAGCAGAGAATGAGTAGCTTTATTCAGAATATGGAGAATAGGTTGACTATCCACAACAACACTGACATTGTCAGTAAAAAAATACTATGTGCCCTTGAGTTTTAGATGTTTTCTTTGACATAGAAAAACAGTTCTTGCTATGATAGCATATTGTTAATAACAACCGTTGTAGATTTGCACTGAAATGTATCAGCTTTTAAAAACAATAACAACAGAAAGCAAGATTATCAAGTATTGATGCAACATCGATGGGATGTTAAATTTAGTCTCAAAACTTTTTTGTGGAATCTTAATTTTCTGAAGTTAATATTTTTAGATGCACAAAAGTGAACTTCAGCTCTTCCAGAATTGCTGTGCCCAAGTCTTTTCAATGGTGGTGAAAAATGTATTTAAGAAAAATGTACAAAAGAACAATAAAAAAAAAAAATAGAAGAGGGAGTGAAAAGGCATATTGAAAAAAAAAAAAAAGAGAGATACTAAGTGAAACATTTTGGAAGTTACTTAGATTGAAAGAAATTTTCCATGTCATTATTAACATGGCCTTTCCCGTTTCCTCTTGGGAAAGAACATTGTTCATTTTTGCCATTTTCAGAACGCCTCTCCAGTTTTGCTTATAACATCACATTAACACCAACTTATGCACATCACCAACTTTCTGAAAAGCTTTAATTTGATACTTATACGCATCCTGTCAGCTTCTGTGCAGTTCACCAGCTCCTTTGTGACATATTTCTGTACACTGGAAATTATCTATACCAGAAATAGATATTTTTAAATATATTTTAACAATTTTTCTTGTAGATTCTGGAAGCACTGACTACTACAGTGACAGATCATATGGAAGAAAGTAAAGAAAGGTATGATTGTTTTCTACAGTCACTGTAAATATATTCATTAGACTGAAAAACAGAGAAAGGTACCTGAAGCCCTAAGCTGGGTATGCCATTGATCTTGCATCCTTGGCATATATGTGATTGCACAGATATTTCTGTTTTCAGACTATAATTATATTTACTTAGTAGGGCAGAAAATGTTTAAGTCTTTTTTTTTTTTTTTTTTTTGGTTTCTTATGTTTCTTCAGTTATATATCAGGATGCTTTCATTTGTTTAAAAAAAAAAAAAAAAAAAAAAACTAACAAAAAACAACCAACCAACCAACCAAAAAATTCCATTTATTCCTTTGAGTTTTGGGTTATCTTTAAATTTAGTAGCTCACTTTTCAGTTTTGGAATTATGTAGACAGAAACAAGGAATTCTGCTGAAGAAAGCACTGAATGTTCCTCTGCCATACCAGAATCTGTTATGATTGGCAACCAAAACTTCAGAGAAGAGTGAAGAAGAAATGCAAAGAGACCAGATCAAGCTTACAGATTTCCACAATGGGGATGTATTTGCAGCTGTAAGCAGCCTAAGCAATGCTTCTAAATAGCCCAACTAAAGTGGAATTTATCAAGGTAGATAAAACTCTTAAAACCAGGATACTTTTCCCCATGGAAATGCTTCAAAAATGCTTATTATTTGATGTCATCTGTTCCACTCAAAAGACAAAAAAGATTACTTTTCAATAATAGCTTCAAAAAGCATTTTTCTTCAGGAAAAAAGGGAAAGAATATATGAAAATGACACTTTATAGAAAGAAAACAAGGAGGTTGACATCCAGTGACCTCAGTGCTTATCTGCAAATCAATAATCACACAAAAAAATGCCCATTCTATTTGTACATATACACAACCTTACACAGACTGTTATACTTAAAATTAGTATTTTGGCAGCTTCTCTGATTTGCTTCCATTTAAAAACTGTTAATAAATCTTTGCTTTTTCTTCTAGCTGCTTTCCCTGCAGAAAATCACTACATAGAATCTCAGATGCATTTAGAATAGCCTTTGGTTTTTTCTTTCCCTCTTCCCACTCTTTCATCTCTTCTTATTCTCATCTGCTTTTATTTCTCCCACCCCTTCTTCTCCTTTTGCTTCTCCACATCACTACTCACATCTACTGATTCTTTTAGTTCTTCTCGTCCCTTCTTAAATATATTCAGATATACTATTTATGCAATAAATCTAGATACTGAAAGGAGCATCAGCTGGTTTCTGTTGCATCTCATTTTAACTTTTTGGCATCATTACTAGGTAAGGTGAGATTATAAAACTACATGTTAATTTTTTGAACTTTTAATAAATCCATTCAAATTATGCACCCTGCAATCATGGCAAATTCAAATAGAGAGTCTGGTAAACAATGACTGATAGTTTTATAGAAAGGTTTTAAAAATATAATGCCAACAAATTAGCAGGCTGCAAAAACAGACAGAGGCAACTTTAACATCAGATGACTTCCCAGAGAGTGTGCAGGGAATATTTTGCACGGTGTAGACATGAATTTAAGCCTGAACTAGATTCTTATGAAATGATAAGCAATATGGTTAAAAAACCAGTAATGAACATCATTTACTTTAGCAAGGTTTTGATTGAGTCACTCAGAACTCTGTTGGGCCCCAGCTAAAGGAAGCATGCCTCTGTAAGACTGCCCTGCAGAGGGATCTTTATAAGCAGAAGGAATGGGCTGACAAACTGTGAAATTTTACCAAGACAAATGACAGAGTAAGTCCAAGTGAAATACAGAGATTCAGCTGGCTAGAAATCAGCTTTGCAGACACGAATTCAGGTAGACCACAATTTGAACATGAATAAAGGACCTTGGCCAAATGCCTGCCAGAATTCCCCTCTGACATGTTCTGCGATTCAATAATCCCAGCTATGAAGTAGTCTGTGACAAATTTGAATTACTAATGGTAGTAGTAAGGGTTGCAAAAGGCAAAAATGATCCAGTTCATGTAGTCCAGTGGGATTTCTGAAAGGTTTGTAACAGTATCCCTCAAGTCTTCATCAAGAGCTTTGAAGGGACAGCTACGTGTTTTACAAACTCTGCCAGCATGACTTCATGTCTCACTATGGGTCTAGGGAGCAATAATACTGACATCACATAATAAGGGCATGGGAAGTGAGGCAAAGAAAGGTTAAACTGTCCAAAGTGTTCAACAGGCCTAGATTCCCAACATGGTATTGCTCTTTATGTGGTTATCATTTCATTGGTTCAAAGTACAGCTTCAGTTTACTTCAGCTCCATCTGAGTACTCAGAACCTCTGCAAATGCTTCCTTTATCCTACATGAGGAATACGCAACCATGTCCAGCTAAACAATTAATCTAAATTGAAGGTACTATTAGTTTGATGCATTACACTAGTTAGGAGCTTTGATGCAAAAACAAAGCCAATTTTTCCACTTAAAAACACGTTTGTTTACCATTAGTTTTCTCTTTTTTTTTTTTAATTGTAATTACCTGTCTTCTTCACTAAACACCTTTCAGCGCCAAAAATAAAAGATGCAAAACTTTTAACAGACAAAAGCTATTTTTGTGCTATACTTATGATTCATTCTCCATTCTCTTTATCAAATAAGACAGAAACCAAGGCATATGTGCAAATATAATTAAGATTTGCTTCATAGTGCAGTAACAAAAGGTTGAGTAAAGTTGATATAAACTTCTTTTAATAAGTTAATCATATTAAAAGGGTGATGTCAATAAAAAGCCACCATCTAGAAGTACTGAAAGTCCAGTGTATATGGATTTAGATCTTCAGAGTGTACAAATCTCCAAACTGATAAAAGAAACTGTAGGCCTAAGGGTCGTGACAGCTTCTCGTCTTTCTACAAGCATCATTCACTGTTTCTGCAGTGGACTCCACAATTATTCGGTGGAAGCCAAGAGAAATGATCAATGATCATGGCTTTCAGTTTTAGGTTCTGAGGGAAGAGACTCTTCTCCATGTTTTTGCTTAGAAAATTTTTCACCCTCTATCCATCACTGTATTAAACTGCTTCCTTGTATACTTTGTCTCTCTAGCAACCCTTGTCAGCAGTGCTATCATTTACCTGCTTTCTAGTTACCGTCAATGAAACAAATTCAAATTAATGGCTGTCTCCCTAAATAACACATGTCCTCAGAAAAACTTAGTCAAATGCTCAAAGTGGGTTCACTGTGAAGTATAAAGATATCCAAAATGTCTTGTATAGTTAAGAGTAGCCTTTCCTACTGCAGATTCCTATGCATTAGATCATGTAAATGACATGTTGTGCTGCCCAAAACTCAACCTTTTATCTAAAATAGTTAGTTTAAAGCTAACTCACCTATTTTTAATTAATCTGCAGCATAAATATCAAATACACTGTCCAAAATGCAATGAATTTTTGCCATTCCTTATTTCTGTGGAATCTACTAAATCATTGGGAAGCAGAGGAGATAATGTTTCGACTATTATCAAATGTGCTCTTTTCAGTAGCCTGCAAAAATTTTGCCTCCAATACAAAAATTCCATCACTGTAGAAGTTTGACATATTCCTAAGTACCTTAAGGTAAACATGATCAGAGAATGCTTCCTTATTCTGTTTTTCAGACTAACAATTGAATAGTTAAAACAAACTCAAAACACCTGTAAATCTAGACCATCTCTTTGCAATGAAGCCATAATGTTGAATAAATTAAAAAATTATAACATTATATTATTCAAAAATAGGGACAGAACCACATTTTGTTATGAGCTATGCTTTTACTGTATATCACAAACTACATATACGAGAATAAATTAATAAAAATGGGTAAGAACAGCCAATAATGTGCATCAGGAATAACACACAATTAAAAAGGCATGTATTCCATTACTCCTAATGTTTTCTGATTTTCTCTTGAAAACAAATTTCACAGAAATTGAAGTTAGGTGTTAAATATAGCTTTCCTATCCAGAGAACATGGAAGTGTTAATTCACTAAAGTAACACTGATAAGTGGTTTTGACCTTATGTATTGTAGAATATGTTGTTGAATTTGTCTAAAAAAAAAAAAAAAAAAAAAAAAAAAAAAAAAAAAGGCAAAAATCAATTTATGTATGTTTGTTGTATTTGCACATGACTGGTTCAAGTAAAAACATTTTATCTAAATGTTAGGAGTTAGCATAAATATTTTCAAGTAATTTTACTCATATAGATCCAAATTTAATGCTCCTGTTTATTGCAAATACATATTATGAACATCAATACTGCATACTTGCAGTTACCTCAAATGAAACATTTAAAATGTGGTGGTTCAATCTATGAAGTATTCCTGGAACTAATCAATAGTGAAATGAGAATTTTAAGAGGAGAGTTGACAGCCCTGGTAATTAACAGTTTTATGCATGAAGCTTTCAGTTTATAAATATAATAATTTTCTAATTTTATTTACTGTGTACCTTCATTTTGCTTTCAAATTTCAAAGCTTTTTTCTAAGAATAATAATAGATTTTCTAAACATTTAAGGTCTTGGGACTTGTTCTGAGTTTATAATAACCCATTTCTGTTAAAACTCATCCAATTCTGTCAGGAGAATGAGAGGACAGTATTCTAAAATAATAAATCTGGATTAAATCAGCTGAACTTCAAATGTAGTTAGAAAGCCTAAACCATAGCAGAACTACCGTATTTACACACACACACAAAAAAAAGATGCCCATGCAACCGTTATTCAAGATTTCCCTAAAATCTGCAGACTCATGAAGCAGCTCCTCACAGAAATCTTTAACATACATGTACAAAGGAGAGCAGTTTTAGTATGACAGAGATTCTGAAAAAAATCTATCAACTGGCTGAAGTGACTATTGACATTTAGAGGGAAAAAGCAGAACTGAAGGCAGGCTCTGTTACTTGACTCTACAGGAGCTTCTAACTTGTTATTTGCTGAGTAGTGTTTTGCTCCTCTTAAAGATAAGTGTTCGTGCAAATGTCCCTGACTTCATGTTGAACACAGTGAAGAAAAAGAACTATGGGTATTCTGCTCTTGACTTTGCATACTTGGCATGTTTCCCTAAGATCAAAGCAGGCAATGAGCTATGCATCTAAGATAATCAGCACAAAGGTTAACGGACAACCTAAAGGCTGACTGGATTAAGCCATGACTCTTAGCATTTTGGTCTTGTATACTACAGTCCTACCCACAGTATTTTCTCATCTATCTTTATACTAACAACAGGTATCAGATCTACCTTTTCACTAACAATGGGCATTAGATCTCGGCATGGGCTGTAAAATGATCTTCTTTCACTTCTCCTTTGAAGTAATCTTACTGCTTCAGGTCTCTTCTGCCAGTGGAGTTCCACCTGAACATGTACTGGAACATGTTCAATTCCTTGTTCAACATCATTCAGGAGAAGTGGAAAGAGAATGAAGTGATTAAATTTTCTGGGACAGAATTTATGGAAAACAACTAATCAGGTAGTTTAGATAGGAAACATGAAGGTGGGTTTATTTGAAGACCTTACTTATGATACCGGTATGCCAAATTAAATATGCTTAATTCAGTATTCAAAATACTATAAGAAGGAAATAAAAAAAGGTGCCAAACCTTGTTTACAGAGTGAGGGGCTCTAAAATTGTTATTGTTGCTTAGACATCAGACCCTTAGAGCGTAATTTGCAGTTTTATGAAAACAGGTAGTCCTGACAATATATGACAATGAAAGGAATTACTAGGCAAAGACTGGTACTCAAAAAGAAAAGCTTTACTATGCCACTGTATAAACCCATGTTGCATGAGCAACTTGACTGTTTGCTTTTTGTCCCTCTGTCTGTAAAAGAACTTGCAGTAAAACTTGAAAAAGAACAAAAAAACATGACAACAATGACCAAAGATGTGGGAGCTTTTCCATACAAGCAACTATTAAATGACTGGGGTTTGACGACTACAAAGATATGTCAGCAACCTAAGGGGAAAAAAAGTGTTTCAGAGACTAGAAACATAGAACAATTTGTCATGGTTTCTTACCCTAAAAGAAAGGGTACCCTAAACTGAACAGGAGGTGTGCACAATGAAGAAAAAGATAGCCCTTGTATCGAGGACTCATTACATTGTGAATATCTCTGTAACAGAATGTTGTAGATGCTAATTTCATATGGGTTAAAGGAATCAAATCTGTGAGTGAGGCATCCATCAAGAGCTATTAAATAGACGCAGTCTCTGAGACAAAAATCACTGAAGTATATTAGAGGAATTTTACATGCTTTGGTTCCTTCACAATCTTCCCCAAGCACTCTGAGCAAAGATACTGCACTAGATGTACACTTGTTCTAACCCAGAGAAGTTGTTAACATGTATATGTTGTTACTCAAAGTAGACATTAACTTAACAATTCATAAGCAAGAACACATTAATCTTTGTTTAGCATCAGCTATTTCTTAAATAGAGTGTTCAGCAAGTTTTAAAACACTATAACTACTCCCTTCAACAAATACATCTCTAGGACATGTCTCAGTTAGGAAGAACTATAATCATAATGCAAAACAATTTTTTTTAAAAATGACACTTTCTTCGATCATTTATTCATGGTAGAGTGGCAACCAGATGAATTATTTGGATTCCTACCATCTTAGGCAATCAGGTTCCCAATTCTTATACTACCTAGAGAAGGCTAATGTGGTTTTGCTCTCCTCTAGGTTTTCACTGTTTTGCATCTTTTTTTTTAAACACGTTTTGACACAATACACATTCCTCTGCTTCATAACCTTTGTAAGACACATTCTTTTTTACTATAGTCAAAATTGCATTTCTATATAAATCACTTGCTAACCTACTTAATATAAGATTGGACACTCTGCAAGTATGATCTGTTTAGAAAACCAGCTTGAGAATCTATTGACAATTTAATTCTGTATACAACACAAGCACAGGGCAATTTGGCAGCCTATTTCCTTATTTCCTTTGGTAGAAAACGTTCAGGTTCTTTGTTGGGGATTGGGGAGAAGAATGGAGTTTTGTTTGGGTAGGTTTCTCTAACACTAACAGCATCTATAATATATTTGGATAATTGCACACATGTTTTTAGGCTGCAGAGAATCATTTAGGTTGAAAAAGACTTATAAGACTGTCATGTCCAGCTGTTAATCCAGCACTGCCGACTCCCCCACTAAACCATATCCCTAAGTGCCACATCTACACATCTCAGGTAATATTCATCCAACTAAATAAGGGCTGCAGTCACCGAGGGGAATGGTGTTAGTATGATAGACAATTTTATCAAATATATGCAACCCACACATACATAAATATTCCCAGTGAATTCAGATCACATGTAACTCTAATGAATACATAAATGATTATTATATGCAATTATGAGATGTTTATTTCTGAACATTTAGAAAGCCAGGAGTGATGAGAAGGATGGAGGTTCACAGAGCACTAAAATAGCTTTAACTGACTGGAGTACTTGATATTCTTTCCCTACAGCCATACTGCTGTCAATATTTATATAGAGTTGTTGCAGCTTAAATTCTGGGGTGACACACTCCTTAACTCTATACACATCCAAATATTTTTAGCAGCATATGAGAAGCTACTTACAAACACTTAAGAGATCTGTGCTATATTGACCAGACAAATGCTTGATGACAAGAAATCAGGAGTTATTGAAATAAAATTAAAAAACAATCAAACAAAAAAGACCTTTTCATGAATATCTTCAAACATACCAAATAGTTCTATCACTATAGGATTAAACTGATCCTACTTTCCTGGCTTAATAACATGTAAATAATATTTTCCTTCACTCAATATATGACTTCAGAGTAGAAAGCTAGATATGAGAAGTAACAATTTGTCACAATTAAATCATTTTATCTAAGCACCTTGTGAATGCAAAAAAAGAATTGGTATTATCTAAGTTGTGTACTAGCAACTGATACAAACTAGACTAGTAAGATTAACAGATGTGTTAAAGAACAATAATCTGCCTTTAAAAAAAAAAAACAAAAAAACAAACCTTCATATATTTTTTTAAAGTGAATGTTTTCTTCAAATGCTTTTGAGATTACAATAGGGATCACAAAGAGCCCTTCCCCTCCACCCAAAACAAATTCAGCATTCCCACTGGCTATCTGATTAATCTATTCGTTTTTATAAAACAAAAACAAATGTATAGATAATTGGTGTGTTTCATTAGGGGCTGGTAGCATAGTCATTATTTTTTATCTTTTTGAAGTTAGAAATCGTAACTATATTGCACTTTTTTTTTTTTCCAAAGAAAAAACTATGCTGAAAACAGAAATAATGCGTTTGTCATATTTAACTAATATTGCAATTATCCTACTCTCTCCAAATTTTGTATCTTTAGATCATTAGAATGAGCTGAACCTTGGAAACATACAAGAGAGATGATTTTCATTTAGAAGTAGGCCTCTCCTCCCTCTAGTACAAACAAGTTCAGGAGATGCAAGTTAGTAGGATAGATATGCATTTCTGCCTTCCAAAGGGATGCATCATGAAGCCCCTTGCAAAGGACTGCCTTTTTTTTTTCCTCCCTTATCCCACTTTTTGAGTGAGCTATGCTGTTTCCTAAAGAAATCAAATACTAAATATGATTTGACTTCTTCTTAAAGGAAAGATAACTGGCATTGAGACAATATAATGATAATTTTGAAAAACATACTTTAGACATTATGCCTAAATGAATATTTATTGTTGCCAAACAGTGTCTATAGACAGATATTCTTGAAGCTGAAATTGATGGCCAATTTTACCTATGAACTCCAGATAAAAAGAGGTAATGCCATGGGTACAAGGCAAACAAATTTTCTTACTAAATAATATTTTATGAGGCTGTTAGTTTTCATCATAGTTCCAGATGAGTAATTCTGCCTTGAAGTAGAGATACTTAATGTTCCTGCTTGTGGACTAGCTAGCAATTGTCTCCTTTACTGCCCAGTCATTACTCCTTATGTACTGATAGTATTTTCTATGTCTTCCCTCTGCCCCACTCTCATTATGGAGAAAGAGAAGTTCCTTTAAAATAGTTGGTAAAGGAAACTAATCATAAATTATTATTTTAAATTTGCCTTGAAATTTTCCTTACAATTTCTGCATAAAGGAGTTTGTGGATGTTGGGACATCAGTCATAGACTAATCTTACAGGAACACTGCTTTGCAGAGATGAAAATATTCTCAGAATTAGCAATATAACAAAACAGTGGCAACAATACCATAATTCACCATAGATAACTGATTTCTGCGAAATAAAAGACCAATTACTGTGGGACTTTGCTAACCATAACCAGATATGTGTAATTGTTTAGTGTTTACTTTTCCCTCAATATTCTGTGTCATCCTCCATACCATGGAAATAAGCTTGCTGAAAGACATGTAAGACTTCATTTTCAGGCATTTTGAGCCAGTAACAAATGTTATGCAAGTCAATCTCTAGCAATCCTCTTGTCTGAAACAAAACTACTATAACTAAGGTGTTTGGTTCCAGTCTTGATCCTCTGCAATCCTCTGTTGCACAGAGCTATCTCTAGCAACCTACAGCACTGGACCAGGCAAAAGCTCTCAAGTAAATGCACTGATGGGATTATAGATAAGCAGAATTCAAAATTCATTAACAGAATCCCCTAATTTCTTCAGTATGTTATGATACCCAAATACCCTCCCTGAGAAATACTAGTTTCATTTACTCATGCAAATCTATCATGACTTTAAACTTGTTACTTAATTTCCCCAAAATATGAAGAAACATCTTTCAGCACCTGGTCTTAGTAAAAGGTCAAATTCTAAATTTAAAGAAATCCAATTCATGTATTTAGCATTCATGTTTTATTAGTGTTCCCATTCTAATTATATGGCCTTAGGAAAATTAGCTTTTTCACACTTAAGTGACTGGTTAATTTTGACAATTTTTATCAAGTTTTTAAATTACCCAAGTCAGCACAAACATTCTACATCCTAAGAGAGACAGTAACATGGCTACATAAAATGATGAATATCATACTTCATCAGAGCCTCATGACAATCATTAAAATACCTGATCTTGCAGTATTTTGATAAAATATTTCATTTTGTGTTTATCCAGAAGGAAGGCAAAAATCAGGTACAATTTTAAAAGAAGAGAAATTTTCAGCTGCATGATAGTATTTAATTATCATCAAATGTTTTGAAAATATGCTATAAAGAAGGTATGTTAAAATGAGTTATCTCCTACTTCAATCTACCTCTGAACAGGCAAAGTACATCAACAGCTTAGCATTTCTCAGAGGAATTATACATTGCAAAACAGGAACAGTTAAGTTGTTGGGGTTTGGGTTTTTTTTGGTTTTTAAAGGGCCCCTTTTACTCAGACACTTTTAAGTAAAGAATAAAAAAGTTTCTAAAAAAAAAAACAAACCAAAACAACAAACCACCACAAAACCCATAAAAAACCTCATACAGTCTTACTGGGAAAGCACTAAATAAACACCTTTATCATCATTTGAAAATTATTTGGCATGAAAATGAATTGACTTAGTGGCGTGTGAGAAATTTCAGGCACACTATTTCAAACCCATAAACAATATCTAAAGCCTTAAATGTTTCTAATGAGCAGTTTAAAGCTCTGCCCACTGAATAGAAGATGGTTCATTTTTTTTTTTTTTTCCCAGCTGAGATTCTCTAGATTGAAAATGCATGTAGCACGGGTAAGAATTTGAAAGATAGATTAGGCTGAGCTAAAAAAAACATTACCATGAAGTCCAATAGCTCCTGCTCAGTATGATCTTAACTGGTGTTTTCAGAGGTTAGTGGTGAAATATAATACCCTCTGGAACACTCTAATCTACACAAGTTCTTGTTGAAAAGGAATTAATGGTAGTAGGAGACAAAATAATACCTCTCCCTCCCTCAGAAAATGTTTCCTCTACTATTTGTTAACATGTTTTACTACTGAAGGCTCATCACAGTCATAAAGCTCTGACTCAGATTCCATACTAAACACAATATTTGGGACCATATATTGAATTAATTGGAAGTATAAATTCATTAAGTGTTTTTAGAGTTAGGCTTTGTGGACTGGAAAATAACTTAGAGAATGCAACGGGAAGTCTCATTTATTTCATTGAATAATTCAGTATAGATTTTTTTTTTTTTTCATTTAGGATTTAATTTAAGGTTTCTGGATATGCACCTGTAATAAGTGCATTTGAAAAATTAAAATAGAAGTAAAGCTACTATAATGAAAGCAGTGATGTTTTAGGATATTTTTCAGGACTTAGAGAACGTAATAGCTAAACATATGTGATCATATTGAGCCCTGTATTTAAGGGAATGTCTTGCTGCTTGCCTTTCCACATGATTCAAGACACAACAAAGCACCGAGTTTGACAGTCATATTAGGCATTGGCCTTACATTTCCATCTAAAAGGTGAGCCTGAAGACAAATTCTGTAATTTCAGACCAGATCAAAAACTTCTGTAATAGCTGCTGTTACTGGAGTTTTATAAATCAGTTCATACAAATACCTCAGCAATAAGGAATGCTTAAAATCCCAAGCTGGTATCTCTGACCTGAAGGGCACTTCAAAACTGAAGTACTTTTAAACACACAAAGCAGTAGGACATACAGTAACAACATACATGACCCTGAATAACAGCTGCACAACACATTAGATTTTGTTAATAGTGTTGGAGGTACCTGAAAGCATAAGTAATTCCGGTGAAAGTATAAAGCCTCACTAATAGAAGAAGGAATTATACAATTGAGTCATATTTAGTTTTGTCTCGATAATTCTTTCTCACAATTTTTTGCACATCCAGGGGTAATTTTTGCAGTCAAGTCCTCAGTGTGAGGGCCATGTTGCCTTTTATAAGCATAAGATAACATCAAAAATAGTTCTACACTAACAATAGAAAGTGATTCTGAAAGACATTTTTACCTTTTTCTTCATTTTATTCAGGATATCAATTGTTAGATAGAGCAGTCAGATTATGTACAATAAATTTATTATTTATATTCATTATATTTAATCAGTTTTATTCATAAATGCCTAAACTCGTGTCATTCTTTCTACTGAAATCACAAAGGAAAGTGCCTACATATATAACTGCATCTGCTGAGCAATCAAACAAAATAAGTTATTACTATTTACTTGCTTCTGGTATGCCTTGAGATATTGCAACCCACCCTGAAGGCCACCTGAAGTTCCTGCTTTGAAATTTCATTTTAGACTGTACTTTAAAGGAGGAAGAGAGGTAAGATTATTTCTTTTATAAAAGAGCACTAGAAAAAAAACAAAAAGAGACAACATTTACAGCTAACACAAAATTGTCTTGATAACATAGGAGACTTTAAATAAAGAAAGAAAAACCATGAAAAATAAAGGAAGCACACTGGTTGAGATTTAGTTCACAGAAGATAAAGCTTTCAAGTAATTGTACTCCTCCCTCCTATTTAGCTTTTGTTTGGCTCCTTCATCTTAGGGTTTCACTTGCCCTTTCAGAAAAAGTTAAATGTATTTTTCCCTGGCTCAAAAAACATTTGCTGATACAAAATCCTTTATCTTGGGGCTGGTTGAGGGAGGAAAGCAAAAAATTAAAACAAAACTCTAAGATGGAGCTGGATCACTTTTAGGATATAATTTTCCATGATGTGGCCAAAGAACTGGAGGACCGAACCAGCTGATTCTTTCAGTCCCAAGCTTCCAAAACGTAGCTAGAGCTAAACTTTCTAGTTTACCTTCTTATGTTAAAGGAAACAATTCTTTGAGGTTCCTCCCTCCACACAATGATCTAGTTAAACTGTTATGTCATCTAGTAGACAAAAAACTCACAGACAGATGTTGTAGCACCAAAAATTAACCCTCATGGTATGATTGAAAACTGTCCATACCCAGAAAACCCCAATAGTCTTGCCAGTATGTAAAACCCTACAGAAGCCAGTAAGCATCTTCATCTGCTTGGAATATTCTGTGAGCCTGGACTTGGCACAAACCTTCAAGGCAGAGAGCACCCTCTCAGGCATTGTCTTTCTTTGTTACTACCTTAGGATCTGACCTTCTGAACGGAGAAAGGGATTTCTATTCCACTGCACACAGTTATCTATATTTGGTTGCTGTTTACTGTGAACTCATTTTGTCACATAAAATGAGACCATCAAAAGTAAATCACAGATCATGAGCAAGTATATATATGTATGTATGTAGGTATAGATTTATGTGCATGTCAATACCTTAAAAACAAACAACGACTAATTTTTGCCCTTATTAATCTCCCTTTTCTACTGCTGGAGTACAAAATAGAATTGCTGGTATGTGTGAGGAAAATTTCCAAATATGCCACTGAAAAAAAAATTGTTAATGCGACAGACTCTGATTTCTGCTACAAAAATAAAAATAAAATAAAAAAAATAAAATAATAATAATTAAAAAAAATAATAAAAAAAACCCCAAACAAACACATAATTCCCTTGAATTCTGTGAAGAAGTTTTGAATAGGATCTATTTCCCCAGTATTGCAAAGTCAAATTTTCCCCAGTGCCATTCTGAGGGAATAAAAGTCAGTAACACTTGTTCCAGCAGTTGGACAAACTTCAGTGAGGAGAAATTGACATTTCTCAAATCCACCACTCCACTACAGTTAGGAACAGAGGCTAATACACTGGGAACAGCAGGTATTAGACTGAGATTAGGTTCCATAGGTACATGAAAATGGTGGAGATAAAGGATTGAAAAACCCATTAAAAACACAAGTTCAGTTGGCAGAGGACTGTTCAAGAGGTCAAAAAATTCTACAAGCATCTTTTTATGTCTTTTAAATGTTTTTAAATAACAAATAACACCATAATATTTTAGAAGATGATCCCCTGAAATTATTCAGTTATAGTCCTTCTCTCATTATATAGTTATGAAAATAATTTGAAAAAAAAATTTCCTAATTTGGTTTCTATTTGTTCTACAGATTTGGAATCTCCAAGCTGGTGAAATATTATCTTTTCTATATTGTAAAAAGGGACAATCTCAAAATTATAATATGTAATCATCATATAATATAATCATAATATAATAACAATAATATATGATTATAATATAACAAAATAGAATACAAAATTGAAAGACTGAAATTATTAAGTTCTTAAAGAAAATTCTGGGGAAAATCAGGTTCATTTTTCTTTGGAATAACTATTTTCAATATTCCTATGTCACTTAATTGAAGAAAATTAAAGTGTTTAATTCTGTTGTAAGTGGATGCTTAATTGAGAAAATACTTGTGTGTGGAACAGTGTGTAGAAGATGTGTCATGAGTGCTTCTTGTGTATATTTGCATACATGGATCTGGTGCCCTGTCTATATTAGTTCTTTGTATTCTGGTAAATCTAGACTTGCCATTACTATTAGCAGCTCACAAGCTTTGCCATAAGCAAACAACACAGGCCTCTGGACAGGGGCTGTCACACTCACTTTACCTTGGGTTAGCATGGCTTGCGTGGAGGGCTTGGTTTCAGCTTTGAGTCAGCTTGTTTAGCCATACAAGAAGCAGTCGACAGGATGGCTCATTTAATTTGTTTCACTTTTGCTTAGCTTAGTATACTTTTATAGCATTATATAGTTTTTGTTAATGCTGGTGAAGTAGGTGAATTCAAACTGTCTCAAGACCAAATGCTAGAACTAGAGTTAATC
The DNA here is from genome assembly GCA_035222235.1 of Margarornis squamiger. Classification (NCBI taxonomy): domain Eukaryota; kingdom Metazoa; phylum Chordata; class Aves; order Passeriformes; family Furnariidae; genus Margarornis; species Margarornis squamiger. The sequence goes on from JAWWTY010000123.1 coordinate 32,966,626, forward strand.
CTCAAATTTATTTCAAGAGTAATCAGTTTGTCTTAATTACAGAGAATAATGTTATGTCACATTACTTCGGCTTTTTCGGCAATGTACAATGAAGTAGCACTTGTTTTTAGGTTTTGTTTTTTAATACTGTAATGAATATGTATACATTTTGTTAACTACTTAGAAGAATGAATCTTGCTCTAGAAATCATCTTTCAAGATATCCTTATAGTTTTAAATAGTGTCTTCTCTATTACTATATTTCAACAAAGAAACTTAAATGATTCCTAATCTTACTTAGTCTAATGTTTTCATTATCATTCATAAGGCAATGCTTAACAAACCATATGGAAAATATTTTCATTATTCAAAACTTCATTAAAAATACATAACAAAAAGCTATTTTTACATCTGAAGTTTTACAACAATACAAAACATTCCCACAGAGACACATCAAAGTCTTATTTGGAAGAACAATGTTATGCTTCCATTAAAACAAGGTGTCAGTGTTTGTAAAAAGCATGCTAATGCTTGAAACCTGCCTTTAACCTTCTCGGATTGCTATGCATGTCAAATGCTTCCACATAAATTCCCACATCTATGCACATAAGATCTAGAAGTACAACACTTAGCCTTATTATCACAGATAATGTGTAGGTGCGTTTCTATAGATGCTATATAACTGTACATTTTTTTGTAAGCCAAACCTGTAACAAAACTCTAAATGAAGAAATTAGTGTATTTCTAGTGTTTTGCTGCTACAGACGAATTAATTTACATCACTGTCATAATGTCCTAAGGTCTCCCACTTCCTTCCTACCCCTTCCCCTGACCCTTATTTCTTTGTTGTACTCTGACTTCTTTTGCATGAGTCGTGGTCTTACCCTTCACTTAATCAATTCAGGTCACTCAGCAGGATTGGGGGTAGGACACGGAGGGTGAATATTTTTCTGCTGACTTAGAAAGTGACTTAGAGGAGAGACCAGGAGTGTCAAGACAACACAAAAGAGGCAGTCAGATAACCTCAGGAAGCAGGATCAAGTTATTTTTAGGAGCAATAAGCTAAGCAGTATCAAAAAATCACACTTTCTGAAAGACTTTCAGGGAAATAAATGGTCAAGTGGTATATAATGGTCAAAACTAGGAAACTGTCAGGAAGTCTGTCTTGATTATCCATTTCATGCTTATTATTCTTGTCGTGCAGCCATTTTTTTTTTTTTCTAGTATTAATTCACTACATTTTTGTTTTAAACTCTGTAAGTAGTTTTGGATCTTTTTTTTTTTTCATTTGACATCACGTAAAATGGCTTAGAGCTCTCATCTGCCAAAAGATAAAGTACAAAGGCTAAAGTAACAGGCTGTAATGACTCAATGAACATACATCAATTAAATAGTCAAAGTATAATCAAACTGTAATTATAGAAAGAATTGAGCACAAACTTCATCTGCTATGCTGCCAGGTTTCTGAATTTGGAGCAACAGCTATGGAGACCAAAGTTAAATTTCAAGATTCAGTCTTAGATTTGAGGTAAATAAGAGTGAAAAATCATCAGTTCTGATCTGGATATAACAAAATATATGGATCTTGCATTTAACCCACTGTATAAAAGCTTTCAATATCTTTTTCTTTTTGCTACTCACTACCATAGTGACCCTTACTCCAGTGTTTTTCATCAAGGCATTTGTAAGTACTATACACAATTGTCCTGAGACCCTTTTGGCACTGAGAGAACAAATACCTTGTTTTGTTCCACATATCTTTATCTCCTTCCAAGTCCTATGAAGACATAAGGCACGTAAGAGAAGCAGTACATTTTTTGCTGGGTTTGTCAGGAGTGTTCTTATCAGCAGTCATAAATAGAGGGTGTGGGGAAATATTTCAGTTCTACTGATTGTCTTGACCACACTACTTGCCTCTTGTGTGCAACACACTCTTGTGCTTGATGCATATTGGCATCAAGCAAGATTATCTATGATTCTTCCATTATCAAAATTCCTGATAAATCTGAAAGGTTTGATAGTGCGTATCATTGATTTCTGCTAAAAAGTTCTCTGCTATATCATGACTGTTAAATTGTACTCATTGAAGTACAGCATCCAAATGTATCAAGATTCAAAAATTAAAAAACACTTTCATAAAAATAAAGCAAGAAAGAGAAAAGAAAACTGAAAGAAAAGGCAAGTCTTGGTACTTACGAAAAGCTCTATAGAACTCTTCCAGAGCCAGGTGCTTGTCACTGTTATAATCATCATATTTCAGCAAATCGAACACAGAGCACTCAGACGGTTCCTTGCCAAGCTCACCCCGTTTTATAACCTGACAAGAAAATTATAACCATGAAATTACATTTGAGCTCTTAGAGTTCTCTGGTATAATTAATTGTTTCTAATAATCATTTAATAGATCATTTTAAGGTTGCTGTGGGGCAATGAACTGCAACTGTGTAAAGTCAGGGATTTCCAGTTACTTTGTAATTATTTATTACAGTTTTAAAAGTTAATACCTTTAGGACAGACTCTCTGAAATTACAAAAAATTTTTAGAATATACAGAGAATATATATAATGGGGATAGACAAAATCACCATAAAGACACTGGGAATTTTAAAGCTGATTATAGTTTTTATATATAAAGCAATGGTGATTAAGAAACATTCAAATATACTTGAAATAATAATTTCCCAAGTACAAATAGCAAAATGTCTTTTTCCTCAGTCTAATTCCTAACCACAGAAACCAAATGCAGACACTTTCAAAAATAACTAATATAAAGTCTTGTTATCCTACTAATTGTATCAACTTCTTACAGGCTTTGGACAAGCCTATTATCTCCCCAAAGACCTATTATATAAGTAGCTGACCTGAAAAGACTTCTGTTTTTCAATGGGGGCACATAAAACTTGTAAATAGATCATAATAGCTTTTAGATTTTTAGCTCAAATAACTTGCCCCAGAGAAATGTCCTTTAATATGTGCACCATTTTGGTTTAAGTTGGTATATTGTAGAGATCTAGTTAGATCTGAGGACCTTTTAAGATGCTGATAGTGATTCAGAATTGTCATTTTACATAATGCATGTATTAAAAGTACTATTACATAACTGAGAGTACAAAAACTAATGCAACTCCTTGTTGTAATAGTGCACAGCTTACAGTTTTGTACCAGGCACAGAAAACGAGGAATATGACTATAGTTAATCCCTAGGTAAAATAATTATTCTTCCAACTCTCTACTGTCTCCCAAAATAATTTTAAAAGCATTATATTTGTATTAACATAGGATAATTTCTGTAAAACAGAGCATACAGGGGCTTTTGTGTTTCAGTTGCTCTGCAAAGGAATTAATTCAGTTACTATTCATATAAATACAAAATAGCTAAAAGAATAATAGAGAATAAAAGTCACAGTAGAGGAAAGAGAAAATATGCAAACATTTTATGCTACCAGAAGTAATTTCCTATATATGAATATTAAGGCATTATGAAAGATAATCACCTTGTTTGTACATTAGAGAGTAGGAAAACCATTTACAAAGATAAGGAAAATCACCACAAAACCATCCTTTGCTATTGTTAATTAAAAATACCTACTACGCTACCTGAATATTAGTGCTAGCAACTTCTCACACTTTTAAAAGCCTGTTTATTGAGTTCACATTAAACTGAATTAAGAAAAAATAAAATCATGTTGATCATGCAGCTGGTACATAAAGGACAAAAACACAGTCTGGGAAAAATGAGTAACTCTAAGCCCATTAGAGTTATACTAGAAGTACTAAATATGCAACCATGTGTATTGAAAACTTTAACAGAAATCACTGAGATTTCAAGGCCTTGAAATGTGCTTAAAATCATAACTGGTTCATGGAAAAGGAACATTTACAATGAGAAGAGTTGTTCCTTTTGTTGTTTGAAAGTTTTAAACATCTGCTTTCACTAGCTTGAACTGTACAAATAAAGATGAAACTTTACACCTAAGGTGTAAGAAAAGTGTTTCAAAGCCCCAAAACACCTGTCTTTATAGTACTACATTTTAAATTGCAAATTAGTTTTCTCAGTTTCTATTCTTTGAGCTGAAATCTGTCTTATGATATTTTTCATTTATAATTGGTCAATTTATTTAAAATAAGAATAATCATAATTTTAAATGATATTAGATAGAATCAATGTGCTATTTCCAATAATGATACTACAGGCATTTACATTTTATCATCCTTACAATTATTTCATTTTTGTCCTCAGTAAATCTATCCTTTTGATTACAGAGGTAAGATTCAATGTTTGTTTATGTATAGACATCTTTATGCTGGTGATATACTTTGGGATTCTTTGGGAAATACACTCACTCTTGATAAATCCTCCAAACATACCTATGAGGGCAGGTTTTAAAAGGTACAGAAGTGATTTCATATCATGATTAATCTTAATTAGAGCTGTTTCAATTAGAATTCTCTTGTGCAGGACCTAGCCATCTCCCAGCTCTGCAACAGGATCTGTGGATTAGATCAACCCTGCAATCGAAAGCAAAATTAATCTTTGTGAAGCTTTTGGTCAGTTGGTTGGCATTTCCTTTTGAAGGGATTGGAGATTAACATCTGATCACATGAGATATGACTCAGAACCAGGTACAACTCAGGGTATGGGGGTTTGGATTTTGAAAAATTGCCTGTTTCTGTAGCAGCCTGAAGATCAACTGCGACATGAAGTTCCAACCCGTATGAGACTCTAGCAGAGCAAATATGACCTGCAACCAAGCCCTTAGCCATCAGAGAAGTCTTTTAGAAACTCGCATTGGCATCAAGTGTTTTATAATCATCAAGACCAAACTGCCTGTTCACAAGAGTCCCTAAATCACCAGCCGAGGAGACCCTCTTCTTGTTGACATTACCTTTCAACAGATCTTCACGTATCAGTGAAATTCCATAAAATAAGACTTATGATGATACTGTGCAAATATTCAAACAGGCCAAGAAAAATTGTATTATTGATTCAATAAATAAACAGTGGAATTCACAAATTAAGCCTGTGAATATTTTTTGTGTTTCTAAATGCTGTCACAGCAGGATATTTTAATACCATCTTCTAGGAAATACAGCCTGTCAGACAACTTATTTTTCATTTTTTTTTACTAATGTAAGGGACTAATTTACAAAGGCAGATTACTAAACATAATATTTTCTTGTACCTATTTTGAATTTCACACGCTACATAATCACAAGGTAAAAATACTATGCAGTATCAATAAGGCATATAGTGCCTGAATAATAACATCAGTAATTGCAAAACTTGAAAAAATAGATGTCAGTAAGGAATCATGAATGAGTAAAACTATACAGTGGGGGGCCTCATCCCAATCTCTTTTGATAATTTAAAAGTAAGAAAAAAAAATCAAATTGTTAGATGGTATATATTGTTGAGGTGACTAATAATGACGAGAAGGACAGAGCAGAATATGGAATGGAATGGATCATATGGTTGAATGTTTTCATAAAATATATCTGTGTTTTTGTACAATGTAATATAAACTCATTCATCGAATACTAGGAACCTCATAAGAACCTAATGTAAGAACCTTATATTTTAATTATCATTAATGGGCTCTGCAAAACATTTTATCTGCAAAAAAAAGAGGCATGATTTGCTGGGGATAAGGAAGTCTAATAATTTCCAGGATCATTCTGTAGCTTAACCAAGTAGTATGGTTTTTTTGAAGTGTGACAAGGTAACTAGGGTTAGAAAGGCAATGGTGGGACTGCTACTGAAACCCAGCATTCAGTTCTGACTTGAACAGATTAAAATTTAATGTTGAGAAACTAGAAGGGAATTTACTGAGCTAGAAAGTATCTATAAAAGCAAACCAAAGTCTGCTGAGACACTTTACCTTAAGAGAGCTGAGAAAAATCAATCTTTATAGGTTTGAGGGAGGGGGAGAATATGTTAGGTTGGTTGTTTGCTAATTCTTTAAAGGGAGACTTATAATTGATCATATCACATTCCATAGGTAATTTCACAGGGGAAAAAATAAATATTTCAATTTAGAAAAAAACATTAATAGTGCAGGGAAAAAAATGGGTAACACCTATAAAACTGGAAAAGAAAACCTACAGGAACAATTAACCTTGAATACTGTGTCTTTTAAGTTCTCCTTGATGTTCTCAAATCAAGGCTGTGCACTTCCTTACAGGCTGGTTTTGCCAGACATTACTTTTTTAATTAAAAGTGTAAGATAAATAGAATAAAATTGCATGTCTATGATACACCATAATCTAATCAAACTTGTATATCATAGATGATCCAACAATGTGCTCTAAATTTTAAATTCTATTAATGTACTGATCTCTGTTCATGGAGGAGAGAAGAGTAAAATTCAAGGAAAATGTTTCTTGAGCCAGCTCTTTAAACATGGTCAATCCACTCCTTGGTTAACATAAACAGACAATAATTCATTAGGAAGGGAGAGTAGGAACTGGCAAAATTTTTAGTAAGTCACGTGCTAGAAACAAAATACTTATTATAAATACTAAAATTGGATTAAAACTATCTGCACAATTTATGCCATACAATGATTGTGCCATACAAGTTGAACATGGATTATTTGATTTCAAATTTCTAAATTGAAAATTAATATCAGAGAATTTTCAGAAATATTTACGATCACGATTTTTACTCTACATTTCCATAAAGACAATGAAGGATTTACTTTCCATGTAATCAACTAGTAAAAGGAAAAATACACAGCAAAACTGCTGCTCTGTTCACAATGTTTCACTCATTGTGAAACCCCATAAATACTGAAAACTTGGAAACTTATTTAAATTTTCCGATTAAATATGATTTTTAAAAAAATATGAAGCTTATTCCTGAGAATTTAACACTCTGAAACATGAAGGAAGGATTTTCATTATTTGGAAAATATTGCACTTCTTAAAGGTATAGCACACAACTATCTATTACCCAGTAAACAGCCTACTATTAGCTAAATCTAAAACCTCTCAGGAGTTTAGTGAGTACAATTCCAAATTTTAGGAGACTGGAAAAGCTAATATGATTAAAAATAACAGAATTAACATTAGAATAGATTCTTTCATTCATTTCAATTTGATTTCCGATAGTCACAGGGAAAAATCATCAGATGTTATGAAAATAGATCACAAATAACATTTCCTTCACTGGTCTACCTTATCTGAAATGTTATGAATAAGTGCTTCTTTCCTTGCCTGTGATTGATGGTCTTTACACACCTCCCCAAGGAAGACGCTGCAGAAATACAACTACAACCAAAACCTTCCTTTAAATCAAATACAGTCATTCAGTTAAAATGTGTCCATCTTTCCTAAAAGCAAGTATCTCATCACAATGGAATTGCTCAGTGCCTCATAAATCATCAAGTACATCAAACACCAAACACTGAGAAGTGTGCTCCAAATTAATTCCCATCTGCACAAGGGGGATTCAGTTACTTGTTCCAGCATGTTCCACAGCAACATAACTTTTTATAAATTAAAATAATTAATCACTTATGAAACCAAACTGATAATAAAGGTTTGCAAGCTTTTCCTTGCTTTAACTTCCCTTAATCTAAGTTAAATCAAGATTCTTATCTTGTAGGGTAGCAACACCATCCTGTAGCTGGTGTCTAGTTGCCTTTGGGAATTTGATGTAGTGTGAGTAAAGATATAGGACTTGTGCATTATAGAATGGGTCATGACAGGGAGATTCCCAAGAAAACAGATATTTGAACTGCTAAGACTACATAATATAGTCACAAAAATGCCACATAAAGGCAGAGACTAAATTTCATTTAAAGGTATTATCTCAATACTGTCTATGCTAATCAAGTTACATGGCTCAGATATGAGATTTCTTTCTGCAAACTCCTCCAATGAGAGCCATATTTCCTTGCTTTTCCAATTCTACATTTTGCAGTGGGAAGACCTAATCTGACTCGGATGTGTGTCCTTAGTTGTCTACAAATATAATGCTGAAGTTATAGATGCCTAGCTCACAATATAAGACCAGAATAGGTATTTGGACCACAGAGAGAGCATGGGTAAAATTCTGCACCTCAGAGCTAAACCCAGAACTACCAGGACTCTGAGCCTGTGGCTTTGGACTTAATCAAGAAAAAATAATGAGTGCAAACAAAATTATATGGCATACACCATTATGCTTTGTGTCCACTTCCAGCTGGCACCAGTCCTTGAACCCACTGAGGAAATGAAGCCTGGTCCTCCTTCCTTCACAACCTGTTGCTGTGTTTCAAAGGACACTTTCATAGGACAGAATTTAGGAATCACTGAGCCAGAAAGAAGTGAAGGAGCAAAACTGCTTTGCCTAACCTCGCAGTCAATGGCTAGAGAAGGGCATATCCTAGGTAACCCCAGATTCAGAAACTGTTTCTTCTATCTTTCAATCACTAGATGTGCCCACAAAAGCTGGTGTCTAAAGGACTTTTTAAAAAAAAACAAAACATTTGTTCTCAGACTTTAGGCATGGACTTCAACCCTAGCCAGAAAATAAGAAACTCACACCTGCAATATCCCCTAAGGGTTAGATTATGCAATGCTTACATAGCTCTCAGGATGATAAATGCTCCATTTGGATGGATGAAAAGACTTCAGGCTGTCTACCTAGGTATGTGGAATATTCATATCTTTTAAATATATATGCAAAGTTATTAATCTAATACCAATATATAGGATAGAATAAACCTCATTTTAAAAGCTATTAGTAGCTTTTTTTTTTCCTTCCTTACATGCCTTTCAAGTAGATAAATAACTAATTTCTAGTCCAGCAGTGTAACTCAACCATCCATTATGCAAGAATATAATGGGAAATGCTTCTACTTGATAAAAACAAAGGCAGCAAACAGAGACCAAGATGCTAGAGCTTAGTACGGTGATCACAGTGTTTGTAAACTTTATCTCATTACCAGTCCCTAAAAGAGTCTCTCAATTTCACCCAATCTTATGGTTTCACGTAGGATTCTTATTTCTATTTTGAATCTGGACTTGAATATAGCACATATTCAGTTTTTCTTAGATTAGTGATAGTAAAAATAGATAATGCAACCTAAATAATAAGGTATCCCTAATTAATAGGCAAAAAATAAATAGAACTATAGCTTAATAGGCAAAATATTCGGCCTATGCCACACAGAGGGAAACCCAAAGTTGATTAAAAACCCAAAGAGGAGATGGACTCATTAACCCTTCTCTGAGTTCCAAGTCCTCCAATTAATACTTAATAGCACCACTGATTAGATGCAAAGTCACAAGTCATGAAGGTAAAAAGTTAAGTGCCAAGGTCCAAGCAAATATTTTGATCTGAGTTTGAGTAAACCATGCTGACAGAAAGATGCAAGTTATATTAGTTGCATCTGTGCAAACAAATGCTACAAAGTATGGGCTGGCATACAGTGCAACAATATTATCATTCATACAGAAATAAAACCAAAGTAAGGTTTTTTTTCGTTTGGTTTGTTTGTTTCGGTTTGTTTGTTTCTCGTTTCAGATCTAAGTGACAGAACATAAGGAACACAGTTTAGGAATCTTAATCTTTGAAAGAAAAGATGGAGCCATAATTCAGGTCAAGTTGTTGCACATAAAAGGATATTTCTGTTCTTAATTTACAAAAAAGTAAGAGTTTATTACCAAATAGAGTAACTGACAGTGACTGAAGTAAATCTGAGAAAAAAAAGAACTCAAAAAATAAACAGGAAGAATCTAATTAAAACACTATCTTACCTATATATTTGGGAGCAATTAATGCTGTATTAAACTAACCAATTAAATATATAATTCTTTCAGATTATATTTTTTTTTAAGTTACTATATAGTAACTAAATAATTTATAAGTACAACTCTACTTATCTACAGACTGTACTTCTTCTAAGGTACAGCATATTCCTGAGTACACACACCTACAAGGAAGCACACATACATACACACAGCCATAAAGACAACAGTACTTAATTGCCTACTTAAAATTTGTTTCTTTTTTAGTACATTTTATATTGAAACTTTTGAACTGATGCTTTATGCAAAGATGATTTATACCCATACACACACCCATACCCCAATCTTACCTATTTATCTACAAACACACATGGTTCCATATCACTATTCACAGCTTCATTACATTTTATGAGAAATCTGAATTTTTGATGTTACCTGCAACTGAAGGATATTAAACCAGTATCTGAAAATGGCACACAATCTTATAGCAGTTCCCACAACTTCCACTTATCTTTCCTTGAAACATGATGAACTTAGTACATCTTAGTACAACTTAGTACATCTCCTACATCATCTTTTGCCTGTTGGTTTTATTTGATCTCACCTACTGGAACTAAATAACACTGGGAAAACTGAAAAAAAAAAATAAATGCAGAAGTGAGGATGAGCTTTCATGAAAATGTAGTGTATTTGCATTTGCCCTATGTCAACCTGGTAAATAAAAAAGAGAATATATCCAGGTATTTAAAATTACAGTTACTAGTTCATAAATAAGGATATTAAATTCTTTCTTCGAATCTAAAACTCAGATTATTAAAAAGAGGGAAAACAAGAGGAAAATTTGCTCAACTTACTTTCCGGCTACTTCCCTTTTCTATAAAATTTGGTTTTCTTAGTTCACTGGTATAAGAAATAAATAGAAGGAAAACAGCTCTACATCTAATCAAGTGTGGATTATTACACTCCACACACAGAAAAAACTTGAATTTCACTGTTGAGCAAGATGAAGTATTCTTAGAGTTTATGAATCTTTCTCTGATGACAACCAGAAAAGGCTTACTGTTTATAAAAAGGCAATTCTACCACACGGGAATAACTACATTCATCACAGAAAAAGTACATTTTATTCCCATGCCTACTCATAAAATTTATGTGTTTTTTTTTTTTTTTTTTCTCTTCTATACAGCAAAAAACAAGTTAGAATTTAGAATAATCTGGTAGTCTAGACACCAGTGATAGATACACTGGTATTTCATTTACAACTCTCTATTAAATTCCAGTTTGGTTTTGCATAAGATAAAATAGATAAACAAATGAGTCTGTTAATAACTGAATATTCACAGCTAACTGGAAGATTCAACTTTCTTCCATTATTGTGGATTCATTTAAATTGTTTCAAAGTGCTTTAGAAACAAAACAAACTCTTCAGTTTACTTTACGAGAAAACATGCAGATATGTTCACTAGAGGTGATGAAGATGATGAAAATCATGCCTGTTTCAGAGCCTGCACTTTTGGAAGGATATATCGGTATCTACTTCTATATTCTACCTATATTCTGATTAGTATCTACTTCTCAAAACAGAGTGGTCTGAAAGGCTAATTTCATCAGTAAGTCCTTTCAAAATCAATCCACATCTCACTTGCCAGTGTAGGATTTGGAAACTAAAACATTAAAAGATTTAGGCTCAGCAATGGAAGCAGTCAAGGCAGAGAAGAATTTATATGGGAAAAAAAAAATGTTCATTTAGTCTACATGGAGCTACATAATCCTAAAGTTTTTCTATTACATTACACTCTGTAATGGAGTTCAAGTTACTTTTAACTGCAATTCTTTTAACTACAAAGTCAAGAAAAATATTACACACATGCTAGAATTGTTTAAATAAAGGAAAAAATAGTCTGTCAATTTTTAAGAGGAATATTCCTTTCTCTTGCATCAAGATGTAAATTGAAGAACCTTATGACTCCTGATCCAAAATACATAAATAAAAATGGAGTGTTGCTGTGATCATTTCCAATCTCCAACTGATTCATTTCAATTTTACATTAGGTAAGATGACTATATGGACACCTATGAGAAAATAAACGCAATCCAAGAGCCTGATTGCACAGCAACATTGATGAGACATAAAATTTAAGATGTACTAAAATCTGAAGTTCAATATTCATCTGAACATAAAGTAACTTCAGCAGTCCTTGTTTTCTACAAAAAAATGTGTTGCTTTTCATATTTCCTTAATATGATTACCTTTAAAATGCAGACAGGCACTATAATTTATGATAACTCTGCAGATTTCAAAATTTTGACTGTATTGTGAGCACAACTGAGAGGAATTCTCCTAATCTGGAGAATGTTTTCAGGAGTACAGTAATGTCTCCCTGTGGATGGTTGATCCTGACTGGATGCCAGGTGCCCACCAAAGCATTTCTGTCAGTCCCCTCTGCAGCTGGACAGGGAAGAAAAAATATAATGAAAGGCTTGCAGGCTGAGTTAAAGTCAGAGAAAGATCACTCAGCAATTACATGGGCAAAGGACACAACTTGCTGGCAAATGACTGAATTCATTACCAATCAGACAAGAGTAGAATAAATGAAAAATAAACTCAAATATTAAAACACTTTTCCCCAACCCTCCCTTCTTCCTGGGCTCAACTTAAATCATGATATTCTCTAGCTTCTCCTTCCCCAGCAGTTCAGGAAGGTGGTGAATGGGGGCTGCAGTCAGTTCATCACACGTAGTTTTTGCCTCTCCTTCTTTCTCAGAGGGAGGACTCCTCACACTGTTCCCCTCTCACAGGAGACAGTCCTCCATGAACTGCTCCAGCATGAGTCCCTCCCATGGGATGCAGTTCTTCATGAACTGCTACAGCGTGAGTCCCTTCCAAAGGGTTGCGGTCCTTCAGGAACAGAATGATCCGCTCTGCATCCCTCACAGGGTTTAATTGTGTCTCTCGTCAATTCATACAGGAACAAACAACGTGGCACTAACAATGAATTGGCACACATCAAAAAAATAGGAAAAGTATACATGTAGCAACTGAATAGAGAAGCACATCTATATCTGTGATTCCTATGTATGTTATGTATGTATATTGTATAGTCACAGAAAAAAGTATTGTTTGTGAGGTATATACAGGCATCCAACTCCCTGGAAAGCTAAAGCTCTGAAAGAATCTAAAAGGCACCAGGAAAATCCAATCTTATGAAAGCACAGAAAGTCTTTTGAAACAGAAAATTTGTTAGTAGTTAGACACCTACATTTCCCATCAGCCTCTGGTCCTGGAAATTGCCACTAAAATTTTAAAAGTTAGCTGTATGGAAATGACAACTCCAGCCTAACACTTAAAGCATCACATATTTGCTTGTAAATATTTCTCAACACAGCCACACAACTTAAAACATTGGCACAATGGATCAACAGTCACATCTAACAAATCTTAATTTTCTTAAATTTTTAATTGACTGCCTAGTGTTAGACCCACTAATGCAGGTTAGCCATGATTAGGTTTCTCAAACATAGACCTCTATACAGTTGGACTGTACAATAGTATGCTGTAGATAATAAAACAACTCATGGTCACAACAGCCTAGAGCGTTCTAAGCCACTGCAGTATATTCCAAAGCATTATATTCAAATTTGCAAGGAATCACTGCAGAATTTCTGAATACTTCAAAGATTCTCAAATGAAGTTTTCCACCTCAGAGACTCAAAAGCAATTTCTCAATGAAAGCATCCTAAGACAAAATATTCCATATGTGTTTTTCCTCACAAAGATAACTGAATAGCTACAGTACTAATGGAAACAAAATCTAAATCTTACCTGAGATAACTCATTAGCGTCCACAAGTCCACTGCTGTCTGTATCAAAATAATTGAACATTTGATCTACAAGAAGTTTCTTTAAAGGCATTTTCTCATCAATGTTTTTATCTTTTGATTGTGCAAAGTATCTCTGGTTTTGTAGATCCAGTAACATATTTTTCACTTCAGTGTATTCAGTAGGTTTGCATTTATCGCCTGAAAAGAAAATACACGAAACAAGACTATTTTGAATTTGATTTCCTAATAAGAGCTTAAAGATAAATAAATAAATAAATAAACAAATAAATAAATAAATAGCAAAGGATATTAACTTCTTATAACAATACCAACAGGGTTGCTATAAGAGATAAGGAATTCATTCTGTAGTAGTCTGATATATACCATCTCCTTGTCTGGTCTTCAGATTAAGGCAAAAAAATTTAGTGCTGTTTTAGATACTTTCTAAGACAAAATTTTCTGTGTATAGAAACCAAGGAAAGTTTTATCAGTTCCCAAGCCTGTACTTTTTTCATTTAGACCATTCTGGAAAGGTGCACCTGAAGTGTTACCTTTGGAAAAGCATTTTGTATAAATGTAGAAATGTAATATATGCAGGAAAACATGCAAATACAGAAAAGGAAACAATATATATTTCATAATAATATTTGACTTCAGAAAGCAGAAATTATGCTTGAGTGCTCATAAGCTAGCTCTAGCTTTTCATTTACTGGACATACCAAATTTACTTGAACAAGAATGGGGGGGATTGCCAGAGGAAGAGAAAGGGTATGTTTTACAAGTTCTGGTTTATTCTTTTCATTATTAAGTGTTCTATAAAAGCAGAAATTGCTACAGCAAACGTCCTACATATAGTGATTACAGTCAGTACTTACTCTAAACTGAAGCACAAAATAGTGTATGCCTGGTATTCTCTCAGATCAGTTGCTGCATGTTTCAGATTGAATAGAGAAACACTTTAAAAGGGTCTAGTTTTTTTTTAATTAAGATAACCTTAGGATTTCAAAAGGATTTTTTATAAGATGAGATATGTAAATGTGTACCAGCAAAATACCATGTATTTGTTGAATATATATACTTACAGTCAGCTACTACTAATTCAAGGCTAGAGCAATACACTGATTAGCAAAGAAAGCTATTTTGCATTCTTCTCTTTAGACACTATGCTGAAGATACAAGTATTAATGAGAAACAACTATTTACATGATCCAAACTGATTAAGCTGTTGTTTTGTTTTGCAGGTGGATCCCATTCAAGAAATGTCTAACTTACATGTATGAGACTGAAGTTTATTATTTTCGTATATTTAATGGTATATGCATTATTATGGTGACTGTACCACTATGAACATCTCCATAATCATTTCAGAAGGTAGAGACAGAAGAAGTTCCTAAATGCTTCTCACTACCCTAGTGAGACTCAGATCTAGAAGAGAAGGACTTATGATAGAAGTTATATTGTGGAAGCAGACAAAACGTTTGTCGGCATTAAAAGCACTCTAGATTTTTTGTTTGTTTCTTCTAAAAGCCACCACTGCTTTGTAGCTATCTAAGTAACAGAAATAAACAAACCCAAATTGTATTTAACTGACAGTCTAAGCTATGCAGAGTACTTACAAATTTGTGCTCACCTGCCAGAGGCATGGAGATTGAGCCATACAATTTGTAAGAGTTTTTAGGGCTCTAACGCAGAAATACTCAGTAGGGAAACATGTTTATTCCTCAGGCATTCTGAAGCTGCAGAGAGCAAACCTTTCCATCTGAATGGATGCAGGCTCCAGGTGGTGAGGAGGGAAAAGAGCACTTAACTTTAACATACTCTAATCCACTTGGGTGAACTCCAAAAGACTGGGCAAGAAAACAAGTGTCATCTTTGTCTCCCCTAAATAACTTTTCTGGCTGTGCTATCCTCAGAGACAGTTTGGCCTCACTCCGCTGCAGCTGATGACTAACACCATTTTACCTACAGTCCTGGCAGGGCCCGGGGTGGTGGGGAAGACAAAACAAATCCTTTTAGATAGTGTACTGCTCCGACCTGGTTACCACATTCAGATTTTAGCCCTTGTAAACTAAATTTCATTCTGCAATTCTAAATCTGCAAAGAGCTAGATAGACTACAAAGAGCTTAGAGATAGACAACATAAGTAAAACAGTTTATTTCTTAACAATATCTATTAAATCATGGATTTGTTACAGTGGGGTTGATGAGTCACTACATCTCTGAGTTCAAAAAAGAAATGGAAAATGAACAAAAAGTCCACGCTGACATTGCTGGTTTTTTCTTTTTTTCTTTTCTTTTTTTTTTTTCTCTTGAGGCATGGGACCATGTCTCTCAACAACTGATCAAGAATTGAAAAGAGGTTCTCATCTCTACAAAGGTAACAATGATGCTAATTTTCATTAGAATATTGAAGATAATTTATTTATTTATAACAACTTTTGCATGAATTGCGCAAAGATTTTCATGAGTGATTGTTATTTGTAGAGGAAAAAAATAGATTTTATGTATCACGTGATCATGAAAAACATTCCTACTTTTAATTCAAAACAGAGTATACAGAAAAAAAGTTTTAAATTAATTTCAATCACAGTACAGTTAACACATTTTAATGCACTTTAGATGTAAAGATTAAGGAAAAATGAACTAATGTATTCACTCGCAACATCTGTTCAGAGAGAGAAGAAAGAATACAGACAACATATTTTCTACAACATTTCTTTTTTTTGTACACTTAGCATTGCACAGCACAAACTTCTGTAACTAGCATAATAGTCATATAAGAGCACTTACATGTTACATGTTTATCAACTACTTTTACATATTTCCAAAAGGGAAAAGTATCTGCATCAACTTTTCAATATAAAACATAAAAGATGACTAATACGAAATAATCTGAGAGATTGCCATTGCCACAAGTTTGAGTACTTCTTGTAGAATAAGTACATTCATAAATTAAGAACAGAAGGCTGTTAAGCATTTAGTCATACACTCCACCTAGTAAAGCTCTGTCAACAAAATATCTTAAGTTACAGTGTAGATAAGGTTTATATTACCTCATCAACAAAAGAATACAATTTCCTGAGAACAAGTTGCTAAAATCCGTCACAGGTGTTCTACACTAAGATAACTTTTTGATTTTTACTTTTCCTGTGATGTACTTCGGAAATATTTTTAACCTGCAAAGTAGCTCAAACTTAGCAATATACTGTATCAACTACTAACAGAAAATATTCATGTCCGTACTATTAATGAAAAGGGAATTAAGGGAATATTATATTTAATTATCAAAAAATGTAGCTTTTTTAATAGCTGTTGAAATATTAATTGTAATGGCAGTCTGCTGAAGAGCAGCTGTGAATAACATAAATACAGTTCACAACATTTCATGTCTCTACAACCCATCTTAAGCAGATTATTTTATACATAACAATGGTATTAAAGTCTATCCTCTTTATGGGCTTCCTTGTACCATGTCTGTAAGATAATAGCTGTAATTGCTCTCAGTGTGTACCTGTCTGTTCTACAGATCAACCTGTCTGAAATACAGTCCCAATCATGACAGTCCATTGGCTTTTAGTATGGAGGGCTTATATTTGCTAGAGCCTAGTGTGATTCTCTTGGTGCTTCATTAACTTGTTTGTAAGCTAGTCCTCATCATGAAAACACTAATACCTTGATAACCTGAGGTAGAAAAACAATAACCTGCAAAAATAAACTGAACTACTTTTCCTTCCAACACAAAGTTATCCATTTGATAAATCTTGGGAGAAGTAGACATGTTCAGGGCTCTGGGTAGACACAGGGTACATGCTGCACACAAGGAATGGCTAGCTACTACCTTTCCTGTTCCCCTGCCTTATCATACTCATGGAAAATACCAAACTTTAATGTTTACTATAAAAACTAGCTGATATGCTTAGCTAATATAAATATAAGTAAAAGTAGTTATCACTTGCAAACAGGAATACTTTAGGAAACTGGTGACATTTTTTTTTTTTAATTGAAGCAAATAAAAAACAGATAATATAGAGAAAAGCACTGTCTGTTACTTCTAGTACATATACTTACATAATCACAGCTAACTTACACTCCTCAAAAAGAGCCTTAACACAGTATAGCATTTTGACCCCAACATCTGCATCGATTATTTTTTTTCCTATTACAGCTTTAATTTTTATTGTGCTCAGCAAAGTAATCTGTTGCAACAGAATTGCCATACTATTATCTACTACATTTTTATCTACCACCCACCTTTCAACTATTATCATGCATTCTAACAATACACTGAGGCTGGTGAGAGATGAACCTTCAGTTTATGACCTAAGCTAATTACAGTTGTGGTAAACCAGGTTTCTACAGCTATATTACATTAAAAAGTTTTCATTTTATATATAATTGATAGTAGTCTTTACACCAACGTTTTGAACATAAGGACAAACATTATCAATGGATGCTAGTGACAGATAAGGGGATCACAAGCAAACAATGAGACACTCCTAGTCAACACAATGCACAGTTTCATTAACAAATCACCCTCTTATCTCATTATCATGACTGCCTTTTACTGCAGTGTTTGAGGAAATATGAAGCAGTTTAAACAAGAATGAGGCTCTCTTTACAGGAGATCTCCCTCACGCTGGAGTAGCAGCACAGAGAGAAACTCAGTTGCTTTATTTATGTTCTCTTTGCTATGCATTAGTTGTGAAATAGTTTTCTCAATGACACACAAATGGCAAATGGGGATTAAGTACGTCAACCTTTATAATGAGAAAAAGTAATTTATGCTTAACATAACTGAGAAAGAAACTACTGGGAACATACTACAATTATATTACTTTCAAAACCATCTACTAAATTCTATATAAACACCTACATACATGAAAGAGTAACTAACACACTGTGCATCATTTACTGACTTGACTCGATTTCCTAGCACTTTTTTCTTCCATTTTTGAACTAGGCTTCCTACAAAAACCAATAGATAATTTTTAAAAAAAAATTACTAAAAAGCAATTATAGATTAAGAAAACACAACATTTGCTTTTCTGTATATTTCATTCATGGAAAGAACCAATTCTACTAAGCAGCATTTTTTGCCAAAAAAAAAAAAAAAAAAAAAAAATCCAAACTAAGAAAAAAATCATCTGCTGTGATTTATTTCACAAGTTTTCTGACATTGTGCAATTAGAGAAGGTGTGCAGAAACCTAAAAGGGACAAAACAAACACACTGGAATCTAAGTGCAATTCTCTGGTCTCATACCTTGCAATTTCTGAAGCAGTGATATTCCTAGGGTTTACTTAATTCAAACTCCAAAATAACAGAAAAGTGGAAACATTTGCTGTTTCCTACCATTCAGTGCAACAGTTTTACAGATGTATCTCTGTTATCGAGGAAACAGCTGAAAGATTTTATGTGCTATTGTCCTTCCAGACAGGCTTGAATAGATGGTATCTGCCCATAACAGGAAGAAAGTTCTGATGGACAACCATAATCTTACTTAATTTGCAAGAGAAAGATATATATCAAAACTAACAAGCTGTTTATGAAAACATGGTAAATTAATATAGACGTTCTTAGAAAAATATTAAAGCAATGCCAAAGAGAATAGTTTAGGGAACACTCCTTAAATCTGAAGTCAGATATCAGATTCTTGTATTTCGTAGTTTTTATAAAAGTGCTAATATACATGGACAAGAATGAACATGTTGTTTAAAAAAGCACAGTGAATCTGTTCTCAGTTCTTTTACCACATTCGTGGTTAATACAGACACTTTAACCTTTTCTTTACTATCTCCATTTACATAGCAGGAACAACTCCTATGTCAGACAGTTATTGAATCATTAATATTTATGGCATGTCTATCTCCACAAAAGTCATCAGCTGCTGAGATACAACTGGATTCTGAGATACTTATGATTTTGAGGTAAGTTTTATCTATATAGCACAAATGGTTTCCACAAAGCCATTTTTTTCTTAAAATTAAAATAGCTTTGGATCTACCAGAAATGACAGCTAGTATTCAGTGGAGCATAACACACATGAATAGTTTTAAGTAATTCACAACATTAATCAGATTTCTGGAAATGGAATAGACCTGATAAGCAACAAGTCTACTTTTAACTTTCCACATGGATTGAACAAATACAGAATAATCTAATTAACTAAAATCATTCACTGCAAAATTATGTATTACATTTCATGGAGCAAAAATGAGAAATTAATCACAGAAAATGTACCTATCTATACACACACATATATAAACTAGCACAGATATGTACATATACACTCCCATAAACAAGATGAAGAAATCAGTGCAGAGATGATCTGATATCAATTCAATTTCAAATATAACACAAGAGACAACTTGAAGGTCTTCATCCATTCAGCTATTTTTCAAGATCTATTTATAGATGAAGCATGAAATTTGCAATCTTACTTGTAGCCCTAACAAATACAGGCACATCTCAAACCACCAAAATTGCTTTATCTGAAAGAAACCTTTGATTCAGATATTATTTCACAATATCTTATTTTCCAGTATTGAAGTCTTATATTCCAAATCTGGAGCTCAACAGTTTTGACGCTTATTCTCTGGTCTCCTCACTGAAGCTCTGGAACCACATTTGAGGAGAAACAATCTCATCTGTGCATAGACCTAACTTTTGATATATGGCTCTCTGGGTTTGGCTTCTGTTTTTTTTGGGGGTTATAGCTAATTTACACAGCACTCAATCAGCAGATGTGTTGCTTTTTGTCTTATTGTGTAGAATCCATACTTTCCAATGACATATATGATCATCTAAGTCTAGATTCAGCATTACTATCAAAACTAGATACTTGGCTGTTAAGGACTTCAATGATTCAATTTTTTGTGTAAATAGGTTTAAGCAGACATAAGAATTGTTAAGAACATTCAACAGTGTTGTCTATTTTAATGTGATACATGTACAAAAATACCTCCCACATAAATAAATGCCTAACTATCCAGAGACCGGAACACAAATATAAAATCTTAAAGGTATATTTGTTAATGTGGTTAGGAAAATACTTCTAAACAGATACCATAGCTGGTATATAATATAGAAATTAAGATGGCTTATGAAAGCCTTAGTTGCACTTTGCAAATAAGGAATAATGCTATCCTTTCCTCAAATATTACTAGTTAAGTGCTCTTAATCATTTTGAGTTTTCAAAACTAAAAATCATAAGACAGAAGTAATCATTTTACTTAATTACACATATGCACACAAATCTGGTGTTCAGTCTTATAAACAGCTTATAAACAGCTTTTTTTTTTTTTAATAGACACTTATAAACAGCTTTTCAGTGCTTAAAGAATCAATGGATCAGATAAACTATTTGTATTTTCCTTACAAAAATATCACTTAGATTAAATAACAGTAGAAGCTGAATAAATTTGCATGAAGAAAATAAAATAAATAGGCAATACTATTTCTTTTTTTTTTTTCTTTCTTAGTTAGAACAAACATTATATGAAGTGAGAAAGATGAAAAACTAAACAGTAACAAGACTATGAAGAAAAGTACCAAAATCAGCATTTGGGGTAGTGGTGCGTGTTGGACTTCTGCTTTTAATGCAAAGTCATTGTCATATCACAAATTTCTTGACAGAAGAAAATAGGTCATATAAACTTTCACCTTCCAGATGACATTTGAAAGCTATAACGGGTTGACAATAATGAGCAAAACACAATTTTCCACAGCTGAGAAAACACTGAATGTTTGGGTTGCGTGGACTGCATGTTAGTGTCACAAACACCATAAGCAGTGGTAGTCTGTGACTGGCGAACACGACTCTTCCACAAGACTCAGCCTGTCTTGAATCAACTTACAAATCCACACTGCTTTCAACAAATGATATCATTTTTCAGAATTTCTTGATGAGAAATTTACTAAAATAAAAAAAAAAATGTTACTGAGGGAGATGAAATGCTAAATATAAAAACGTGATGGTGAGGTCTCAAGACTGGTCTAAGCCTAAATAAAACAGTACTACAGCTAAAAAAGGGGGGAAAAAAAGATACTTCTGTTGCACCATTTCCATTTCTTCTCCACTATCACCTACTCCTACTGCTTCCTTAGTTTCACCTTTATCACAGTTGGGTTCTAGTGCTAATTACTTTCAGCCTTTTCTTATCAGAAAAATAGAATTAATTCTACACATACATATATATAAACAAAAATTTATAATTTTTAATCCAATTAATATTTTAAGTCTATTAGCCTGATTTATTTCATTAATTCAGAAAAGCCTTAATTACTTAGACAAAATTTCTTTAAAAGCCTTATTAGTATCCCCTATAAATATTTACCTTATGCTTACACTTGCAGTTTTTATCCGGGTACTAAGGTTTGAATGTTTTCCTCGGGAAGAGGGACAAGAAGATATGGTGAGAAGTTCTTCCTACTAAGTCTGTCCATGGTTTAGTTTTCCAAGTTTCTCTATTTGAATGTGCTTCTCTTGCAGAACAATGTATGCAAATGGACAAATCAACCCTCAGTTGAATTATAAAGATATTATTTGTTACGGGCAAATTATATATATGTATGATTTTGAGAGACTTCAAACAGGATAGGCAATAGTCATTTGACTACTAGGCAACCCTTGAAATTGGTAAAATCAGCTCAGGCCAAGGCAAGACCAGGTATGTCTTGAGACAAGTTTTATAAATTTACAAGATTTATAAATTGAAACTCAAGTAAAGGAGCATGCAATTTGCCTTTGAACCCACAGCAGAATGCAACCTAACCACACTGGCCTGCCACCAGTATAAACATGTGATCAGGCTGATAATTCTTAATTTCACATATCACTTGCAGGTTTAGTGTTTCTATACTGTACTGTGTGTAGGCTTAAAATTGTATTTTCAGGTTCAAACAAATTTTGAAGACTGATCAGTTTTGGTGGGGACAACAATGTAAAAAGGATTTTCACAGAATCACAGAATATGCTGAGTTGGAAGAGACCCAAAAGGATCATCAAGTCCAACACTTAGCCCTGTACAGGACCATCCCCAAGAGTCACACCATGTGCTGAACAGTATGATACAAACACTTCTTGAATTCTGTCAGGCTTTGTGCTGTGACCACATGCCTGGGGAGCCTGTTCCAGTGCCCAGCCACCCTCTGGGTGAAGAACCTTTTTCTAACACCCAACCTAAACCTCCCCTGATACAACTTCAGGCCATTCCCTAGAGTTCTATCACTGTCATCACAGGGAAGAAATCAGTGCTTGCCCCTCCTCTTCTCCTTACAAGGAGGTTGTAACTGCAGTGACATCTCCCCTCAGCCTCCTCTTCTCCAGTCTGAACAACAAGTGCCCTCATCCACTCCTTATATGGCTTCCCCTCAGGACCCTTCACCGTCTTCATTGCCCTCCTTTGAACACTCTCTAATAGCTTAATATCTTTCTTATATTGTGGTGCCCAAAACTTCCCACAATATTCCAGGTGAGGCGGCCCCAGTGCAGAGCAGAGCGGGACAATCCCCTCCCTCGACAGGCTGGCGATGCCCCCCAGGACATGGTTGGCCCTCCTGGCTGCCAGGGCACTGCTGACTCATATTCAACTTGCCATCAACCAGTACCTCCAGGTCGCTTTCCATGGCACTGCTTTCCAGCATCTCATTCCCCAGTCTGTATGTACATCCAGGGTTGCCCCATCCCAGGTGCAGAATCCAGCACTTCCCCTTGTAGAACTTCACACGGTTGGTAGTTGCCCAGCCCTCTAATTTGTCCAGGTCTCTCTGCAGGGCCTCTCTGCCACCAAGGGAATCAACAGCTCCTTCCAGTTTTGTGTCATCTGCAAACTTGTTCAGTAACCCCTCCAGTACTGTGTCCAAGATGTTGAAGAGCACAGGGCCTAAGACAGAATCCTGCAGAAGCTGAATTGAAACGATTGTATTATTTGTATAATGTAAGCTTTCTACTAAATCAGACATAACGGAGGTCAACAGATCATGAGTTTTGTGTCATCTGCAAACTTGCTCAGTATCCCTTCCAGTCCTGTGTCATTTATGAAGAGCACAGTGCCCAAGATGGGCACTGTGGAACCCCACTAGTGACAGGTCACCAGTCTGATGTCACTCCATTCACTATTACCCTCTGTGCTTGTCCAGTGAGTCAATTGCTCACCCACCACATGATGTATTTATTCAACTGTGCTGGACATTTTGTCCAGCAGGATCCTGTGAGAGACAGTATTTATTGAAAGCTTTGCTGAAATCCAAATAGATTACATCAACTGGCTTCCCTTGATCAGCCTGTGGGTTACCTTGCCATAAAAGGATGGTCATAAAGGGTTGGATAAGCAAGACTTTCCTCTCATGAAGCTGTGCTGGCTGTGACTGATGACAGCGTTGTCTTCCAGGTGTTTTTTAATACATCCCAGAATAATCTCTATAATTTTACCAGGCACTGAAGTGAGACTGACAGGCCTGTACTTTCCAGAATTCTCCTTCTTGAAAACTGGAACAACATTCACCAGCTTCCAGTCAGCTGGGACCACTCCAGATTCCTAAGACCACTCAAAAATCAAGAGAGATTTAGTGGTGACAATTAACAGCTCTTTGAGGATTCTGGGACAAATCTGATCAGGCCCCATAGATTTGTAGGGATTGAGCTGGAGCAGCAGATTCTGTTTGTGAGGTGACCATCTACATCCTCTAATGGGCTGACAATATTTCAATTTCAATATTTCCATTAATAAATGTCACTTGACCTCACTTCCACTGAGCACACACCTTCTTTTTTTTCCTCTTATTTCCAAGAGAAGATCCTGCTCAACAAAGTTGGCCTTCTGCGTCATCTGCTTCATTTCCAGCATTTGGGAATTGCCTGCTCCTATGCCCTTAGGAGGTGATGTTTAAAAAGTGACTGGATGTGATTTTAGTGAAATCAGAAACCTTGTTAAGAGTTGTATGCAGTCTCATTTGTTTTACTATTACCAGATAATCTGCTATACTTTGAGTTTGTACATGCTTAACTAATTCACCGTTCTAGAAAAACAAAAAGTGCTGTAGGAAAAGACAGAATTGTACTATAAAGACTACCAGTATCTCCCTTAGCTATGCATAAAGGGATTAAATGCTGTAAATGCTAGCATTTTATAATTTGGTTAACGGTCAGACTAGATGATCTTAGAGGTCTTTTCCAACCTAAACAATTCAAGGATTCTATCTTATCACAAGCCTTGCAGTATTATGGCATGAGGCGAAGTTGAATTATTGTAACAATTATACAGTGGTAATACCCACTGTGGAGGTTTTATACTAAAACTGTATTCTTTTAAAGATAATTTGGTACGACACACATTTATATCTGAATTTTTGCTCGTACTAATACTTGAAATAAGAATTGTGTAAATCAGTGCAAGAGAAAAGCTAGACCTACATAAGCTGACTTTCATTTATTTTTAGAGATGCAGTGTGAAACTTGCAAAGTTCTTGGATTCTACACAAATGTATTTTGACTAATTTTTACCTAAACAGTATTTTGATCATTTTCTTTCACATTTAGTCACAGAAAAGGCTACCTAGAGAGAATAGATCAATAATTTTATTCTAGAATCCCTATAGAGAAATACATGTTTTAGTAGAGACATTTTTCATCTGTGGTTTGATGCAGAAAGATGTTTAAAATAAAAAAATCAAACTCTAGCTTTCCACCAATTGCAATGAAATCCATAGCTTTGCTTGCCTACAGCTGAAGCTTTGTTTCTAAATGTTTTGTTCAGCATTTGATCTTCAGCAGAAAATACCCTTAATCACAGAGATTTAGCAATCTAAAAAGTATTTTAATTTCTCTTTGGCTTCATATTAATTCTGGATTTCTAGATACAATCTTTCACATACTTCAAAAAGAAATGTCTACTGATTGTGACTAAATTATGACACTCTCAAATTGTGGAGCATTTAATCAAAGTGAACTTTGACAAAATTTAAACAAGAAATTAAAGCCACCTTTTCATTACCATTTAGGGAAAAAGTCCTTTAAAATTTAGACAAGGCTTACTTTAAGAACAATGGGTTTGGTTCTTAAAAACAAACAAAGAAAGAAACAAGAAAAGCCAGAAACAAAAGATCAGAAAAACCCACAGAGAACCCAAAAACCCACCAGGACACAACAACAACAACAACAACAACAACAACAACAACAACAAAAACACAAAAAAAAACGCAAAACCCAGAGCAAGTAAAGCTGAAATTTAACTGAAACTTCAGCATTTTATAATTGTATATAGACTATGGCTATAGACCAAAATTTACATTCCCAGCTTTCCATCACAGTGTGTTTCTAACCTATCACAATTTAAAAGTCTATCAAGAACTAAACAGAAGTGGATTTCTTGAAAAGTATGTGTAGCAAGCTTAAATAGGACATATAGCACAAAAATTTACAGAGAAGTATATACATACAGAAACACCAACCAGATGCACATAGGCAACAACTGAAAGTACATATTCAATTTTAAAGGTTCATATTTTTCCATACAAAAAAAAAAAAAAAAAAAAAAAAGGAAATTTAGACCAGAAAACTGCTCAAATTTAGTGTCACATAGAGCTTGCTCAGTGGTTTGTTTTTTTTTCTCTTTGTCAAAAATATTATTATATAATGCTTGATTAGAGTAGAATGAAGGGATTTTGCTTTTTTCTGTGACTGTTGGATAGTGTTTGTTACCAGTAAATGCAGCTGCCTTCCAAGCCCAATGACGACTGTCTCCTAACCGTAATTCAAGAGAAGTCCCAGACATACCAAGATGTCTACATGAAGGGCACCACACGTGCATCAATCATTACAATTAACATGGCAAAATAAAGTTATATGCTGGCCAGCTTTTGCATCTGAACCAAAGAGAGTAAGTTTAAATATGTTATTTCAGCATTAACTTAATTTTGCTTATGAGTTCTGATATCAGGCATTGTATAGCCCACACAGACGTAGCTTTCTAAGTAAGCATACAATTAAATTAGGGTTTAAATAGTTTTGATGATTCTGTAATTGTGTGCTTTTCCTTGAACAGTACTTTTTGTTTTGTTTTCACCTTCCTTGAACAGCAAAAGTATTTTTGACTTTATTTATCCTAAGTCTTTAGAATAAAAGTAGGTATTTTAAAAAAAATCAAGCTCTTACTAAAGGACAAAACCTGGCTTGAAAGATAATTTGTGAATTAATGTTACCATGTAGTAACTCTTGACACAATTATTAGGTGTTAAAAACTTATTCCAGATCTGTATTATAGTGTAAAGCTTTCATGAAGCTTTTATTACTCTCCTAATCAAATATTTCTTTGATAACGCTAAAATTTATTTATGTTTGTGTTGCCTAGGCAATGGTTTTTCTTGAGAACATTTTAGGGATCACTGAGCAGAGTCCTAAGAGACTATGGAAGTTTTTCTTTGTACTACATAACACATATATTGCTTCCTGAATAGATACTTATTATATTTTGTATAAAGACTCTGAAATAGATGGTCTGGTTTATCTATATAAATTTACAGTGATCACAACATAACAACACTTTAAAATACGGACTTTCAACCCGTAAACTAATATGGGCCACAGAGTAATTTTGGGTACATCTATTCTGACTTAACATACCCTGTAAACTGACAGCTGTCATTCTGTAAAACTCCTCTTCACAGATAAATGAAGGAAGGTGCTGTAAGATTTCAAAATATGGAATCTGCAAAATGGATACAATTCCTGTCTATTTATAGAAGAATTATACCCATGTCTTCCATTTCTATTCTCCTCCTCCCAAAGTTTGACTTTAAAATAAATAGGCTTCCACTCTCTAAAAACAAACACTGAAGGACAAAAAGGCAACATTATGGTTGCCCTCTGGGGTATTCCTCTTAAGAGGGATTCTAGTCTCAAAATGCTCTGCTTCATCATATATTTTGTAAAACTTTGTCCCAATCTTTAAACTATACAGGCTCAGCTGGCCTATGAAGAAGGAGCCATGTTCTCCCTCTGAGAAGTTTTACCTAGCCAGAGTGCAAATGCCAAGAGTACAGCAAGGGCAGAGAATCTTTCAGTGACTGAATTAAACTAACATCTGTAGACTGAAGAGACCCTTAGCTATGAAAGAAAATTATATATGTTAAGAAAAAAAAGTGTGAATGTTTAATAATATCACTTAGTATATCTGATAAATCTCTAAAATAATAAATTAGGAAAAACAAGGGGCAATTTTACATCAAGATTATTGAAGTGAACATTATATTCAAATTTTTCTTTAACATAATGGAAAACCTAATTTTCAAAATACCTTTATCGTCAGATACAATATACTATTTTAAAATAAAATCAGTTCCAGTTTCAAATGTAATATTCCAGTTACCCCAGTTCAAGAACAGTAGAAGAAATGCAGATTAACAGAACTACAACAGCAGGAAGGTAATGCAAAATGAGAAGTATGGACAACACAGAAACTCCACACACAAATGTATTGTGAATGCTCAGTTTGTTTCAATTTTCAGGCTGCTAAGTAACAGGTGCAAAAGTCAAACAAGTTAAAAAATAAGAGTAGACACAGCAAACATTAAATGCCATTAAAAAGTCAACCTGGCATGCGTTATTGCTGCTACATTTCCATAGAAAATGTGATGCTGGCAAATTATGTCAACACAGAGCATGTATAGAAATAGGTATACTTATGTGTACTAAAAATAATAAAGTAACAGGTAAGTTCAATTGTAAATAAGATAGCAGATAAGTATTTGTTCAAAGCACTTAATCTTTTGAAAGGTGTCAGTTACTCAGTTAAGAACGGGAAAATGGTATCTGCATAATTCTGCTTAAGATAACTACATATATAGCAGAAACATTATGGCTCCTATTATATTTTAATCATTACAGAAAAAAGGAATACAGTGGGAACACTACAATAAAGTACTTGCAGTTGCATAGAAATAATTGTGGTTGTGGTTATAAACAACAATTATCCTCAGTTCATTTTTTTGTACTAAATAGCAATTAACAAAATTTACACAAATTTCATTCTTGGTTGGTTGCTTGAAATAGCAGGCATAGATTTTATTTAGATAAAATTCCTTCAATTTTAGTCTCTTATACCAATCAACACTGGGATAAAAAAAAAAATATTTTGAAAAAGATATTTCCTTGAGAAAAAAATACACAAATACAATTGTACTACTACTTAGTAGATTTAATCAAACTCTATTTTATTCTACTCTATTCTATTTTTGCAAACTCAACCTAATTCAAAAGTAAAGTAAAAAGAATTCATAGAAAACTCATGTACTGTCTAAAAACATAATCTATATGCACTGAGAAATACTGACAAAATCCCTTGTGATTTAATGTGACTGAATTCTGCACACTAGTACCAGACTTTTATTATTGTCACTAATTAGACATAAAAAGTAGATGTTCAAAAATCCCTGCCTAGAAATAAAAAGTATGTATTAATTACTATAGACTCTAGTATCCATAGGCATACAAAACTGATTTTCAAGACTGAAGTCTTTAGAACAGGCAGTATATTAGAAAGAAGACTGGAAAGACATACTCCACTGTGTGAGTGGATGACACTCTTATCTTACAGATTTGTAAATTTGCACAGGTTTAACCTAAATTTACCCCTAGACCTTAACTGAAAAGGGAAGAAGAGGGAAAAAAAGGTGGAAAAGAGCTTCACATTACCCCAATTCCAAGATTGTTTTCAAGTTAGGTAATTTTCAGCACTTTCTACCAGTGACAGGCAACACAAATTTAGTATATTATTTAGCTTGGAGATTGAATTCTATAATTTACAAATAAGGGGTACCAAAATATTAATGTAATAGAGGCAAGAAATAATATTTTTGTTGGTATTATTATTATTATTATTATTACTACTATTAGTATTCCTATGTTGAGAAAAGAATGGGATTAAAGCACTACATAGATTTGCTTTGCAAGAGTGATTTTGTTTAAGAGACAGTTCCAACTGCCTCCTGAAAAAGCTGGATTTTTTTCTTGTTCTCCAAACTAATGCATTGCAGGCTTTCCAGACAGGTTTACCCTGCAAGTAACCATGAGAATGAAAATGAATCTTTATTTCTCTTCTTTTTTCTACATTTACTATCTAGTAAGGGGGGGAGCAGGAAGAATAGATATAAAATTGTCTTTTAGAAATGAAAAAATGACCCTTGAATTGTATGAATATGAAGGTGTAAAAAGTCATTGGTAATATTGTTCTGTTCCTTTTTCTAGAGTTGCAAGTATGGATGTTCTTTGCATCTGAGTTGACAGAGGGATGTTCTGGTTCCTAATTCTCTTTTGCTTTAAAGAAAAAGAGAAATCCAAAAATTCTCACTTCCATACTTCTCAAAAATTCATTATTCTCCCACTAGATGTATTGGCAGGAAGCAAAATGAACTGCTGTAAGATACAGATTTTCACCTTTATAAATTAATACTCTTATTTCACCTTCTAACTTTACCCACTCTATTGTCAGAAGAGAGAGTCAAGATCCTTTCCCAAATACTCAAAATATATTTTTGAAGTCTCAAACATACAGCAAATGTTAAGAAAATTTATTTACCAGCAACCAGAATTCTCCAAGATGCCTACAAGCGCTTTTATATTTTGTGACTGCGAAAAATTAATAAATATTTTCAACCTTGTAATAAATGGGTGAATATATCTGTATGCAAATGGAAACATTGTCCCTTGGGCACACTGCATATAATATAACACTGGACCGAACTGAATAGGACACATGACATGCTGTTCTTTAATAACTTCTTTTTTTTGTTAAATTAACATGTCTTTAAAACTGTAAGTAAGTGCCACCACACCAATTCAAAACTTTAGTGACTCCCTGACTACTTAAAATTACTTTGAGTCCTTCCTGGGAATAACAATATGTATTACAATCTGTTAACCATAGGTAATTCAGCAAGGATACACTGCTGTGTGCGTAAACAGAAACTACAAGAAACTATGACATACAAGTCTCCAAGAAAGGAGTGTTCTAGTTACATTTATAGGTCAGCTGAAGTGTGTTGTAAGCCTTCAAGGCGGTTCCATCTTTTCTGGCTTTTAAGAGTTTTCAAAAAAATCTGTTATTCTTCAAAAATCTGCCAAGGCAAACAGCCAAAATTTTTGCGGCTGTATTTGAGATCAAATGCCTGATACAAGGCCAGCTTCATGGCATCACAGGTCCTTCTGAAAAAAAGCATCAGTAATTCAAGACACTACTGAAGGTGAAAATTGGTTACTAAGTATGAACCTATCAGATAAGTCAGACCCAGTACTTGCATTTATTCTGAAGAGATGGATGTGAAGAGGCCTCTTCTGGAAGACCCTTTCAAGTTTAAGAATAACCTAAATAACCTTTTTCAGTGCTCTTGAGTAACGTTTTAAAACTATTTGGATATGGTATGTATCACCAGAGACAGGAGCCGTGTGCTCATACTCCAACCTACTCTGAGCAACAGAGAAATGTTCTCATTAAGAAAGGAATATTTTGCCTTAATGGCCTTAATTCTTATATTCAGTAAATTAGAGTGTGTCAGCCAAGTGAATTACAGTCTATTCTCAGAGTCTGTGCTCGTGAAAATAAAACTGATCTGACCTTAAAGAAGGTGGGGACAGCCTTCCTGGACCTGAACGAGTGCCCAGGCTTCAGAGATATCCCTGAGGCATCTTGGCAGGCTCAATCTCAGACAGTGAACCAGTGCTGGAGGGCACCAAGAACTTGAAGAAAAGAAACTGGAAAAGATTTAAATGTGAGAGGTCTGACAGTAAAATGTACTGAGAAAAGTGCGATCACCTCACCAAGTCATGTTGCTTACCAGGCATGGTACTGACATTTTTGCTGTTAAAGGCTTTTTACCCTATTTGTTAGCTCAGATCAGCCCCCTTGGTTTTCACAGTGGAAGCTTCTAATTACAAGCCATGATCTTGGGTGCATTTCAGGTGCTGAGAGCAGAAAGTACGGCTACAAACTGAGAAACCAATCTACGTGTTAACTGGGGATAATCTTCTAGATTCCCATTCTCTGACAGTCCTAGGGGACTACAAAAAAAGACACATTAAAAAAGCCTTTCCAGAATAAATTTAAAGCGTGACAGTGTGCTATAAACAATAGACCAAGCAATTTCAGAGCTGAAAGATCACAGGCAGGTTAAAAAATTTGTTATTCTATTTTTTTCCCCAGGGGAAAGAGAGACCAAACATGTAAAAAGAAAATCATGATGGCAAAGACAAATATTTTAAAAATTAAGTAGGTTTGATAAAAAAAAAAAAAAATAACCAACCAAAACAAACACAACAACAAATCACCTTTTTTTTTTTTTTTTTTTTAACAAATATCTTAAATCAGGACAAGATGACAAAATGAAGAATGTGGCTGGATGTACTAACATTTTTATCCAAGCATGAGCACAGCACACCCTCAATAGATACTGTTGAAGGCAAAACAAACACCAGTAACAAACATTTCTGACATCTACCAATTGAACATATACATCAAAACTAAGTATACACTGTAATTCATGCTGAACAAAACACTATTGCTGTTCTGCTACAAAGCTTCTTGCAAAGGGTCAAATATGGGAAACTAAATTCCAATCTGAAGCACTAACTTTATATTGCATAACTCAGCAAAAGAGCTGAGGAACACTCAAAAACTTCTCAGCAGAAAATTTTCCAGTTTAGCATTCACAAGTGGGTATATATTTAGCCAGTTATTTGAGTCTTCTTTCATCTCATCATCAACACATGCTGCTATGGTATGAACAGAGTCTACAGTAAATATTTTCCTTCAAAACTCTTTCTCATCACACAGTACTGATGGTGACTATTTTCGCCAAAGGTAGGCCTCTAAGTAGAATTTCATCAAGCATATGTAATATAATAATTTCTTGGTGTGTATAAAAATATTGTCAGATATGAAGAAAAATATTTTGTCAGAACAGAATATTTGATCAGCAACAAGAACAGGCTGTTTAAAGAGCAGCTCTCAAAACAGATGTGCTTTCTATTACTGTCCTTTTGCCATCTGACACTAAAACAGCTCCAGTTTATTTAGATTATTATTTGTTTAATGCTGAAATTATGTCATGCTTAGCAAATATAAATGCTATCTCTTCAGAAGAACTTATTCGAAAGGCAAATTCACAGAATCTGATTACACACCTCTCTCTTTTACCCCATTCTATTTCTCTACCACTAAATTTTCCTTGACTTGTTGAATTAGTTGGTTTACTTACTACGGTGGAATTTATCATGTTAAAAGCAAAAAAGACCTTGCACTCTCATATTAGCTGAATTTCTGGACTATCAGAATATTTTGTTCCTCAGTTATGCAATGAATTAATATGCAAAGATTCTCTCAAAAGCACATACTGAACATTTCCACATGCTACTGCAGTTGCTCTAGATTATCTTCCTTCCACCCCTAAAGCAAAGAGTGATAAAAGTCTCCATGTGCTTTCCCCGTGGACACAATGTTTCTATCAAACAGATGGGTGGATTTCTTCAATCTTTCTAACAAGAATTAATGGAAATTAAAAAAGGATTTATTGACTGGTGGCAGATGGCTGAAGGATTTTGCTTAGGTACGACTCATGTAAATTACAAAAAAAGCAAATTCAACCTCTTCCTGTGGACAAGAGGTTAGGTGTGCATTAAATTAGGAGCATTCTGTTCAGATGTTAAAAGGAAGTAAACACTTTCTTTTATACTTTTCAGACACGACCATGTTAAGACATCAAGACATTAATGGTCTCTCGATCATCATACATAATGCAGGCTTGCTTTGCATTCTTGGGAAGAAGCCCATAGAAATACTCATGATAAAAGACATTATGTTCAATTTTAAATAGCTGCTGCCTGTTTATGTACTTGAAACTGTCTCCTGCAGTTTGAGCTCCTCCAAAGCTATAACCTCCTCCTTGTCTGCTAACAGGTTCCATTAGCCTGTGTTCCACATGAGCAAAAATAAGGTAAAAACAGAAGGAAACACACAAACAGCAGAGCTTTTTGCTGCAGTGTTGCCCCATCTCCCCCAGATATGAACTCATATTAATACACATCATACTGGAACAGCTATTATTGACAAGTCTAGAAAAAACTGACTTGTCATCTGAAGATAATGAAGAGCCATCACTTCCCTTTTCACAGCCAAGTTTTGATACCACTAGATCAATAGAATTATCTGCCAAAGGTACATCTTGCTTGTTCTGAAGCTTATTAAAGCACTAGCCATCAACAAATGCAAAGCTATGGAAAACCACACACCTGCTGGCCAATACCATTTGTACAAATGGCAGGAAACTATTCATCAGCCTTTTAGGCACATGGAGTTCTCCGTCCTACCTTATCCTCACTGCTGAAAGCTTTTTGATGCTGCTTTCTTCAGGACAGGCATAATACAAGGGAGTCTTTGTTGTCACATCACATTTCTAAGAAATGCCAAAACACAGGTTGCTGAATTATCTTCTGTACAAGACAGGTATTATATTAGCAGCAAATGTTCAGCTCAGTATTTCAGCTCACAGTTGTGCATTGCTTATTCCAAAAGTCATATGCTTGGGGACAGTGGGCCAAGGGAATATGAAATTTGCTTTCTATTTCACAGAATCACTGAATGGATAAGGTTGGAAGGACCACAGTGGGTCATCCGGTTCAACCTCCCTGTTCAAGCAGAGTTGTCCTAGAGCACATGACACAGAATTGTGTCCAGATGGTTCTTGAATATCTCCAGTGAGGGAAACTCCACAACCTCTATGGGCAATCTGTTCCAGTGCATGGCCACCCTCACAGTAAAGTTCTTCCTCAGGTTCAGGTGGAACTTCCTGTGCATCAGTTTCCAACTGTTGCCTCTTGTCCTATTGCCCAGTACCACTGAGAAGAGCCTTGTAACATCCTTCTGACACCCTCCCTTCAGATACTTACAGACATTGATGAGACCCTCTCTCAGTCGTCTCTTCTTGATGCTGAACAAGCTCAGCTCCCTTAGCCTTTCCTTGTAAGTAATCATCTTTGTTGCCCTCTGCTGGACCTGCTTCAGGATCTTCATGTCTCTCTTGTACTAAGGATCCCAGAACTGGACGCAGCACTGCAGATGTGGCCTCACCAGGGCTGACTATGGGGGCAGGATCACCTCCCTCAACCTGCTGGCAGTTCTCTGTCTAATGCATCCCAGGATCTCATTGCCCTTCTCGGCCACAAATACACACTGCTGTCTCATTGTCCACCAGGACACCCAGCTCCTTCTCTGCAGAGTTGCTTTTCCATGCCTCTGTAAAATCTAACAGCTCCAGGTCTAGAAATGCTAGGTCTGAAATTTTAGAACACGGTCCATTTTTTATGTATTCAGAATATTTTATTACTATGCAAAAAATTGATTTCATCCTTGATAAAAATTATATATGGAAAGAAAATATTATCTCCACAAACATTAAGAATATTTATACACCCAAAACCAATTTAATTAGATTCTATTAAATATCTTAATAACAACATTTTTTGTTTTCATCCACAAAGGTCTTGATAAGCTAATATAATATTAAGTTACAAGCTCTGAAGCCTCAGAAATAATACATTAAAAAGACAATCATTTATTTATAGGTCCCATTAAATGTTTATGTTTCTCGAGTTAGAAAAAGGAACCCTTCCATTTTATATAGTTGTAATTACAGAAACTAATCAGAGATTTAATCCCTGTTTCTGGTGAAACAATAAACCAATTAAAATATCTTCTGTCAAGACATAATAGTATTTAACTAATATTTGCATTTTAATATAATTTATCTTTTAGTATTTTTCTGATTTTATGATCCATTTAATTTTTAAAAGCACCCTGGAAACAGGTTAAGATGATGGTGTTTGAGCACTGGTTTACTGCTTGCTTTTTTTTAACCCTCCAGAACAATAGCCTAGATATTAGTGTAGTCTATATGGAATCTGTTCTCTTACTAAGAAAAAACCTCTATGTGAACACTTAAAATTATAATTTCTGGGGTATTTCAGCTCTATCTAGACAGTAATATTAGTTGCAATTCCAAAACATTAATGGATTTTCATGTTCTGGATTTTAGGTGAAGCTTGCCTTAATCAGCCTTACTTGAGAGAAGTTGCAAAGCTAATCTTAAAGCAACCTCTAAGAATTCTTACTGCATCATACAATAAAATTTCTGGTAATTTTCCAAAATTAGCAAAGCTCTTCCAAAATTTTATTTGTTCATATAATTATTAATGCAAATATACTATCAAACCTATCCAAACCAGCAATTTAAAAAACAGCATCTGGATTGTATGATTTGCTGGTAGATGAGTACATTTTGAAGTACAGTGTGCAGTTTTGAAAACAGTCTCCCTGATTTCAAGTGTAATGGGTACTCAAATAATTTTCTGTAGTAATGCAACACAGATACTTGGAGAGTTTGAATGGCTGTACACAAAGGTAAATTGAAGGATGCGACCCATCAGGCATTTATTAAAAACAAGATTCATCCAGGTCAGTCAATGATAATAATGATGCTTTGCTAAAAACAGCAGCAGTTTTGCTTTGCATATTTGGTCTACAAATCCAACAGGAATGCAATAATTTCATGAGAAGGCCATTAAACTGAGAAAAAATGCAAACCTATTTTTACTTATCATGTTAAATTATTGTAGCACAAACATACACAGAAATTTTTGGTTTGGCAGAAACCACGCTCATCTACAATCTTAGCCAAACAAATGAAGAATCAGTTTACAGAATTCCTTTCAATTCTTAATGGCTCCATGGGCAAAACCTAATTAGTGAAGTCAATAATTTGTCACATATGTTTACTGCTGGTAGATTTCAAAGCTGTCTTCCACGTCCTGTTCTTAGCCCACAGTGCGAACTACATTATTAGAAAATGTCTGCAGAGTTGGTTTGTGGAACATGTAGCGAGAAAATTAAGAATTAAATCCCACTAACATGATGCTAAGATATGTGTTCCTTATCCCAAGTCTAATTGCATTTCAACCTAAATGCTAAATAATTTAACTCAAAAAATCTAGAGTTTTCTGCAACTTTTTAAGTACAGCTAAAAATAAGTTATAGCATTTATTTTGTATTTACTATGGGCTTCAGTGATTTAAAAATTAAGAAAGTGCGAACTAAAGCAGTTGAAATATTTAATGCTTAATTGAACTTAGTGAACTTTAAATGAGTTTTTCAAACAACTATGTGTGGGATGAAAGCTTGACTTCTGCTCCATGCTAAAAATATATTTTCATAGAACATTCTTGCTGAATACACCTAACTTATCTTTGGAAAGCTGTGTTGGCATTCTAATGATTTTTCACTGCAGTAATCAAAGGAGATTTTTTTCTCTCTCGAATGTTTGCATTTTAAAAAAGTCAAGTCCTTCTGTAATTTACTATTATAAAATGTGATAATTAATTATATTAAATTGTGATCAGTCTAAACAGGACAAAACATGACACCTAGCTTCCTTGCATAAGGTAGAATTCTACTGAAAGTACCAAATGTAAGATGCAATACCATTTTTTTTCGTATTTTTTTCTACATAAATGAAAAGATATAAGT
Organism: Margarornis squamiger; assembly: GCA_035222235.1. NCBI lineage: Eukaryota > Metazoa > Chordata > Aves > Passeriformes > Furnariidae > Margarornis > Margarornis squamiger. Next base: position 33,003,726 of record JAWWTY010000123.1, read on the forward strand.
ACAAGCTAATTCTATCTAATTTATATACAAACAACTTTGATTTTTTTTTTTTTTTAAAATCAATAAATTCACAAATCACACTTTTTTTCAATAGAGCAAGCCTGCATATTGACTATTTGGAGCAGATTAGTTTATGAGCAAGTCATTGACCATGAAGTTAAAAAACAGAAGCCTAGCACAATGAGACAAGGGAGCAAAATGATATAAATATTAAAATATTTATACTTTTAATATAAATCAGGAAAGTGTGGTATGAGTTTCTTTAAACCATTCAGTCAAATTATTTCATGTTAGCAAAAAAAAGCATTAATTAACTAAAGTTGCTTATAACTCCTAGTTAAAATTAACTCAATAAATTACAGAAAAAAAAAAAAAAAAAGCAAATTCAATATAAGTTTTCATTGAATCTCTGCTAGTAAGAACTACAGGGTGTAGTTATTCAAGAAAGAAATATGACAGCATTTATGGGGAAAAGTAATTTATTTTGCACTGAATCCTCAGCAAAAATACTCAAGAAATATTTCTACGTGCACAGCAATATCCTTTGAACTTTTTCCAGAACCTCCAAACCTTCTGAAAATATATTTTCATTTTTTCCATTCTCATCTCATCTCTAGTATTTTGTATTCTTCCTATTATGCTAAGTAACATATTCCTCCTCCTATCAATCTTTATATTACAGTTATGTATTAGAATTAAATAGCGTCCACAGTATGTCTTAAAGAACACTTTGCATTGCATATGCAGTTTCCTCATAAATCAAACCCTTGGCTTGAAATTCACAATGAGAGTAGATGGATTAGTTTAAAAATTCACATGGATGGAAAAGTTAATCCAGATTCTATTTCAGCTGCTGAAGGAGCTACAAGCGATGTTCTGAAGAAGGGACACACTGCCTTGGTCTGTTTGGTCTGCTCCTCTCCCACATTGGTGATTGAAATGCTTTGTCTCTGTACTGACACCAGCTTTGCTAAAAGATTCCTGCTGCCTTCTACACTACTGCCACTTCTCTTTCAAATAACCAAGTGCAGGTCTAGGTGGACATTCAGACAGTCCATCTTCAAAGATGCCCTATGTGAAGTAGATATGTGGTTCTGAACTCCAGAAATGCTGCATGTACTATATACATGGACTGCTTAAAATTTTCATTCATGTTAAGAAAAGAATACTCAAGAGAACTTGTCATCTTAGTGAAGATAATTACCTGAACACTTCAAATCATCTTCAAAATATCCTCAAATTCCTTGACTGGGTCATATAATTTTTAAAGTGATAGCTGCAGTTAGTTTCCTAGTATTCCAGACAATGAGGTCAAGTTCCCTAAGGTTTGTTTTTTGTTGTTTTTTTTTTTTTTCCTTGTTTGTTACTGGATACCCATAGAACTCCTGCACAATATAAAAAATAACAAAAATAGAAAACACTAGACAAGTTAACACAGAACCTAAACCTCCTAAAACTCTGCCTTCCCAGGGCCATTTCTAAGGGAGATAAGCTCTCTCTATTTTAGGCTTTCCCAGCACTGATATTACTTTATTTCAAGTATCACAGTAAACTTTGCAGTTCAGGAAAATGGGCTCTGAATAATTTACCATTTTAATTTTCCTGGGTTTAATTCTGCGATCTAAAAGATTTGAGGTACCAATGTTGATTCAAATAAAATTCTCATGACTACAAAAATTTATGGGTTTAATCTATCTAGATTACTATCTAAAAGAAATTAAGAACACCAAAGGATTGATTGATTCAGATCAGTGTGCCCAGCCCACAATTTTGTCTTGAGACAACCTGGTTATCAGTTAAACCCAGAAGAAGTTAAGGGGACAAAAATATTTTTTCTTTTATCTCTCAGCCTCTACTTACAGATGTTTGTCTACCAAAGCTGCCTCCATCTTCCCCTTGTCCAATCTACTCTGAACTGGGTCTTTCCAGTCAGAGTCTAGGTGGAAGCAGTTTCACACCTGCTGCCCAGACAAGTTGCTCAATTCTAATTCCAGAATTAAAATGCCAGAACTAGGCAGAATAAGTGAAGACTTAGTTAATGGCAGTCTATGTGTCTGCAGTGACATATGTCACACAGACACATCATAATGTAGCTTGATTTCTGACAGTTGCATGCTCTGAAGAAGTTGATGTTTTAATTGGTTTCTATTAATTTTATAAAGATAAAAGGAACAAAAAAAAAAAAAAAAAAAAAGACACACTGATTCAACAACTACAACAAAATCTCGACCAGATTTCCTCCCTGCAAAAAATTCTTTAAGATTAGAAAACACATTGAAATGGGCAACATGTAGTAATATGCTACACTTGGGATTATGGGAGGAAAGACTGACAGTTAGAATAAAACTAGATTTTTGGAAGAATATGATGTAATAAGTCACCAAGTATTTAGAATTTGCCAAAGCAAAGTACCCTCAGAGACAAATGAGTCATAATAGAGCATTCAAAAGGCTACCAGAAGAATGTTCTAAGGCAACTGAGCAGAATTCAGGATCTGAAAACACAGAGCCCCTCAGTGAGGAACTCAGAAAAATGTCACAAGGCAGGATGACACCTAGCAATAGCAACAAAGGGCTACAAAAAAAACCAAAAAACAACACCCCCCCCACAACAAACAAAACAAAACAAAAAAAAAACCCAACAAAACAACAACAATGCAAAAAAAGCTCAAACCAAAACAAGCAAACAAAAAGAAAAAAACCCACACAGCAATTATGTCACTTTTCCTGAGTTAAAAGGCTTCAACATAATGTGCTCAGCATGCCCCAAAAGTTTTATTGACTAAGAGAAAAGGACAACACTCAAGCAGAGTAGAAGCAAGCCACCAACCACTTGCTATTCCACAACCTGTAAACTAAATGCAAGAGAGAAAGCCAGTATAATTCTGAAATCACCAATAGTGCTGGGAAGTACACTACACTGGGGTAGCTATACAAGAGCATCAAACAATACAAGAATAAGATGATTGCTACTGGAGAAAGAAAAGGAAAAAAGGTGCAAGTGAATGTCATTGTGGCATAGCAGTAAGAAACTCATTTAACTGGCAGTCTTTTTGGTAACTTGATTGAATGACCGATCACAGAGTGTTTATTACCAAAAAAGTCAGGACAATTCTGGCTCCTGGAGACTATTTTCAGCTAGGAGGATACCAATTTAATACTTTGTAACCTGCTGAAAGGGATAAGAAATCAATCTCATCTGTACTTAAGATTGTGAAACTACAAAACAGAACCAGTGAAAGACAGATTGTCACCTCCTGACATTAAAAAAAAAAAAAAAAAAAGGCAACAGGTATGTTTGCACTGTTAGAAACTAATGTCAATGTCACTGTGGACCTGTAGAGAGATTAAAAAGCAACAGATATGCCAAGAAAAGAAAGAAAAATATGCCATGTGAATTTGGGTCTAGGAGCTGCCATTTCTTTCTGAAAATTATTTAAATTATTTTGAGCGAACTGCATGTTGCAAATATAGATGAAGCATCTTCCCAGAGAGATAAAAACATATTTCTCTGAAGCCAAATAAAATATTTTTTGGTTTGTTTTATTTTATAAGGCCCAGATGTACTGTGCCATCATGAATGCTCAGCAAAATTTATGAATAAATTGTACCCTGCCAACAGCAGTGCTGGTAACTCAGCAAGATCTGCATATCACTTTGGCATATGAAAAGACCAACTCAATATGTCCAATATTCTCAATATTCAATTCAGTTAGATTTTTATGAATTCCATCATATTCTGTATTGTGCTACTTTAAATGCCTATGATGAGTGTCTTCAAAGGCTTTAGCATGAAATAGAACAACTGAAATTCTCTGCAGGATCAGCAATAGGAAAAAGGACACAAACTTCATTACTTTCTTCTACTTATGATACAGAAAAAGCAATACTACTAGAATGAACCAACAGTTGAAAAAGATCTTTCAAGAAGAAAAAAAAAACAACATATGCTTACAATATGCAAATTATTCAGTATCTGAATGGCTTATTAATTATATTATGAGACCTCTCTGTTCAACAGTGCTGACAGTATTCGTGTCCTCTTTGGCAATTTTATCTTACAACAGAACTGAACTGAATAGCTTTGGGCTGACAAGGCTGTGCTCAGGATCCTAAAGTACCTGGTAGTTTCATTGTTCCAGAAGGATGCAGTTCTTATGGGAGGGCATAGTTGTGCACTAAAAGAGATAGTCTCTCTCAATTTAGACTAATCCTATGGATGGCTTTGATGGTTGAAACCTAGACCTTGAATTTTGATTTATATTCAAGCTGTGAGCTGGTGTAGCAAGCACAGTCCAACAGAGGAGGAACAATAGTGCTGACTACTTGTCATTAAGCAGGCTGTTCAATTCTAAACATGTTGAAACATTTCACAGAGTTGAGACTTTTATTTCAATGTACAGTTAACAATAATTGAACTTGAACCATTGATCACTAACTTTACAGCTTTATGTTACAAGGTATCTCATCTTACAGGTAATTTTTATTTTTAGCGGGGTTTTTTGTTTGTTTTGGTTTTGTTTTGGTTTTTTTTTTTCTTTTTTAACTTTAAGCAGACATAACTATGTGGTTAGTAGTGTCACTGAGGATTCCAGAAATGCCCTGAAGTTCTAGCAAAAAAAGAGCAGCAAATATTTGATGAATAAAGGCCTTAGAGATATATTTAGTTCTACTAAATGATGTGGTTTTTTTAAACTTTCCTGGAGCTTTGACTTTTATTTCATTGTTCAGCTTTAATTTCCTGCTTGCCCTCCAAAAGCCAAGATCTTTTAGCCACTGAGATTGCAGTTGTTAGGGACTTATGGATTCAACTATATCAGTAAATAAGTACCATTCAGGTTATGTTAGTGGGGAAAAAAAAAGTGGCATTATCAGGACATTTTAAAACTTCAAGATGAATATTTTTCAGGCAAAGTAGCAAACAGCAATTCATAGAACTATAAATAACAGAAAAAGCAAGACTTAAAAAGTCAGAGCAGTCCATTTTGTCTATTATTCCAAATGCATGTTAGGTACATCTGTTCATACAGCAAAGGAACACATTCCTAAAGAATAAAACATTAGATATTCAGTTGAGAAATACCCCATGAAGAATGCACAGCATGAACTTAACTTCCTTTTTATTTTTTCCTGTTTTGAGATGTTAAGTTACAAATTTGAAAACAGATTTAAAAACAAACAAACAAAATCCAACAAACAAACAAAAAAACAATGCAATTACAAGTTCCCAGCAAAAGATCTCACACACATCAAAGCAGCAAACTACTGTAAGAGCTGGGAGACCTAACAGCAGGACTGTTAGAACAAGAAGCACCTTGTTATGTAGACAACATCTGTGTTTCCTAAATGGCAAAGTAAATGAACATAATGGTTACTGCCCTGTATTCACATTTTGCCACCTGCATATGCATGGAAATATACTGAGTAAACAAATCAGAAAACACACACACACAAAGATTCCCTTTATCTTTCCACCTTCCTCAAACGATATGAAATGTGTTTATATGCAGCAAAACAATACACCAAAGTTCTACAGATAACCCAACCAACAACAGTCAATGCTATCACTTGTAATAAGACCAGTAAAGCAACTTTATAACTTGGCAAGATGAAATAAAAATATTGGAGTAGGTGCTACTTGCTTGTATATACTCAGTAGTTTTATAAATGTAATTATGTACTAATGCTAGAAATCTCAGTCAAGCAATTACTAAAAGCATACACATCTGTGACTCTTTAGGAATAGAGGTAGTGTAAAATTCCTCAACTACTATTATGTAAACCCCGAAATCTTCAAGTAACTTTCTAGGGCCACACCTGTTGACTTCTACATCTATCAGTACTTTAAAGTTAGATAATATTAAAAAACATTTGTTAAAAAACATTTCCAGGAATCTTAAGAAACTAAGGCTTCTATGTGAAGGACTGCATACCCCTTTGTGGAGGGGAGAAAAACATCTTCCTTGGGGAATGGCAGCCCTTAAGATTTAAGACTACAATTTCAGTTAAGAAAAAAAATAAAGGAAATGCACTCTTTCCAAGAGAACTGCTACTTTCTAAGGTTAGAATCTGTGTGTGGCTGAGGCTGCATAAACCTTATTCTTAAACATTTTCATTTCATTCCACAGTATGCCAACACTTTGTAAATAGTTGTCTGCATTGTATGTGAACCAGTCTGATTCAAACCCACGTTGCATCAGTTATCTTAGAGAATGGTGGAGTTGCAATGATTCCGTCTTCCTTCCATATTGCTCCTTAACGGAACAAAGTCTGTTAGTAACAAGTCTGTTACTGAAACCACTTGAAGTAGTTAGAGGTAATGCAAATGCACTGTTTTGTTATCAATATATAGACATTCCTTAATCTTTCTTAATCTTTAATTAGTGAAATTTAACCTTAAAAACACCATTTAGAATATAAGTATGGCTTTTTTAAAAGTTATTAATATATTAGGTTAGTTTTGTCATTTGTTTGTTTGGGGGTTTTTTTGTTTTGTTTTGTTTGTGGTTTTTTTTGTGTTTTTTTTAATAGCTATAGTCTTTACATGGTTTTAAAGTTTTCTAAGAATTATGAATAGTCTCTAAATCATAATGTTGCAGTGGTCATACACATGCAACAGCCATTTCAGTTTCCTGACCTTAAGAAATATGATATGAGAGCACTTTATTACATCAGGTGGGAGGATCCAAGAGTATTCATCCCAGAGAAATTCAAATGTGGTTGCCCCTTATAATTGGTGTCAGGACTTGCATAAGTCTAAGATAATCAGAATCCAAAGGAGATCAAGTATGTGTTCTATATTAATTCCATAAATGCTGACACCATGCCCAAGGAAGAGAAATTGCTATATTATCAACTGTCTGTTCCCTCTACAAACAAATTTAAATAAAGTTTGGTTGGAATAAAATCACTACCAAAAACACAGTGCTATGCACAGTAGAAATTTTAGAGTCCCCCACACCTTGCAAACCTCAATGTTTACAGTAGTTATTTAAGAATCATTTTATGCACATTTGAAAACACCTAGTAGGCATCCCAATCCTAGCAGGACTTGCTGGGCATGTAACAATTTCATAAAAATGTGTGCATTCCTACCTTCTTATTACCTATAGTAGATTAATTTATAATAAAATTGAGGTTGGCAAAATACCAGAAACAGTGCAGCTAGAGGTAATTAGCCCAGCTGGAAAGGCATTGTGAGGAGCCTTTGATGAGAGGTGACATAAGAGAGGTGAATATTTGTTTCCAAACAAGAGTACAGTGCAAACAAAAAAAACCCAATGTCTGGATTTTTTTATAACTGAGTTAACACATTGTCTGCAAAATGAGCATGTAACATTTTTAGTTTAATTAGTTACACATATAAGTTTTTTCCATCTTAACAGAAATATGTTCTTTTATAAATTCTCTTAAAATTCCTCTGCACAGAATAACTTCCTTTTAAAATACTAGAAAGATACTGAGATCAGAATGAAGGAAAATCTACAGGGAAGGTTTAATACCATTTTTTACCCATGTTTTGACTCAGTATGAAGAATTCCTGTGTTTTGGATTTTGCAGAAAATGAACGAAGTGTGGAGAGGTCTTTGTTTTCAGCACACATCAACACTTTCCCCAACTCTCTAGTGTACAACACATTACCAGAAAATCTTTTCTGTAAGGTAAAGCAAAATAATAAAAAGAAATAATAAAAAGAAATTATTTCAATTAATTTTTAAAAGTGTCATTCTTTGCCTCAGATGGTTTAGGAACAAGGTGCTTGCTCTTAATTACTTGAGTTTCTGTCCTTTATAATAGCCATGTGCCATTATGAACAGCTGACTGTTTTTCCTTTTTGAATTTTCATTTTTCTCTCAACATTTCCAAAAAGTAGCTGAAATCTAAAATTTTAAAATATTTCACTGAAACGCTTGGAAACATATGAGTCAATATAACATATATATTATAACATGTAACATAAAATTATGTTGATTTTTATTAAGGTAATTCATATGTGGGAGTTTAAGCCTAAAGCTTTTTGTGTGAATTTAATTATCGAGTTTTCACTGACTACACACACACATACATATATATATGGGGGGGATTGTTTTGATATGTAAAAAAAAAAAAAAAAAAAAATCACTAAAATCTTATTGAAATTATCTATGACTGTTTGCAAACACATAAGGCATTTGAAAGCATAATTATTAAGCAAAGTGTTGTTGACTTTTCACAAGAAAATAATACTGACTAGAAACTAGCTTTAGTACTCACAGTCTTATGGGGGAAACATTCAAATCTGAAGACAGCTTTGCAGTACAAATGGAATGGACTTATAGACTGCAGTTGCATGTTCAATATAGATATATATGTTTTTACAGAAAGAATTTAAGCTTACACTTCTAAGAGGTATTCCCATAAAAATTTGAAACACCTTTTAATATCAAATATAATTGTAATGGGGAATTGCAAGAGTCTCTAAGAAAAACAACCACTTTATATTTTATCTCCATATTCTCTCTCTTATTTAAGACAGTATGTACAGGCATGTAACATTTCCTATCAGCCTTCAAAGGAATACACAACAGCTGTGTGTTAAGAAGCATACGTGCTTCTTAAATTTTATTTTCACATATCTATGTCTTAAAGTGCTCTCTATTCGATTGTTCCAGAAATACCACCAGGATTAGCATTGAAACAAAACAAAATACAAATGGATTCTCTTTAGATCTTGGGAACAAATGTGGCCTCAGAACTCACAACTAAACTTTAAATTTCCTATCTCTTTAAGCTAGTATAGTGGTTCACTAAACATAGTTGAATTATGAAAGCCTTACTGCAGTCAATATCCCAGTGCACTAGCAGGTATGTTGTAAGAACATTGTGTTGAATTTCATCTGCTCTGATCATTAACTTATCATGTGGTGAAAGGATGTATCAAACTGATTGTAGTGCCAAGACATATTGTAAAAAGCTTAGGAAAATTACTCAAGCAAGAACCAACAACAGATTTTGTTTACAATGAGGGACTGAAGAAAAAATCATTAACACACTACAGTGTTCAAGAAGACAGATGGCAGAACACTAAACTTAAATATAGCCATACAACTAAAATCATATAGTACATGGAGAAAGAAAGCACACTTTGAAAACTTGAATCAAGTCTTTTTTTTCCTGGTACAAACACATATATGGGGCTTTTGGGGGGTTTGGGGTTGTTTTGTTTTGTTTGTTTGTTTTTGTTTTTTTTTTTCCAAATTCTACTTACAATTTTAAAAAGCACAAAGAGTAGGTCTATGACAGGGAGATGAGTGATAATTTTCTAAGAACTTGCTTCTGTATTTCTCTTTTTTAACTCAAATTTGCCTCTACAGAATTCATACTAAGCCCATCACAAAACTGTCATATTGCATTTCAGGATGTGGACTAAACAACAGAAATTACATGACATGCACCTTTTTTGCACATATCCTCACCAAAAGATGTATGAAGTGAAATGACATACTTCATTAGCATTCTTCTTTCCTAGAAAGTATGTCTGCTGTTGTATATATTTATCTCTTGCTCAAGAAAAGTGCCAAGTATTGGAACGCAGTCACATTTCCACAGATCCTGACAGAGTTCAATTTACACTCTTGAGCAGGTTTCCGAGCAGAATTGCTTTCTGCATAGCTAAGACTTCCACATCATTTTTTTTAAATTGCTTTTTGCTTGAGGAGAACTAGCAGTCTTGCTTTCCACCTGAGATCATTAGGTAGCCAGTTATGGATTAAGGATATACAATCTAGTGAAGCAAAACTTTGACTCTGGATTTTAGTATATGCTCAAGTTTCCCACTTACAATCATATGCCAGAATGTGACACCTAAACTTTAAAGAAAACCAATTCAAAAGTTAATTATTGCTGCGGGGGGAGCACTCCTTCCTGCTTAGAAAGAAGTATATTCGTTGACTCCAAGTCCTCAAATAGCAACATCCCTGAAGAATCTTGAATCACTTTATCCATACCTATGTAATTGTATCATCCCATCCACCAAAGTAACTCCTCATTGATTTATTAAAAAAAACAAAAACAAAAACAACAAAAAAACCCCAGCCTTCAGTCTTTAACTGAATCCCTTTCAGTTTTATTCAGAGGCAGTTTGAACAAAGGCATAAAAAAAAGGGATAGGTTACCTGCATATTTCAACAGATAAGTCTTGCCATTCCAGCTACTGATGGTATACACAGCTTGAAAAACAATTACAAATCTTGGACTAAATTTTTCTTGCAACATACTGTTTCCATGACCAAATGAATTGTAAACATTTGGATGACCAACAAGTTGTGGAAAGGATTTAAACTGGATGGATTTTGTGGATTCAGATGGACAAAGATGCACAGTATAACTGCATCAGCTTAATATTAGCAACTATTATTAATAAATTCTGACATGATTTAGAGATCTTTTAAAACAGATTTAACAATTTATCTTGAATAGAAAATGAGCTCAGATAGTGGGTTAACTTCAGTGGAGACAAAGGGATAAAGTTCTGTGACTTGTCACAGAGCCTTGATAGATATGGTTTTAGTTACTCAACAAATTATCAGATCTTGCAAGTATTGGACTACAAATCATGTTTGACGGCTACTCAAGTGGCCTGTGGTTATGCTCCTCTCACACACACACGTTGTGCTAACCCTGTAATCTCACCCATTCTCAGCGCTGGGATGTACAAATAACTGCCTGCTGAGTCCAGCAGGGCTAGAGACGCTGCACTGCTATACTGCACTGTCACCTCTCTTACACTCTTCACCCATGTGTGACATCACCTCCATCCACCTGCTCAACAGCTTCAGGGCACAGTGCCATGAAGCAGCAAAAAGGCTGCCATTGTGTGCAGCACTTGCCTATTTACTGCTTAACAATGCCCTGCATTCAAAGCAGCCTGTATGATAGGCTCAATCCCAACAATGCCACAGGTTCCTTCCTACTTCCCTATTGTCAGGCATGGAATCTCACATTGGGAGACAGAGTAACACCTCAAATGTAAAAGGCCAGTTGGATTCAGCTAGCAATGCAAGAAATGCTTTTGGTGCAGTTTTATAAATTTTCATCTCTGTTTTATTTTAGGGACAAAACCCCTTCATGCAATTTTAAAATCACATGGTCAGGGTTTATTTTGCGCAGCACTTTCTAGCAAAGTAACCTGCAAAAAATCTAACTTAACAACATTTAGTATGGTTCACAGCATCTTCTTTAAACTAGTTTTCTTCCAGAGTTTACCAAAGCCATGGTAAACAAGAAAAACACAATAGGGGTTTTTTTGACCTCCTTATCTGGCTATGACAATAAGTGGCTTGAAGGCAGAGTTCTACACATTTCTAGGGAAGGTGCCATTTTCCACTGAAAAAGATTCTCCTACCACCTTTTACCAAGAACCAGGCAGTTATCCTAAGATATGGCAGAGAGTTTTGTTTTATTGGGCTGTTTTAAATACTAGTTCAAGAAAGTAAGGTTCTTTATCAAATATTTTAGGCACAGACCTCAATATGGAAGTAAAGGCTGTAAGAGTGGGTATTAGCATGGATAAGTATGCATATAATGAGGAGAAGATGGTGACAGGTATGACTATTCATAAGAAAAATCGAAAATTTTTCAACAACAACGTATTTACTACAAAGGCACAACAAGTACTTAAGTAACAATGAAAAACACTAGCTTTGAAACTGGACAAAGGGAAATCTTACCTAGTCTCAAACTTCTGTTTCTGAATAAACCATAGTCAAACCTTATGATATTATAAACAACTTATGTCTCTGTTTTGTGGGGTTTTTTTTATTTCTCCATGCTTTATATCTCCTCTAAAATAACAACTATTGGTACTTTCAAAATGGCAAAAATAAAATTCACATGACAGGAGTTATTGTAATATCAAACAATAATAAGGGTAAGAATTTTTTTAAAATCACTCTAAGAAGTGAAGATCGAGGAACAAGTGTTTGATCTCCAGTTTGATGCAGCAGCAGATAGATCAAGAACTATTCTTATTGTAAAAAACAGGTTATAAGCTGTCAGCAGAAGATAATTCACAATAATAAAAGAATTAGAGAAAGCAATGTACTAAGTCTCTGCCTACAGTGTTACACTCTCAGAGATGAAAGAATGGATTTTTTTTTTTTCCCCTTGAGTGTTTCACTGGCTAAGAGAAGTTCAAACTCAATGCAAGCTTCCTTTGATTTTTTTTTTAGAAAACACAGTTAGACAGGGTAAATGAATACTACTAAGTTTAATGATCTTCCTCACTAGGACACATTTTTTCACAGTTCCAACCTCTTGGAAAAACCTTTATACAATACTCTTCATTGGTGGATTTTATAACACTTCACAAAGGAAACAAGGTATTTCTTTCAATTTACAATAAGGAAAACCAAATGGAAACCCCAATACAGATATCAAGAGAGATTCTCAAGGCTCGAATCACCCACGAATTTTCAGAGGATTCTGGTGCTGATGACTAACTCCTATAAAGACTTGTAAAATCTCAACTTGCTTTTTCTAGGTATCCATGGAAGCCAATGGAAGAATCCCTACCTTTCTCAGTAGCTACTGGGGCTTCCCAAAAACTATTAATTTCCAGTTTTACCCCAGCTCAATTCAGAAGCATGGTAAGCAAAGACAGAAAGAAACAATAGCTACAGAAGAGGGAGAATGATGGTCTAGCAAGCCTGAAAAGGTAGAACTCATTGATTTCTAGACACTGATTTGTCCAGCGTCAAAAAAATGAGACAAACAAATATGACAAACAAATGAGACCTTTGGGAGTTTCCATTTTATAATCTCAAACCTGAGTCAACAGCAGTTTTAAGACAAAAATTTTTGAACAAAATTCTTGAAGAGCAGATCACCAAGATCCAAGTCAGACCACAAGCAATGCAAAACATCAAGGTAAATTCTAGAAAAATCTTGACTGAGAACTTCTATTTGGTGTTCCAAGATCACTTAAATCTAATCATAAGTATTTACTAAAAGTAGAGCTTTTCTGTTGTAAACATATCTCTCTTTTAATACTATGTGAAGTTGAATACCAAAAATATAACTGCAGCATTATGAGGAGTAAAGTAAAAGAAAAGAGCTTAGGTTTCCAGTTCTTTTATGCCTCATTTATTTAACAAAAAGTATGATAAAAAATAAAAAAAAAAAAAATGTTAGTAAGACATTTCCACTTAAAGAATCCCATGGATTTACAGAATATTAATAGTTGCATTTCAGCTCTGAAATATAATGTGATTAGTAATTATGCTCAGAGACAGATAATGTACTCACATTGCTCAGGCTTTCACAAGATCTGGAAATCATTATTGCACTATGGAAAAAACAGATTTGGAATGGGCTACAAGTTTAACAAACAGAGTAACAGGAAGTCAAGACCTTTAAGAAGGTTTTCAATCTCCTAGCTTAGTATTGGCTTCTTGTCATCAGTTCTCTCCACCAGGTTTCAAAAAACCCAAACAAGAATAACAAAACAAAACAAAAACAAAACAAAACAAACAAAACAAAAAAAAAAAAAAACAAAAAACAAACAACAATACACTTTGAGATAACTTTATGAGTTTTCAGGAAGACATTTCTGATCATATTAGATCCTTACATGCTCTCCAGTTCCTCCACTATTCAGAAATTGAATAGTATTTCTAATTTCCAGCTTTATGTGGCTAGACTTGTTTTTCACCTACCACTTCTTCAGCACGCTGTACAGAAGCTCTATTTTCTTAAAACTGTGGATTTTGTGGGGTTTTTTTAAAGTAATATTTCAAAGTAACTATGGCACAGAAGTAGAAGAAAGAACTTCAAAAAGGTAAAGGTGACGTTTCATGAGCTATTTATGTCAACACAAGTTCAAACCGCTGCAAAAAGTTATGTTACCCTGTTCCTCCCACCCAGTTAATGGGTTTCCTCCTACTATTTGCCACTATTAGATTTCTAATACCCTGAAAACAAATTGAAAAAAACAATCTTTAAACGTTTGAATTGTTAACTCTCAAATTTTATTTCAATTTATAATGTTTCCACCAGTGTTGATCTGATTTGGCTAGAATTTCCCCCAGATTCTCACAGCTATACTTGATTATTGCTGACAAGCATGTGAACATCTATCATAAAAACAATCTCTTACCTATCTCAGAACTTTGCATAAGAGAGCTTTCTAGCTTTGATAAAGATCTCTGTTCACAAGAAAATAAAAAAAAGAAAAAAAAAAAAAAGAAGGAAATCAGCAAATTCTCTCCTTTGCTTTCTTTAGCTTTTTATCCTTTAGTCTGCCAATTTCCCAACCTCCATTCCCCAAAACTCTTAAACTGATTTTCCAGGAGAGGATAGAGGTAGCTGTCAAATCTGAATGTTCTTCTTCTTGTTCTTTTGCTATGCAAACAGTGCTGTGCTTGTTAAGGACTTGGTTCCATAGCTCCACAGTCGGATCACCTGTGATATGGGAACTGAATACAACTAATCCAGCATTGTAAGTTATCCGTACACTAATTTCACAAGAAACACACACAAATTTCTATCATTCATTGTAATGTTAAAATTGCATTGGAAATTTATATACTTTGCAAAAGTATATATATATTATATACTCTGCAAAAAAAAAAAAAAATAATCTCTACAGCTCCACTGACTTTAGTGGACCTACAGTGTTCATATTGTTAAAAGACATGATCCACCATAAATTGAGACTCAAACACAGATACAATAAAATTTAATGTAGCTAGGGAAGGATCTACTCGAGAAACAGCTTGTAAGCATCGGATAATTACTCTCTTCAGATAGTTACAAGGGTGGATTAATTTTACATCTTGCTCATTTCCATTTAGTATTATGTAGATGAATCAATGCTACAAGAGGAAGAAAATGCAGGAATGTTTATCAAAATGTGTAAACATGTTTACAGTCTTTTGCTGTATGTTCATTCCGTCTCATTTTAACTTAATTACAGATATTCTTGAGTAGCAATGAAGACAGCTTCTGAAGAAATCCCTTCCTATTGAACTATCAAGTTACGAAAAAATGGCAAAAATCCTAGTTCTTCCATAAGGACTAACTCTCTAAAGGTCAATACTGATCTCATGAAGGTATCTATCTCTGTTTTTGGTTTTTGTTTTTTTTTTCTTCAGTTATATAAATAGGTTTATTTTTGAGAGTTGCATGACTCTGAGTGTTAAAAAAAACTAAGAAATTTGTCAGATACATTGGGCTGAGAGTGGAAACACAAAGAAAAATTGACTTTAGTTTCTAGAACCCTGGATTATAGTTTCATTCTATGAAAACTATACTATGACATATCTGTCCAGCTGGTTAGGAGGAGTCTATGGTTGGAATATTTTGTATTCTCCAGTTTCCATCCTTCTGAAAATGTTTCCATTTCTAGTTAGGTCCTTTTTATATCAGAATACACAAAATGAGATATAGTCAGCTCTTTCTGCTGGACTGAAGCTACTCTTTCTAGTTCTAAGCTCTCCTCCCTTGTGAAGGGTTCCTCACTCTAAGTGAGGAAGTGTACTAAGGTACAACATAATTTCAGAGCTTTAGATGAGAATTGTTTTCCCCTCTACCAAATCTATTAAAAAGATGCAGTACTTTGAAAAGAGTAATTGCTATATAAGACTTAAATATTACTGCCATTACTTCATTGCCAAGGGACAGCTGCTGTTAAGGTCATTCTATGTAGAATTATTAATTCAGCATTTTCCATGATATGCCCTGCTTTACATTATTCTAACCATGCCAAAATTTAAGCATTTGGACTGTGATATTGTTCATAATTTTTCTACTTTTAAAATTTTAATATGACCTTTTGATGCTTCATCTAATAATACATGCAAAATCCACTGTTTTTAAAGGTTACACATTTCCTGTAATTTCTGGAGTATTTTTGTGCCCATAAAAGACAAAGATTGTCTTCAGCACACTCACTTGAAACCTGACTGAGAATAGAGTATTTCTTCTGCAACCATAAAGGTATATTTTCCTGTCAATAATTCTTCCAGCATTACTCAATCCACAAAAATTAATATATTCAACATAGTTTTTATTGAGTCTGGTGGCTGAATAACAAGATTTCCACTTCAACAAGCATACCTTACTGCCAAGGAGGTACAAAAGGATTAATTCCTCCCCATTCCCCATTGCTTTTTCTAAAAGACAAAGGACATCATGGGAAGAGAACCAGAAATAAGTTGTAATTCCATGGCATTTGTCATTTCAGTATTTTCTTGTCCAGACATAATAAAGGAGAAAGTGTCCTACTGGCAAGACAAAAGGGTAAGGAGCTGTAGTGGAACTAAGAGGAGAGTGACAGCTTTGATCAGCAGAGATTCAAGAGAAGAATAGACTGGAATTGTTGTATCCAGGTGAGATACTGCTACATAAGAAGGGACTGATTGTGTGATAGAAGTGGGCCAGAAGGAGGTAAAATTTGAAGAGTCCTTGGAGTCGTTCCTTTGACATGCGAGGAAACAACTAACAAACTTATAGACATGTACTTTATTCTTCCTTAGTGAGAGCCTGACAGGGTTATATTACACTGGTATGCAGAGAAATGTCCTTCATGCACCTGAGAACTCTAGCAACATAGGAGCAACATGATAGGACACATTATTTCTTAATTTCTTAAAAAGAAATTAAATGTTTAAAATATTAAAGACATAGAAAAACTATAAATCATGTCATAAAGTTTAAGTGCAAGCTAATGTTGGTTAGTTCAAACTTAATTTGATGTCAGTGGACACACACAATCCAATCCATTATTAAAGGAAAAGTGCTAACCCACGTCATTAAGTCTACAATACAGACAGGGCTCAGGATAAAAATGCTCAGGTTCAAATAAATGGTTAGCACCTCTGCCTCAGTATAGTATATTAAAGAGTTTTACATGTTCAGATAAAAATCAAAACACTGTACTTGGAAGGCATTTTATAGGCTGTGTTCCTTTCCTAGCTAAATACTTTAGTATCACCTGCTTTTCTACCTACCCTCACAAAAGCTTGAAGAATTAGCACTGAGGGGGCGCATGGAAAAAGAGAACTCATTATTCTCATAGGAAATTGTCCAAGTAGAAATTTCTGTACTAGATTACCCACTTTCCTGTAACTAAACATCTTACATTGGAAAGTCTTACTCAGGTATGTATCTTCAGTGATGGAAAATGACACAATATTCTGAATAAAGGATCACTTTGGTCCCTGAAAACTGTATTCTGCATATTATGAGAGGGGACATACCACACTGGTTAGAGAGGAAAAAAAATTCATGTTGTCTTTTCCTAGAACTGGTGTAAGGATATGCTTGTTCTATAAAAGATGTTGGATCATTTTTATCTAAACCAGTCTAGCAGTCCCCCTTAATAATGTGATAAAATAGTATTAGGAAACAATATCAGAAGTCAAATTTAAAATAGAGGAAAAAAATAGTTTTAATCCACAGGAATGAAAACAATCATTTATTTTTAAATACAATTTCTGGTTGAATACCATAGTTATTCAGAAAAGCACAAAGAAAAAGAAAAACAAAACCATTGAATGAATGAAAACTATTGCTATTTCAGTGAGTGATCTAGCACAGTCACAAAGTTAACTCATACTTACTAGAATTCATAAGGGAAGAAAGCATTAATAATCCACACTCAAGAGAGTTTTAAGATATGGTGTTTATTGAACAGTGAAAGGTCCCATCTAAGATTATATATAGGGCTTTACTAGGTCTAGTACTCAGCATTTTCAGTAATGATGTAGAAGATTCAATAAGTATTAAACCAAAGAAACACATAAATCAGACACAACAGAGATACAACAGAGATAAAGCAATATCAATGAGGCAAAGATTTTCAAAACATAATCTGAAAATAATGGAATTGTATTAGACTGGGAAAAATAATTTGGAACAATTTTTGAAGAAAAAAGAAGACATTTCCAGAGCAACACCAAATCAGAGGAGTTAAGAGAGAAAACAATATGTTTTATTGGTATGGATTGGTAGCAAGAAAGCTTTTGCTGCATGAGGCTGTGTATATCAAAAGCTACACACAACACTGTTTGAGTACTTGATACCCTGCACTTCCACAGTTGTTTCTGGAACAGCATGTTCAGTTCTGGGCATATGACCAGAAAATTATTGTCAAATTAGAACAGACTTGAAGAACAGTGAAGAACTCAAATGCCTGAGGGAATTTTATGTTACAAGATTTAGGTGAACTATATATGAACTGCTTCCCTCAGCAAGGACCAAAAAGCCCCAAAACACAAATGTAATTATAAGGTTAAAAAATATTGCTGGAGAGGATCTAGTTGTCATATGAAATGGAATTAAAAAAAAAAAAAAAAAAGTAATGATATTGGAAGAAAAAAAAAAAGAATATTTAATCAGCTGGAAAAATATTCTAAGACGAGAGTTCAAGTACTGGGTGCTGTGACACTGGGAAAAGCTCCTCTGACAAATTTAAAGCCAGGATAGTCCAGAACTTTACACACTAAGAGAAGCCAAGAGGCACCCAGGGCAGGGACAAGATTAGGATATAGCAGAAAATAGAAAGGGTTAATGTCTCAGAAAAGGAAAAGAATGAAAAGAGCAGAGACAGCACAGGAACACCGGAAACTACTGAACACTGAGAAATGGTATCTCAGGACTTCTCCTGTTCAGTAGTTTGTATCTGCAGCACCTGTTGCTACAAAATATGTTTTTCTATTGGTGGTGTATGTTTGAGGGTATTATGACTGGAAATTCTATCTGTTATAGCAAACATTTATTACAAGTAATTAGCTCATCGAGATTCAAATATACAGATGCAAAAGACTTACTTCAGAGAGAGGTGACTTAAACGAGAACTTGCCATGAAAAGAAAAAAAAAGTAAATCTCTACTGCAGAATAAAATAAGCAAAAAAAGTTATTCTAATGTACTTTTGCTTCAAGGACCTCTCAGGCATGAAAGATGAGAATTTTAAAAAGGTTAATTTCAGCTCTCAGGTATGCCTGACTAAAGGTAGATTACAATAAGAAATTGCTTTAATTATGGCAAGCCAACTAACTGTATGCCTAAAGTTTTTAGCTCTAATAGTTGTAGTTAAGGAATTTTTAAAGATTCTGTCATAACCATCACATTCATATAAAAGCACATTTGGGACCAAATTTCACCCTTAGTTACACCATTTAAAATCAGTATTAAACTCTCCTAATTACTGTAGATTATGTTTACAAAAGCCTTCAGACACACAAAGCAAACAAAAATAGAGTACAGCTTTAATAACTAAAACGGTGGGGAATATTTCTTCCAAGTGAGACATTCACAGAAAATAAAGTTAAAAACCTGAAACTTTCTTTAGACCAATTATTCTTTCTCAGATACCACATCTTCAGGAAGATTCTTCAGCTATGACAGTTGAGAGTATTATGAAAAATCTACTTATTTATTTCTTCAATTGAACTTCCACAGCTTAAAACAGTAATTGGAATAAGGGCTAGGTCTTAATCCTCCCACATTAGTGCTCCAGCTGCAACCTAGAGACTATTTCCCCCATTGACTGATACAATGACTTTGTAAGACTCTTTCAACAAGAATAGGCCAACCCTCAAAATTAATTACTGTTGTGAGATAAAATTCTTGAGTTAGTCTCCACCCCAAAACAAGCTGAAGGGGCACCTGATTCTTGTTTCCCCATACCATCACATTAGGAATGAAAGAGGAACACCAACATCTCCATTTTATTTCTATTACTATTTTATTTACTATAATATTTACGATTGCTTCAACAGAGCTCTGAGTACACCTAGCAAAATGAGTCCCTACAGGCGAAATACACAGAAAAACGAAATTTTGACTCTATGCCAGACAGATTCCAAGAAATTTAACTAGTATGTGACTGTTACGAATATCCTAAGTAGCAACAAGCTCCTGGGTTATTGTCTAAAGAAACACGCATACTTGGTTTTGGCACTATGTTAAACTAAGATTTCAGAGGGACAGAGAAATCAAACAAACAAACAAATATTTCATTCAGTCCTTACTCTCTAAGGGACTGGGGTGGACCTGGCTGGGATTGGAGGAAATATTTGGTTACAGTGATGGTTACTATGCAATTGTCTCTTTCTTGTCAGCCTACCTATGTCTTATAGCTGGAGAATTTTCTAAGTGTCATGTCTTATCAATAACTTCTCTTCTGCCATTATTTGTTTAAATGAATCTTTGCAATGCATTTTTTCTGCTAACACAATATATTTTCATCTTATACTAATTCCCAGTGTGGCTTAAATGTAATTTTTCACAATTACTTATAGAAAGGTATCTAAACACCAAAATAAACACCAGAACCAAAATTATACAACAACATTTCTCCATTAGGAAAGAGAACTAGGACATTTACTTTGAAAATTACGCATATGCATTGCCTGAGTCCCATAGATTTTGGTATGCTGAAGCTAATTGCTAGATAATATTGTATTAATAAAAAAAAATAAAGGAGAACAACAACAGTGAGACAAGTAAAAGAGATTTCAATAAGCTATATTCTGAGAGGACAATTTCCAGTATATCTTACAAAAATTTTTATGGAAAATTTAACAGAGAAATAGTATTTCAGTAGTTTGAAAATTCCAGACTTACACATAGTGATGCAGAGTATAGCCATGCCATGCCATGGCTTATTTGTCTCACTCAAAGAATGGAATTGAAAAATAAATTTTCTAAACAGTAAATTTAAAATACTAAAGGAAGACTTGTTCATATAGGGCACAATTTAACTGAAGATTTCCTTCTTACAGTAGGTTTCCTAAAACAAAAGTATAAATGGGATTAGCTGCAGAACAAGCCAGCTGGGAGCTCTAAGTCCTTAAATTTCTGGTTACCAGAACCTGAGAAGACATACCTGGGGACAACGACTATATCCATTGTCTATCTCTTTCACTTTTTTCAGAAGTATCCACTACTGGCTGTCATCAAAAACAAGATATCAAACCAGGTACATGTATAATCTGACTTAATTGCTGTTACTATATTATATGCAGTGCAAAGAATGATAGTCATATTTCCTCTACAGTAAGTTGATATGTGCCTCACTATAGTGTCCACACATGGAACAGAATAGCTAACCACAGAATAATATTAAAAACATAAAGATACATTTTAAAGTCTTTGCTTTCCCAGACTCAGCAATTAGAGGTTTTTGTTTCTCAGCACTGAAGATTCACTAATACTTTAGATTATGTCCAGATTCAGAAAAAAAAAAAAATACAATTGAAGACAAATGAAAAAGAAAAAGCTGCAGAGGCATGAAAGTTAACTGGAAAAGAGCAAATTACAGATAACAGTTTTTTTCATAAATTACCTTTTTCATTGATGAATAATGTAAAACTAAATGGACAAAGCAGTATGCAAGGGAAATGAGTAAGAATTTATCATAAAGGAACAATAAAAGTTAAGACAGCCAAGAAGACTAATTGCATAAGTGCATAGAGGAATAAAACCAATCTCTTTCCTCCCTCAGTATGCAGTATTAATTTGAAAAATAGTACTAATATTTAATTCTCAAATAAAAGGGAAGGGGATCTATAAATGACAACAATTGGGTAGGTTGACTGGAATTTCAAGAAACATAGTTATGAATGCCTGTGTGAGAGAGAATTAAAAATGTGATTATGAAACTTAAGTTTCCAGTTGCTATCCTTAAATTTCTATGTAAAATTTAATAAGCAACTTAATACCGTTTACAACTGGATAACTACACAAGTATATACTAAGAAAGTATCAGAAGCATAGGTTATATGGCAGCTTTGAGAGGGATGGTTTTGTTCAAGACAAAATATTAAATTGAGCCAAAGTAAGTGTTGATTATTTCAATATTTGCTAGCTATTGGCTATGCAAGATTAGAAACTTGAAATTGTTGAAGCAAAACAACATTCTACTTCTAGTTATCTTTTAGTCTGAGTACAATACCAATAAAATAACTTTAAATAAGATGAAAAAGATTAATTTCTACCAAAATATCTTCTTGATAACTCCCAAGAGGTTTTTCTGTTGTTTCAACTTTTAAAATAAAATTAACTATTATATTCAGTGTTGATATGCATTTTAATGATCATAAGTCAGGAGTGAAACAAGGTTCCAGTGTGTCAAATCTAAAGAAGTTCTATTTTCCAAAGAATTTACTACTTCAGTACATTCAACATCTACCTACAGTGTTGCTAGAAATAACAAATAACTTGTAATGACGTTTATATACGCTCAACATTCCTGCTACTTAACGTTTTTTGACGAAAACTTTAGTCAAAGTGATCTGAAAAAAATCCAAGTCATACACAAGTTAATCAGAGAGTAACTTCCTTGTACATATCACAAGGCCATTACAACAAAGTATTACTTTATTCGCAAGAGTCTTCTAAGTTGATATCAATTAGGAATTTAGTAAATAACATTTTTCTACATCCTCACACAAATACTTGCCCCCAAAACCATTGTCTCTGGCCAGAAAATGCCAGTAATTTCAAACTGTTTTTTTTTTTTTCCTAATAGTGGAGATTAGATTTAAGTTATAAAAATCTAATTTAAACTCCTATAAAAAGATGATGTAAGGTAAGGACATAGAATACATTAAGTACTTATAAAGTGATGCCAATTGACATTGAAACAAGTGATGTGATACATGGTATTACTTTTGCCTCCTTATGACTTCTTTCCTCCCTTTGTGATGAAATTTACTGGCCATAACAAAGCCAATGAGGAAATGCTCAGTGATTTCAGCTGAGTCAGCTTTTTGTGACTTCTACTACAGGTCAGGAGACAGAGTGAAAAGCCTATTAAATCTCACTGCAGTGACAGCTCCATTACAGGAGAGATTCAGATACATTTTGGGGAACCCAAAAATCTCTCAATAATATTGACATATCTGAAACAGCAAACCTATAATCTACTGCCTAAAACTGCAAAAATCACCAGGCACTTTGAGTAAGGAATTTACATGCTGTCTGTTGAGGGAGATTGTCCCATTCTGCTCTGTACTGGTGCAGCCCCACCTTGAATATTGTGGGCAGTTTTGGGTACCACAATATAAAGAAAGATATTAGAGAGCATCCAAAGGAGGGCAATGAAGATGGTGAAGGGCCTTGAGGGGAAGCCATATGAGGAATGACTGAGATCACTTGGCCTGTTCAGCCTAGAGAAAAGGAGGCTGAGGGGAGTCTACAACTTCCTCATGAGAAGAAGTAGAGGGGCAGGCACTGATCTCTTCTCTGTGGTTACCAATGACAGAAGCTGAAGTTGTGTCAGTGAAGTTATAGGTTGGATATTGGAAAAAGGTTCTTCACTCAGAGGGTGAACTGGAGCACTGGAGCAGGTTTCCCAGGAAAGTGGTCACAGCACCAACCCTGAATGAGTTCAAGAAGCATTTGGACAATGCTTTCAGACACATAGTGTGATTCTTGAGCCATATCACGCAGGGCCAGGAGTTGGACTTTGATGATTCTTGTGGGTACCTTCCAACTCAACAGATTCTGTGGTTCTGTGTTGAGAACCAGGCTGGATGGCACCCTGAGAAACCTGGTCTAGTGTGTGGTATACCTGCCAGTGGCAGGGAGGTTGGAACTAGACAATCTTCAGGTCCCTTTCAACCCAAATATTCTGTAATTCTATATTGCTGTGAGTAGTGTTTTCCAGTTAAGTTCCAGCAGGAACTTAATAACAAAATAGTTATTAATAACAAAATAGGTTTCTGTGCAAACCTTCTGTCTCTGAACTTGAGCACATTCAGTTCACATTAAATCTTTGGAGATTATTTTATGCCAAATGTGGCTTCCACTGAGTATGCAGCAGTGAAGGTTAATCAACAGGTTCAGCCAAAATTCGGTGAATTTTTGAAAAGTACATGAAAAAGTGAAGTAGGTAGACAAAATTCAAAGCTTTCTCTCTGAAGCATAAAAATGACAGATAACACTTCTAACAATGTGTCTGAAACAGTAAGCCAGGCTATGTTGTTAAGCAGAAGGACAGAATTAAATCCTCCTATGCAATACTATTCCTACTGCTATCTGCAAATATGTTTTATAATCACTCTTCATTACATTATCACAAAACCCATGCATATTCATTTTGCACTGGTCTTCACTGTCATTGCATCTGCCATGATCAAAAAGTATATTCCATATGAAAACATCATCAATGTAATATTCTTCAGGTCATAAACCACTAAGCAAGCAAAATCCAAGCATTTGATCACCAATTTAAGTCAGATAGTACTTTGCCTTCGAATTCATAAAAAAAAACTTCAGCCAACTCTTTATGGATATTTGATCTCATAAACTACTTAGAAATAATGAGAATCATTAACTCAAACTCCAAAAGTTAACTCAGTTTAACCTTGCCTAACGTACATGGAATATGAAAGAGATATTGGCAAAATATACTTTAAATATATTGTACTTATTAGTCAAGCATTTGTCTACTTCCTCAAAACCAAGTCTAAACATATTTTTCCATGTATGAAATTATAATACTTACAAAGGTCAGCCTATGTTTGAGCAGTACTAGTTTCTATATAAAAATTAGTCTACAAAATAATTAAGCCTGAGTGTGACCATACCTACTTCTCATTTTTCTAAATTATAATGAAAAGCATAAAAAAAAAATCATATCCCATTTTCAAAGGTCTGTTTTGCCATCCAGCATCAAATTCAAACCAGCACTGCAAAAAAGCAGACTATGTTTTCAGAAATTATTGATATTAGATGCAGTAGGAACACAAGGGAGTTTTATCTAATTAATTTATTGGAAGAATCACTAGCACATAAAATACAAATTCAGCTAAAATATTATGGTAGTGTACAGATTGACTGGCTATTCAATTAAAGATCTCATGTAGTTTTCCCGCAATCATTTTTTCTCTTATAATCATTGATCTGCCAAGGGACATCTTAGATACCTCCATGACTTTTGCTCTCAACTATGTAGTCAAAATAGCATTGCTCCTTCTTTTGGAAAGATGACATAATGGATTCAGAGCTCAGAAATGGATCTTTAAAATATCTGTTTTAAATATAGAACAACTCTGTATATCAATCAAAAGATGTAAGGTAAGACAGCTATTGTTTGGAGACTCCAAAATCCCTTTCCCTGCTCAAGGCTTGGATGCTATCTGCATTCACAGAATAAACTGTGTGCAGGTTCCAATCAACAAATCCAAAATAATTTCCTTTATAGCTTCTTACTTTCCCATTTTTTTCTAGGTTTAAATTTTATTCTTCCCCCCCCCCCATATTGATTTATAGAAATACATTATTTTACAACTACTTGCATTAGAATTTCCTGAGTCACAGGTTTATCCATTCCTCCTGATAGAGCTCTGATTATATTTCTAAAGGAATTTTTCCACTCATCCATCACTGATACACACTCCCAGACTTTATTTTCAGTCTCTCTTTTCCCTCTGCTGGACATTGTTCTCAGTATGGCTAGAGAGATTCTTAGAACATGCAAGTACTCTACTGTGCTGAGAACCTGTCTCACCAAAAAACGTTCCTAATTCAGGGTTGTGTTTTTTTTGTGTTGGTTTGTTTACTTTGTTTTTTTTTTTTTTTTTTCAGTGACTACTGCTTTACTACCATAAATCCACAAATCATCTACTAGTTCAGCATGGAAATTCCATATAGTGCTCAGCAAAACTGATTTATCATGCACACTTCTTAAAATCACTTCAGATACTTCATTTGACTTATTAGGATGTATTTAAATATGGCGTTTGTAAGCCCCACTCTGGAAAGTACATGTAGGTAAAAACAGAGACACTTGATAGCCTCATGCTCTCTTTATGGAGGTGGCTAGTAGCTGCTGTCTTGTCAAGCAACTACAGGAAAACTATCCTCAGCAGTGGAGTTTGTAGTGTATAAATAAAGTGTGCTCCACAGAGCGACAGAACAGAAGCAGACCTCCTAAATTACACAGGTACATTATCCCTCTCTGCAATAAGAAGTGCCCAAGGTCATGCTTGGATGGAGCATTGAGTAAGCCAGTCTAGTGGGTGCCAGCCCCACCCGTGCAGGAGGGTTGGAACTAAAAGACCTTTAAGGTCCCTTCTAACCCAAACCATTCTATGACTGTATGAAAAAAGGAGAGAGGAAGAGAAAGGGAGTGTGAGTATACACACACACACCAGTGTGACCAACAACTTTCCCTTCAGCTGGTTATGTCACATGCCTCTTCTACTGATTACTACTAATATAACTACACCAGATAATTACAATTCCCGTATTCTGTATATTAGCAAATAAGGTAGAACAGACACATAACAATGATGTTACTTCAGGCAGACCATTAAACACAGTTCATATTACCAGTGGAGGAAATAGAGTTTAAAGAACTGTTATGCCCTCAAAAAAATTGCATGAATTATTACGCACTAGCAAATGCAAATGATTCTGTTTCCATGACATAGCAGCAGTTTTTGATAGAGCTTACATCTTGCCTGACCCTTGGTAGACAATGTCCAGCTCAATCCTAGACATTCACAAACATGAAGTTAACACAGTCATTTAAACTGGTCAGTGTTCCTAGTTGTAGTTTAACACTATGTTGAGTTGCTCACGTGGTTTTAGTATTAGGCCTTAAATCAAAAATATCACGCAGTCCTGTCCTTCCTGAAAGTAGCACTGCATGTGTACCTACGTTATATCTATAGGCAATCTTTGTGTTGCTTTAGCCAGAGCTATTTTGTTACCTTGCTGTACCAGATAATTTAACAGGAGTGTATTTTTTTTTTTCCTTTTCCTTTAATGTAAACTCAATTAAAATGAAAATATTTTTGGATTTACAACCAAAAGCAAATTATTTTGCATTCCTAAAGTCAGCAAAAGGCTTATGGATATGAATAAAAAGTTTTATGAATTATCCCATGAAACCATGTCTGGAAGACTGTTCAAAGGAATTGTTTTCAAATTGTGAATTAAGGAAATAATTGTATATTTATTAGTCTGGCTGAATTGCTATGACTGTCATAACAGTATGAGAGGCATTTGAGTGTTGATACTGGATGTCAGTGAGGAAATTGAAAATAGTTCAATTGATAAGTTTCTACCTTTAAGAGGTTTCTTTTCTATTAAGAAAATGGTGCTATTGCCTGCAAATGGAGTTAAAATGCTATTAAATGCCTGTACTTTGAAATACATCCAAAAACTATTCAATGTCTCTTCCTGCATCTTATTAGCAGTCAAGAGAATTCAGATCACCAAACATTTAAAAGTGCTGCCCAGAGCAGACCAATTTTTATTGTGAGCAGAGATGATTATCAGGTAATCAAGGAACTTTTTTCCACAAGCAAGTCTGAACTGGCTAGTGTTCATACTGATGAAAATACTCCCTGTAGAGATTCAAAACAGAGATGAAAACTCAATCTCAGCAGCACAAGGGAAAACTATTAAGGGTCCTTTAAATAAAACCTTCTTTTGGGAGGTTATTTTTGTAACAAATGGGTATCTACTAAAAGGAAGTGGTATAACATGGCAACTTCTGGACACTAAGACAAGAGCAGAGGAAGAAGGATAGAGACAATTTTCATTTTTCCTTTAAGAAACTCAAGAACTGAGATTTTTCTTTCATCCATCTCTTATCAGTCATGTATAAACTACAGTGTTCTTTTCCTCTTTAACTTCTTGAAACACATCATTTGTACTCCATGCAAGCTGTCTCTCCTGTATTTTTTGGGGTTTTTTTCCTCTTTAAATTAAAGCTAAAACTCATTGGATTGAGGGTTTAGGCAAGGTGTTTGGGGGGGGGGAGGGGGGGTTGGGGTTGATTTTTTTGCTTGTTTATTTTAAATGTCTTGGAAGTTCCATATAGTAGCTTGTAATTTCCTCATGATGTTTGGATCTCTCATCTCCCTGACAGGTCCAGGGGACTGTGATAGCACACACCCATTGAACATTGGCTAATTACTATCACTTTCTTCTGGTTACATACTTGCCACTCCAGATTTGAAAAAAAAAAAAAAATTATGCATAAATAGTGATGGTAAATCGTCCTTCCCTGAAGAACCAAATTAACAGTCAATAGGTCTTTTTAAACACATTATTATGTATAAATACATAAACATAAATTTAGTAGTATTTAGGTTTGCATATACGAACAATAACCTATATGGGTTAATTTACCTTGAAACTAAGAATTTTCTGCAGTGATTATATACACTGACACAAAGAAGCTGGGCAGATAACCTGAGCTGCAGCAACTACTGCACTATAAACAATGTTACAGAACAAAACCTTACAATTTACACAACAAAATAAGTTCCCTCTGTCCTAGTTTTGGTTGGGATTGAGTTCATTTTCTAAACACCTTTCTGTGGTGTTTAGCTGCCTGCAAGTTAAACCACAATGGTTGAAATCTCAAGGCATTAGAATTCTTTGTAAAGCCATAGAGACTCTGATGGAGATGAGAAAGAAATGTTCAATCTTAGAAAAACATCGACCAAGGACACTTCAAGAAAGACCAAGCAGATCCTGAATACTAAATAACAGAACACTGAGGTGACTGCAATTTGTCTCAACTGTCACACTTGTCATATAAGAAAGGGAAAAAACTCAGTGATGCAATATTCAAAAATGCAAAACAAAACAGAACAAAGTTCCCAGAATCAGAGAATATCTCTGCTGTATTTTATTCCCTAAAATATAAAGGAAGATGGAGGTTTCACATAATAGATGTACATCCTCTGCAGGAGAGAAAGTAAATCCCTCCAAATCATTCATGCAGAAAAATTCTTCAACTTAGGACTGTCTCACAGGGAACAAAACCCACAAAATATACCAGTAGACTTGGTTTGTTTCTAGACCGAGACATATAAAGTCTGTCAACAGGAAATCTAATTCCACAGGAACTCTGTCCCTGTGTTCTGTTCCATCACAAACTAGTATTAGCTCTACCTGAACCTTTAAACACCTACACACTCTGCTGAACATCACTATTCCTCAATTACCAATAAGCAGATGAATTTAAAAGGAAGAACACAATTCACTTCTCTGGCAATTTTAATAGTCTACATTTCAGAAGCCTGAGACATTACTCCCAGAGTAACAATTTAGGAATATTTAAAATGTGCACACACTAAAAATTTAATGTTAGGAATGTGCTAATCTGAACTTCAAAACATAGCGATTTGTTGGAACAAGCACACCAAACTGTGCATAGCCTCATCTCGGCCTTCAGAAATACTTTTGAGAGCACAACTCATTCTGAAAACTTTAATAATCTATGAAACACATATTTTCAAGTTAAGAGAACCTTCTTACATTCCTGAAGTTAGGAAAGCAGTAAGCGAGAAATGCAGTAAAAAGTATTATTAGATAATTGTGCAGCCTTTTATTTGCACACAGTTAACTTTCCCTTTTTCCAATAGCTCAGATCAGAAGAGAAGCTACTGCTCAAAGGTACCCATAGGTTTCTCACTGCTCCTATGGAGATACTTAAAAACCCCCAAAATGAACAAAACAAAAAACACAATGAATGAGCAGCTGCTCATTTTCAGCCCTCAGAGAGTATAATTACCTAGCTCGATTTTGTGTATCAAGGAAAAGATTAAGGAGCTGACAACAATCATAGCCTGTGAATATTCATGCTACTGTAAGTCCTCTGTTTCTAGGATGTTTTTTGATCTGATAATTTGGTATTCAGATAAACCATCTTTAAACTAATACTGGTGGATCATTCCAGGCTGCTTTCTAGAATGACTGCATATCATTGATCTCAAGTCTGAGAGAAAGACCAAAAAAAAACAAGGCCGACCAACTCACAGAGTGGAGTAGCCAACATTTTTATGCCAAGGAAAATGGTGACATGGCTGTAGGATCAGTTTTTGAGAATTTATTTTGACAGGAATTTTAGAGGGACAGCTTCTTTGCTTTGTATGTTTTTCTTTTGTTGTGGGTTTTTTGGTTTTGATTTTTTTATTCAAGGAGAATGACTCTACTCTTATTTCCATTTTAGTACCTCAGAATAAGTATGGTAAATAAATTTAAACTGATGCCATTTCTGGGAATTTATTAGGCCTATTATTAGGATTTATCAGTTGTGTCAATTGATCATCCTGACCTTGTAGTATTGCATCTACTCAGCTCTGTGCAAAGAAGAGCTTTGTCCATTTGTTTCCTGTCACCAATACAATTTTTTTTTTAAAATAACTGTTTTAAAATACTTTTTTTTTTTTTAAAGTGACAATGGAAAGAATTTTCCAAGAACATTCTAGTTAATTTTTATTTGCACAAGTAATTTCTGCAAAATTGCACTCAACTTCTTGCAAAGTGAACCTCCTCTTCCTCACCAGTCCCATAAGCAAATAAAAAGGGTTACACATATTAAAATTACTCACTTTCCCTTGCAAGAGACAGAGAATTAAGTTCCTTTATTTGATTTATCATCTGGCTTTTAGAAACAATAATACCCCATTCAGTCTTCTGCACTGAAAACTCAAGTCCTTAAATTATGTCCCATAAAAGAACACTTAAATACTGCAAATGCTGAACCATTCATTGGGTGAACTCTGTATGAATTTATGTTATCAGATTATCATTTCAGAGTTCCAATATTTTTCTCAAAATAGAAATAAAGTGCTGCCTGAAACTTAACAAAAACAAGCATAAAAGTAGAAATCTATCTGTGCCGCTATTCACTTTTCATTTCAAAAATTCCTTTACCTTCAAGGAAGGTCCAGAATGTTTGGAACAACTCAGGAAAATAGTACATGTAGACTGAAAATGTATCTACAATGCACCCTAGCATCCCAATTGTTTGATCATCTAAATAACAACATTGTTCAGGAAAATAACCCTTTTTAGTCTATGTACCCAGGCTTTCAGCTTCCAGAAGCAGGCAAAGTGGACACCACAGACTGGTCCCATCCACAGATCCCTTGTGGTATGAAATAAAAATACTGAGATGCACATCCAGGCCCTGTGAGGCTTGAAAGTTTCTTCATTGCCACCACCACAATTAATACTTGCAAATAGAGGAAAACAACTAACAAAATCAAGAAACGATTTTCTGGTGGGATTTGTTTGGTTTGTTTTTTGTTTTTTTTTTTTTTTTGTCTGTTCATTTGTTTTGTTGGGTTTTTTTAACACTTTTTTGGGGGTGAACTGATCTCAAAGTAATATACAGATGTACATGGTGTTACAAAGAGACTATAAGGACAATTCTCATGGCTATACATATTGTGTCTGGACATATGTTCATTTATCTATAAACTAAAACAATGAATAAGGGCTGTAAGTTGTTATAACTATTTTAGTTGAACTCCTGGGTCTCCCTATCAGCAGTTAACTCAGGTTAACCTAGTAATATCTTTCTATCATAGGTCTATGTAGACTTCCTGCTGCCTAGGAACAGGGCTATACCTTATTTTAAGTTGACTGAGAGCAAAAGATCAATGGAAATGCCTCTATTTACTTTATTTCCAAGGTTATTTCATAGTCTAACATGAATAGAATTAAGACTAAAAAAACCTTAAAAAAATTAAACAAACTAAAAAACCCAAACCACCACAAGAACATGAAATGTCATAAGAATTCCTTCTAATGTCTCCTTTTGTTTGTTTTTCAACTACCTATTCTCTAAAAATGCTGGACATAAACAAAGGAAGTCCAACTATTTCTTAAAAGCATCAAAATTTTCAGAATGCATTTAAACTTTTTAACACTTTAAAGGAGTCACACAAAATATTTAACAAATTAGTAAACTGTGAGGTAAATTTCCAAAACATATAGAGTAGGTAAATCACATCCAATATAAGTGAGAAACTGCCACCAACTGCAGTATTATCAAACCAACAACCTTTCAGAGTGAGACAGTTTAACAAAATGCTGCACCATTTCATTATGCCTATGTATACAACAGTGAAGCTGGGAGCTCTTTGTAGCTTCTGGGTCTGGATTTACATTTCAGGCAAATCCAAAGACCATTTCAGAAAAGCACTCAAGCTTATTAACTTGTGCCCTTTTCCCTAATCGTTACTTTTTGTGGAATACGTTAAGCAAATAAAGGAGAAATCAGGGCATGGTTCCTGAATCATTAGGGATGACAATCCTAGGGCATACCAACAGGAAAAGCATCAGTTCAGCGTACAGGCACTCTGTGATATATTAACTTGAGAGCTCTGCTACTTGTCATTAAGCTACCTAAAACTAATTTTCCATATGAAAAAAATTTTTTGAAGATTGAGCATTCATTTTTTTTTGATGTTACACAAATCCAGCACCTCTGCAAATGGTCTAGGGATCCTAATTTATCCCTGGAACAGTCATGCAACAGGATACTAGACAGCTTTATGAAAAGCCTAGGCTATGGCGTCTTTTTGAAGCTTAGTGCCCAAACTATGAGGCCTTTGAAAGAGTATTTAAAATCTTCACACTGATTCCCCTTCAGTTCTTTCCTGTTATTCTGCACCTTCCATTTGAGTACTGAAATTATCAAACAAGTGGGCAGCTCAAGACTTAGACTTGGCCTGAGATATGTGATCTGAAAATAGACTTCAGAACATTGACCTGACTGCATTGTGTATAAGAAAAACAAATTTCACACTATTGGTAGAAACCAATAGTTCTTCATTTGTTTGGGGGGGGTTGCGTATTGTTTTGTTGTTTTGGTTTTTTGTTTGTTTGGGGTCTATTTTAAGGCTTATTTATGTCAAAATTCTATCAGAGTATTTTCTCCTTTGGACTCTCTTATATTGTTTAAGCATATAATATAGCAAATATTCTTCAGCTAACTGAGTTCAATGAACCTAATGTTCATTAGCCTCAGCAGGAAGGTTTGAATTAGATCCTGAGTTCGCTCAAATCATAGTGTCAGAGAAACATCCATACTGACCAGAAGATTTTCCCCTGCCTCACAGCAATCCTTAGTACTTCAGGGTTTTTTTGTAAACAAAAATCTGAAACACACATATTTTTTAATTTCTTTTAAAAAAAAGTACTATAAAAATTAAAGAAAGTATTAGCATTCTTATGCATTGCATGTCTCACTTATAGATTAGGTACTTGACTGAACATATCAATTTCATGTACTCAGTATTATTAGTGACTGAAATATTTTACCAGATTTTTTTCCTATAAGATTTATGAAAAAAAATATGTTTTCCCAACCATCATAGCTAAAATGTGTGCCTTCAAACTTCATCAGAGACTAAAAAAGAGATATATTCCCAGTGTGGCCATTCACCATCTGCTTAAGCAAGTACACTTAAAGGTGCTTCCACAATTGTGATAAAGTGACAGCAAATCTAAGAGCACTCAGAGCACATACTCTAAAATGATGATTGTACGACAATAGTTTGCATCACTAGGGACCAATAAAAATCTTTATGTTCCTTTTGAACAGCAAGGACCTTTATCAAAGAGAAGATGGAATATTACAATAACAAAGAACTCATCCATTCAGTAGTTCTCTTAAATTTAGAAGCACGGATGAAAAAAACTTCTTGACCATAATTAGTATTTAACATTGCAAAGATTTTTTTTTTTTCTACCTGTCAGATTTTTATTTTTTTTCTGCTGATATACAAGGCTTGGCATTTTACTAGATTCCAGGAATACTTTTTTCTCATTTTCCAGATGAGATTTACTTCTGATCATGATTAACAACAGTTCTGTTATTCTCTGTGCATTTAGATTTTTATTCTTCTAATTATCAAAGTGATGACTGGGAGATGTTAATTAATAGCTTCCTCCTTCACAATTAAATATCCTGACAAATAAAGACTGAATAATAATTGCAAACCTGCAATTGTATTTGTCAATAGTACTTTTCCTGTTCTGTATAACAAACATTATTAGATTGATATCAAATCTGTATTAAAACACTGCTAATAGCAAAACTTCAATACACTGCCTATTTAGCAGGAGTCTAAGCAATAAACCTACAGAGTACTCAGCTAAGAATTCTACTGATTTAAGGCCAACATCAGCAGGTTTTTTGGCAAAAATACTTTTTCTTGTTGAGATTCAGAAGACTTGGTTTCTAAATAGTGAAAAGTAAAAAAAATCTCCACCATCTGTGCCAGCCCTCAGGGAAACAAACTTTCCTGGCAGTATATAGTTCAGCATTTAATTTCACCCAAAGTCAATACAAGTACATGCTAAAGTATAAAACATCATTCTTAGCAAGTGAAAGTTTTGTATAATTTTACTTTAGCTTATTTCTTCAGGCTACAGTTTAACTTATTTTTGCTGCAATCTCTTTTCCTTTATTTCTGTTGTTTGCTTTCAACAATTTTAAATTAAATCCATAATATCACTCCAGATAAAGAGAAAACTAAAAGGATCTAATTAGATTTCATCACCCTGAATTCTTAAGTATCAGGAAAAGTACATTTGCTGAGGCCAATGAGAGCAGGCTAGTTTCTTCATGAAAAGTAAAAACTTCAAATAATATAAGTTTTACAAATTTCATAGACAATATTTATAAATAATTAGTAACAAACTCTGTTTTCA
Source organism: Margarornis squamiger (assembly GCA_035222235.1). Classification (NCBI taxonomy): domain Eukaryota; kingdom Metazoa; phylum Chordata; class Aves; order Passeriformes; family Furnariidae; genus Margarornis; species Margarornis squamiger. The sequence goes on from JAWWTY010000123.1 coordinate 33,038,191, forward strand.
ATGATAGCAAAAGGGAAAAGTTCAGAGTCAAACAAAGAGAGAACTAAATTAGATTGAAGCAAAAATTAATTATTTTTATTTCCTGAAATTAATCTTTTAAAATCAGTTTCAGCACGAGGACTCTTTTGGCAAATCCATATAAATTTCAATATGAGCCATGTCTTTACTATCTCAGAACAGAGTCTTTACCTGATAATATGTTCTATTTCAATTGCAGTTTATGTCCAAAAGGAGTATTGTGTGGTATCAACAATTCCATACCAAAAAAAAAAAAAGCTGTCATTGAATCACTTACTGTAAGTCTCTATCAAAACTTATATTATTGTCTTTTGTTTGCAATGTTTTCTGTTACAGTATAACAGTATAAATACTGGCTACAGTAGTATAAATATTTTTTGAACTAAGGCAATATACTTAACTAATTGTTTCAGGTTACTACTAACACTTGTTCATGCCATAACTTTAAAAATTAAAAGCATAACAACTGGATAGCTGCCATCACAAGCATGGTGGCAGGAGGTCATCTTTGTACCACAACGTGTTCTAGTCACAAGATGAGACAAATCAAAGGCAAAAACTGGAAATCATCTATGTAGTGATCTAGTAAGAATTTCAATTTGGAAGCATCTGACTCTTGCATCTCATTACTTATATTCTGCACTTTCCATTAGATTCAAAGAAAGCTGAAAAAACTCCCAACATTTAGAGATATTGACAGAATTTGCCTGAACTAGGTATTGTCAACTGAGCAGATTAAGTTTCTTTGAACCATATTACATTTCTCAGGTTCCACTAAGGTGTTACACATTAAAAACAAATAACACTGAAAAGGCAACACTAGTTTCCTAGTTTTAGTTTACTGTAAACCCACAAAACTCTTTATGATCCTGTTAAAAGAGAGTAAACAGCAAGCCACAGGAGAAAGCTTCTAACTTACAAGTTTAATCCACAGTAGATTTATTCTTTCCATTATTAGCTACTAGAGTCAGAAATGGAAATTAAAAATCATTTTTGCATGCCTACTTCTCTTCAGGGATTGTAAAAGAAACTATGAGGTTTTTTTAATTTGGTACACCACATACTAGCCAACTTGAATTACAAATATTGTGCCAAAGCCTTCTACATGCATCCAATTGCTAATGATTTTTAAAGGCCAAAAATATGTTCTATCAGAAAAATTTCCCACAAGACCTAAGGATAATTTAAATAAAACTTTTTAAAGTTTACGTAGGCAAGCCAATGTGCATTATTATCTTAACACTGTGCTTACTCTAAAGAAAAAAGTTATACACATCTGTCTAAAGACTTCCTTTATTATAAATTTATGACAAAACAGTATGAATTTAGTTTGATTTACTGTGTAATAATTTTCACTCCTCCATAGCACTCAATTTGATCTAAAAAAAAAAAAAAAAATTTAACTGCCAGCAAGCTTTAGGTTTGGAGTACAAGCAGAGCCATTGTGCAACTACAACATGGACTACTGTTACCTGGGGTTTTTTCCAGTTTTGAGCACGTTTGTTATTCTCAATATTAGGCAGTACAAATATTTATTTTAGAATGTCTTAAAAGAAGTTGTGTGGTGATTTTTCTGCCTTTTACTAAACTTTTTTATAAAGGCCATTTGAGCAGCAAAGAACAAACAATGTGACCGGCATTGTCTTGGTCACTTGATCTGCAGGCCCAAGTTACCATTTTAGAAGCGAGGACACTAGTAGGACTCTAATGTTACATCTCCACTGATAACACTTTACCAGAACTCTACGTCTGTTTCTCTTCCTCTGATCTGTCCAATTCTTCCTCAGGAGGACCAGAAAACACTGGCTGAATTTTAGCACAGTGTGCTAAATTCTGCTTCTTCAAAACCAGGGTGAAGACGCATAAGGATGTTTTTCAGAGACGTTTATGCACAGAATGGTTGAGGTGGAAAGGAAATTTCAGAAATCATCTGGTGGTACAACATCTTTATTAGAAGCATTAAAAGTTTTTAAATTTTCTACCACTCAAAATCTTTGATGTCTGCAGACCCATCTTTGTGCAGTATCAAACAGCAGCAGTGACCTTACAAGAAATTTTAAACCTCATTAGGTTTTGTACAGATATTATCAAGAGAACACTAAATCCTCATCAATATATGAATGTAGAATAAATAACAGGTTAGAGCTCATTAACAAACTTATTCAAGCATTGAAGGAACTGATAAACAAAGATTGCGACTGCTCCAGACACTGAAAATGTGGGATGTCTTTGCAGTATATGTTTAGCCAGTCAAAAAAACCCAAGCCTATATTCATAACATTTGGGGCTTGTAATTGCACCATCCTACATTTTAGGGGTATGAATTTAATGCAAAGTAGGAAAGAAAGCATAGAGGTCAAAACTGTAGTTAAAAAGTGGTACAATATGAGTAGGCCCTGTTGAACATTTAGTTTTTAGATTAAGCTTGTTATATGCAGGTTCTCACAAATATGTTGAACTTTACTTCACTCTTCAGATTTAGGAGCAGATATTACATATGCAGGACTTGCATGGCAGTTAGTTTATGCAATTTAAGATAGATAATTGTGGGGAATTTAAGGGAGATATTTTTGACAAATCTTGCACAGATGTTGGAGGAAAACCAAGAGTTTTCCAAATCTCATGAGTGATGCAACTCAAGAAAATGGAGCATGCAGGGACAGCAGACTACAGTAACAGTGCTAAAATTTAGCATGGTTTCAAAGGACATCAAAAAGAACCTGCTTACCATTGGTTAATTCGTCACTTTCCAACAAAACACTGAAAGAAGTGGCACACTTGCCATTAACAGTGATTTTTACTGGTCTGTGAATGTGTAATTACTAACATTAATAAAAACATATATGTATGAATTCAGTATTTAAGATTAATTCCTTAAGTATAAGTGTTACAATAAAGTGAACATATGAGATCATCAGATGAATTACTAATCTCACTCAAATCCCTATGCTCTATTAAACTTCCTTATGATCCAGCAGAATCCTTCTTACTTCTTAGTTTTCTGATAGGGCTCTGAAAGACTTTTGATATGTCTTTTCAAAATCCAGTTTATGTTGAACATACATCTTGAGTGATAGCTGAAGCTTGACAGTTTATCTGCAGCAGCCTTAAGGGTGTATGCTATCTGCAGGAATTCAAGCTTCCAGAAAGAACGTAATAATGATGTTTTTGAGAACTTCAACAGAGAAGCCAAATGATAACCAAAGTAAAAAAGCAAATACATCTTAGAAAAAGAGGTCTTTTGCAATGAAGATACTGCAGCACATTGTTATTTAGGTTATCGTAAATTTCTTTTGAAAGACTGTCTAATGATCAACATTAAATAATGACTGCTCAAGTTTTATATTTAAGAAAAGATGAAATATTTCCTGAAGTGAAACTAATGAGATGACAGAGACTTGTTTGCTTTGTAAGTAAATGAACATCAAATGAGATTAAATAAATGTCAGTACTTCTAAATTAATGTGTCAATATTTCAGGACCCAGTCTAAGACCACACTTACCGAGGGCACAAATCACACATACAAAAAACCCTAAAATCTTTGAACTAGTCCTATCGAGGTCACAGTGGAAGCTAGATCAGTGTTCTAGTTCTTTTCTATGGGCTAGTGTTAGTTCAACTCACTTCCCCCAGCCCTTTTTCAAAAGGAAAAGCCTACAACCTTTCCCCTAGTACTTACAGTCTGTTTCTCAAATCGATGTTGCTTTTACTCATGAGAGCTGCTGTATCAAACACCAAAGCTTGTTTTGAATATGTTCTGCTTACTCATTCGATCATTTCTTTTATTGGAATACAAAGCAGCCTACTCATATCCACTCTTAGCATGCCCTGATGATTTTATAAGATGCCTTCATAACCCCTTTAAGCCATTTACTACTTTTAGTCAATCCCGCTAATGTCTTCTGAACTTTTTTCCAGTCTGCCCATACCTATTTTGAATTTTTGCATCATCAGCTCTTATCCTCACTGCCCTGAACAACTTAGTCTCAGGAGCAAATTCTCTTACCTAAACTTCTACTTCCTTTTGTGAACAGTCTGAAAAGCAAATGTAATAGCAGTCTTCAGAAATCTAGACATTTTAGTAACAGTAGTAAGAAATCTGAAGCTCACACACTATATAACAGATTAAAATATTCACCAAATGAAAAACGAGACAGAAAGAAAAAGTGAAGAGATTAAAATATTGTTAACATCATAAGGATGCTACAGAAGCTACTTATAAATAAAAAGCTTACATATGAAGTAAACTTTATTCCAGAAATATTCTATAAAACTCATAGGACATAGGAGTATTTGTTATATTCCTGGAGATTCCAAGCAAATTGCCATCTGTCATTCAGTGAGTGCATCACTGTATGCAAATAAATATAAATATAATATACAATATACAAGCAGCTCAGGGTGCAAAGAAAATATAAGACAAAGTTTGTCATGAGGAAGTTTTTAGTCTCTTATTTAGATTTACTGGCTTGGGTTTAGGAAAATTAAGCAAATAACTGAATATAAAAACAAAAATGTAACTGAAGCTTATTTGACATCCAGATTGTGACATTCACTACCTGGTACATTGTCCCACACAAGAGTCCAACCGAACTTTACAGAAGCTGAAGAACGATTTTTCCAGCTTTCTAAATTCCCCACAAAGCCATTAACTTCACAGTGCCACTTGACAGAATAAAGACAGGGATGGGTGGAAGGATCCATTTCAATCACCACCCTCTGGGGCTTGTTAAAGCTCCAGCTAGCAACAGCCAGGAAGGGGTCAGGCAACGGCATCAAGCACAGTGTGAGTCAGATGATTAGTCTGCTCTTCTTACCACAGACCGAAGCTGCTCTGAAACACAAAGCACATGGCTTGAGAACGTCCAGGACACCAGAAACAGAGAGGTGGCCTCTGCATGCTCTTATATCCATGCCCTACGTGAACTATTTATTCACCAAGCAAACAGAAGCGATGCCAAACCGCAACTGCATCAGCAAATCAGAATTCCCAGATCATATTGTCAATATCAGATCTAATGAATAAGCTAAGCTTCAAACTTAGAATTTTGTCATTAATATTTCCTTTAGTTCATCTTTCCTGTTTCCTCTTCTTCCCATCACTGAACTTGGCATCCTGGAACTTCACCACTTCTTTTTTTTTCTCATTGATATTCTTAGAAAGTTCCTTAGATCACAAACCATTTTTTAAAGAGTTCTTTTGCATTATTAGAATAATCCTAAATACTTTACAACATTTTTAGACAGCTAAGGCCTAAGAGCTCCTCTGAAAGCACCTGTGAAACTTTCGTTCACTAACCTCTATTTACAGGACACGAGACTTTCTTGGTGGGAAATAGAAGACTCTACAGGCATACAAGATATTTCAAATTCAGATACATAGGAAAGGGGACTATAAATAATTAGCTTCTCTGAGGAATACATTTTGATTCTATATGAGAAGAAATTGAAACAGATTATCAAGTAACTCTCAGGGTCACAGTCAACATCTAACCAAGTCATTAGAAAAATTTTTCAGTGTCTGATGCATCATGACATGCCAATAAGTAACTGATGGAAAAACTGCAGTATGAGTGGAAGAAAATAATTTCTAGTTTAGTGTGGCCATTATCTTTATCCATGATCAAAAATGTACAATTTGCATAACAGTCTCAATCATCAAGGAAAAACAAAGAGATACTTAAAACATTCAATTTCAATTACTCTTTTTATGCTTTCATTCCACACATATTTTGGAAAAATGAGTGATTTAATTTGGTGTGAAGAAATAAAGCTAGCAAGTGACAATGAAAACAGGAAAAAAAGAAGGAGTTTAATGAATCTGGTCATAAATAATCTAAAATAAAAGACATAATGGACAAGAATTTGAAGTTTTCATTTTAAAACCTCCAGAATGTCAGCAGAGTCCAGCTTTGAAACAGCTAACTTTTGCTACCTCAAAATACATTTATCAAATGTTTCAGACATGGCTCTTTGAGATTTGATTTGATGCTTTTTGTCTGTGTTGTTCCTTGCACAGCTTAGCTAAGACACACATTTCTCAGTGATACTAATGGAGTTTCAACATATAACCCAAAGATCTACCTAATTTAGGAAGTCAATCCTTTAACTCCACTTATCATGTAAGTCTTTAAAAGGGCAATTTTCAAACCAATAAGTAGAACTCATGTTTGAGATCAACTATAAATCATTCAGCTACAAGATGTATTATTTAAATAATTATAGCTACCTAGCTGCCATTGCAATGTTAATTGGGTATATTGAACATTTGCTTCTAAATTTTTTTTCTCGAGACACAGAATACTAAAGGTATTTCTGGTAAGCTTACTCATTAAAATAAGGTGTATTTCTCAGCTTCTCTGATCTTGAGCTCCATACCCAATCTAAAACTTAAAATTTATGCATGAAGAAATATTTCCACCTGAAGAGGGGGCAGGGGAAGGAAGAGCGGGAAGAGAGAGTCCACCCACTATGAGGACTTGAAACCCAAAAACCTAATAAGTTTACCTTGCTAGAGATAAATATAAAGTTTAGAACAGATAAAAGATACAAAACAAAAAAAAAAAATAAATACTAAGTACACAGTTGTTTGATCTGAAAATCAATTAGCAATGAACCAGAAAGCAAAAATACTTATCTGCTGTCATAATATAGTATTTTTTGACAGTAATTCCCCTATTATGTAACAGCATCTTGCAGGCATTCTTGTAGGAACCTCATTCCCCTCATGTCCTGCCCCAGTTCAGATTAGCCGCTATTGAAGAATTTTGTGAAAGCCTAAAAAAAAAAATTGCTCAGACTATTTGTTTTCTAAATGCAAGATCTTTTTTTAATTTCTTTGGTCTCAGAAGCAGCTCTTTGAAGTGAGATCATTTGTGCTAGAGGCTGATTTCCACTAAACTAACAAGGAGGACATGTGGCTGTGCCCTTCTGACACCACCAAAAGTGATGGGGTTCACCTTCTTTATCCAGGAGACCCTCTACTGAGAGTTTCATCCTGTTACCTTTCTAATACTTTTGAATTGTAACTGGCAGAACCTTCAGCCTTATTGAAGCCAATCCACTAATGGCTAGCTTAGAAGTGTTCTATAAAAGGTGGAAATCACTTGAAAACAGTTTGGTGCCTCCTTCATCCTTTGCCATATAGATCTAGTGAATGTTGGAGGACACAGTCAATAGTCACAAAAGGTAACAATGCCTTAATATCACTGTGCTGTACTACAGCAACAAATAAGTTGAAGTTAACATGGTAGAAATTAATATTGATAAGGCCCATATATACCAAATAAGAAAATTAACTGTCCCTAGTCTCACCTGTTTAACACCATTGAAGTAAACATAAGATGAGAAAGAAGACACAAAATTAAATATTAACACTATTTGTAGGCATGTAGTTATAGTGCCCAAATTAGGGGACTTTAGTATTTTGATAAATTAAAGTTTCCAGAAGGCATCTCAGAGTAAGTCACTTAGATGTAATTCTTTGCTGAAGATTGTAATTGACTAAAAGAGAAACTTTTTTTTTTTTAATCCAGAATCTAAATTAAGTGCCTGAAATTGAACACCATTCAGGTACTCTACTGTCCACTACAATAAGTATGAAAATAATACTTAAAAATATTTAAGCAATATTTAAAATTAATATTTAAAGATGGGCTAACAAAATTTTAGGCAACATTTGGATGATATTTCTACCCAAAGTACTGTCTCACTTCCCATTTCAGTAAATAAATTTCTCTATGTTTTACCCCTCTAGAAAAAGAAACTATTTTTGTCCAAACATGCCCTGAATTTATTTGTATCGTATACACTGCACTGAAGACTTGAAATTAGCCCCATATATTTAAACATTTTAGTGTTTTTTACTGTCATTTCTTCTATTATTATTACAGCATCAAAGTTTTTAAGAAGAGATTGTGATTAAGAGGGCAGCATTCATGTTTTGTTATTATACAAATCATTCCCTACAAGGCCTATATGCTATACTCCTAAAATCAAAATTTTAATTTTCCACCACCTCAGAACACATGCTACTTACTTAAAGTCTATATATTCTGATAAAGTCTATGTATTGAGAACGTCAATTTTATACAGCGTCCACAGTTAGTTTTGAACAAATTTAAACCTTCACTATTACTCACATGTAAGGTGAGTTGCCCTTAGAAGATTTTGACACCCCCACTTTAATTTATGAATGCCTGTGCCTTAGCATGTTTTGATGAAGTTGCTGAGCTTAACATGTTTGACAGAGGCAAAGGACGGGCAGGCTCCTTCACCTTGGCAGTCAACTCACTCAGCAAGGTCCAGTTTTGTAAACATTGTATTTTCTTTCTTTAAGTTATTGGGAAGCAACAATTTTTGGTGAGTTCCCCATGTTTGTGCCTCATGCCCACCACATGCTTGATTTTTTCTACTACAAAACCTTTCATAATAATAATATAAATATTGGTATTTCATAGAATCATATAATTTTAAGGGCTTGGAAGGGACTTCAAAGATCATCTAGTCCCAACCCTGCTGCCAGGGGCAGGGACACCTCCCACCAGACTGGGTTGCTCAAGGCCTTATCCAACCTGGCTTTGAACGCTGCCAAGGTTGGGGTATCCATAACCTCCCTGGACAGCCTGTGCTGGTGTCTCACCACCCTCATAGTATAAAATTGCTTCCTAATATCTGACCTAAATGTCTCCTCTTTCAATTTGTATCCATTACTCATTGTCCTATCACTACAGTTTCCAAAAAAAGTGCTTCTCTGCAGCCCCCCTTCAGATACCAGAAGGTTTCTATTAAGCATCCATGAGACCTTCTCTTCTCCAGGCTGAACCGCCACAGCTTTCTAGGCCTGTTGGGGAGATGCTTCCTCTTATCAACTTCATGGCCTCTCTACTTGCTCCAGTGGGTACTTACATCTACTTACATCCTTCCTATGTTGGGTACACCACAACTGAATGCAGTACAACAGGTGGGATCTCACAAGAGCACGCTAAATGGGCAGAATCATCTCCTTTGACCTGCTGGCCACACTCCTTCTAATGCAGCCCAGGATTCTACTGACTTTCTGAGCTGTAGCACGCACTGCTCATGCTGAGCTTTTCTTTAACCATCACCCCCAAGTCCTTCTTCACTGGGCTTCTCTCAATCACTTCTCAGACCAACTTGTAGTTTGTTTGGAATGGCCACAATCCAGGTATAGGACCTCACACTTTTCTTTGTTGAACTTTATGAGGTCTGCACTGACCCACCCCTCAAGCCTGTCAAGGCCCCCACAGACAGTACCCCTTCCCTCCAGCGTGTTGGCTGCACCATACAGCTTCGTATTTTTTAAATTTGCTGAGAGTGCACATGATCCCACTACCAATGTTGCTGACAAAGATGTTGAACAGTATTGGCCCCTGTACTGACCCCTGAGGGACACCACTTGCCACTGATCTCCAAATTGACAATGAGTCGTATTGGTGCATGGGAGTTTGGATTTGGGAAAAAAAGCCCAACTATTTATTTAAAGGACAATTTCTCAATGACAAATGTAGCAAAAAATTCAACTTTTAAAATTTTAAAGCTGGTTTCATTTGAACAACCTTATACTAAAATTCTAACCAGAATTTACAAGATTGCATTCGAGTGAAATATTATAATTTAAATGAATGTTCCCTACAAAGGTGAATTTCATTTTAACAGAAATATTTTAGTAGACCTCTTTCTGTGGTGATAGTAGTTATTAGTTGCTATTACTCAGAGTGCAAATACATACACAGCACATAAGAATGTTAACAAAAATAAGACAGTCTTGTTTTTAAAAACAATACGAATCAATTCAAACCCTAGGTAGACTAATTAAAAAGGCCTTATTTAAAAACATTTTCCCTCCCTCCTCAAACCATCCACCTGTTTTGATCAGTAAAAACATGCTGCAAATCTGTCAAAGTACTCAAACATTTTGAATCAAGGTCTGTATTGGCAGAATTCCAGAAACCTGCAGTATGCTCAAATTACACAGAAAAAAAAGCAAGTTGCTATTGTTGGCATCTTCACATAAAATGCTTAATATAAGGTGTATTCCAGCATTCAGAAGAATAAAAAGTAACTAAACAGGCATGCTTTCACAATTACACAAGTAAACTTTTAATTGTCCAAATTAAAAGCAAGAAAGACCCATTTATCCATGAACAAGCTGCCGGTCTATCAACTTCAATACCAAATACAAGCACAGTTTCTGCAACCTTCCAAAAGTCCTCTGAAATTCTAAATTCTGTTTTTTCCTGTAACAAAGATTAACATCCTTCTGGCTTTGGGACTATAAGTACATTCAGATGAATGAGGTCAGCAACCACATTTGTAAGGCAAGCTGCCATAGATTAATTTCCAAGAGACAACTGGTTTATTCAAGTTAAAAAGGGGTGATTGCCCAGAGCACTGAGTATAAATAAAAGGAAAAAAAAAAATCCATAAGATATCTCTGGAGTGCAATACTTACTCTATTAACTTCAAGTCATTTATTCACTGTATGTTCAGTGCAGACTCTATAGAGATTCAACTGAACTGCTTGAAAACACATACTCGATAGCAATATTCCAGGTATTGTTCAGTCACGCTTACCTTTAAAGAAACAATCTTCATTGTGTACAATGGTGATCTTTTGCTTTTTCAGACAGGCAGCCCTGTGCACTTCACAGTGGTTTTCATAGAATTCTCCATCAGAACCACACACAGGCTTGTAATGTGGCTTGCAGTGCTCCATGCACAGACATTCAGCTTGACCAGTCTTCCCATTCACAACACAGTGTCTACCCAGACCACAGTACTTGTTTTCACATGATCCAAAACGGCCATCCTGATGAAGGTACCCTAAAAAAAATAAATAAAAAGAAGCCTTGATTAATTACATTTTGTTCATTTGCATGCAAGATACAAAAAGGATTGAATTGTGTAAATAAAGTGAGACTGTCTTTTGTTACGTCCTCGACTAATGTTTAACATAAGACAACCTGAAACGAAACAAATTTAGTCTCTTTATCATGATTTTTACACTTTTAGTCATTGTCATAATATACTCTTCACTAAAAAATAAATCATAGTAAATCATGTCTTTTTAAATGTATATTGACGTTTTTCACCCTAATATTATTGCTTGTAATATTTTCACCCTAATATTATTGCTTGTAACAGAACAATGTATTCTCTAGAATTTAGATCATAGAATATCTCAAGTTGGAAGAGACTCATAAGGATCATTGAGTCCAACTCTATGCTTCTCACAGGACAACCTAAAACTAAAGCATATGACTAAAAGCAACCTAAAAATAAACCATATGACTAAAAGCATCATCCAGAATCTCCACGAACTCTGAAAGGCAGATAAAATGGACATTCACACATCAAGACTGATATACGAGAATAACTAGAGTTGGGTCAAGGCTCTTGAAGAACATGAAGCATTAAAAAAAAAAAAAAAAAAAAAAACACAACCAAAAAAAAAAACCAACAAAAGCTCTGTGGTGTCAATATGATGACATTTCAGGGAAGAGAGCATGGATGAACAGGACATTCAAGTGAATGGTGGCTAGGAGTCAAATGAGGCTATATGTCAACAAGGACAAATATGATTTTGATAGCAAGTAGAGCTTTAAGAGTGCTGCTGTAGAGATAAAGGAGTTTCTGCTGGCCGTAACTTCCAGTTCCTTCTACTCCTAAAAGATGGAAATGGATTGTATACCTTAGGCTACCAAAGCCACCTGTCTACCGTCTATCCCATCTGTGCTGCTGCCACCATGTAAGACAAGCACTGTTTGTCAGAAGCAGATCTCTTGGGGAAAAGGAAAGTTCAGTGCACAGTAATATTTCCTTATTATATCCTCAGTTTTCATCTTGATTGCCATTGAACTATGGCTTCTTGGTGAAGGAAAGGGTATGATGTGAAAACAAAAATACAATCTGTCAATTGCAATTACCAAAACTTTGATTGCATAGGTGTTCTGATAACATAATTGTGCCCTAAAATAAACATAAAAACACTAAAATGTTTCCAAATGTGGAAATAGACACTGCTCTTCATAGTTACTTCATTTTATCCTCTTGCTCCACACTCCTAGTCTCCAGAACAAACACTTAGCATTGTAATTCCTTGCAACACTTTCTGTATCTTCACACTCTAGTTGAATAACACTTGGCTAACCCATATAAAAATAGTATGAACAAACATATTGCAATTCATAATTTGGTAGTGACTTGGTCATATTAGATATACTGAAGTGCTAACATGTCAATACCATAGTTTGACACACACTTCTTGTAACCACGGAGAATTCATGTCCTTCACTTTAGGGGCAGAAAAGTCTCACCACTTTTTCTTGTTAATTTTCAGGTCTATTAGACAACTGTGCTTTGATTTCTTGCTTTCTCATACAGCAAAAATTTTCTAGACAAATGTACTACAGAAAGCACACAACCATAAAATTTGGTCAAATTACATGCTTTCCTTATATTAGTTGATAATAATTTCAGCACAAAGTTAAGAGGAATACATATTCACATATGGCTGAAACAACTACACTACAGTGCTTTTTATTCACATATATAGACCAGAGTGATGGTGGGTTTAAGCAAAAATTGACCATGCACCAAACTGACTTGAAACAGGCAAACTCAATTCAACATTAAAAATATCCCAGAAGTTTTTGAAAATATTTCTCCTCGTGCTAATGTATCACCATTACATACAAGCAACAGACACTGACAGAAATTAACGTAAACCCAATTTCCTTGTATTAGTGCCAACCTCAAATAAGGTCTTGCAACATCCAAGAGCACTTTACAGCCTAGGTCATGTACACATATTACAATATTTAAGATCAACTTTGAAGTGATGGAATTGAGGCCAAAGTCCACTCTTGTTTCTGCTTTCTGAATGGAAAATAGAGATGTCAGTCTGAATGCCTCTCTGAATTATTGACAGGTGTGTGGTGACTCAACAATGCACTGTGTTGTATGTTGCTATGAAAATAGAACCCACTTAAGACTTCACTTGGGACTTCCTTTTATTACTATAATTGAATCTGATACCTGAATGCAAAACCGCTCCTTTCAAATAAGGGAGAATGATTTACATAATATATATTGATATTTATAATATCGGTATACACCATCATATATCAATTATGTACAGCAATGAACAAGCAAGAATTTAGCCCTAATGAAAAACTATATTTGTTATGACGTTTTATAAATGTTTCAATTTCACACTATTCAAAAAAAAATACATATATTTGCATACATCACTGTATATATAACTTCTTCTATTGAAGTCTGCCGTAAAATTCCCATTGAACTCAATAGAGGAAGGATTCTTTCTCCAGCCACAGTTATAGCCTTAGGTGTAGCATGTTTAACAAGTACTGTTCTGTGCTGAAAAGGAGCAGCTATGTAGTCTTTCAAGTGGTTTATAGTACATATTGTACATGTCTAAGAAACAGTTTAAAAGTGTACTCTGGAACAGACTGCCAAACAGTGGTTAACAGATTACCATATTAAATAGCTTCTGTGAGATACTAATAAATGGGCTTAGATAGCAACAAACCAAACCAACAAAAGAAAAAAAAACCACAACAGATTAAGTAAAACCAACTTCTGCTGCTGTTCATTGCTCCAACCCAACTTGAAAGAATCATTATATTTGACAAATCCTTTTTATTTTATGTTTCTAAAAAAGGTATTTCCATAATTTTCATCTTGAAATAGAATTGCCACAAAGTTACAAGAATCTTCTCATTAGCAAAACCCCCATATTTCCAACTAGTACGGACCATGACTTGCAGGCCATCCATGAAACGCCTATTTCAGTGACTCTCAGGAAACTGACACTATTATATTTCCTTCCTGGAATTATTATTAATGGAGGTATACTTTTGATAGTGTGATAATGGAAAAGGTTGGTTTTTGGGTTTTTTTTTTGGTTTGCTGTAATTTTTATGGGGTTTTTTGGGTTTTTTAGTTAGAATGTCAGTGTAAATAAACCTCATGGGATAAAATTCCTTAAGATGCAGCAACCACTCAGGAGACCATCACAAACACCAAATTTTTCTGAAGGCTATTCTTCTATCTAAGCATGTAAATCTAGAAAGTGAGATAGTACAAGATGAACTTAAATTTCTATATTTAGATATAATTCAATAATTTTGTAAAGAAACTAAGCAATCCAGCATACTCAATATTAAGAGACTGAAAACAAGTAAGTCAGGATGACAAATAATCTAGCCACAAACACTAATATTTTTCCATCAATTTGTTGTTGCTTATGTGATGATAAGCAAGTCTATATTTGTCAAGTGCAACAACACAACAGGAAAGTGTGTTCCCATATTAGCGATGTACTCTGAATTTTCAGCCAAAAAACTGTATCTCTGGATTCCAAGAGGATCTACAGTACTATGAGGAAAAAAGTATTTTTTTCCATCTCAATGTGAGTCATGAAACATCTAAATTATAGTTAAAAGGAAATACCATGTTAAGAACTATCAGCAAAAATGTATTATACCCAAGACAGCCAAAGCAGTGCCAGAGCTTTTCCAGACTGTCTTGAAATTTAAAACTCTGAACAGATATGAACTGAAAGAACAAAAATAAAAGTTTTTAAAAAAACACACTAAAAAAAAACCAAAAAAACCCAAACAAACAAAAAAAAAACTGTTTCAAGTTGTCAGTTGGGATTCTTTGAATAGGTTTCCTTTTTAAAGGCTAAGTCAACAGCATGCAGAGTTCAGCAAATTGCAGGTCACACTTGCATCATTCACACTTGGGAATTTAGTGCATGTTTTAACATGCAAAAGGCTCACAGAAATATATACTTTTTCCTTTTAAGTAATCATTTTAAGGAAACATTCCAAACTTTAGAAATTCATAAGAGAATGAATCACCATGTTCTACAGTTGGCCCTGGGCTGGAACACACACAGAGGCTTTCTGTGTGTTGAGCCCTCTCTCACAAACTCAGTTTTTTTTATTTCTCTAGCAACACAATTTGTACTCATGGCTTCTATCATATCTTGCTGCATTGTAGGTACATGTCATGTAAAACAAAGTGGTAGATATTTTTGGAGATAACGCATCGATATCTTGGGTACAAATAACTGATGGTTATTTCTGGTGTCCTATTCCCCCCTCTTTTATTTAAAACCATTCTGTAAATGACCATTCCAACTCTACAGTCATACATTTGTTTAATACGCTATCTATGAAAGACTCAACCAAGACTGTAATCCTTATTTTGATGCCTTAAAGGGTGACGAAAAAAAAACTCCAGGAAACTTTTAGTAGGAGATAAGTGAGCAGGAGCCTTAATGAGCCTCCAGGGTCCAGGAATACATTTACACAGGATCCCCCCTTTGACCCAGGTTTCAAGATTTTGTAATAATGCCCATCCAATCCCACTCTGTTATTTCCCCCAGTCCTGCCCCATTCCACCCCCGGCACACACCACTGGGAATTGGGTCTGGGGGCTCGGGACCCTTCCTTCATCCTTTCTTCTTCACAGTACATTGGAACCTTGGAGGCCTTCCAGTGCTCTAGATTTGGAGGCCCTTCTGTCCACGTCTTTATATTGTGGTGCAGGCTTTGTGGCGCTTCTCTGCAATTTTACCTTGAAATAGAGACTAAACAGCTACTGAAATTTTGAGGGATTGATATAGGATGGGGTTGGTATGTGTAAACATTAAGTTACTGGAGTTATTTTACTAGTACATTAGATCTACAATAACTTCTAAAGTCTATAAAATTAAAAAAAAATCAAAAATCAAAGAAACCCTTAGGCACCATTTTGTTATGCGTTCATGTAGTCTCAAGTTTCAAATAAAGCACAAATATTTCAGGGACATCAGTGGGGAGAAGGGGGGGGGGAATAGAACAAAAAAGGTAGCAAATAAGATTGATCACCACCTACCATTCACACTCATAGGGCATTAATACCAAGCATGACCTCAGTATGAACTGTATCTGCTCATAAATATTAAAGCCCTAGATGTTTCCTATTCTTAAACTGCAGTATTTTTGCAGCAGTTCCTCGACAAATTCTGATTTCACTAGCAAGAACAGCTTGTAATTACATGGACTGAACATGACACTAAATATACATTAGTCATTACCCAGCACTCTTGGTATATGAAATTCTTCAGTAATTTAGCATTTTTTATTTTGATCAGAAAAATTTTCAGCAGGGAACAAATTATAAAGAAAGAAGTGGATTACTTTACACTAAATCAAAAAACGCTCAAAATTTGTCAATATAGTGCTTATAGTAATAAATTTCCACCACATAACTAACAGCACATACCTTTTTAAACTAAATTTTAAACTAAAGGGATGAAAGATTTCAAACATTCTTACAAATCTATTTTCTAAATATGGTGAGAGACGGCCTCACCTCATCTGATGTCTTGACTTTGAACTATAGGATCTTTGGTTAATTGTGTGAGTTGATACTGATACTGTAACAAACCGAATACTAATTTACCTGTATTCCAAACTCTAGCCAAACTTTTGGATACATTAGAAGGAATTCCTATTTCATACATTTTTTTGAAGACACAGGACATCTGCAATATTGTCACCTGGGCAGGGTGGTGCTGTACAGCAAAATCTCACTTGTGGTTTTATTCATGGATTTGCATGCAAAGTAATTTTAATGTTCATCTTTTATAAATTACATATGGACACATAAGTATTTCTTACAAATTCTTAAAGCAAGAAAAATTCTTACATCATATATATTTACTTGTCTTATCCCTAACACTTATAGGTGATCTTCAATTTAAATAGTTATTCATAACTACAACATGAAACTCATACAAGTAGAAGGAAATATACACCCAGATTTCCAAAACCCACCTTCAAGACCGAAAATTTAAAAACCCAACTTTAAAAAAAAAAAAAATCCAATCTCACATTCTTTTAAAATATAAGATTAAACTCAGAGGATTCTCTTGTCTCTACACTTAAAAGTCTCTTCTCATCTCTTCACATTCAAGTTCTTTTTCCCCCTCAGATTTTCTAGGAGTGTATGTTTAAACACACTTTTTATTGAAAAAAAATAAACTAATTAGCTCTCCAGTACATTCTGAAGTTCCTTGTCTACGTGCAGTAATGGAAGCAGAAGGACACAGAAAAAGAGGAAACTATGGCAAGAAATCACGGCTGTGAAAGATTACTTAAATGACAGCATTTTTCCTGACTGTGGAATAACAAACTAGTCCAAAAAAAAAAAAAAAAAAACACATTTCTCTTAACAGAACAAAGAGCCACTTGTCTAATAAAACTTGGTAGAAGAGAAAGTAGTAAATTTTCTACATCATAGGTATGAAGAAAAAAACCTTTCTAGAATAGAAAAGTCTTATTGTCCTTCACCACAAGGAAAATCATTAAATTTAAACACAGACTTTGAGTACAATGACTATTAACAAAATAGAGAAATGCCTGAAAGAGATCCCTATTTACAAAGATGGTGGAAGAGTATTCACAAAAGGCTGATCGTGCAAATAAACATTCTGAGCATGAGCCACCAGCACGTGGGAATTTAGATGAACAAGTCTGAAGGACTCTGCTGCCTCATACTGTTAAGTTCTAACCTTATAATGTTTACGTAATGAGATACAAGCTGAAAGAACTTCAAAAGATGACCAATATAAGAATGTGCTACATTACTCTAACAAGCAACAACACATATGCCTGCATACATTCAGTTATCAAAAAAAACCCCAAAAAAACACCAAAAAAACCCCATGGATAAAACGCCAGGGAGTTTTAAACCAAAAAGTGAGTTTAAAAATATAGAGTTCAAGATAATAATTGCACAAAGGTAAAATAATGCAAGGTTTACTTAAATCAAGGTCTTCTAATGATTCAAAACCATAGAATAGTTGTACAGCAAGATTGCTTTAAAAAATTGTGGGAGAAATTCTTGTTAGAACACTGTTCTTCCTCTCAGGAGGTTTTCAAGAGTAGAAATACAAACTTGCTTTGAGAAAGATAAAACAAGAGCGAGCTATTCATCTTTCCACCCAAGAAAGAGCTCCTCTTAACAGCTTTGTCAAGCAATTCCATGTCACATACTCTTTTTCTAAACTCTGCTGTGCCTAGCTGTCATTGAAAGCAGTAATTTGGGTCTCCTTCAACGTTTCCTCAGAGTCAGAGGCAAAACAGAAGAGTGCATCAGCTGCACTAGTGGTTCAAAGAAGGGAGGGTGGAAAACAAGGACAAACAAAAGCACCATGTGCAGCAGTAGGATGAGCACCCTCAGCTACAGAAGCTGGCAACTCACAGCCCTCAGCCCTGCTCCCATCTGCACGAGTGAAAGAAAATCATACACATGGTTGATAATCACCTTGCTGTGTCATGGTTTGCTTTCAGCATCAGACCACTTTATACAAGAATTTACTTTGCCTGTGTGTAAAATCAGTTTTTGGATGGGTCTTGTACTGTCCTCTCCTTTATTCTTCCCTGCCTGACCCCTCTACATCCATGCACACAAGAAAGCACCATGCCCCCCCCCACCGCCACCCTCCATTCCCACTTTCTTGGAGAAGGACTGGAACCACTGTAAAGATTTGCACCTCCATATAATTTCACTGAGGACTTCTGGTGTGTTTAATATTTAACAGTGAGGGCTGACCAACAGAAATAGACACAGACATTATGAGTGTACAGGCTTTTTTCAACCTTAAACATCAAAGGTAAATACATTTAGGAGAATCATGATCTGTATTCAAATAATGTCACTTTCATATTGTCCTGTAAAGGTAAACTGGAACAAAGTAGGAGAAAGCACCATACTTACAAAGGAAATAGCATGCAAAACTAGAGTGAAAAAAAAAAGAAGAAAATAATACCAAGTAATACCAAGATTTGTAAGTGTTGAATATGCAGCTATTAACCTGAAATATTGAAAATTTAATCTGTTAGCAACAAACAATCAGTTCAGCATCTTCATTCATGTGAATCAGTTTCTTTTACCCGCACTTAGCAGCCATCTTCAGCAAAATTCACAGAATTTAATTTCCTCAGAAAAGAGAAAAATCAAATCATACCTCCTCTCCCTGAACCAAATTGAATACAAAGAAAAAAAGTACCACATAAGAAAATGAGGAGAAACTACAATGCAACAAGAACTACAGGAAAATATCTTTTGCTTATTAGGCTGAAACCTTTCCCACCTTCCAGAGCCTTCACCTACTCCTCCCTCTTCCTGGTAGCAGCCCCTTTATGGGCTTGATCTGCCCCAGGTGACCACATCAAGGGGCTCAGCAGCTGCCTGGCCCCCACCTCTTGCAATTAAAAAAGGTTTTCTGCAGGTTCCTGCCTCTATAAACTTCTTTGCCCCTTTGGAGGACTATTAAACACCTGCTTTGATATCAGAGCATAACAAAGGACTGTGACAACTCTACTGCACAGCCCGTCCTCCAGTGAGGTGCCATGTTCAGCTTTCTGCCTGTACCAAAATCATCTTCACCAGCAAAGTGCTGCTGTGCAGTGCTCTGGCCCTGTGTCCAGGGCCCAGACAGCAAGGTCTTGTGCAACCTCATAGCCCAGAGGGCTGCTGGTTCCCTCAGGTGACATTACTATCCCAGCAATGACAGTTCATGTGCTCATGGGAACCAAGAAAGGGTTGCCCAATTCTCTTTCGCTGCTAGAAGGTCATCCTTGGGCACAATACTAAGCCTTGTAAAAATCCCCTTCATTAATCACCCTCCTTACATTTGACCAGTGACCATTAAATTGGTAAAATGATCTGTGCTCTCCAGACATGCTACTTGCCTTACACAGGGGAATGGAAAAGGCATACAGGTCTGACACAAACAGCTGAATAGATTTGTAATAAGAGTACTGTGGGCTCAAAGTGTAAATGTAGACTGATGTCCTTTGACAAGTTTCAAACCAACAATTCATTACTTTCAATTAAATCCTTACCTGTACCTAGCATTTACTGTGTTTGCCTTTCTCACATATTATCTTTATCTTCGGAAAAATGTTTATTATTCATTTAACATCAAACCAGGGGCAAAAAGAGTTTCTTTAAAACAAATCAGGAAACAAATTACATGTTTGCCTCATCACAGATACATGGACCTTTATTTAAATGGTTGATTGCTTTTCAATTGCAGCACAGCAGGCAATCCTCTATTCTGCCAAACACATTACCCGATGTCACCAAGAGCAGGAAATGTGCATCACAACGACAGCAGTTTTGAAAAGGTCATAGTCTGAACAACCTTTTACACATTTTAATGTCTATTTGAAGTGAGGCTTGCTGAATATCACAAAGGGCTAGCTCAGTTCTCAGTCAGACAAAACAACCTGAGTATTGCTCATTTGTTATTCAAAAAACAAACTGATTAGTTTTAGCAAAAATGATCAAAATAAGGAAAAGTTTCAGTTAAGTTTTCTACTTGACATTTCCTTTTACTTAGTTCAAAATTAGAAAGGCTGTTAGGATTTGGTTTCAAGAACCAAGGTAGCAACTGCTGAATCAGACAATAATATTACCTGTTCCTCTTTGGCAGCTTTTCTCATGAAGAACAGATTTTTCCATATTGACTTAACAGTATAGTAAAAGACTGTTGTGTCCTCCATAGGCATATGTGGCTTTCCCTAGAATTAAATATGCTTCTATATGAAACAATATTATAAAGAGAAAATTCATCCCCTGATCAAGTAGCTGTCACTTAAAAAGGTCATTCAGTTATCTGTGGTACAAACTAGCATACCATAATACAGATATTATGCAATTCCTGTGTTAGACACAGAAACAACACTGCTATGTTGGAGTTTTTCACTTTTAAGCCCTTCTTGCAGAAAAGAGCTATGATGTCTTTCTCCTACCTTCCCCAGGGACCTCTACTAGAAAAAGTAGCAGAGACATTGAGCAGCATTTAAACCATATGGTTAAAGTGCAGGATCATTACTGTTCAAGGAAAGCTAAAAAAGAAATAGCAAGTATTTTCAGTTTTACTGATGTGAAACATTTCCTGCTAGTAAATTTTACATTGTCCATTTTTTTCTAGTTGTTACTAAGGAATTGTAACAGGTTGACCCTGGATGGCAGGTAACTGCCCATCCAGTCACTTGCTCATTCTCCCAGGAATTCAGAAGGAATTCATTCACTAATTTCCATCGGCAGGCAGATGCCCAGCCACCTTTTGGAAAATAGCACAAATAATAGGACCATGTCTCAACTACCAATATCCTCCCTGTCCTTCTCCTTTTGCCCAGCTGTTATTGCTGAGCAGAACTTTATACGGTATGGGATATCCTTTGGGCCAGCTTGGGCCAGTTGTACCAGCCATGTCCTCTCCCAACTTCATGCATGGAGAGGGACAGAGTGGGAAAAAGAGAAGGCTTTTATGCTGTTCAAGAATGTTCAGTGATAGATAAAACTCAGCACTCTCTCTGTCACCAGTGAGATTACTATGTGGGCTGCTATGAAGAAAATTAACTTCATCCCACCCGGACACAGTACAGGAACACTGTGGAAGCTTTGAGAGCTTGTCAGGTATGAGTAAATCCAGCAAAGGAAGTGTGGGGAGAGTGCTATCATCTAAAACAGTAATCAGTGGAACTTTTTAGGAAAAAAGTATATTTAGAACAAAAACATAATAATTTTGATATATGGAATTTCTAAATTGATTTCTTTTACAAAAGTAGTAAGATACTAAAAATTTCCATGGTCTTTACCTGTGTAGTACATAAACGCTAAGATCATAGCCCACCTTAATTACTCTTACACTATTAAATTTCATTTATTTATGTTCCGCAAACTTTGACACCAATGACTCCTCTTTGGATTTCTGAAAGAGAAAAAAAAAACAAAAACCTACCAGCAAAACAAATTATAAAAAACCGCCAACAAACCAAACCAAAACCCAAATAAAAAAACCCCCACAACAACCTAGAGAAGGTAAATATTTTAGAGATAGTAAGAGGGAGTCTTGTTTTTATAAAGAACATACATATGAATGGTGAAGCAATACCCTTTCCCTCTGGACTCCATTAAAAGGAAATAATTTCAAGTACGCTTGAACTTTCAAGACTCAATTCTGCTATTTTAAGTAAGCTAAAAGTGATGCATAGCACAATGCAGTGTATATACACCTGTTTTTACAGAGCAGGATGGATCCTATCTGCCTCATCTGTTCAGAAAAGTTGTGGGGGTTTTTCTGAAGGGATTAGTTAACTCAAAATATCCACAAGTATCAAAAATATAAGTCCATGAAAAGAAAAAACACAAGGAAAAATGAAGTATCAAAAATCTTCATCTTGACATACAAGAATATTTCTTTTCCGAAAATTTTAAAAAGCAATAATCTATGTAAAAAGTCCATTTAAAATAATCTATGTATAGGTCTGTTTAAAAAATACCTGATAAACCAGAGATGTCCACTCAAATAAATGAAAAAGCAATGTGTCTACTGAAAAAATTTTCTCCTTCTTTGCATAGACTAAAAATATATTCTTTGAAATATAATCCCTAAAAAAACAAACAAACAAACAAGCAAACAAAAAAAACCAAACTTCAAGTATAATTTTGCTGGTCAACCACAGAAAAAAAGTTTCAATTTTATATCTGGTAGTCGTTGTAGAAACAGTTTACTATAGAATTGATTATTCTTGTCTAATAAATAAGCAAAAGCAAACTAAAGTCAAAATACAAAGTCCTATCTCCCACATCATGGAAAATCAGCCTTTTCAGAAAAGTGTATATATCTCTATGAATGAGAAAGCACCTAGCTTTCAACAAAAAGAAAATTCTAGTCAGATATTCCAGCTGTCACAGATTTTGTATTAGATATAACTTCTGTCTAGTGACAAATCGCTCCCATAAACATGGAAAAAAATAGTACTTTTTTTCTTGGGCAATATTAGAATTTGATAAAACCCACTAGCATTGCTACATAAGAATTAATCTAGAGCTATAGTAATAGCTCATCCTTAAGCATTTCAGAAGCACAAGCTACAGAGCTAATTGCACAAAACCGAAAAGATAATTTTAAACTACTATTCAAGAGAGTGCTGTCTACAAAAACATTTCCAGTGGTTTGTAACTTTCACACATCTGGTTCAGCTGTTGCATTTCTTCCCACCAGAAAATTAAACTGGAGGCTATGGCCACCACGGGTCAAGACACTGACAATTGTTTCAATGGCTTAGCTACACAAGTGCAGAATGAAAATGCAAATCCTGTTATATTTGTTGTATATGGAATTTCCAAAAGGACGACTAACTGTCATACCCATTGATAAAGATAGTTTGTTACAAATCCTACTTCATCCAGTGCTTTCACAATTTATGAAATGAGACATGTAGATGTAAATTTATTTTTTATAACTAAATATATTTTGCCATGGGAATAACTATTTTGAGCTAATAATATTTTTTTTTTATATTTTACTGAATTGAAAGTTATTTCAGGTGAACAAATGCTGTTTATGCTTGGCAACCCTAAATTATTAATTGCAGCAGAAATAAATATTTCACCAAAAGTCTTTTTAAAATAGCAATGCATTTGTAACTAAATTTTTACAATTGTTTTTATCATAAACAGTTTAATGACTGAAATTATAATCTATAATATTTTTTTTCTCTGTGCTTAAGGTATGCCTTTACAACACTTTGAAAACTGTCAGAGAAATCTATATGAGAAAAGAATTTAAATTAATTAATTGTTAGTTTAAAGTTCCTGGACTGATCCAGATAAGTGTCTTAGTTTCCCATATATCAGTTATAAATTGACAGTATACATTTATCCTTACACACACGCATAACTGAATTGGCACTGCATTATTTTCTTTTTATTAATGCATTGTAAGGTAACATTCATATAATGCTTATGTTAATTTAAAGACATGGCAGAATTTATTTTACTGTCTTAATTCATTTTGTATGCAGATTAAATAGCACAGTAATACAGTCTAGGAAAAAAAAAAAAAAAACAAACACAAAAAAACCCCAAAAACACAAGTAAATACAAATAAGAAGTACTTTTAAGGCAGTTTAATCCATAAATTGCCATGAAAGATTTGGACATCAGTGTACTTCCAGTCATGCTGATCAACATAAACTTCTTGTTGTGTCTTTAAACATATTCAATATTTCATACAGAATTTAACCTACATCACTTTGTGAATGTCAAACTACAGCTAAAAGACAATTTAATAGTATTGTTATGCATGTATTCATAAACAACTTTCACACTAGTAGCACCAGTTAGCACTACAAATCCTGTAAAACAGCAAAATGATGGATAATGTATTTGTGTGTGAAGGTCTCTGGAGCTCCCTTATACTTTTCTTGAAAAAGAGTTGGAAAGCCCATCACCTAGAAAGAATGTTTTCTGCTTCCTTAATATTCTTCATTTTCCTTCTAAATTTAATAGCCAGTTTAAAAATATTTATCAATACATATGGCCTATTTCTTTTTTTAACACAGCTTTATTGCAGTAGGATGATTTTGTCTGAGTATGTATACTGGACAATGTGCAAGTACTGAACTTACATGTTTCTCTCTCTTTCTCATTCCCACAAGAATTATATGCTTTTCTTTCTCACTTCTCCCTTCTTGAAGAACTTTTCTGAATAGACAATGGTATTGACAGTAACATTCCACTCACAGGAACACCACAAGAGCACCAAAAATTAACACAGGAAAAAAAAAAAAATAGTATGACAGTTCTGTGAACTCTGCATCTGTCAAGTCACACTGATTTTTTCCAGTCGAAGAAGACACACTTCCCTGTAACTTGATACCTGTGTGCTATGGTAAAACAGATGCTGAAGATTTCAAAAGCAGTGATGCCAGCTGAAACAGATAAAAATGTGCAAAGAATTGAGCAAAGTACAGCATCTGAAGTTGTGCCAGTACCATGAGATTCCTGCAGCTAACACAGAAAGCATACTAAGTGCTAATGACTAAACTTTTTTTTTTCCCTGTAAATGCACTACTTGCCATTTTAATTTGGCATTTCCTTGAGTACTGAAAAAATGAGAAGTTATGCTGTATGGTTTTTTGTACCTCTATAATTTATGTTTAGTGAAATCAAGGAAATATCATTTTATGGTGCAGACATTAACAAATAGCTCATGAGCTTCCTAGTTTATTGAATCTATGCTGATATGCAAGTATAGTGAACTAACTGTTCTTTGAATTTATGCATGGTGAACAGCAGATTTTTTAAAACTACTGAGAGCAAGGTAAGTTGATACTGAACAAATGTATAGATAACAAAACAACTGACAAAATATATTTAGGAAATAGAATGATTTTTCTAACCCTATCCTCACCTTTTAATATTATGTTTTAATAAAAAGAAAACATCTATCTTGACAGTTTTTCAGAGAGTATTTAGTACTTTTGATTGTAAAATAATGTGCAATCTCATAAGGATATCCAACAGAATCCTATTAATGACGAAACATGTCACAAGAAACAGCAGATGAAGAAAGCATTACTTTTTTTTCCCCAATTTTCAATTCAGACTCCAGAATCTAATGGTCAATAGCAAGGACCATACTCGCATTTCTCACTTCTGAATTCAGAACTCGAGGTCATTCAGGCTACCTTAAGTTTATTTTCTTTATTCCATTTAGTGGGAGGCAGGAAGAACCTTCACTCCAGTTTAGACTTCCTGAGGGATAGCCACCAGCTTGGGGGGGGAAAAAAATAATCAATTTGATACTTTCAAAAATCAATTTGGCATAGAATCATTGAATCATTAAGGTTGTAAAAGACATTTAAGGTCATTGAGTCCAACCTTTAAGCTAGCACTGGCAGGTCCACTAACAAACAATGTCCCCAGGTGCCACATCTACACATTTCTTGAACACTTCCAGGGATGGTGACTCTACCATTTCCCTGGACAGTTTGTTCCAGTGCCTGGCCACCCTTTCAGTGAAGTAATTTTGTCTAATATCCAATCTAACACACACATCAATGCAACTTCAGGTCTGTCCAATTTCTTGTTACTTGGGAGAAGAGACCAATACCCACCTCTCTATAACCTCTTTCCAGGTAGTTGTAGAGAGCAATAAGGTCACCCCTGAGCCTCCTTTTCTCAGGATAAACAATCCCAGCTCCTTCAGCCACTCCACATAAGATTTGTGCTTCATTGCCCTTCACCAGCTTCACTGCCCTTCTCTGGATGTGCTCCAGAACCTCAGTATCTTTCTTGTAGCGAGAGCCCCAAAACTGAACACGAGATTCGAGGTGTTGCCTCACGAGTGCCGAGTACAGGGAAACAATCATTTCCCTAATCCTGCTGGGCACACTATTGCTGAGGCAGGCCAGGATCCATTGGCCTTCTCAGCCACCTGGGCACGCGGCTGGCTCATGTTCAGCCAATGCTGACCAGCACCCTCAGGTCGTTTCCTGTCAGGCAGCTTTCCAGCCACTCTGCCCACAGCCTGCAGAGCTGCCTGGGGTTGTAGTGACCCAAGCAGAGGACCCTCCAGGAGATCAACACTCCTACTCAGCTGGGTGTCATATGCAAACTTACTGAAGGTGCACTCGACATCCTCATCCAGATCATCGACAAAGATATGAAACAGGGCTGGTTCCAATACTGAGCCCTGGGAACCCAACAAGTGACCAAACACCAACTGGGTGTAACTCCATTCACCACCACTCTCTGGGCTTTGCCATCCAGCCAGTTTTTTAATCACCAAAGAATACAAGCCAAGGGAAGCCAGTTTTTCCAGTCATGACTGAACTTAGCTTTGATGGAAGACACAAAGACAGAAAAAAAATTAATCAAAGATCCTAAGCATGTGATTTTAGTTCCTAAGTTCACATCTAAGAAAATACACAAAACACAGCTAAAAAAATAGTAAAACATCAGGTTCCATTTATTTGATTCAGCAAAAACATTTAGAAAAAAGACATATCTGTATTATGATCTCAAATGTGTTAATAATCTACATATCCACCATGACTTATTTGCAATACCAAGTTATTCGAAATGTTTTCATGCGGTAAGAATATCCTTCTGTTTATATGACATACCATTCCATTGCCAAAAACATACAGGGAAAAAAAAGGGAGAAGGACTGAAGGCCCAACCAGAGACCATTCATATTTTAACCTGCTGTTATTTGAAATATTTTTCTTTAGAGTTCTATTGAACTCTCCACTTTTGTTTGTGGCATTCAAAGATTGTGTGGACTTGTTTGAAGCATTCAGTGATCCAATTTTTCAAAGAAAAATGAGGGAACAGTTTTGCAAAAAAAAAAAAAAATAAAAAAATTAAACATATAAGTCTTGTATAGAACTATAGGGTTTTTCCACTTTAGTAAAAAAAAAATAAAAAAATAAAAAAAAATCCAATGTAGAGCAAGGATGTGTGTGTGTTGCTTTACTGCTTCTCCACAAGAGCCTTATTTTACAAGGTTATATTTCCTACCTTGCCTAATTTCCCTAACATTTTCTGTGAAAATCCAGTGTTGCATTAATTCAATCAGGTATAAATTTTTGGCCTTGAACAGACTGAATTTCTACACCAAGTAAAAAAACGTAATCATAAGAGACTTGGAGATAGCAGTAGGAATTGTTTCTTGATATTATGAAATTTTGTGAGCAAGATGAATTCCCTGAAGCATGGTAGTTTTCGAAAAAAAAAAAAAAAACACACTACTGAAAAGTACTGGAATGTGCGAAAAGAATGTAATTTCTACATTCCCTCTAGAATAAGAGCAACATTAGAAAATCAAGACTCATCTAAAGAAACTCAGTGTATTTTACTGTTACTATTGTTCAGCCATTCTGAAACAATGTAGTTTTCCTGAAGAACAGTCAACGCAAGACCAAAAAAAAAGCTAAATGTTACAGACCTGTGAGGAAATGGGAGGAAAACAGGCCTATAAACACTGAGCTGAAGTAGAAAACAGTAGAATATCCAAAGGCCATGACAAGTCAAGTGTTAAATAAAAATATGAAATGAAATAAAATGAAATCTAAAGTGAAATCTACTGTCTAAAAGACAACATTGCAAGTATGCATGAAATAATGCATAATTCATCTTATATAATGTCTCATAAAATGAACTCAAGTAGTATTAAAAACTAGATTTACCTTAATGCTAGTGCAGACAGACTTTCAAAAATAACCATCAACAAAATCTGAGGCTAAAATGAAAAAATGCATTTTATGAATAAGTCTGGTAACATCTATCACCAGGCATATAACTCTATAACCCTATGATACTACACAAATCTATCTGTTCTATAAATTGTGAATTCCAAGGTATTATACAACTGAGTTCATGGAATATTGACATGCACTATGGTCTAAGCACACAATACATAGCAGTGCATGTAATTCTAAGAAAGGAAAACAAAAGGAAGTAAAATGTGAGGTAAAAAGAGCTGTTATTGACAGTTATTTGCCAAGAATGTTATAAATCACATAACTTGTATGTAAATGGGGAAGTATGAAGGGCAAAGAACACTTGCATGTTTCTCTGTGTAACAGAAAATAGAAGGTTATTCTGAAACTCTTTGATTGCCTTCCCTAATACTTCTATACTTTCTGGAAAATAAAATGGAAGTGTAGAAGGGTAAAAAGAAATTATTTCCCTCTCACTCATCAAGAAAAAGCAGTTTTATTGCTGTGACTCTAACCCATTCTTATAGTTGAAATAATAGCTAGTGGCTCTTTTTGGAGAAATAAGGTGTTCCCGTCCAATATTTCCTTTTACTTCCCTCCAAAAAGCTTCTTTCCTTTCTATTATCCTCTCCTTTTTCTACAATGACAGAGAAAATTCCTTCTTTCTGCAAACCACAATTAACAAACAACTACACCTTTTTGCTTAGCCACTCAAAACTTGCTTAATGTGAAAGCTTTGGCAGGCAGCTTTATTCTGTATTTATTTCTTTTTACATTTTTGGCAGTGCAATAACGAAATCCATCATTATGTTATTCTGGAAGTTGTGACAGAAAGTTGTACCTCTATTTGAGTCTACCTAGGCCAATCTGTCTGACTTACACTCTTACAAACAATGTTTCATCAGATGAATTTTGGTATACATTTTGTATTGCTGCTATATGAGAAATGCATAGTTTGTAAACAACATATTTATAAAAAATATATAGAGAAGAGAAACAGACCATCACAAGTGCACAAATTAAAAAGTGGTGCAAAGTAGGATGCTTATGGCTTTGTTTCAAAAAGAATAGCTTTGGAATGAACTTCTGATGATCTGGAGGCAAGCCAAACAATCTCTGTTCACAGAGAACAGGAGCAGGTTCAAGTTGAATAAAAATTACAACTTCTCTATACAAAACTCATTGTAAAACTATGCATATATATGACTAAATTGCAATCAATGATTCAGTTTCTTTTTCAAGTAGAATATTTCTGAGAGATCAAAAGGAAAACATCAGAACACACTGATGTCAACAGCTAACAAAGAACAAACAACTGATAGTAAAATAATGAGCTGCTTTTTTTCCTAAGAATTAAGGCCATCTTAAAGATACAGAACAAAGAGCTCCCTTCTAGAATTGGGAATTCTGCAAATTATGCAAAATTGGGGAAATTTTGCATAAACAGGGATCATTGTTACTGTCAAAGGGACACAAATATGGGGGAAAGGTGTCATTGCTCATTTATTCCAGTTCAGGAAGAAAGGTCAGTCAGTTACCAAAAATCCTCCAGAAAAATCTTGTGTGAGATATCAGGAGGGTACATCCACCACTACAAATCTTCCTGCTGCAGACCTAGTTCATTTTCTTTTCACCAATAGCATTCAAATTTTGACAAAAGATCATCCTAATTAAATGATCATTCTGAAATCAAAATGTTAGACTAAATTGACACAAATAGGCCTGTGGGCATATCAAAGGCATTTTATTCACTACATAGAGGATCTAAAATCTTTTCATATTTTGAATTCTGAATTCCAGCCCTTTTGCTCAGATATAAAATGCTCTTGCATCTGTGTAAGGTAAAAAAAAAAAAAACTAGGGGAAAAAAAAAAAACAAACAACAAGTTAATTGATATTTTTAGCATTAAAAACACAAACAAATCTAGTAATATCTAAATTTTCCTTGTGCACACTAGGGCCTACTTCCCATTATTAAGTCAATCTTTTTTTTTTGACAGTACTTGACATTTTCGCATACATTCTTCTTTAAATCCTAAGGGAGAAAACATACATATTTCACCAACTTTTATTAGTTGGCATATTCATCAGGCAAATCAAATCTCTGAATTATAGTGTCTTTTAATGCTGTCTTCAAGAGAGGAATCTGCCAAAAGCAACCAGTATTTAAAGATTAAAACCAAAGCAAAATCTACAAGGTATTGCTGAGGGCCTAGATTCTTTTTTTTTCCATGCTCCATCATACATGGTAGCAGCTGTGAATAATTCTATGCTTTAAAGATAAATTTTAGGATAATTGCCAAAAAAATTACTAACTACTCAACATGAAAAAAAGAGTATAAGAAACTGTTCTAAAGACAGAAGTAACTCAAAAGGTGAGGAAGAATTTAGTAAGCTATTTAAAAAGGTTCAAGCACATGTTTAATATTAAAACTAAGTACTTCATTAGAGAAAGTCAACCTGTCATGTAAATAATATGTTTCTGTACTACAGTTGTCCTCATGCTGTGTTTGCTAGAATTCTTATCAATCCTGTCTATATAACACATCACAAGTGATTCCACAAAATCAAAACTGAATGTGTAATGAAGATACATGGCATACTTAGCAACATGAAGGAATAACCAAACTCTTCCTTTTCATAAGGATTCTGATAAAGAACACTGGAACGATCATTATGATCTTTCATGCTTTTTTTCAAGTACTTTATAAAATCAAAGGAAATTAACTAAATTATTAAGGAGTAAATAATCCTGGTGAACAAATAAGGATAAATACAGTTTCCTGCTAGAGCAAAATTTAACTTCAAATTTTCAATTCACATTGCAAGTTTTTCTGCATGTGCTAAAATCACAAAATACAGTGAAAGTCATCTCAGTTGCTTTCTTTCTTATTCAATACTCTTCAGGGTCCCAGAAGAGTTTAAAATGCACTAGCAAGCATTTTGATGATAAGGATAATGAGAAAATAATGATCATATGGAATGAAACTGACTGGAAATACTATTCTTGCCAGAATCACATAGTGTTTTCCAGTTACATAGATTTTTATTAGAAAATATAAATTTGTTGAAAAAAATTCACCATGGGAAGACATTGGAAAAAATTGACCGTGTTGAGACTGTAACAGACAGTAGCCTGATTCTTGATGAGGGCACAGGATACAAAAACAGCACACATTTAAAATACTTCAAGGCAATAAAATTTACTGAGGATAAAAATCCTCTTGAATCTGAACAAATTTCACTTAATTCTGAGAAGTCTCAATTCGCTGTCATCATAGAATTTTGATTCATTTCTGAAACAAAAGAGGACCAGCAACTACAGTACAAAATTTGTCCAAGCCTGAGTACACTTTCAAGTCTTCACTATATGTCTCTGATATAGTGCAGTACTGTACTGGAAAGTAATTCTTGTTCCCTTCACAGCTTACTTTCCTTTAATACTACTCACATTAATGGTTCTCAGTAGTATAAAACCTCTTTATAGAGGGTACACCTAGGATTAAGCTTTAACTCTATAAAAATCTAGCAACAGATAACAGAGTACAGAAATCTTATAATCTGTTCAGAAACCTCATCTCTTCCATCCTCTTGGAGTGAAATGAGTATTCTTTCTAGTGTCATTTCAGAAAAGGAAAATAATGAATACTGCTCATTCTGCACTAATACACATGCACATCTCCTCTGCCATCCTTTGCAACACTTTACAACAGCATTTTGCCTCATTACTCCTAAAGTACAGAATTTAGAACTTCTTTTTTTTTTTTTTCATTTTTCCCATTTCTACTACTCCAGCTTTAAATAATCATATCTTCTGAATGCCTCCTGCTATTCCTTCTGAGATAAAGTTTTAAAAAACTGCAAAAAATTCTCCGCTACCCAGAGATAATAGTCATATTCATTTGCTGAATTCTAGTAAAGGTGAGAAGAAGGAATCATAATAATTTAGAACTCCCATGGAATACCATACTACTGTAGCTGTTTTGGCACAGTAATGCTCCCATAAACAACTTACTAACACCACAGAATAATACTTATACTTCATAAACAATGTAGTGTTATTACAAAGGCATCATATGCAAACTGATACTTGATGACTTTCTATAAAATTTATTTAAGATAGACAAGCTTCAGTCAGAAGGCAGATTTAAGCCACATTAATACTAATTAAGTTCTCTAAACACTAGCCACTCTCCTGGTCACTGCAGTAAAACAAAGCAATTCACAATCCTGCTGTGCATCAACAGCAAACAGTCCATGTAGGTCACCCATTCCTCCAAAGAAGAGGTGGAAGCCAAGGAGGAAACAAAGGCATATTGCGCCCTGTTGGCTAATGACTAATCTGAATCAGGTATTCAGAGCCCACACGATTCAGCACTGAGATACATGGACAAAAATGAGGATGAAGGTCCACATATCTGCTTGCGTAAGGATTAAGATTTAGTGTTTCAGACACCTTTCTGTTAAAATCCTGAGCCCACCGTCTCTGAGTTGTTCTTTGTGGAAGGCATTCAGTCCTTCCTTTACAGAAAAATGAAGTTTGTGATTCAGTTTCCCTTTTTCCACCTCTTTTATTAACTTACATAATTTTATTAGTGAGAAACTGACAAATTGGTTACATCTAATAAGGGTTAAAAATAAAGGATATAAATTGCTCTTTGAGCCATCAGCCTAACGAAACTTGTTTTCTTACAGGTTGTTTTCTATCTCTCAGGTCTGCCTTTGATCTTTCTTTTTCCTTGCTCCAAATTTTTTTCCTTTTTCACTGTAAATTCATGTTTCCTATAATATGCTGCCAGATAATAGTCAGAGTGCAGGATGAGTAGATGAGTAGAACAAATAGATAAACTAAATGGCACGCTGGCATGTATATAGTAGCTGGCCTGACATTACTCATGTGCAGCACATATTGAAAATATCTCCTTTCCTCTTTGCAAGATACTAATTGGGTAGTCCATTTTGTAAAGTTGTTGATTAGGACAAACATGGTAGAATGTATTTCAACAATTTCTGTTTCCAAGTTAAGTCAACCTGATCAATACACTTAAAAAGTTATTATGAGGTGACTGACAAGAGAAAATAGAAAAAAAGGGGAAAAAAGGAAAAGGTTACTCTAAAAGCTTCATTTTTTAAAGACCCCAGACTATAAAAGAAGGAAAAGAAAAATATCATGAATCTGATGATAGCTAATAAGTAGTTAACTCTACTCACCAGGAAGCAGCTAATTTACCTTTGGACAGAACTGAAAATTAAGGCAAAAAAACAATCTATATGAAGTAGAATAAAGATCAGGAGCTTTATAAAGACTGAAAGGGTTTCAAAACAATTTTAATGTTACCTAAAATTCATTCAGCAGTTAAACTTCTTGTGCTAGGTCTGTAAGATGTCTTGTAAGCAAACATGTTCCTAATGCTAATAAAAGGTTTCACTGTAGTCATCAAGGGCAATCATTATGTTTCGAATGAAAGATGAGTTCACTTTAGCATTGCCACTGGATTTGTTTGCCTATTTCATTGATAGCCGTATTCACTACTGCATAATTTTGCTTGTCATTTTTCTTAAGGTTTAATCACCTGCAACATCTCTTAAATAGCCCAAAGTTCCATATTAAAAATAAAGCCTTAAATTTTATAGAAGTTTGTACAAGACTTATCTCTGTTGCTCACTGCAAGTGTAAGAAGGTCAGAGCTATAAAAATATAATTATATGCAATCCTCTTAAAATTAATTTCTGTCTGTAACTTGTACTTGAATCACAGATGACTTCTGTGTCAATGTTCATGTCATATATGTTAATATGGCAGTAGAAGAACATGAACAGTTCACGTTCTCAACATTGACATTAAACTTTTGAAGTTTCAAATTGCAGAGAGGTTAAATTTGCAGAAAGCAGTACTAAAAGTCACATGTCAGCCTGAAATCTCCTTCATCAGATCCTC
The DNA here is from genome assembly GCA_035222235.1 of Margarornis squamiger. Classification (NCBI taxonomy): domain Eukaryota; kingdom Metazoa; phylum Chordata; class Aves; order Passeriformes; family Furnariidae; genus Margarornis; species Margarornis squamiger. The sequence goes on from JAWWTY010000123.1 coordinate 33,072,278, forward strand.
ACAGCACACCAGCATAAAACCTTCCCAATCTTTGTAGTATTTCTTCAGGTTTAGAAGTGTTCCTTTTTCTCTGTGATCTCATCATAACCAGGTTTAGGGCTGTACCTCTGCTCTGTAATCACAGTGGAATTGATACCCTACTTACTTACAGACACAAAAGCAAATCCAGAGTTATCAGGGTAACTGACAGAACACAAAAAGGTTACAGGTAAAAAATAATGTTTCAGAGAAGTGAAAGAATGCAAGTTGCTCTGTGTTTCCTTATTGGGGCGGGTTGGGGTTTTTGGGTGTTTGTTTTGGGGTTTTTTTCAGAGCCTAGAAGATTTGGTAGTGGGGAGTTTTCAGACTGCTGCCTATAGTTGTGATACTGCTAAGAGTTCTCTGAACACTTCAAATAAATCAAGACCAACACTACTATGATGTTACTATGATGTTAGCTATTTTTGTTCCTAATAACAATACATTCTTCATGCATGGTACCTTGCATCAACTACTACTAAAATGGCTCAGTGGATTTCAGAAATGAGAACATTTCCTTTGTTAGGTCACAATTTCTTATGTAAAATGCCTCAACTAGGAATACAGAGCTCAGGCTGTGTGTTGAAAATTCATCTAAAGAAGTACCAGTACTTTTTAAGCAAGCTCGAGTTCTCAAGTTTTGAGGACGTAAAAATAAAGCTAAATTTTTTCTGCAGTAAGCAGATAATGTGAAAATGTAGTTTTTTTCTTTTTTTGCAATTTATCTCATTCAGTTTTAAGCGTATGTGCTTTTCATGATACAGTTTACTTGCATTTTCACTATGTTTCACTCAGTAAAAAAAAGTCCAAAGGGAAATCTTTTATAAAGAAAACCAGCACCAATATTCAAGGAATATGCCTCTCAAAGGTTGGGCAGCACAGACAGATGTGGGATGGAAAGAAAGTGACTGCTAGCATAGCAGATAAAGCATAAAATTTCTATTGACTACACAATGTGGCAGAGAAAGTTTATTTCCTATTGTGGTGAATAATCGGACCAGTCCACAAAACAAACAAAAAAAAAAAAAAAAAAAAAAAAAAGGGCATTAGTCCCATATAAACACACATTAGCTATTGAAATTAAAGTTGTTCTTATTTGCATAACATCCAATCCAATTTTAGCTAAAAGAAATTATATAAAATTAAATTTTGGAAAGAAAAGAGAAACACTGTTTTCAGATCTTCAACTTTTCCCACTGTTTTTCATGATACTAATATTCCTAATACCTGTAGGTATAGATATGTTTCTGAAACCATGTTGTCTAAGGTATGATAGAATGGGCTTAGGTCTGGCGACCTCTATTGCATTTCTACCTTTGACTCTAAATCTTGGAGACTAGGTAATTTAAACTCTGGTGTTCTGGTTTCACTGGTTGTTGTTCTTCGTACACTGTCTAAAAATACACTTAAGGTGTATGGATAATGTTGACCAGAGGTAAGACAACATACCCTCCATTGTATCAATACATTCTGTGTTCAATAATCCAATATATGCTACAAATGTGTTCTGAAAATAATTGCTTTTCAATTCTTATACTGTCTCCCTAAAGTCAAGAACATAATGATAAATTGCTAGAAATGTAGTAACATTTATAATCCCTGAGATGGAACACAAATATTCAAAATTTAAGTTCCTTATTATTAGACTCTTGGCAATACTGTGTGTCTATGTCATGACTGCAGCTAGGAGCATTCCTTCTATTTTCTTAGTCTTTCCTCCCCTTCCTCTGTTCTGTGTTGCAGTTGCCAGTTGTGGGATTCTTTTGTTTTGGTGTATAAATGCACTTTATACACAGAACTAAACTCTGAAAGAGAGAGGCTGGTACACAGTGTTGTTGCCTAATTGTTAGTAGAGAAGTTCACATCAAAATTTTAACTGTGATCTGCCTGAGTTCTGTTGTCTTCCAGGCAGAATTCCAATTCTAACCTTCGACAGTTTGGGGAGACATAAAAATTGCCTCTTTTCGCTATATAGAGTGTCACATCCCAGAACAATAGAAATATTGAAATTGAGCCCTGCTACTGAAATGAAAAATAAACAAATATGAGATTTATTTCTTCAAGTTGAAGGCTGTTTGTCATGTTAGGCAACCTCAATATGAATACAATCATCTCCCTGCCTATTGACATAAATCCAGTTCTTTTGCACATTCTCCTGTAAATTGCACACTAGAGTCCATGAAAATGTAATACCTTAAGGATGTAGTCTTGATTACCTAAGTTTTTAATGTCTGTTGTCCATGCTTCTAAATTTCCAACACTTTTCTCAAGCAGAAATTAGTGATCCCCAAGTAAACTTACAAAAAAATGTCCCCAAATAATATAAAGTTTTACCATTCACAGGCATCTTAAACTTCAATATAAATGTTTAATAATAGCATAGCCATTTTCTGTTGTAATTAGACATTTCAGCCATGTCCAGCTGAGTCAAGAAAGACAATATCAAATAACCAAATACGTCTTCTTCAAGATCAAAGTTAGATATTTTTAAATTGATTTTTGGTATTTGTTTTACTTTTAAATGATAAGCATGAGACCACACCAGCTTTAGACTCCATGTGGTTTTAGTCATGCTAGTTTGATTTTTTAATGATTATTTCTATCTTGTATACTATTTTTGTTCTGTGTATCTTAACAACATCCAAATAAGGAAATATCAAGCAGAATTACTACCCAGTAGAGTTGCCCTAGATAAACAATAGAAAATGCCAGAACAGATTAGTGGTTTGCAAATATTTTAATGGTTTCCTCTGAGACAAAAGTCCAGACTCCTTTAATGTAAGCAGGGATTACAAACGTAATCTCTACTGGGGCTAGCTCTCCAGTTCAAAAATTCTGCTTCCAAACCACCAAAATATCTGCTAGACACAGAAGAATATGACTTGTGATCCACTTAGTGTTTATGTCAGTAAGGTAGTTTTCTATATTCTAGGGTAAGCAAGTACCATGAGAAAAGCTGACACAAAAGAAGTACAGAAGAAGCCTTCAGATCAAAGCTCTTGAGAATATTAAAGAAGTACAGTCAAGATCTGTGCAGGTGTATAATTTTTTCAGAGATTCAAGATTTCTCTATGAAAATCTGTTTTGATGTGCTGGATCTGCAATATGTACTGTAATTTACTGCCAAAAATAAAGACTCAGAGAGCCTGTGACTTTAGTAGAGCCCTTGGAGCATGAACTAGCTACAGAAGATTAATGCATGGGCTAAAACTAATTTCTGCATTTTAGATTACTGGATTCTAATATCACACATACTTGAAGGAATCTTCAATACATCTTCAATATGTGGAATGCTATAACTTCAAAGAGCACCTGCATCATATGGATGAGCATCCAAGAGCATATTGGACTACAGTAATTAAATTAATTACGGTAGCTCATATGAACAAAGCTCAGAGGTTGCTTTTTTATGCTATTTTTGTAAGAGTACAGGATGGCAGCCACTAAAACAATATAGCATCTGCTTCATGAATTTGACACTGTAAACTTTAGAGTAAGTTCTGATCAGACTTTTTTGACATGTAATAGGCATCTAAGGATAAAAATAAATAAAATATCTGATAACCTACAGGGTCAAATTCTTCCCACAGTCTTTCCCATCTCACTGAGATGTATTATGATCTAACTTAAATAATAAAATCAGTAGGATCTGACTCAAATTCATATCTTTCACATCTTAGAAGAGCATATGAACCTCCACATGACAAACATAACAGCGTAATCTGCATTTCAGAAAGCGACTCCCTACCCAGTGTTGGTCAGGGGTGGGGGTGGTAAGTCCTTCTGAGTAAGCTACTCAAAACCTGTAGCTCTGGCTGCTTATAGGCTCTAGTTTGTTGGAGGTTTTTTGCTAGACTGTATATCACTACAAATGTATCTTTATTTAATTTCTAATTACGACCATGAAATTAACCTTTTCCAACCACAGTCATCAGATTACGTATTTGTGGATGGTTTACAATTCTCACCGGCACTACCTCACTGATGTTTTATCCTGTCAGATATCTTTGGTCCCTCACTGCTCCTCCTAAACTGGCTGCTATATTTCAACATCATAAGTCAAAGATATTTTAATATTTCAAGCCCAGCCTAAATGAAAAGGTTTTTCACTCAAATAACTATTGTAGTGAAAAAAAGATTAATATTTTTCCAAATACCCCAAAATAACTCTAATAACTACTGGTTCTCCTATTGTAATTTTAAGTAATTCATAAATCAAGGCCTATTTTTTAAGGAAATATAAGCAAATCTGTAGTTCATACTATAATTTTCTACTAGTATGTACCATAATTTGCATGCACACACATTTTCAGCTCATGGACAATACAGTTTTTGATGTTAGACCTTTTCTGGAAGTCTTTGAAAAGATTCACTACATAGGGCAGCAAAATAGATCTAAACAGATTATTTGGTCAGTGATGTTACAGCGATCTTAAAAATTGAGTGTTAGAGAGAAATATTCCAGTGGGCATCATTAATGACTTTCCCCTGCCACACGACCCTTCCCCCCTCCCCCAGTCAATTTAGATCTTAATTATTGCTTTTGAAATCTTATAGCATAGGAAGACACTTTCTTATTTTGCACACAGTTTACATACAAAGAATACACAAACATAAGGTCAACTTGTATGTAAATGCTTGAAAATCTGTATGCACAGAAGTTTTCCTCAGAAAGCTTGCATAGGCATCTAAAATCTGTCTTCCATGTCAATCCTTTAACATTTACAGGATGATGCCTTTTGCTTAAGTCCCCTAAGGAATGCAAACCTGTAACCTTGAGCTCATCTGTTAAAAATCATGTTATTGACTGGAGTGAAAAAAAAAAGCGTTTCTATGTCAATTAGTATTTTTTTGATTTGTAACACTATAGTAAAAGCTTAGACAGCACCCAACTGTCTTTTCAGCAGTGCCAATAGCAGGGTAAGTTCATCAGTCATTTAGCATATCAAAAGTAACTTCGACACACACTAGTTTCTCTTTAAACATTTCCCACTCCCTTAATAGTGAAACGATTTTATGCAATATAAAATTTTGTATCCAAACAATAAGCTCAGTAAATCAATTTACAATAATTAAACAAATTAAAATGCATTAGTTCCTTAACTTCAACATCTTTGCAAACATTTATTAGTTAACAGTTATAGTTAACAGTCAAAATTTTTTAACTTTTCACAACTGTTGAAAAGTTATTAAAAAAAAAAGGAAACTGTTTTCTAGCTTTATTTTATGCCATTCATCACAAATCATTATTGGATTCATTTTCTTTTAATCAATTATTTTTAATAGAATTTTCACAATACGTCTCAAAACTTTAAAATCTTAAAGAAAAGAGAATTGAAGAAAAGGAAAGGAATGTAAGGTTTGCTCATCTGTGAGGTTTTGCATTTCCTATTTTATAAGGTCTCCACTGCAGTGGACCAATTTTATATTTATTTTTCCTTGTATTTTAGTTTAATAAAATTATTACTTATACAGGAAAAAATACAAATCTATCAAAAAAGATAGAAGTGCTGCAGACTTTACCTCATAGGTTCATCCAGAATTTTTTTTGTGTCGCTTGGATTAAGCTGTAAACCATTTTGGCAATAAAGTTACTTTTGAGGTTCTAAAAACATACATGAAATGTTAACAATAGAAATACAGAATACATTTTTGCTGCACTGTATATTTTATGTCAGATATCTTCAGTATGATTACACACTGCAAAAGCTCAGTCAACAATTCCAGCACATCTTGAAATTCACAGCTAAAGCACACACAACACATTGTCTTAAACACAATTACTATAAATGAGAAAGTCATGCATTTGACATCTTCTTAAGATATTTCTGGGTAAATCTTCATCTCAGTCACAGGGCTCTCTGTCAAAACCAGCATATGATGATTTATGCAAACTGGCATCAAGGTAGAACTAATTTTGCAAACATTAATTATTACTGATAAGGTAGGCAGTGTTACACCACCTATTAGCTATAGCTCCTTTACTGAAATACAAGCAGTAAATATGTTTTTAGTACTAAGCAATTAGCCAATACATTCATATCTTTGAAGAAATCCCAATGACAATTCAGACTACCATTTAGGCTATACTCAAAGACTGTTACACCACTGAAGGCCAAAAACATACTTTGATTTTTGAATATCTGTTTTGTAACAAAGTATAACATAAAGAAGTGAGCAGATAAAACATATTCTGCTAAACCTTGTAGTTGTACTCTTAGAGGGAAAGAGCAGATCAAATCCAAATGTATTGCACATTTCCTGTTATCTGAATAATGAAAACCCTACAAACTAGTTATCAATTTTTCAGATAACATAAAATAGAATGGTTTATTTTTTCATTATATGGATTTCATTATTTAGTAGAAGAAAATGACTACTCCATTATTTATCATTTGCTGTTTATTTATTTAGTGTAGGGGTAGCCAAACGTTTTCGACCCAACAGCCAAAAAGTCAGTTTGATATTGTTCAAGATGACATTCTTTCTGACTCCAGAAAAACATGTCAAAATATAAAAGGCAATCCCAAAAAAAGCAAGACATATTCTGTTCTCCTCTCAGGACAACAAAGCAGAATTAACCAAACAGAAATCCACATAAAAACAAAATGTATGAAACTATGGAATATTTAGTAGTGAGACAATAGTAATAAAAAGAAAAATACCAAAAGGAAGGCATTTCAGTGTGTCTTGTAAAGCTGAGTGGAAAAATTCTAGAATGCTTCTGATTTTTCCACTGTGAATCTGACTTCCAGTTTCTGTTTTACACGACATGACAAAATTTCAGAAATCAATACATAAGCACTGGCATTGAAATGAATATAATGTGTATTTCAAGCTCTTGATCATGTATCTCTGTGGAAAGACTAACAGACTCAAGGCACTAACAAATTCAGTTCATGTAGTATGGACTTCAGTTCCTGCTTCTGAAAGGCCTACCTTATCTCATGAAGTTCTTGGGAATAAAAGACCCACTAATAACAGAGGGCATACAGATACTGCAAATAAAGGTCATTTTCTAGTAGCTGGATGGATTGCATATATGCTCCGTAACTTTGACAAAACCAAATATTGATATGACATGAGTACTCCTTCAAACTGGAGGACATACATCCTATACACTGTTCTAAATTTAATGTTATCCTTGATTCTTCTGCAGTTGTATGCCATGGCTGACAAACTGCTACTGTTAACTTTTCATTTAGGAAATAATAACATATTTAGCCCCTAGGTTCTCCCATTAACTGACTTCTAGAAAAGCTTTCCCCTCTTACATGTTTAGCAGAAAATCTAACATTTCACAAAATGACATCACCACAATCCACCCCATGATTGAATTCAGCTTTTCTGGGCCTCTACACCATCCAAAATTACAAAACATTTAGGACAGAATATAAAGTTAGGAGTCTGTTAACTTTCTGTGACTGTATGACATGACTCACACAGTCATGTAAAGCTCACTAGAACTCACAAGTCCTGAGTCAAACACCAAGAAAAAATTAAGATCCAATTAACCAACTGGTATCCAGATTGTCTCTCTTATTTTGAGAATGGTATCAGAAGTCTTCCCCGAGATGTCCCCCTTTCAACCTTAAAGCACTTTCCTGGTTGCTCTGATGTCCAGCTCCATCTTCTATAGGTGCCATCTTCAGTGACCAGAGGCACGATTAAATTGGCTGGTCAGTTATGTTCAACATAGGGGTATTTCCTTCAAAAGAAAACTTAGAATGTATTGTTTCCATATGTTGGAAGATGGCAGAATTTTTTTGGCCCCTATTTTTTTTGTTAAACACAGCCCACCTCTTCTGCCTTAGCTTAGTCAATAAATGCAGCACTTTTCTGTGCAAAGAAAGCAAGAGCGCTCCCATGAACTGATTCAGTCTGACAAGAGTTACAATTTCTAAATGACTGATCTCTACCCTATATTTTCCAAAGCATAAGGGAGTAATTTTGCAAATGTATTGCTAAGATGCTTTTATGGTACTCTGAAAAGGATTTTTTTCTGTGCTTCAAATCTTTCAGAATTATGTACTCGGATTTGTCTCTGTCCACCATCAAAATCAAGCACACCGGCTGAATCCCACCGAAGTCAGTCAGGCTCAATATATGTATATAAGACTCTACTGATAGAGAACTCCTCTGACTCTATGGCCTGCAAATCACAATTGCATACTAGTTAAAAAATATTCACATTCAAATGAGGGGTTTTTTTAATTCCATCAATTAGCTAATTTTTAGGCCCTTAAAATGCCAGTAATCTATTTTGCACTATTGTTTGCAGGTAAACCAGCATTTCTCAACAACTAGTGCTATTAAGACGTTCTTAAAAAAGTGATAGACATACATAATATGAACTAAAATGGCTTCTCCGTGTATGCTTAATATTACGTGAATTAAAGCACTTTTTGACATTTTTCTTAAAAGTTGTCCTTCCAGTGCCCTAGCTGAAATTAAAGAACATCAAATTCTAAGCCTGTTTAATTTAGAATAGCAATGAATTAATCCTAATAATGAAATAACTTCATAGAACATTGTCTTTGAATCATTAGAGGATTTGCAGATAGTATCTTGTGAATGCAAACAAGATAATCACACAAGCACAGATACCAAATAACTCTTTTTCCAAACACTGGTGGCCATGCATATGCAACAAAATGCAAATATTGACTTTTCTGATAGCAACTAGATCAGATTGCTAAAGTGTCTGATGGGATACTGCAATCCCACTGTGGGAAACAGTACTGACCTTCACGCTCCGTATGGCAAGCATGTAGCTTGCCTGCATTTATGATTCCCCTAAACTCTAAGCATTTCCACAACTGGAAAAATAAAGTAGACATGTGGAAAAGGGCACTCTCAGTCAGTATAGAAAAGCTTGAAAGAAAGTAAACAGGCTTCATGTCTCATAATAGCTCTCTAGAGAGACGAGAGAAGGAAGAAATGTCATTTGCAATTGATTGCTTATAAAGATAAGTGGGCACATGAAAAGACTTCTTTTTCTTAATGAGCAAGGAAAGAGGATCATAACAGGTCACACACCTTGCACATTCAGCAATCAGTATGTCCAGCAAGTATGTTAGAATACAGACCTATGAAAAATGTTAATGTTTTAAAGAACATTGATCCAGAATGAGTGCATGCAGTCAGGCAGAGTCACATGACATGCTTTACCAAAAGCCTCCCCAAACACACTATAAAGGCAAACTTAAAAGAAACATCTATTCTATGTTTTAATCTTGAACTACTTTACACTTCCTAATCTTGTCTAATCCAACATTTCAGTTTCAAGTGGAAATAGAGAAATGGATGGCAGAAGGGTCAAGATTTTCCTGCACTTTTTATGACACTTGCAGTAGATGAGATGATGCCCCCAAATGAGTGTTTAGAATATGTATTTAAAGGCAATTAAAGGCTCTCAAGAAATGTGGTTTTTTTTTTCTTAAGAGTCTTATTTCTGTTCTGAGTAGTGATTCTATTTCTACACAATTTTTACTGTATGTCAGTAGTAACATTTCATGTGTATGTCTACTGAACCACTCTAGAAAGACTTTAAGCAACATAAATACATGCTCTTTAGCTTTTCTCATTCTGTATTTCTGCCAATTTTATTTCATTAATTATACTCATAACTCTATGCATTGCTTTTATTTAGAGATGCCAGTTACAATTATAAAGAGCAATAAGATTTTTCAATGT
>JAWWTY010000123.1:33082091-33139671 GCA_035222235.1 Margarornis squamiger
TACAATTATAAAGAGCAATAAGATTTTTCAATGTTTCTGGGGAAAGAAAGTCAGATTACTGTTAATTAGACCAGAGCACAAGCTACGTACACTGCCCTTTGTGCAAAGACAATATGATTATGCTACCAGAATATTTTTATTGGTTTTTTTTCCCTCATTTGTAATGCATTTTTAGTGGGCAATTATCCTTAAAGTTACAAAATCACAGCTTTTATATTTTATAAGGAAGAATCAATGTGTGCTTAGTAGAACCTTGGTGGCACCTACAATACAAATGGGATTTTTGTATGCCTTTCTATTTACTAATTTTTTTTAATCTTACCCTCCTTCTGAGAGCCTTTATTTAATCAGCTGTATGCAGGACTGTATAAAGCTAAGAAAAATGCTTCCATTAATATTCTTGGATTTATTTATTTCTGAAACATAATGAAACTTTTTCTCAGATTTCAAACAATTTTTCTCAGATTAAAACAATGCCATCACTGATATTTACGGTGGTTTAAAAGAATAAAAACATCAAGATTTGACTGATTATTGCTAGTGGGCCAGCAGTCACAACTGTATCTGTGTTCTGTGTGCATAATTTAAATAGAGAGTAACCTTAACCTTGTTATCAAGAATTTTTGTATTGAGATCCAGACAACATATCAACCTAAGCCTATGCTTAGGTTATATTTAGACAGGATGCCAAGTGATAGAAAAACAAAAATCTATAGCCTGGGCACAATATATACAAATAAATTCTATGTGCAACAAAGTCCAGCAAGCATGAAGAGAAGAAAGCAACCTACTCTATCACTTTGCTTTTGAATACAAAGACACTTGCTTATAGAATGGTATTTAGCTATGTAATCATTCATGTCAAGTCTCCTAGATTATTTAATCAGCAATCAGCCATTACTTTATCAACGATGGATTTACCTTTTAACGAAGACCTGTGTGAGAAAACTGTAGTACGTGTATGGACAAAAATATGCCTTACTGTATTTCTTTCCCAGGCTGAAAACTCTGATAAACAGCTTTTTGATCAATAACTGTTGGCTAAACAGTCAAAGGCCTCCACTTATCTAGTTACGCAGAGCCACACAGAATTAGAGGTTCTTAACTGTCAATATATAGTACCAAATGGCTAACCTTTCAATAGCTGAACAAAACAAAATTTGGCAAACCTTATTGCCAACTATTACTATTTTGAAAGATAAACTTTTTTCTGACAATTATCCATACATCATGTACATAAAAATCCCCACAAAAGTCAGTCAGAATCTATCCTACTATGATTTCAGATACTATTTTGAAAATTAGAAAATATTTTAATCATTATTAATTAATAAAATACAATTCTTTCTTGAAGATTCATCAGGCCCTCCAAGGTGATGGAAACATAGGTCAAATTACAAAAATACGCATGTAAGACATGATACAAAGTGAGTGTTCACCTTCTCTGTTTTTACTCAGAGTGTCCCAAAAACTCCACTCCTCTTTAGAACCTGAAACTGAAAGCTATGTGCCCTACAACTATGAAAACAGCTAGGAGTTATTTCAAATACTTGATCTCTAAAAAGCTTTGAAAGTTCAAAGGCGTATCCTACCCTTGAATATTCAAGGGAAGTTGCACGTTAAGTCTTACACATGTTCCCCCTTGAGAACACAGATTACTTTCTGTCACGTCAAATCATCAAAGATATGAACGTCTGGTATGAAAAAAAGGAGACAGAGCTTATACAAAATAGAGCACATGTGGGAAGAAACAATGAAAAAGAAGATTTTATGGAAAATTATCCAGGCTTTGGCTGCACAAATAGAGTAATCTTTACAACGGAAAGTGAAGGCAAAAAACCTGAGATTTTTGTCATAACCCAAATGACACATATTACCTTGCCCTAGAGACACACACCTTAGATTACTCTTCCAGATAAGGGAAGGCTTGCTTCAATTTAAAGGAGAGGCTGAGCAGCTCCTTGTACCTTCTCTTTCAATTTCCCAAGGTTTTCTTTAATGCATCACTTTGCATGAACTCAAACAAATCTGTGTACAGGCAAAGCACCAAATCTCCTCAGTTTCACAGAACCAGGGAAATTCCTCCTGAAACAGGTTCCATTCCATTTTTAATTTATCATTTGCACACAATCACATATAGCAATTTTAATACCATACTAATTCATGCAGAGAGGAATAAACTGCACACAGAGAAATGTCGTGCTGCATGTTTCTAGTTTAAAATAATCTAGCTAACTTTTCATTTCAGGAGTTCCATGCTCTTTTCAAGCATTTTTACCAACATATTTTCAGGTATTCCATTCTGCCAGGAAAAACAAACTGTGTTCTTGAGTTTTACTTATAAAATACTGTCTGATCACTAGAATAACTCTTCTCTGTATTTGCTATTGATTAAATTAAATTCAATCTAAAACATGAACATTCAGACATAGATACAGTATGTCAGGTGAGGCTTAAGTACTGTCATACATAATACTTTTATTATTTCTTTATCTCTTCTAGGAAAAACTTCCTTGATATGTTATGAACATCTGGAGTTTTATGACATTTTGGTTACTCAAGTTGTCATAGAGTTGATAAAACTTTTTTTTCCTCTATTGTTTACTGATTATAGCAAAACTGTTATTCCAGTTTCTTGTAATTTGTGCCATCATAGCTAATCTTATTTTTGACATAAACCTCAGAATCATTCAATTCCTTCAGTAATATATTCAGATCTATGTCTTAGTAAGTCTACTGACAACTTCATACCAAACTAGTATTCTCATTTTTCTTCACAGGATGTTGTTATTTTTGTTAATTTATGTGTATTTAAAGGAAAAAAAACCAAACACTTTTTTTTTTTTAGTAATCACAAATTCATTTTTGCATTTCAGCAAACCTTTATAAAGCTATTTTGAAAAATGGCCAGAATTTTTATTATTAGAAAGAAAGCATAGAAAGTTGTGTTCACTTGCTAAAGTGAATAATCAACTGCATAAACTGCATAATCACTAGAATAGCTGCATTATAAACAGAATTTTAATTTGACTCTAGAGTATTAAATTTCAAGCAATATCTATCCATTATCTTAATAGAATTAAATAGCTCAGCTGCTTGTGCCTCTAATTTGTGTTATGTAGGGATATATATGGATAGGTCTATTTTTAATATTTGATGCAGTTTTGTTTACAGCTCGTTCATCTAAGGAATTAACTTTTCATACTTGGGGTGCTACTTTAAGGATTAAAAACTGAAAGGAAATTATAAAAGAAATCTAATTTCTATACTTGTAAATTAAAAAGCAGAAAGACATTTAACTAACTGCAGCCTCTGGTTTGGATCCCTTCAAAATAAAGTCTAGTAATTACCCACACTTAAACTGCTAGTTAAAATGGATGCATTCATTCCTTGAAAAGTTTCCTTAGAAACACTAGACTTTTAAGCATAATCAAAACAGACAGCTAGATCCACCCTTTATGATAATGTGACATGCAGCTTTATTAATCTGACCTTTGGAAACAAATGAGAAATTTTATACTGCCCTGCCATAATTGTTAGTGGCAGGCATTTTAGCAGTCTTTAATTTGCATTTCACTGTAATATCTGTTTCCAGTTATGATGTAAACATTAACAGGATGTGACATTGTTAATCGTATTCTAGTGTCTGAAGCAAGTGGCAAAAAAGTGTGCCTGGAGTAAACTAGAACATGACCTTCATGATAATGAAACGCATCAACCCTTGCTATTCAAAGACTAAGGCAAAAAATGACTACTGTAGTTGTTTCAACTAGAATCTGAATTATATACAGTACTGCAAAAATTAGGAGTGAGGGTTGAGGTGGAAAGACTCATCTTTCAAGTTCATGTAAGTTCTGATTGTCCTTTAAGTTGTTTGCAAGAGATATCTGAGAAAATATGTTCTTAATATATACTCAGTAGTATTCTAGAGAATTCAAAATGAATGCAAATAATAATTCTGTTTTAGACATCGTAAGTTTGGAAATTTCACCTAAGTAACACACACATCTCAGTCTTTCTCTGTGTAAGTGTTCTTAAAAGTTTATAGCCTATAAACAGAACAGAAAACCCATATGCAAGTTATGGTGATAGATATCAGTGTTATAAATATACAAGACAAAATAGTAGCATGGTACCTGAGTTAAAAAAAAAACAAAACAAAACAAAACAACTATTTACAGGTATTTATTTTAAAAGAATGTTAATTAAACATAATTTATTTCTGAAATACAAGTATGTAAACCAGATCTTTTACTTCTGAATGTTATGTATTTCTCCTGCACTTCACTTTTGCTTTTAGGACAACCCTTCCTCAACTTTAAACTCTTCTTTATGAACAGTCTAATTAAACTCTTGCCTAAACTGGGCTTTAAGTTCATATCTTAAAAAAAAACAAAAAAACAAACAAACAAAAAAAAACAAAAACAAACAAAAAAAAACAACTGTTGTAGAGCTTGTAAAGATATCTGTGGATATTTCAAACAGTCTCTATGTATATCACTTTCAGTGATGTAAATATCTTAGACTCTTTTTGCTCAGTAACAAGATATTACAGCAGAATATTTCAGAATATCTCTTCTATTGAGATAACAGATAGATCTACTGATAAAGACAGGGTTACGCTGTAGACAAATATAAACAAATAACAAAAGTTGCTTTCCCAAAAAAAACTAGCATGGATTTTTTTTTACTTATTACATTGTATACTTATTTACAAATAAAACGTAAGTTTCTAGTGTAACAGCATTAGGATAGTTTCTGATGTACATTATTCTTTCTGAAAATCTATTCTAAAAGGAAAACTTCAAGTTGTTAAGATAGGAAGACTATTTTGCTTCTACAGTCTGTTACACAAAACGTGAATTGCACTATCATTCTCATTTAATTATTTATACATAATAATTGCATAATAGAGTGCATAACAATTGCACTCTACATCACAAATACTGTGAAACAGCCTGCCCCAGCCTGGCTGTTATATGTCAAACTTAACTAGGGTACCTACGGTGCTGACACAAATAATATTTTGCTCTTAATTCCAAGAATGAAGGTTCTGCAAAGGAGTAGGGTACACAGAAGAGGTAGGTAACAATTTAAAACAGATAAGCTTCACATGGAATGAGTGACCCGTTTTACATTTAGGTTTCCATTGTTAGAGTAATCAAATGAATATTCACTACATGTGAGAAACATGACATTCATAGCCTACAGACTCTGCACTAATGTGTGTATATATATGTACATATATGTATATATACATATATTAAAGGATGCAAGTATACTTTCTCATTGCATTGCAATGCCTTCTCTTTCTGAATTCAGTGCAAGCTTTCAGTGCTCAAGAGCTAATTCAAATTACTTCAGAAAGCCATCTGTGTTTTGTGTACCTCTTTTAAGACAAAAGAAAGAGGTAAACCAAAGCAAGTATTATTGAAAATGCATATTGTCTTTAGCAGAAATAACAGTCTTAACACATGAAATTACAAAGCTTTTGGCATTATTTTTTAACTTTAAAACCTCAACATTATTAATAATAAAAGAATAGACTAACTTAAGTCATATTCATTGACTCAGCCTACTCCTGAAACAATACAAGAAACTATCCAAAACATGTTCAATATAATGTTCAAGTTAAACAGTAGCTACTTTTAAACAGAAGCTTTAAAACAAAAAATTATGTGGGAAAAAAAAAACAAAATCAAACTATACTGCTAATTCAAAATCTTCTGAGGGTCACACATCATTAAAACATCATTCAGTCTACTAATACATTTACATTTAAATTTAAATAAACATTCATCCTCTGAGTGACTTCTTTAAAGCTACAAAAGTCTTAATAGTACGAATATGTGTTCCAGTCAGTATTCAGCACTCCCCTCCCCTGCCAGTGCTGAAGGTCTTCTCTGCTGAATCTGTTCAAATTAAGTGTTTGGGCACTACAGAGAGAAACTTCCCCAATACCGCTGAACGTATTCTCTCTAGTCAAGTTCACAATATCCACCTTGAAATGGTAACATTTAACAGAATGTAACCCAAATTTTAGGAGGACATAGATGATTTCTTTTTTTTTAATAAAAAAGCTAAATAGGGATACCAGTCTCGTATGTTACCTCTACTATGCTACTACATACAGAAATAATGATTATATCTTGTTAGTATAGCTATACCATTTTGCAGAAGAGTTCTTTCATGAGATTTTGACACAGGTTATACATATGAGAAAAAAAAATAAAATAAAGTCAGATGTCCATTTCTCTGCCATAAAGACAATTCAAATAAGAAAGAAATTCTTTGTATGTATAATTCCTAAAGCTGCTAAACTTTGATGTGTCAAACACATCACATATGAATTTCATCCTTTTAGGAATGCAATAAAATGCACTTGTAGAACATTTTTGCCTTCCTATTTTCTCTATTATCTTTATATATACAATACATATGTGTATGATAACTGCATGTAAGAAATATCAGTAGTTATCTCTGTAGTGGTCATAAGATGTGTGATCCCCTTACTTAGTTCTAATTAGTGGCAGAAATAACAGATGTGAATTTAAGAAAAATTACAGACATCTTGTTATTTCAATTCATCTTTTGAATATACACTGACAGCTGTAAATTTTTGTGTAATTTACAAAAACTTTTTAGACTCATTCCGACTCTTTTGGATTTTAGTTACTTTTTAGTATTTCTACTTTCTCTCAGTGAAAATGAACTTAGAAACTTAGGAGGCAGTCAATATAAAATTGGAAAAAACTCTTATGCAGAAATGCAGACATAATTTGTAACATAACACTCAAGAAATTCTAAAACTGCAGACAATTTTTTACTGGTATGGAATATATGTCTGGAATTTATGGAATGTCTGGAAGGTAAATGCTGCAATTCCATAAAATATTTGCACCATGTTGTATTCACTTATTACTTGAGCACTTTTAATTACTTTCTTGACTAAGATAAAATACATTTACCTCATGGCAACAACTGGTGAGTCAAATATATTTGTGCCGTTTACACTATGGCACTACACTGGTAGCAAGTCTGACTATACAAATACTGGGCTGTGTTGACGGACAAGTATCAAGACTGGAATTCAGTGTCATGAGATAATGCTTTGTTTAAAATAAATAAGATAACATTTCACAAGCTTGTATAGTACAGCACAGATCTTGCTCTTAATGTAAGCTTTCTATGTCTGGCTAATCACCTTGTTATCAAAGATATTACCTAGAACTGATATGTGACCTTCTGACCCACACACTTTGCTTTCTCACAATGAGCTTCAGGCCTGTTCAAAAATAATACTAAGATTAATGTTATATTGAAAAATATTTTCCCACATAAGGAGCTTTGTTTCTTTTTATAAACTGATTCTGAATTGACTCAGAGGGGAGGAAAAAGTATTTTTATAAATATTAATCATGCTAAAGCCATTCAAAGATAAGAATAAATAAAGAAAACCCTACAACAATCAGTTAATAACATTGTGTCTGTAGGTCTTTCGTAAGAGCAGGGAAACAAAAAGAAAAGAATTGTTCAGGTGGAAAACAGAAATGCATTTCCTATGGCAATTCTTGAGTGACAAAAGAGATTTGAGTTTCAGTTGACTAGGCTTTGGAGGGGACTGAAACAGGATAGAGGGGATAGTATTTGGCACAATTAATTCAAACAATCCTCATACCAACACTTAAAAGTTTATTCACTCAGGTAGGTTGGAACATAATGACAAAAAAACCCAAACCTTCAGACCAAAGAACACTGTAAATCAGATTATTTAGTGTCTGCATTTCAATGAAAACAGCATTCTTGGACAAACATTTACTAACCTGCTCACTGTTACGCATATTCTCTAAAAGACTACATTTTTTCTGAAATGTATGGTTCTAGTAGGGAAGGGTTATTACAGAGTAATAAACTAAAGCATTAATCAATTCAGTCCAGGAGGACTGCAGTTCAGATTCTAAGAATACACAATTAATACAGATGTGGTGAAATATGAATTTAGAATAATTTGATTGAGCAGACATAATGAGTCATTGGATACATTACAGAAAGTAATGAAGTGTATTTTTTCCCACAGCTAATTGGTTTAACATAACAAAGGACACTGATGTCGTGCATTCTACATCAAAACATTCATAGCTTTGTCCATTATCAAAAATAATAACAGCCAGCCATATTACAGGATAGATCTAACAGTTTGTTCACCCACTGGCATTTCAGAGTATCTCCAGATAGAACTTAATTTTTGCAAGGTATTGCTTTAATTAACACCATACTGGTTTTCTCTCTTAAATTCTTTCAATATTTTCTCAATTTTTTCTTATTCCTTCTTGTCTTACATTTATCATATAGAAAAAGATTACACCAATCAGGAATCCCAGACAGGGCTACAAGTGCTGTGCAGGTATGTTAACTTTTTAAGAAATAAAAAGCAAGTAAGATATGTAAGTGATGCCCATATGGTTTCCTCTTTAATTTTGATAGCTACAGATTATAAAAGGAACAGATGTTTCTTAATGATATCAGAAGAGTCTGGCAATCTGTACATAATCATAGAGAATTATGTTTTTGAAACTGATCTGTGAGTCAACAATAGTTTTACATTCAGATTACTAAGGTAAGCATAAAATGAGAACTATTGACTACAAATAGAAACTCAAGTTGTAATTAAAATTATTATGTCAGTCAAAATTCTCTAAACTGTTTAGTTTTGAGTGTCAATGGAGTTTAAAGCTCAGATCAATAGTAGCTAGTAAACATTTTAACAGCATACTATGCAGTGTGTATCTAAAGTGCACTTAACTAAAGCAAAAGTCTTCAACTTACTATCATTAAAATAATTTGCATGCACATTTTGAAAATGCTATGAAAAGTGTATCTTTCCAAATCTTAGCTGGAGCACTTTTTATATCTTTCAGTAAGAGTTCTTTACCTTGATAAAATAAATAGCCAAAGTTACACAACTTGTGTACATTATAATATAATTGTTCAATATCAACAAAACAATCACCTCACTCTCAGCATAAATTCAGAATTTGTTTTCTCTGATTTTGCTGGGGTATTTTGGAAACGTATATTACACACTGCTTATCTACACGGAAACTGATTTCTAAATGGTCAGAAATTATTGTACTGTAATGCAAACTGTGACTGAGTTTAGGAACTGATCATCAGAAATGCTACTATTTAACTGAAAGATTTTGTGGTATTATTTCCTGTGTGCTGGTGTTTTTTCTGGTCAAAGGAATTGAGATGCCTTTCAGGTTTGGCAAAGAGTTGATATGTTTCACTAGTCAACCTTCTGGTACCTCAGAAATAAAAGTTTTCTTGAATATTTTGCACCAGTGATAATCATTTTGGTGCACAAAAAAATTCTCAGAAGTATAAGGAAATTTGCTAGCATACACTAAAATTGCAAAATGTTAACATACTATTTTACATAAAAGCTGTGTTGCTTTTCTCAAACAGTGTACAAAAATATCCGTTATCTGTTAAATAAAACAATAAAAAGAATAGCAGAGATGAGAGAGAGATGGGATTAGTGTCAGAACAGGGTATGTTTGAGTATTGGCTTCTCTTCTGCTGTGATTGACTTAGAGGCTGACAGCAGAAGTAACAGATGGGAAAAACAAGTGGATCAAAAAAATGTCAGGAGAAAAAACAAACACTACAGAACAAGAAGAAACATCCTTACTAAAACATGAATAGTAATCAGTATTATTTTATAGCAAAAAATAAAGTAAAATGAAATTTTACTAGGCATTTATAATATAAAATACAGAATGATTCTTGTTACTAATATCTTGATTCTACTGAAGTCAAAAGGCATTCATCTTTAATTCTGCTACAACATCCTCCCCTCATAAAAATACAATCTCATGGAATTATTAATAAAAATTAGATACTGAAATACTGCTATCAATGGATGTTATGAGTCATGACAGACTCCAGTGTTTCACTTGGTAGGGATAAGATGTAATTTACTTCTGAATTAAGAAGACAACACTGGTTCTGAAAGTGTCAGAGCAGTCAAGGAACCATAGAAAACATTGCGTCCTTTTCCCATATAGATTGGCTGCAATACTCAGAGTGTAATGGATAGTGTCTCAGAACCTTGTCCTGAGAACCTGAGGATAATTTACCTGTCTCATGAGAACACGTGCTAAGCACAAGACATTTCAATATTGCACATGAAGGGTGGTGTCACTCACTGAAAACAAAAAAATGTTTATGCTGACACATTGACTCTTGTTTCATCCAAATCAACCAGTATTTTAGGCAGAAAGAGTTTTAAGACCTTATACACTGTAAGTTACAAGTGAAATAAAAATATCTTTCTGAAACTTTGCAATGTCATAGGAAAAGAACACTTGAAAAAAAAAAAAAAACAATAAAAATTAAAGACTATGAAAAGAGAAGGAAAAAAAAACCATCCAAAAACCAACAAACTCCAATCATAACACTACCCCAAAAAAGAATTATGGAATAAAGTATACCTGTAGATATAGATACATGTTCCAAAGCCTACTCTGGACATGAACAGACTTCCAGACCACCGAAATCTTCCAAGTCGAATTGCCAGTTTAGGCAGAGACATGCATATTATGCAGGAAGTTTAGTAGGTTAAAAATTTCTTCAAGAGACATTACAGATACAATCACAACAAATTTAGTGCAGCTGTGCACCAATTTCACTGCCTGTTTGAAGTTAATGGGTATCTCCCTTCAAGCAGTTTACTGCATTCCTTCAGCTGTAGTTGTGCGCAATATTTTATAAGCCTTTGAAAATTGTTTCTATGGTTAATTAACTAAACTAACAGCTAATGAATAAGATGGGCACTCCCACCCTAGGTCATTAGTTTCTTCCTAATTTTACTTACTGCTCACATACATACCATAATGACCACCTGGCAACAGGATAGGGTGGGGTATGGGAGAAAGACTGTCAGACGTCATACTATAACTGAAATAAATCATAAAATACCACAAAGTGGCCAATTTCAGGATTCTTCTTTGTAGCTAGATGCTTAAAGTTTGTAATTGTGAATGCTTAATTTTAGAGCAAATACCTTATTTCTGTAATCTCATCTGAGTTTTCACAGTCTTTTTAATAATCTGTATTGTCATAAGACATGAGAGTTTTTTTAACAATACATCATGGATACACTCACAACGTCTAGAGATGATTCAACTTTATATTGTATTGCCTCAGAAAAGAAAATTATAAATCATAAATTGATTAAAATTGAAGGGTATTTTTTGGATCAGTTATTTTTCCCATGCACACTCTTCAAATTATCATGTCATCATGAACAATGTGATTGTCCTGACACAATTCCAATCAACCATCAACTTCAGTTTGTCTTTAGATGCCTGTGTCTAGCCTTAGTGCGAGGGGGAAAATGAGCAAATTGAGATAGATGAGTACTGCGGTACATAAATAACTGAATTAAGAACACCAGCTCAGGTGATGTGACTACGCATTGCTTCCTAAGGCAATAAAAAAGACATAGGTTAGTTCGTCACTTAATTCCCTCCTTTCGTTGTAACATTTAACTGGAGTTCTTTCTGCTATCTTCCCTCTGCTTTCCGTTTTAAAGTATCTTACTTGTATAAGCAACTAAAATATCAAGAGAACAATCTTTGCCACTATTGGCAATTTTGCCTTTCATTGGTTGCTTAGCAAATTTTTAACCAAGAGATTTTGATGTTCTGTCTCTTAACCGACTTTTTATTAGGAAAAGAAGCATGAAATCCCTACTTTGGGTTTCAGAAGTCTTAATTTCCTTGATACAAGGCTGTTTCTTTAACCTGGATATTCTATTTCACATAGTGCTTAGCCACTGACACAGAGTAAGGTGCAGTATGCAAAAATCACCCACAACAGCCATTTTGCAAGGCAGCCTATTAAGGACATGATGAATCGGAATCACATCCAGTTGCATATTTACTGAACAAAAGAAGCTAAAGTGATGGTACTCATGTTTTATTGAAGTATAATAAGCATCCATAGTCAAGGACAAACGTAGTGAAAAACTGTGCAGCCCATCCCACCCAGAGTACAGAAGTCAGCCTTGTTCATCTCAGAGGTCCAAAACCAGTAGCTAATACATTTACTTTCTACATTCCAATCCCTTTCCTGGATATGTTTTCGTCATTTCAAATACAAAAATACTCACCAAACAATCCATCTGGATATTTTTTACTAATAATGGATGTTTGATTTGTGATAATTATAAGAATGTCCACATTTTAAAAATAATTGTCACTTACCTTTATTTCTCAAGCTTTCCTGATTCTTCTCCTGCTGCAATTAAAAGCAGAAAAATATATTACTTGCAGAATCAGTTATCACATAAATCATAAAATCAAAATGAGACTTCCTGCTCCCAGGTAAAATCAGCACACTGTTTTTAAACTCCCCTAGCGTTTTCCACATTTTTTTTTTCTCACAATGACTTTGATTAAGTGCTGGAACACATTACCCAAAGAAGCCATGCGGTTTCTGTCACTTTATATTGAGAGATATTCATAATTCAACTCTACAATTCCCTGTAAAACCTGGTGTAATTTTGAAGGATGAGAATTTACTCAAGGCAGTATTTGCTCAAAATTATGCTCTTTGTTTTGGGTACAGAAATTCTTCAAATATTTGCTGCTTTATAAGTTTATGCCAGTAAAAAAAATGAAAACTTTTTGGTTTGTTTTGTTTTAATTTCTAAGAGGTATTCTTGACATGTTATAACCTATTGATAACAAAGAGAGCATACTTATTGCTTTTCAGTTCTAACTGCACTGGTTTATTTTATCTATATACACCAAGGGTTTGTTATTACTGTGCTCATAACAGGTTCATTTAGTCTTAAATGCATCCAGACTGTACATATAAAACTATAGAAAGAAGTTAGTGCTTCTAAACCAATACATGTGTCTTTTCATAGTATGTTTTTTGATAGCATTTTCCCCAGTTACTGTTCAAATAATTTCAGAATAAGACTTATTACCTATCTTCGTCTGAGTAAGACAGAAAATATTACCGGAAACTAATTCTGTGAAGTCACACAGCTGTTTAAACTCTACCAAGGAAAACTGAAACTGATCTGAAGACCAAAGCTGTAATTGATAACGCAAAAGTATTTTCTAATTCACAGGGACATAGAAATATTTAGCTACCATTAACTTAAGCAATGAGGGCATCTAATCTACAAATAACTAAAATATATTGTTTCAACTTTTCTTAATTTGTGAAATAATATGGGTAATGATGCAATATTTGTGTTGTTCCCACAAACACAATCTTACAAATCTAAATCAATGATTCTTTTCTTGTCTTTTCAAAACAAGTAACTATATCAAAACCTACACCTATCTGCAAAGTATGTTTTCAAACTTCTCCAGATCAGGGAGTGAAACTCACCCTTTAACAGGCCAGTGTAAAAGCAGAGGAATCTCGTTCATGATAAGCAGTTTGTGCTTATTAAAACACCAACCAACAACCCACCACCATTTAGAGTCAAGGTGTAGCCAAGTTATGTTAGCGCTCAGATACTGAAATTTATAGGGTTCACAGACACTGCTGAGTCCCACAAAACTCACCAGTTTTTCTCTTTAGTTTGAAATCAGGACGGATTTTTTTCCCAACAAAGCTGAAAAGTCTATAACGTCTCTTGCTTACTCTATGACAAATAGATCCTGAAGACTTAATCCAAGAACTGATTACTGAATCAGAGAAGCTTTGCAGGAAAGCAATATTTAAAATCAAATATTGATATCAAAGGATATGAGAAACAGTAAAAAGGATGAGAATTTTAGGGAGAACAGGGTACAACAAGCTTGGCAAAGTTTGGAGAAGAGAAAAAAATTACTCAGATGACATTTTAACATTTAAAAAAGTGTTTGGAATTTTTTTTAAATAGAAGGTGTTAAGATTTCAAGGCAAGGAGGCATTAGCTAAACGTATCTTTTCAGATCTTATTTTTTCTAATATATTTGTTTACCTTAATTTCAGCTGAAGATTTTTGCTTAAGCTTTTCATGGCTTAGTTTTCTCAAAAGACTCAAATTTTAATTTTATGCTGCTATTAAAACTACTAAGAAAATACTCTGTTAGCATATCACAGACCAGCCTCTGTGTGATATTTCTTGGGCCAGCAAGATGCTTGGTAGCAGCAAAGTGCATCCAGATAGAAAGAAAAGTCTATAATCCTCGAGTTATTTAAAAATTAACCAGTGATTAGACTGGGTGTAGCATTTCTGAATGCAGAAATTAAGTTTCTGCCTACAGAAACCTTGCTATATTAAATTTCTCAACAGAAAACCCAACAATTAAAAAATGCAGAAAAATTTATACTGAAGTTCCATTAAATACAGATGCTTCCTTATTATTGAAAGATAAAGTATCTGAATTAATTTCTGCAGAAAACCACTATGAACCAGTGAATTATGCTAGTGAGTATAATAGGTATAGGCATCTATAACTCAGGAAAATTAAGTTCAGATTCTCAGGGAAACAGGAACTGCTCATCTTGATGAGAAACAAACACACACACACACACACACACAAATAAATAAAATAAAAGGCAAACAAAACCAAAACCACACCCAAAGAACCAAAAAAACAAAACTCTCAGGGTACCGGAATGTGAGAGAGATAAACAAACAATTTTTTGTCATGACAATTCCTTCCACCTTCATCTGTGCAGAGTGCTAAGGTTTTGATGCTAGTTATTCTGAAAATAAAATAATTCTACCCATATACCATTAGAAAGTATGTAAATGTGCAAACATCACTGTATTAAAACATATTTATTCTGTATAAACACTGGTGTGGAGGATTTGATAGACCCACTTTTACACATATTTCTGCTATTGTTACAAATCATAAGTTATAAACTACCTGCAATATATAGAAAATGAGGCTCTGCAAAGAAACTGATTTAAATACACACAAATGCTTTTCTGAGGTATAAATTCTCATTTTCGGATGCTATTTTCTTTTTTGTGTCTTAACACACAAATATTATCAACATCTCTTAAAACATTCTAACACTTTGACATCATCATTGTTCAGAAATGATGTTTCCTAAATAAGGTTGGCATAATACCAAGTTTTATTTAGAAGGGCTTCATATTAGTAATAAGGGCAGAAGAGAAGGATGGTCAAATAGACTCTTAATGTACAGTAAATCCCAAGAAGGAAGATAAAAAGCTACTTATTAAGACCAGAGCTGATCTGTAAAGGCAGATGTCATTCTAGGACTAACAAAATACACCAAGTCATTTTAGAAACTGAAGCTCATTTCTTAGCGCCATTTAAATTTGTATCATGTGCATTCTGATTGTTTTTCCCTTTTTGGAAGAAAAGTTAATATTTATAAACAATGGATGTTCCACATAAAAGCATATTGTCCTCCATTTAATTGTGTGGTTTTTAAAAGACAAACATAATCGTATTGCATCTAGAACTTCACTTGTCTCTCTTCCTGAATCATCTGCTGAGGATTTGGGTATGTGTATGCCAGAGTGGACTACTTATAAAGAAAAGGAGCCTTAATTCTTCTTTGCAAAACTCAGGCAGTTTGCTTTTCCATGCTGGCTTTATTTAAAAAGTAGCTGCTGAATTAATGGAATTCTTAAAATAAACAAAGTACTAATTAGTGTAAAACATATGGTAGATTGTCCTTGATATGTGACAAAAATTTAAATAATTTAATAAACATAAACCACTAATTACAGAAGCTCTGTTGAAAAAGGAGTGCAAAGTTATTTGCTTGATTAACATTTTATAATGAAAAATTATCATTAGTCATATCATAAAATGTAATGAAAACACAGAAAATTAGTTTTGAGTTCATTACCCTTAATGCCAATTCTGCAGTAGGGTACTTTGTTACTATATAGTAACTAAAAATAACAATAATAAAAAATAAAGAAATAATTGTTATAAAAGAAAATATTTCATTGAGAAAGATATGAAGATAGTTATTTTTATCATGTTAGAGCATACACAAGCTAAAGTAGTTGAATAATATATTCACTTATATTAATACAACAATTGTAGTTACAAGAAATCTGAATTACACATGTAAAGAAACTGTTTATTCATGGATGAAATAGCAGCATGGTCACAGCCACAGAGTACAAGTGCAGATACAGCACAAGGCAACATGGTAAACTATTCTCAGAACCAATTTGATCAATGCCATTAGGCTGAACATTTGTCTTTCAAAGAAGTTTCACAGAATCAGACTCATCAGACTCTTAGCAACTGCCGTACAATTGGAATTTAAACTAAAAATGTATGCAAAGCAGAAGCAATGACATTTACATTTGTAAAGATATTCTGCTAAGCAGCAACAAGCAAGGCCCTGCTTACTATGGTAAGGAAGAAGGAATGTGCAAAAAGTGAACCACTTTCCTGTTGCTCTTGTCAGAACACTATTTACTGCAGAGAGCTTTTTAGTTTAATATTTGCAGCAGGATTCTTGAACTGGTATTTTGCATACACAGCCCAGTCTTCTTAGAGATAGCCACCATTTATAGCAGCAAATTCTGTGAAAATAATATACCACAGGTTGTTCTTGTATTGGTTAAGGCATCACATGAATATAAGATTCTGTGAAGGAAACAAGATGCAGAGCAAGGTTGCTAGGCAAAAATAAGGTAATATATAAAGCTGTTGTAAGTTTTCAGAATTAATGGCATTCCCAGGAGTAGGTATTACTAGATATTATAGTCTTAGAGTAAGCCTTACAGGCCTCTGGATAAAATCTGATGAAGTCTTGAATTCATGAGCCCATATGAAAGGAACCCAATTTGGGAAGCCTAGTTACATGAAATTTGTATCACTAAAACCAAAACCAAACCAAAAAAAGCCCAACCACAGAGGTGGCAGGGGCAGGGAACCTGAAAAATGTGCTTGGTTTGGTTCTTGGTTAGCTGATTTAGATCTTCAAGGAATGCAAACAACAATCATGGCAGATCCAGGATACCCAGTTGTTCCTCTTTGCCTGCAGCAAATAACAATCCCTTAAAAGCAAAGTGGAAGCAGAGAAGAAATAAAAGTATGAAAAAGTTCAAAATCATCTCATCTATGCCCACGTACTTTGAAGG
The DNA here is from genome assembly GCA_035222235.1 of Margarornis squamiger. NCBI lineage: Eukaryota > Metazoa > Chordata > Aves > Passeriformes > Furnariidae > Margarornis > Margarornis squamiger. Next base: position 33,099,202 of record JAWWTY010000123.1, read on the forward strand.
AAAACTGTCTCTAGACCAGGCTTCAACAAAGTGTGTACTTTCTATGGATGGAAAATGGACAGAAGTTCTACACAAAGGCTAACTCACAGGTTTTGCATAAAAGCAAATCACCTAGATGGCTGCAAGGACACATATTAGTCTCAAAGGCAGCCTTGGACCATGTCAAGCAGAGCAGACAAAGCCTTTGTCCGCAAGGTGAAACAATTGTTCTGGGCTAAAGTTGCAGACTAAATCCCAATGTTCTTCAGTACCAATTGAGTCGAAATAGCTTCCTGCTAAAGACACGTTAACATTGTGTACACCATGTGTTGCATTCTATAAAATAACACTTCTTTTTCAAAATAGGCAGAGAGAGGCACATTAATGCATTTTCAAAGCAGCAACTCCTTCTGGTAGGGTTGTTCATGATGCATATGGACACATTTCCTAAAACTGCTGCCTAGTGTAAAAAGAGCTGTGAGGAGTAGGCTGCAGGTAGGATTCTGATTTCAATAAATCATTCTTTTTTTTTAGTAGGACTGTAAAATTTTCTATTGGGGGGGGGGCATTTGGTTTGGATTTTTTGGTTGTTTTTTGGTTGGTTGGTTGGTTGGGTTTTCTTTATTTCCAATGTAAGACCTTGTTCAAGGGGAACCCTGATGATTCTACAGGCCCAATAAAACAGTAATCAAAGGCGAAATACAGTCTTTCCTTAATTTTACTGAAGGAGAAAAAAGCCTGTTTTCCAAATTTTGTTATTTTTTCCACAATGAAAGAAAAATCTAATAAAATCTTCATCCTGGCTTTAAGGATAAATTCTTCCATTCTTCCGTTGTTACCCGTTATGGTAACATTAGGACTTCGTTGGGACAATTGTCCTAGAAAAAATAACCTGAGTTGAATAGGAAAAAAAATAATCAATAGAACTGAAGCTTTCCCTGGGTAAATGTCTTAGGCAGCTCACTCTTTCAGAAATACAGTGTAACTACAGCTTCTTTAATATGATGTCTTCATGTGTCTTCATATATGATGTCTTTGATTGCAGACCGAATACAGAAAAAAATTATAAGCAGTTTCATAGCACATGACAAAAAAGTTCTACCAATTTTATATTACTGTGCAGTGTTGCTGGTTTTATAACACTTTAATGATTAAAATGCTTAATGCATGGTTTAAGCAGTGGAAGAAGTATATACTTTTGCATTAAAACATGTATCCCTATGACCAAAACAGTTTATACACTGAAGATTGTATAAGCCAATTTATGTAGTCAAATCCAGGCTACAGCTCTCCTTAGCTAAATTGGAGGAGCTATGAGTGCTACGTAAATAATGACTTTACAGAAGTAATTACCACTATTTGTGCGTAGTTTGCATTAAACTTTAAATGCTCAGACACTCAGTGCAGAATTACTTTTCCATGCATAAACTGCAAAAGATGTACTTCCAGCCAACCAAGAAAGAAATGCAATAACACAGGGCACTTGATACACAGGGCTGTAGATCAACATACTTATCTTGTATACCTCATAAAGTATATATTCAGCATATATATTTATTCTGAAATTATCTGAGAACACTCCAGATTTGAGTAGGCAAAGGAAGGGGGAAAAGATCTCCAATAGGCAATGTTTTAGCATACTGAATTATCACTGGAAATTTTGGGAGATGGTATTTAATGGGTATTCTATTATCTGCTCCCTTATGTGAGCTCCTAAACTCCAGGTACCCTCATACGTACTGAAAAATAGTATATTTCCTAACAATATAGTGCTATTTTTTTTTTCAAAAAAACTCCCCCACCCAGTACAGATGTATCCTAGCTGCACAATTCCCAATGACATTAATGGGAGTAATTTGCCTAAAACCCCTATTCGTTTTTCTTTTTAAATTTCAGAGATGGTTTTTAAGTGTAATTTTCTAAAGCCCACATAATGTGCTCTGCATTTTATTATTCAGTCTCTCTGAGGCTCATTCAGATCTTATTTTTCCTCTTTGAAAATTTTTGTCCAGATAGAAGAAAATCTGCAGGAAGAATGACAGACAATATAGGCACGACCATAAACATCAATTACTTTCTTACAATACAGGAATGCAAGTAATATTTAGACTGCATTAAGACATAATTATAAATAAAATTATAGTCTATCTACCAGTATTGATTAAAACCAATATGCTGAGATATTTCTAGGAATAATTGTTTGTTTCCACCATTCATTTTACAGAGATAGATAAGGTAGTGTTGCAAAGGAAAAGAGAAGTTCATTATATGAATATTAATCGATTGCACCTGCCCTTTTGTAAAGTGTTGAACGCTATATTTGAGGACTACATTCATTTAAACCAGAGATTTGGTGAAAGGTTATATCATATTACCCACTGTGTGACATTTAGGAAACTAGAAAGTAAAATTAAGATCATATTTTTTCCTACTGAATCTTAGAAAACTCAAGAAAAACTAAGTATTTGATTGTCGTATTTCAACTAATTTTTCAAAATGAACTATGAAATACAGCTATATACACTACAGATATACTAACAATTGGTTACAGTTTCCCTACTGTGAAATAGGCAATGTACTGTAAAGCTTTTAGTAATTTTCTCTTGGCATTCATGTTGGAAAGAAGTAGCTTAAAAATATATATATATATATATGTGTGCAGAAACCTGAAATAACAATTCAGTAAATATCTGAAGTTCTAATCTAAGGGATAATTTTTCAATTCTAGTTCCTTCTTTAAATATAGATATATATACATGAAGACATCTATTTTTCTTCCCTGCCTTAGACTGATACTAGGAGACACAAATAAAATATGGTTTCTTATGAATCATAAACTACAAATAATGTCTTTTAAATATTTACTTGTACCTAACCAATGACTTTCATTGGATTATTGCATCCCACCTAATGATGGAGTAGATATCAGGAAGCAGTCAGTGGAAAAACAAGATGTATCCAAATGGTAAACTCTGTCCTTTACTAATTGCTAATAATAATCCATCAAAAGAAATTATTTGAACATATCAAGGTATAGAAAATATTTGAAGATTCAGTAATTTCTTTGAAAGGCATGTTTTACTCATGTCCCACTTAGAGGAAGAATGAAGGAATAAAGAAATAAATGGGTGACCTTTATATGAAAAGTTAGACTGTCCAATGTAATAGTTTCTCAGAACTTTAGAAAAACCCCACAGACTATCAGCAGCAATGGGATTAGTCTTTCACAATGTTTAGGATCAGCTTACAGTAGTTACTATTAATTTCAGAATCGTTACATCAAATGATGCAACACCAAATAATATTAGACATACCAACAAGCTGAATAAAATCTATTAAGACAATGTAATATTAATGTTTTATTACTTGCACTTATGTATGCAAATAATCCTCAGGTAAGAGTAATAGAAAGTAATGGCATTTTCACAAACACTAGTGAATTGAAAATTGTGCTGATGCCTCAAGAGAGTGATAGACTTTACATCTCCCTGGAAAACATACTTGAATTATAGGCTGTTTATTTCAGGTTACATAGCCAGAGTTATAACCAATACATTAAAAAAATGACTAATAATTTTTGTTAGGTTTGTTTTCATTTGAAGAAGGGTCCCAGAATAAGCTTGTTAGATTTTTCTTACTTCAAATTAGTATTTTGTTACAATGCATTGAGCAAGAGAATTCAATTGTGCAAGGTTATATATAGAATTAACAACAAATGTTAAGCAGTTGCTATTAATATTATGCAATGTTAAAGAAATATTTATTGCTATTATATTTAATTCATACAAACTGTTTATACAGTGTTCATTTACATGCATAGCATAAATGCAGTTTTGCAGTTAACAAAGTACATTAAATGAAAAAAAAATACAGAAAACTAAAAGGACATGTCAAGCAAAACAAAAATCTCTTACTCATCTCTTGAATCCCATGAGACCCCACCTGGATTACTCAGTCTATTTCTGGGATACCCAGCACGACAAGTACATGGACCTGTCGGAGTGAGTTCATGAGAGGGCCACAAAGGTCCTGGGAAGACATTATTGTGGCCTTCCAGTACTTAAAGAGGGCCTATAATAAAGCCAGAGGAACTTTTCACAAGGACATGCAGTGACAGGACAAGGGGCAGTGGCTTCAAATGGAAAGAGAGAGTAGGTTTAGTTTAGAAGTTGGGAAGAAATTCTTCACTATGAGAGTGGTGAGTCACTGGAAGGTGGTTGCCCAGAGAAGCTGTAGATGCCCCGGCCCTGGAAGTGTTCAAGGCCAGGTTGGATGGGGCTTTGGGTAACCTGGTCTAGGGAAAGGTGTTCCTGTACATGGCAGGAGGGTCAGGACTAGATGATCTTTAAAATACTTTCTAGCCCAAGTCTTTCTATAAGCACTTTTAATTAGGTCAAATAGCAATATTTTTTGCATTAGTAAAGTTTGGGAGATCTTTCTTTTGACATTTTAGGCATTAACGTTCCATGTTCTTAAAAGCATTTAACCATAGTTGTATCAATACATAATAATAATTAAAAAAAAAGATGTAATTAAGACATCTTTTAATTAGGCAGCCATTAAACTCTCCATTTTCTTTGTGTTGGGCCAAAACATAGCTACCAAAATCTTTAATGTTTTCAATGGACATCTTAATGTTTAGCCTCATTATTTGAAAGGGTTTTTCTGTTGTTGCTGATGCTGCTGTTTGGTTTTGTTTCATATGGGAAATAAATCAAACTGAAAGACATCCCATTCTCTGAGCCCTTGGTTGAAGGGACTGCATGTTCTTGTCTGGTATGATTTACCATGGAATCAGTTATCGGGAACAAATACATTGCCCTGAGCTGGACTACTTATATGATCCCACCAGCAATTATAAAAGAGGAAGACTAAAAATAAAATGTCATGACAACTACTGTAATCTGGCAGTCATTCTGCCCAGAACTGAAGGCATTTTAAGGTAAGCATAGATTACTTCAGTACATCCACAAATTTAGAGGACAGAAGTCTATGAGACATTCTTACTTTTTGCTTTATAAACAATGGAGCTAAAGTCACAGAATTTTCCAGTTACAAAACCCACAAGGAAAAGCTGCTGAAGAAAGATAAATCAAATATACCTAAACCTAATATACATAAACACAGATTGATGTTTCTTACCGTGGCTCTTTGCAAAGCTTTCAAATGAAAAAAATTTAACTTACCAGGAAAATAAATGCTAAAGGAATAGCTTACATATTGTGATAGCAAATACTTGGTACTGCAAGGGAAGAAAAGCCATGGTTCACATGAAGTACAGATGGGTTGTTTAACTTGACATCTTGATAACACAAAATCAGAACAGTAAATATTGTAAAAGAAAAAAAAAGTATAGTATCATTCCATCAGATATGGTTTTATCTAAAAAATACCAGATTTGTGCTTCCACTGCACATTAAACTCTTAGCAAAATTATCACAGTTCAAAATTACTACAGAAAACATAATAGAACAAAGTAAGCAATAAAGAAAAAAGACTTAAAACTAGTGAGATATTTTCCTAGTGCTAAAAAGAGATAATTTCTTCTGAAGTTGTTTTTCTACCGCACAAATTATAGGAACGAAATTATGAAGGATGTTTTAAAATAAAGATACTGAAAAGAAACATGGATGTAAGACCTAATCTTTATCCAGTCTAACTGGGGTGAGTTTAGAAGGAGTCTATACAAATACTGTGCTTTGATTCTATAGTAAGGTCCAATGCAAGAGAGAGTTTTTTTACAAAATATTATTCCTGTATACCAATGTTGTGTTTCCTCATTTGGGAATACATTACTGTGCAGATGCACAGTATACTAAAGTTTAAAACTGTAGTGGGTTGACCCTGGCTGGATACTAGGCACCCACCAAAACCACTCTATCACTCCCCTCCATAAATGGACAGGGGAGAGAAAATATAAGAAAAAATAAGTTAAGGACTGGGAGAAATCACTCATCAAATACCATTCCAGGCAAGGCAGATTCAGCTTGGGGCTATTAATAAAATTTACTACTAACAAAATCAGAGCAGGATCATGAGAAGTATAGTAAATCTCAAAAACATCTTCTTCTCACCACTCCCTGCTTGTCAAGCTCTAACTCCTTCCCCCAGGCAATTCAGGGAGACATTCCTGCCACTGTTGAGGGAGAAGAGTCTTTGCCCTGCTCCAGTGTGGGGTCCCTCTCACAGGAGACAGCCCTCAATGAACTTCTTCAACATGAGTCCATCCCACAGGAAACAGCAGTGAGGTGGGTCACTCTTCCACGGTGTGCAATCCTTCAGGCACAGTCTGCTCCAGTGTGGGTCTGCCACAGGGTCACAAGTCCTGCCAGGAAACCTCCAGTGTGGGCTCCTCTCGCACAGGTCTGAAGGTCTCTGCCAGGAACCTGCCCCAGCAGGGGTTTCTAGGGGGTTCACAGCCCACTTTTGGGCATCCACCTGCTCCAGTGGCTGGAGGTCTCCTCCATGGGCTGCAGGTGGATGTGTGCACCCCTGTGGCCCTCCGCAGGGGCACAGTTGCCTCAGCATGGTGTTCACCACAGGCTGCAAGGGAACCTCCACTCTAGAGCAGCTCCTCCCCCTCCTTCTCCACTAACCTTGGTGTCTGCAGAGCTGTTCCTCTCACATGTTCTCACTGCTGTTCTCTAGCTGCAATTACAATAACTTTTTTTCCTTCTTAAATATGTTATCACAGAGGTGTTTCTACCATTCCTGATTGGCTTAGCCCTGGCCAGCTGGCATTGGCTCTGCTGGACATAGGGGAAGCTTCTCACAGCTTCTCATAGAAGTCATCCCTGTAGCCCCCACACTGCCAAAACCCAACACAAACCCAACACAAAACAAAATGCTTAAACTACATTATTATTTTCATTTAAAAGTAGAATTTAAATAGCTAATTAGAATCAGAAAGATGAAAAATAAACCATAAGCCAAATGGATCGCTCTTTAGTTTTAAAAAAAAAACAAATAATTCTGGGGTACAGCCCAGTTTGACTGCACACCAACAAAACTGTTATACATCATGTTTGTTATTCAATAATATTTAATATTGATTTTTGTATATTATTTTTCACATTATAAACATTTTCAATGCTACAGGATATCACTATCTTTAAAAAAAAAAAAAAAAATAATAAAGATAATAAAAATCTACATCTTCTAGGTAACGAAAATAGGTATTAAATCCATGGCGGAAATGACTGAGAAAAAGGAGAAATATAAAAGAATAAAATAAAGCATTTGACTGACTGGGGGAGGGGGTGGGCAGGAAAGGTGGAATTACATACAGAGTAGTCTTAAGGACCTGAAGAGTAAAAGACAGCAAGGAAGGCATGGAAAACAGCTTCATCTTATAAACAAAAACTTCAAGTATCTGACCTCTTTCATGACCTTAGAAATCCAAACTGCACAAATTTGAAAAGAAGCATATCACCCCACATAATATATCAAACAAATCTCTTCAGGTTTTGTTTTGCTACTACTGTGATTGCAATCTGTGATGACGATTTGCCATCATAATAGAATATGAAAAAACCTAATGCTAATCAAGAATCTGAAATTACAGCCAATATAGATTGTGTTTGCACTGATTCCTAAACACCAGAAAAGTAAAAAACTACTGTCTTATCTATTCAGAGGCTAATTGGAAATCCTTTTCCTAGAAAGCAATGTGAGAAGGCCAAGATAAGTACTGGAGAAGATAGTCACACTACCTCCATATACCACTACTTCGTCTTTCATTCTTTATTGCCCATCTGCCATGTGAGATTAAAAAAGCAATGTTAATCAAAAGGTAGATAATACATGTAAATCTTGTCATTCCTTACAATCTTTTCCACAGTGATGATGTTCAGTAACAGGAACAAAAAATATAGGTTCAGCAAGAGGTAGAGTGCAATAGTTGAGACACACCTTTGCTCCGTCAGTAGCCCCACTGATCTGTATAAAAGTTTACAGATTGTTGTTGCTAATCAGTATCAGCAGGCAGCTTGAAATGAGGACTTCATACTTGCCTTAATTTCAGACTTTGACACTTCACCCTCCAGTGACTGACTAGTTGGAAGAAGGACTACAGAAGAAATTTTACAGGAAGATTTTAGAAGCAAAATTTCCTAAGACTTTTTTAACAAAAATGCTCTGAGCATGTAGTGAGAGATAGCAAAAATAACATGTTTAATTGATATTAGCTTATTAATGTACAATTATTATAATGGGACTTAAAAAAAGAAAAAAATTACCTGTGCCTTTTGAATGCTATGGCCCACAGGAAAAAGCACATTAGAATGCAGACTTCTCTCCCTCTCCTGAGAAAAGCAAAACAAAATAAAATAAAAAATAAAAAAAAAAATCATAAGACTTCCTGACTACACTTCAACAAGTGATTAAGGGGAAAAAAAAAGAAAAAGTGAGTCTTATTACTTAAAATCTTGGAATTTGCATAGATACTGTGTTTAGGGAATGTCAGAAGGAAGAAAATTCTCATGTTACTTTAGAGCTGAGAGTAGCATTGACATTACCAGAAAAAGCTCTGTTCTAAGTTCTCAGAATTCACTACAATGGGCTTTTTTCCTTGTCTCTCTCTAGGACAGAGGATTTTTGAGAATCAAATTTTAGGACTTCTCAGATCCTACAAGCAAACGTTTTCCAGGTAGACACTGTGAACTACAAAACCTCAGGCTGTTTGAAGACCAGACCGCACATGGAGAGCTCAGGATACTTTTGAATCCTGAAGTACTACTTTTGGTGCATTTCTTTCTTGGCCATGACACCTTAAATGAGAATAAAATCATTGAGCACTCAGCCTGTCTACATTTACAGGAGTTTCGCTGTGCTATTAGTTGAGGGAGAATATTTTATAATCTTCAGGAAAAAAAAAAAAAAGGCAAAACATTTTCTGTGCCTTGTGCTTTTACATTCGAATTTGTCCTTAATAAACTGGGAGAGAAGCTTATGTTTTTTGCTTGCTTTGTTTCATTCAAAGTCCTCACTGCTTAAACACCTCTAAGTCAGACCTAATTCTAATGTAACCTAAACCCCTCTAAACTGACCTAATCCCAATGCCTGAAATAATGAGAATTAGGGCTGAACTGCTGAATTTTGCAGCAAACAGCAGTAGTAAGAAGGAAAGGAGAGAGGAAAAAGGGAGACAGGCAAGTTTTTCATAGGAAGTTAAAAGAAATATTTTAGTCTAGAGAAATACCACAGACTAGAGCAAGGGCTGCACATCTGACTCAGTTCCCACTAGCCCTTCAGTAAAACAAGACAAAATCAGGACAAGACTGCAAACAGTTTGAATCAACATGGCAAAACCAGTTGTTAGCAGATATCCATGAAAGCTGGTGAAAGCAAAGCACCCTTTGCCATATCCTCTACCCTGGATGCTCAGATGGACAACAACATCCCTTTCCTGACGGAGGGTTCTGCACAGACCCAGGCTAAGGCTGCGGGTCAGGCACAGGACAAACTCCCTCTTTGTTCCCAGGTTCCCCTGATCTGACCCCTGTCCATGCCTCCAAAGCAGAGCTTGCACTACAGCCCTGACTATGGTGAATGTAATGGCTCTCATCCCATAAATTCAGAACTGTGCCTAAGCAGGAGTCCAGGGGACAATTACTAAATTAGCACCTTCACCGACTGTCTGGTAAGATTGAAGGGAACAGCTCCCCACCCATGATGGGATCATTAATGAGCCGCTGCTGCCAGCATTATTCCCTCCTAACCCATGTGAAACACCTCGCTTGCCAAGGAGGGTTGTGCATGCACATGTTAGATCCGCAGAGCTGGCATGCTCTGGAGTATACATATGGATGTATAGGCTATGTTCCATATTTCTTAGACCCTGATGGAGAATCAGCAGCCAACAGAAAGCTTTCTGTTGGCTGCCACCTGCCTGTTTATACCTGGAAATCTCAGAGCACACATTTTTTCACTGAAAATATTGGTGTCAGAGGCATGCAAATGACAAGAAGAAAATTCATTAGGATGCTAGAAATACTTCCTAATGATATCAGGTGGGAACCTAGGTATTAACAAACTGCTTACAATACTTCAGCAGCAAGGTAAGAAGACTCCCAAATGGTAAGTACCTTACAAACTTTTCCAGTGTTTTGACAAATGAAAAACTTGGGTTAACAAGAAATTCACATGCTGTTCAGACACAGCCTAGTATTTTCCAGCATAACCATGTAAGCATACGCCATGGCAGTTTAATAAGGAAAGGGGACTGAAAATAAAACTTTCAGAAGCACTTCATAACATTCTTTCTCAGTTCTGGTTCAAGACAACTCATCTCTTCCTGGGTTTGAATATGTCATATATAAATAATGCAGTCAAACATTTGATCTTCATTGCCTTTCGTAGGGAGTTGACCTTGGCTGGATGCAAGCTACCCAGGAAAGCTGCTCTCTCACTGCCCTCTGCAACTGGCCAGAGGAGAAAAAATACAACAAAGGGTTCATAACGGCTATGAGAGGTCACTTATTGATCACCGTCATGGGCAAAACAGACTCAAAGCGAGGATATTAGTTAAATTTATTACTAAGAGGATCATAGCAGAAAGAATGAGAAGTAAAATAATCTTGAAAACACCTTCCCCCACCCCTCCTTCCTTCCAAGTTCTACCTCCTCCCCCTCAGTGGTGCAAGGAGACAGAGAATGAGGGTTATGGTCACTTGCTGTTTCTCCTGCTGTTCAAAGAGGGGAGTCGTTCCCCTGCCCCCTGTGAGGTTCCTCCCATGGGAGACAGTCCTGCATGAGCCTCTCCAGCATTAGTCCACCCCACGGGCAACAGTTCTTCACAAACTGCTGCCACGGGGCTCACATCTCCATGGGGTGCAGTCCCTCACAAACAAGCTGCTCCAGCAGGAGTTCCACACAGGACCACAAGTCCTATCAGGAGGACTCCATCATGGGCCTCCTACGGGGTCACAGCCTCTTTTGGGCATATACCCTCTCTGTCGTGGGCTCCTCCACAGTCTGCAGGTGGATCCCTCCATCCCTCCATGGGCTGCAGAGGCACAGCTGCTCCACCATGGTCTGCATCGTGGGCTGCAGGGTAACCTCAGCTTTGGCACCTGGAGCACCTGCTTCCCCTCCTTCTGCACTGACCTTGGTGCCTACATTGTTGTTTACGTGTTCTCACTCTGCTCTTCCCTGGCTGCAGTTTTCATCTGCCCAAACCCTTTTTTTTTTTCCTTCTTCAACATGTTATCACAGAGGTGTTGTTATCATTCCTAATTGGCTCGGCCTTGACCCATGGTGGGTCTGTCCTGGAGCTGGCTGGCATTGGCTCTACCAGACACTGGGGGAAGCTTCTGGCAGCTTCTCACAGAAGCCACCCCTGTAACTCCCCTTCCACCAAAACCTGGACACAGAAACCCAGTACACATTATAATGGCCATAATAATGAACATTGTTATAATTATACTCTGGGTCATAATTTATGTAATAACTATAATTTAGGCATAAATTGCTTCAAGTTCTTAGAGTTATATTTTACAAATTATTGCAGATTTCTGTTGGAAAATTTCCAGAAAAATAAAACTTATATTTGCAAGTCAGCAGCCCATCTTAGGTACTGGATATTAAAAATTCCACTGTAATGCTAGAATAGTTCCAACAAATATATAATAAAATTAGAAAACTTTTTCGTTAATACACCATATCATAAATTAGAAAGTATGCAGAAGAATAGTCTGCAATTCTTACAGATCAAGTTAAACACATATATATATATATATATTTCTACACAGTAAAAAATGGCTGCATATTTAAAGGATATGAAGAACAAAGATGGGAAATCAGCAATAGCCACCACACCAGATTGAACTTTTGGTTAGTGTCAAAACATGGATATTTCATATAGTTCCAGACTGCTCTGACATTAGCCAAGGAAACATTGCAGTCCACACTCAGAAATTAAGATACTTAAAGCACATTCTATTATAATTTTCTGCACAGCTTTAACAACAACAAAAAAAGTAATACTGAAGACAGAAACATAGTGCTTTCAATTACCAATGAAAATGCTGGTTTCTTAAAGGCAGCACTGTTATCTTCTAAGGAAAAAACTGGATGCAGGCTCTCATGCACTGCAGCACTGAATATTTCTATCAATAATACCAATTTTCCTAGTTATTTCCACCACTGAAGAAGAATATGAGTTCACAACTGTGCTGTAAGAAATAATTCAGCTATATATCCTATTCTATTTAAAATAGCATGAGATATCACCATGTAATTGTTCAGGTATCTGTCCTCATGTTTCATTTATTATAAATAACTTAAAAACCATCCCAAAAGTCTATGGAAACCAGCAACACAGATGAAGCCATCTGTAGGGAAGGATAACAATATATCTCAATATTCTGTTACTGGAAAAATGTATGTAGATACACATAGGTACACACCGAAACCCAAAAAAGTCATAAAGGCAATTCCTTAACTGGAAGGTTCTCTAATCTCTAAATTGTATCTTTAGCTAATTTTTTAGACCTCCCTAGAAAGCCAAGTGTCTTACCTGGCAATACGTGATGGAACTTTATAGTGATTTACTTGCATGGTTTGCTTTCCTCTGCAAATCAGAATGTGAGGAACTACACAGATTGAATCACATCCCAACACAAACTTACAAAACTACCACTTTGGTCTGAAAATTAATTAAAAGCTATAGACTGAATAGCCTTGTATGGGAACAGTGGGGCGAAGATGTGGATAAATTACATATAAAACAGTTAATAAAACCTGATAAGTACAGAATCACAGAATATTCTGAGTGGGAAGTGACCCACAAGGATCATAAAGTAAAACTCTTAAGTGAATGGCCCATACAGAGATCAAACCCACAACCTTGGTGTTATTAGAACCATGCTCCAACCAACCAAGCTAAATTGTCTCTACTAATCCTCTGAAAAAGACTGAATTTGTCAAACATCTCAATTTATGAAAGTTGGATTATTTGTAGCACCACACATTTTAATATCAACTGATTGAAGCAATGGATTAAGGAATATTGTATGTTGTTCACTAAAGTGACATTTAGATTTTCTAAAAACACTTTGTAAATCTCTTTTAAAAGATTTTGTAAAAACTTTTTTTTTTTTTAAATCTTTCATCAAAGATTGAAAAATCTCTTTAAACCTTTTCAGGTTTCATCAGTAAAATCCCCAACTATTAGGCTAACTACATACATTGATGAAAAAAATTAATTATATTTTGGTTTATGTAATTGTTAACTATAATGAAGCACAGAATCAAAGAATATTTGAGGTTGGAAAAGACCTCGGGAGGTCATCTTGTCTATCCTCCCTGCTCAAGCATGGTCACCTTCAGCAGGTTACCTAGGACCATGTCCAGTTTTTAAATATCTGCAGGGATGAAGACTTGACAAGCTCACTGGGAAATCTGTTCCAGTGCTCAATCACCCTCACGGTACAACAATATTGTCTTGTGCATAAAGATTTTCCATATTTATAGTTTTTTTCCTTATGAATGATTTTCTTAAGCATTCAGATTATCATAAATACAGACTAAATGCCTACTTGTAATTTCTGTGCATGAGAAGCTGAATTTGCTCATAATCCCTTTTAAAACAACAAAAGCTTTATTATATGATCGACTGTTCTCACCATGAACACAATTATTATTTCAAGATAATACCTAAGTATCAACAGGATTGCTTTTCCCTGCAGGCTGACATTTGCAGTTGCTCTGGTTGGACTATCATCCAAGTCAGATAAATTCCCCTTTATTAGAGCAAGAGTGATTACTCTTTCCTTTTTTTTTAATCTTCACACATATAAACTTGCATACATATTGCTTGATCAAAGCAAATATGACTCTGCTGATATTCATTATCATCTGTTTGTAGTAAGCATTCTACTCACATAACTTAATCTAAGCACTTGATTTATTAAGTGTTTGATTGAAGCAGAAAGTCTTCTTTACCATATTATTTACATGTTTGAATATGCATATCGGTGCCAATGTTGATTTTAAAAATTGATTTTAGATAAGCTTTATATTCCTAGATTGTTTTATAGTAACACATATCCCTAATAACAAAATCTGAACTATACACGAAATATTTTTTTTTTCATCTAGACATATTGCCTAGAAAAAAAACCATCATACTTTCTTTGGGTTTTTTTAAAATAATTTTTTATATCAAATTTTCAATATTCTTTTTCTTTATGTTGTTTCTATATGTGCATGTGTGATCCTCCCAATATTAAATTTGAAATGTTTATGACAGCCTACTCCAAGTGTTATATGAGTGTTATCACTGGATTAGAAGCATTATTAAGAAAAAACAACATATTACTAGTTCCACATATATTTATTACAGTCAGGGTACATCTAAATCTCAGAAATTGTGCTCGTTATACCCCATATCCCATATTCTCTCATTCATTCTTCTCACAGGTATCATGGTTTTGTTTTCGTGGGGTTTTGTACATGTGATTTCTCTCTCACATGGTTCATTTCATGGTTTCATTACTAGTCTCTCTCTAGATTTCAAAGTATTTTTCTTTTCTTATTTTATTTTGCTTAAATCTGACAAATGGAGGTAAACTGATGAGACAAAGTTTTGAAAAATACCCAGCTTAAACACCTGTGTGCTTATACAGTTATGTATTTCCTTGGCTGTGGCCTGATTCATTATTTATTCTGATTGAACAACGTTCTCTAGAGGATGCACAGCTGTATAATAAAAACAAATTTTATTTTTTTTATTTTCCATCTGTTAGAAACTTTTTATATTTAATCTACATAGTATACAATAATCAGCTAATAGGCAAATATTTTGCTCATTTGAGAACTCAGTTATCACTTCCTTCCCCTAATATACTGAGATAGAATCACGCAATACTTGGTCCATTTTTTTTTTTTTAAAGGAGGACTAAGAATAAATATTTATCATATTTTATAAAAAGAATTGAGAAATAAAACTAGCCAGATCCAGAAACATTTACAGAAACTAACATTTAGAGTTTCTGGCTATAATTCAGACTTCTTAGTTGAAGCACACAGATTCAGAAGGGTGAAAAGAAGTTTTTTTAGCATCTTTGTTGGCCTGACAGTAGGACTTAAGGCTCCTCAGAGGTTCCTCCCATGACTACTACCATGCCAAGAAGAATTATGTTGATCAGATCTGCTAGTTCTAGGCAGCCCATGGAAATACTGCAACCCTTTTCCTTGTTTTACAGTACCACCATAGAAGTTTCCCTTCCAGGTACCAGAAATGGAGGAGGATTTGTTATCTGAGAACTCTTTTGGGAGTCCAGGATTCATGACAAATGAGGGTCAAGTGGGCAAAATTTGAATTCAACCATGTAGTGCTTGCACACGGGGAACTCCGTATCTCTGGAAACATCCGCACTATGCCATGGTCCAAAACTCCTAAATTCAGCAAGCACTGGGAACATCTACCTTATGCAAACAAGTTTTTGTTAATAGTAAACTTCAGAACAATGCTTCATTGATGGGCAGTTCCCCTGCTTGCTGCTTGGTCTGAAATTCAGTGAGGACTGGGATAAATCATTGCCTTAAGCAGAGGCTGACAGTTGTTTTAAGAGACAGGCTCTCCTGGCTCTGTCTCTCTGAGTTTCTGTTGATATACATAATCTCTAGTCTGTGAACCTAAAACAGATCTTAGCTCACCCTCTTTGAAAGTTTTGGGGCTTCCAAGTCAAAATATCTCCTGTTTACTTGTTAAATCAAGGATATATTTTTGCAGGCATTGTTATTAAAAAAGTTGCTTTCTGAAAATTACCCCAAGAAACAGAAACAAGATAAGGCTGGAGTGTAATTTACCCCTTGACCATGAAAGAAAAGCAAGAAGTGTTAGAGAATAACCCGTACCTTGTGGCGTAATCTTACTAGGGGCTGATAGGGCCTAAAGTCATATCCTTCGTTCACTGGCCACCCTTCTGTTCCCAGCAAAATGCAGCCAAGAAGTAAACCAGTGGACCACCACATAAACATCTTTACAGGTCTGTTCCTGTCAAAATAAAATTTAAGAGTTCAGTGTTGCAATATTTTTTTGGCATAAGTCATATCATAAAAGTTTACAATACTGATATTCCATTTGTGGACTTGAATAAATATAGCAGATGCAGGACAATCCATCTGGCACAACAGCAAAGAGAAAAAATGGTAGTAGTATTTGGGATGACAATATCAATTTGATTGTGCTGAACTGAGCGTTTTCTTATTGCTATTCAATACTCACATGAGAGAGTCACTGAGGAAACAATCAGGAAAAATCACAGCAAAAACAGAACATAATAGAAAAATGGTGGTGAAAAATGCAAAACTTTTTCTCAGATGAAGGGAAAAAAATGATCATTGATCACACGTTCATCAACTTTTTCTATTAAATACAGTCTCTCATGATGCACTGTTCACAACCTAAAAGCCTATAACAATCATGCTCACAGATTTATAGATACACATGGCATGAGAGTTTCTTTATGTGGTTCCTAATGGACCTACAAATGTACATTTCATAAGTGGTTTCAGAATCTATTAGAAATATACAACATTTATGACTGATATTCAGTATTTTTATTGAAACTATCCTGTTAAACAGACAACACAGTAAACTGATCCTCATCTCTTCAAGACATTACCAAGTCAGACTGTTTATACTATATTATTTAGTCCCGCAGTATGGGACAGAGGTGAACAACTTTCAAGCAGGCTGACTTATGCATGAGCGGTTTGGTTTTTTTCCCTTTCTACCTTGCTTTTAGTTCACTTACCCTGCCAATGTAGAAATCTCTGATAAGAATAGAGATATATGGGACTAAGTAGAAAACACTGTAAGTGTGCCCGAGGAGCACAGAGTGTGTATAGAATGTTAAAAGTCTTCCCTGACGTTTTCTTTTCTATGGGGAGTCAGCTGAGCATAAAATGTGAACAAATTGGGGATCACTTATTAATGTGCATCATTTACAGTCATGCTTCTGGCAATACTGTTACACAAACGGTGGATTTGATTCCTATCATTCTTCATATGATAGTCCTCACAGTCACCTGAAGGCAGAGACTGCACAGAATTAGTTTCTGTGGAGATATTAAAGGTACTAAATGGACTCTAGTCTTACCTCTATTCACATCTCAGTAACAAGATCCTACGTAAGTCTGCTATCCCTCTTTGGAGACTACTCTACCAAAAGGTAAAAACACTTAAAAGTTGCTGTTTCCTTCTCATTCCAGTTGATTTTTTTACCAGTCTGCCTTGCTTTCACAGTGGTAACTCAAACAAAAGTTTAACATTTGTACACCATGCTACTTTGAAATCACTCTTTGTTCCACTAAACCCCATCTCATTCTGGTCTCCCTGTTAATCAAAGTTAACATTTCTTCTCATTTGTTGTTGCTTATTCCACCAGTTTCCAGTACAATTACCTTTTCTTGGTGCTCCAGCTTTTCTAATACACATAGTAGAAGTATCTCTCCTAGGAGAGCTCACACAAAATATATTAAGCAGAGAATAATGTGAAACACAGAAAATAAGCTCTATTACAGAGAGATATTTTACATAAATAACTTGAGGCTTGTTCTTTTACACTTGTTCAGTAACTTCATATTATAGTGAAGACACGAAATGACAGAGCAAATTTGTTTTCGTGCGTTCCCCTCACACTTCCACCTAAACAGAGTGCTTGTCAGATGTTTTGGTGGACCTTCACTATGGGATTATTGCAACAATAAGATCACTGCTTTGAAACACCAAAAAGGATTATGTCAGAACTCTGAGGATTCAAGTACATTGTGCTATGGCATTTTCCTACTCTGTTTCTGTGTTAGTTCTCACTATGACTGCTATTAGAACAATAAGTCCATTTAAGGGGAAAAAAATCAAAACAAACAAAAAAACCCCACAAAAACAAAGAAATAAGAAAAATCAGAATCTTGACTTTTGATCTCAAAGAAAATACCCCTTAATCTGTGTTTGAAAAAAAACCCCAAAACTTTGAAAATAGTTTATTTCTGACTTTCAAGGTCAGAATCAGATTACTTTAGCACTTGTGCATGCTAAAACTAGCTACACACAGTTGAACCTTTGTTTGCTTTGTGCACTTGTGGAATATCTCTATGTACAATGAAAATTTGGTTGAAGAACAGTCATTTCACAGACAATGGTAAGGGCAGCCACATTCCACCACCCTCCCATCTAAACTGTACATATTTTAGCCTCATGTGGTATAAAAGAATAGAGTCCTTATAGTTTTCAAAATTGTTCGACCTTGAAAGGCTTATTCTTTGCACTTGTACAGAAGAGAAAATTACTACATGCTCAGTTTCTGACTTCATTGCCTGTTACTTAGATGAACATTTATGACTAAAATTTAAAAAGTCAGCTTTTTGGACAGATGCCACCTAAAATCACCAAAGTATACAGAATATCTGGAGCTATTATTTGCCTTTTTAGAAACAAAAAAAAAAAAAATCTACCTTTTTCCAGAGTACCATAAATTGAATTTATTGCACATTTTCTAAAACTACTACCAGAACCACAGTTCTCCTTAAAACAGTAATAAGTCTTTATTTAAAAAATTATGATCGCTCCTTAATGACTTACATTTTTAAAGAGCTGAACTAAAAAGTAGGAATAAAAATAACTTTTCAAAGCTTCACTACAATTCCAGATTTCATTGCTGCACATAGGCAAATAGAAAGAAATAAGGTATCAAGCCTATATATTTCTGTTACCTAAAACTGCTTCCTTCTTATTTCTTCTTGGAGGTACAACACAAATGATAAGTAAAGGATTTTTGTACTTTTCTTTCAATGTTATATTATCAATGGATCAGAAATTGTGTTTTTAAAGGATGCTTATACCATGCACTCTGGGGGAAAATTACAGATTTCTGGACTTAAATTTGCAGTAATTATCTAGATCCTGTTTACTCATTAATTTCTGTCAGAATTTGATGTTTCAGAGTTTAAATAACATTATTCTGTATTTTAACTTCATTAATTACATATTTATAAGGCAGTGGCTTTTATTTTTTTATTATGTGACTTTTTATCTTCACTTTTTTTTAGCTTGTTTCAAGTCATGATGGACATACTGAGTTTTAAGCTGTCAAATTTTCACATCATTAAACTTGAATATATGAAATACTACAGTTACTTAGTATGCTTTTATTAAGTGCACAGGATATATAAAGTAGTATATCTTTCACTAGAACTGAAGATAAGTGGGCTTAAGGAATTTCTGAGTCAAACAAATGATTAATGTAATTAAATGTTAGAATCAAAACTATGTTCCACAGGAAAATGCTGAAAATAAAAGATTTTAAGCATTATTAACACAGATCTCAATAAATATTTTTAAGCATAAGGCTCTTGAGTATGAGCAACTTAGTTTTTGGTATTTTTCTGCTCTTACTGCTTGGAAATGTTCTACTTTAATGTTCCAGACAGTGTATATATTTCAGAGAACTTTGGAAGGGGTGGGGTGCACCTTAATCAAATATGAATAACCCATTAATCTCACTTTTCGTCTCTCAGAGGAAACTTTCCAAGAAATAAGCACGTTATTCAACTCTGTTTGACAATCTTCTCTTTGTGAGTATGTCATGCCATTGAGGCATCACTCTTAAAGCAGTGTCATGTGCTTGGTTTTGCTGTGAAAGTTGTGAAATCAAACTGTCAGGCAGCTACATTTCTGACCTTCACCATTTTTTCCAGTAATGTGTTTGTTCATGAAACATACTTAGGAAAACATAAGCTCTACGTGTTACAATACATCTCCTACACACCTGTAAAAATTTCAGGATAAGACAAGAAAACAACTTACATGTTGATTAATATAACTATGAATAGTCTGCTGTCTTCTACTGAATTCTGAAATTATTTAAGTTATTTCTAAGGCCTTACAGAAGAAGCAATTCCACCCCATATTTTCATCACTCTAGTGTTTAAAAGGTCTTTATCCTGTATGTTTATTTTACTTTTCACCAACTTCACCAGGCTTTGTCATTAAACAGCTGTAAATCAAAGTGTACCTTACTGTTTCCAAAAATGTTGCTCCAATTCTTTATTTGTACTAAGCACTGATGTGACACTGTAAACAGAGGCAAATACTGTTTAATACCTACTTATTATTAAATTGGTGGCCAATGGTAGATGCGTGAGTGAAGTAAAGAGGTAGGAATAAAGTAGTATATTCCCTCAAGTCCTTTTACTGCCTGAGCCAGAAACAGCAGCTCACCAGTTTGTCTAATATTCACTGATGGGGCCTTTAGGTTCTTAAGTTTGTCTCCTTCCTTTTTTTAATGTATATTTTCATTTCCATAACATTATGTGGGTGTGAAGAGTGTTACTTCTTTGTATTCATATAACTATGCTTAGAAATCTGATTAATTTATTTGGTTTACACTCTTTTTAAACAGATACCAAACTGTACCTCTGCATTTTCCTGTTTCTTTCTCTTCACGTTCTTCATTTCTAATAGAGCTTATAGGTTACAATGTAGAGAGAATTAAAAAATATTCTTGTATGTCTTCTAATATATATATTATGTCTGCCACTGACATTCCCAAACAACTAATAGCAGTAACTCTGTATCTTCCATCCTATGAATGCAAACAGCTAATTTACAGCTACACGTTGCATGTAAATAATTCGCATGTAGGAGTTTTTTTTCCCCCCATTGCATGCAAATATTTAGGGTGCTGAGTTTCTTACCTCATGTGCATTAGCAATGAGCTTAACGTGCTATTTTGGTATTAAACTGATCTATATTGTAGTAGTGTTTTGTGTTGTTCTTTGTCAGCCTTTGATTTCCCTTAAAATCCAAGAAGTGAAGGATGTGGTAAAGATAATGGCTATTTCCTTACTTCTCACTGTACAGTAAGTTCTTCAGTATCAAATTTAGATTTTCCTTTCTGATTCTCAGAAAGCTCTGCCATCTCACTTTTTAGCACATTTCCAGAGCATTCATGAATCTGAGGCACTCTGCATTTTTCTCACTATTGACTGCTCTCCATTTCAGTTACTGCTGAAACTTTGATAAGTTATTATCTATAAGAGGATTCTTTTATTCTGTGACAAGTTTTTTCCTTCAAATCCTTGGCTGAGGAGCACTATTGGGAGACCTATACCTTCTGAACTGACAGAGGGAATACCTTAGGGCATCTCAGTTGCCTTATTTAGGTAAGCAAACTGGGACCTTCACATATTTTTCAGTGATTTTTTTGGGTTTTTTTTTCAAGCAAAGGAAACTACATGAAAAGTTCACAGAATGTCCACCATTATCCCTGATTATCAGCTAGTCTTCCCTGAGTTGAAGACAATTTCTTTTAATTCTTGAGAAAATACAATGCAAACCTCTGTCTCCCTTTTCTCTCCTGCTAGTGCTTTTCACCCTTGCAAGTTCAGTATTTTGTGGAAAAGAAACTAAATCCAGTTCTGACACCTTACTTATGAAAATTTAATAATTTTCAATATCATAATGAGTGCTTCCTCTCAAAGTTGTTATGATTTCTAACCTTCTCAGCATTTCATTGGTAATGTAAATTTTGCTCTGTACCTGACTCTTCCTTGTTGGACTAGGAGAGAGGTTGTTCCTATAAGATTTTTGCAAATCTACACTAAGCAGTATTTTACCTGTCCCCAGGCTTTCAATCTTCACAGAGAAGACTGAAAAAGTATCATATTGTACACAACCAGTTCCAAACATGATAATGTATATTTACACAGTGTATGAAAAAAAAAAAATCTAATTAATGTAAGCTGTCTTAGCCAGAGTTAATATGAAGGGTGAAAATACATACAAATTATGAGAATGCCCTATTTTTAAATGTATACTTATTTTAATTATTTAAATTAAATAAATAAATTTGAATTAATAAATTTTCCATTTTCAAAGATTTTTTTCTAAAATTTCTCAGCTATTATATTCTGTTCGGGGTTAATAAATGGTGACTATGCAGGATATTTGGCATTAATAAT
Source organism: Margarornis squamiger (assembly GCA_035222235.1). Lineage (NCBI taxonomy): Eukaryota > Metazoa > Chordata > Aves > Passeriformes > Furnariidae > Margarornis > Margarornis squamiger. The sequence continues at coordinate 33,121,150 of JAWWTY010000123.1, forward strand.
ACATATATAATTCATTTAAAAATATAATTATTCTACCCTGACAAAATGATCAGATCAACTTAATGTCTCTACAAAGTATAATAAATGAAATCTTAAATACTTTTTGATCACTGTGTTCCTCCTACCTTTAAAAGACACACCAGATATTAACCTGGCATTATTTAAAAGGTCACTTTTAATTTACCAAGGAGTAGTACTCTCTACTCTCAGGACATATCAGTCTCTGTCTTTTGCATGCTACTAATCTGAAAAATATAAGAATAAAATTAATTGTCTATTTTGTGCAGATCAGAAAAAGACCATAAGCTCTGTCACCATAGTCAGTGTTATTAGTAGGTTTATAATGCAGCTACAGTAATAAATATGAACCATGCTTCATTGCTTTTGACTTTGAGGGTTTCATTGCACATAATGACGTATGCAAATAACTGTTCATGAAATAAACAGCCACCATCTCTTAAGAATCTTTTATCTACTTTGATGGTTTCATGCCAGAAAGGCATCTGCAAACAAAGTATTTTTTTGTCTACATAGGCACTATTATATTGCATTAATTTTGAACAAGTAGCAGAATTTTTCGTTAAAGGCCTGTCTTTTCCCATTAGCCTGCCTCTACTGTACCCTAGTGCCCTACACCTTCACACAGCCTGTGTCATCAAAAAACTTACAACAGATATCTTCACACCAAAAACGGCCTTCTTTCAAAGTAATCACAGTATCATATTCTCTCTGTGAATGCAGCCATAACCCATATCTAGCAAAGTTTGTCCTTGTCAAAATGCTACGTGGAAAGCAGATCACAGTGTCGTGATGGCAGCTCTCACCCCCAAGACTTGCTGACAGCTTTTGCGTGCAGCATACCTCATGCTGTCACCTTCCAGTTCTCCTCCAAAAGTGGCAGCCACACTCTGAACCAGAGTTATTAGGTCACCTTAAGTCTATATAAGAGGCTTGGGGCTTGCAACAGTGAAGTGCAGCACTGCCATGGCAGCCAACAGTTCGTGCATCTGTGTCCCAATCTGTTCTGTCTCTCAGCTGCTACTTTGTGTGGCTACAGCCACTGACTGCGCAGGCACATGCTCTTCATCCTTCACCTACCTAAAGAGCCTGGCACAGTCATTTTGGAACAGCCAGAGATGCTGCTGACAGCACATGTGCTGGAACACACATGCAGGGACATACTTTTTTTAAAAAAAAGTCATAAAAAGCACTCTCCATGCCAGATGAATCCTGCCTTCTGCTGATTCCTGCCCATCTCTCCCTCGCTCTTTTCCCAATTTAAATTGCAAAACCATCACACTACACAAACAGCAGGTGGAGTGCAGATCCGAGCACTCTTGGTCCTGTATTACTGCGCTTAATCTCTGTGCAGACATTACAAACGTGTCAGGTGGCTCCAAGGCAGGTACCTCAAGGCACCTCCATGGTGAGCAGCAGCACAAGTGCCATGTTTCCATGCCTTCCACTGTTACTCTCTCTCTCTGCCTTCACGCTACTTGCATTGCCAGGTAGGCAACAGCAGGTGCCAAGGCAGCAAAGTGTCTGGGGGGGGGATGCAAACAGGATTCATTTGCCCAGGGCTTTTCTAGAAGAGCATCTTTGGAACTGGCCCTAAAGGCTTACAGTAGCTCCCATGAGCCTGTACACAGGTGGCCTGAGTGTGACAGTCACATTTATGAAAAGTCAAAACACCTAAAACACAGATGCAGTGAAGCACTTACTAGGTGAAATGTTTGCTGCTAACTTCATGCTCTAATGTAATCTTACAATTTTCAGTATATTTATTTATTTATTTAAAGGATGACACCCAGATGCCTTATTGTTAGTGACCCAGGTTTCAATGAATTCCAATGAAAAGAGAAATGGCAATTTTAAAGCTTTCTTACCAGGTTCTTCACATGGTCTCATAATTTCTTTAGTATTACAGAAAGAACAAAATAAGGATACTACATTTTGCATATCTCAGAGGAACCTTTTTTTAATGGATCTGAGTTATGTGTTTTGATCTAATTTTTTCCTAAGACCTCAGTATCAATGTCAGGGTGGTTTTAGCATCATTGGTATATGCAATTTGGTTTGTGGAATTTGTACTGTTAGCAAGGTGGTCTCTTTCTTCCCTCATTAAGCAAACTTGTCACAGCTGGTTCCTCCATATCGTAGAGGATTAATGTTTGCCATCATGGCAGTATCTGAACTTTTGGGAATTCAACTGCTTTATGTTATGAAATCAAAAATAGAAAACCTGCCATCTTAGAACTCAGGTTAATAGCTTGGTACTGTCAATATTTTGCAAAATTTGTAAATTAACACCTAATATGCTATTTTGTAACTGCACATGCTAGAAGAGATAAATATTTTGGGTTTCAAGTTTTTAATTTTGTCTTCTAAATAAAATACTGCTGACATTAATTAAATGTAAAAAGAAACAACAGCTGTTGACACTTTCATAGTAAATTTGTAAGTGTATTTTTGAGCAGTTATCCTAGAAAAGGAAAAATGGCTGCTTAAGATACAACATCTTTTTTAAACAGAAAAGCTGCTAAATTAAAGACTAAAATTCTCCATATTTGTTATGATATGCTAATCTACCACCACTACTTCTCCCTTGTCTTATTCAAGGAAATGTTGGCATTTGGAAAAACAGTAGTTAGCAACTAAACAGTTGAAATCTTTGTGTCCTTGAACTCCTGGAATAAATGCTAAACCATTATATGACTATCATTAATTCAAACAGCCATGATAATTTAGAGAATCTCTTTCTATTAAGTATTCTGGTTAATGTAGTGATTTTATCCTTTTACATCTATGAAACTTGCTCTATTCAAGTGCTCTAGCCTAGAGACATGGATCCCTCGTTTTCACCCAGTGAAACCAGCTGGTCTAAAGTCAGCCCACCTGGAGCTCAAGACCACCATGAAAATGGCAAAGACTGGAATAGAAAGGTTTGGAGGTTTTGCATCTAATAAGATTTGAAGTAACAAAAGAATTATAAAGTACTGAAAAAGGAAACCAGGTCCTAAAACACAAAAATGTAAAGCCAGAAAGTATTTAGAGGCAGGGGAAATAGTGTTTCAGCAGCCTTCATAGGATGGGAAGATAACTAGAGTGCATATCAGAGAGACATGATTATGGGAATTCCTATGACATGCAAGAAACCATGAGCTCCTCAAACAGAGGAGGACATGGGTGCACTCTGGTGTGACAGAAAGAGTATACACAACAGTGCAAACACTGATAGGAAATATGAAATTCTCAAACTGCAGAGAATAAAGATGTGTGTGGATTTTGGTATAATTGGATTGAACCACAGTTCAATCAGTATCCAAAATGACAGATGAATATTGCAGCTATTTAAATAAATAAGGACTATTTGTAGCTGAGGGCAGTTTGTCCTTATCAGGATTGAACCAAAAATACATTTGCCCTCGAGTACTCTCCCATAGGGGCCACATTAATATAATTAAGCTAACTACAGATGATTTCCTGACCTAATTAACAACACAAAAACAACTCTAAAATCCACATGTAATACGTAGAATTTTACCCTATTTATAGGATTTAGTGACAATGAGCATTCACAAGGATGCTCAAGATGAAAACAAAACTTTGAAATCTGTGTTAACTAAAATGTAAGAAATTCAAAGTTGTTTGTGATTATCTTTAAAAAAAACTGTATTCATTCATATAGGTTTACAGAAATATACAAATAGAGGAATGTGTTCCGTACTTGAAAGGCCAAAATAGTTATAGGTATTTTCTCTTTTTCAGTTTAACTGCTGTGGAGTTTTTCGCCTCTCTTCTTTCCTGCTTTGTGGTGTCTTGACTCTTTTTCTTCTTTACTGCCACAAAGGTCAACTTTCTTCATGAACCTGAATTCAGCACAATCAGAAAGAAACACAGAAAATTGCACTTGTTCTGTCAGTTATAAAGCTGGCATGAGTTCCCAGTGCAATGTGCTTGGACATTAAAGTCCAAGTGAATAAAATAAGGATGTCTCCTTATGTAAAATGAAATTAATAGACTGAGTATAATACAAAGGAAACACATACAGTTCTGAAATATTATAGAACACAAAACCTCACCCTATCATACCTGATTTTAAAAAAAATAGAAAAGAAAAAGAAAAAAATTTGACTTTGACAGCCGACTTGGACTTTTACATTCTACATTTATAGTTAATTTAGTGTACCATTATAGTACATACTAATTTTTCATGGAACAACTGCAGCCTTCTTTAAATTTTGCATAGATATTTCTAATAAAACAATGCATTTCTCTTACTGTATGCTCACAATCCCATTCAATAGGATCAGAATCTTAACTTCCTGCTATGTTTTAAGTGTCTTATACTATTTTACTGGATTTTATTGCTTATGGTTTTATATTGCTCTAATATATCTACTAGACAAAAAAGCTTTCCAAGTGTATGCTGGAAAGCTAACAGTGATCCAGAAAACCTACAATGTCCTGATTAGGTTGTAGCTAAATAGAATTGTAAAATAAGATTTTTTTTCAATAATTCATTAGCTGAAAATAATTGTCACTTCTAAAAAGAATGGAATGGGGATAATACAAAACAAAGAAAGGAGCAGCCAGTGTGTGGTGATGAAACTGTAGTATGTGAAAGGAATGTATTTTGCCTCTCCTCAACCACCACTGTACAATACATTGAAAACAAAATTTTTTGTGTTCGTTCATTGACCCAAAAAAAGAGTTTAAAATATTTTACTTGTTTTGATTTTTTGATTGGTTTATTTTGTGGGGTTTTGTTATTTTTGGAAAGGCAAAAAAGTAAATATCTTTGGTTTTACTTATATAATAGAAAAACAGAAAAAATAATGTAAAATTAATGTAAATTTTTTTACATTAAAAATAATGTAAAATGTAAAACTGAAATGAAGTTTTGACCATCAGTGTGCCAGGAAACACTAGAAAGAGCTTCTTAACCAAAAGGAAAAAAAAATTGTATTTCAGTACAAAATTAATGCTCCATATCACATTTGTTCTGAACTGTGTGCATAGAAAACAACATCCCATCTCTCTTCTCACATAAAGCTGTCAGTCTGAAGCTACAGTCTCAACAGTAACCACCACCCTGTTCCCTAAAATGTAAGTCTGTGCTCCTTCTGTCTTCCCACCTTGACACCATTCCCATTTTTGAGCCAACTGCATAGACTGGGATTGTCTAGAACACCTTTGTCAAGTGCAACACTCATGAAGAGGAGTCAGGAGATGTTGCTGAACATCATGTTCCAACTGCTCTGTCACAAATGCCAATCAGATGACCGGTGGCAAATGTCCAAGTGCTGCAACTACACACCAGCCCATTATCGATGAATCAATTACTGTCTGCACAAATGCATTCTTGGTGCTGACTCAAATAAGCATCCCTATGCTAAGCTTCTCTTAACTCTGTCTGTAGTTTGAAGGTCTGGGAATGCCTACCCTTCAGCAATTTCAAATATTTCTTGTTATGTAGATGAGATTTTCTGCAAGTCACAAAACAGAGAAAGCTTCAAAACAGAGAGATTTTTTTGAAGGTTATTTTGCAGATTATATATACAACAACAAAAAAAAAAGTTTTTCATCTGGTTCAGCAACATGTAATGGAATCTAAAAACTATTTACAGTCTTGCAGTTCTTATGTGACTACTAAGCTGTGGGAAAAGCTTCAATTGAAGATATCAAGATCACTTTAATTCATCACTTTTGTATTAATCAGTTTCATATAGTCATTCTTGCATTCCAAAAATCACTCATTTTCACTAGTGAAAAATCAGGATTACCCTGCCTACACAGGGAGAGAAAAATCCACCTTTCTTTCTCATCTTCAGAGTCTTAAAATTGCATAAATGAGGCAATCTGCACATTCAACGAAGAGAGAGAGAACAATTTCTATCCTCCAGAATAAGACAGTACACAGATTATCTCAAACCACAGCTTGATAGAAGAACCAAGTCGAACCTTCTCTCCTTGCCTTCTCCAAAAATAAGGCCTTGGACTCTGTCCTGTATCAATAGAAAGTTCCAACAGGAAGAAAAGGGGAGTGTCAAAGAAGAATAAAGGCAGTAAATACAGGGGACCAAACTGATGCATCAGGTTCACTGCTCATCTTATTGCCATGGTGCAGGAGATGAGGGGGAAAAGGGATGAATCTAAGGAAGAAGCTGGGATATCCCATGTAGCAATGCATGGTGCTCATATTCCCTAAATCTTAATGAAAGATGCCAACACTCACTGCTGACACTGCACCCACTGCAATTTCCATGTTGAACACTTGGAAACACAAGAGTAGAGCCATTGCTGCTCTCTCCCAAAGCTGGCTGCTTTGGGCAGCCTCCTATGCTTAAAGCCAGCCACATCAACAACACAAGCATTGAATGTTTGAATAACACCCATAACACACTGGTTCAAATTAGTTTAACATAATTTTCATGGAAGCTGGCTTGTTTCATGAGAGCTTAAAATGATTTTTGGCCATGATACCCCAACTGATAGGTAGAGTGCAGTGGAGGAAAAGATTAATTTGCAGTCAGATCAGCTCCCTAGTCCAGTTCACCACTCATATCAACATCATTGGCCAAAGGTGGAAGAAAAGGAAAGACTGGGAAGGGTAGCAGTGGCCTCAACATAGTTCAATTAATACTATTAATCTATTTAGCTATAAAGTGAAAATGTATATCATATTCTCTGATTATGGATTTATTTGCCAAATTATGTTGAAGTGAACACACTAAGCCTTTAATCAACATACCCAAAATATAATTGAAAGGCTGTTTAAGCAACCTTAGTACATTGGTATTGTCTTAGATTGCAGTGACAATAAACTTGATCCAGAATTCCACAGCAAAATGGAAAACTTTTTTGGTGTTGGGACTCTCAACTCTATTATTTTATCTATTGTAAATATCCATTCTAGAGCAGCAGTCTGTGTTTTAGGATGGGTTTGCATGGTTTTTTTTGTTTTGTGGGTGTTTTTTTTTTGGTTTTGTTGTTTGTTTTTTTTGTTTCATGACATAACAACAACAGCAAAAACAACAAAAAAATTGACATTATGCATCATAACAGCACTTTGTGAGCATGCAGTTTTTTAGGAGACTGCTTTAGTAATACATATTTTTACCATTAATAGTCTTCTGTTGTTAGATTTGCTCACTGGCTCTAATTTTATAATATTTCCTGCATACCGCCAGAAATAACATGGATGCAAAGATAAAAAGGAAGAAACAAATTTCAAAACAGTGTCATGATCTTAATTACAGAAGTGGTCTTCTAGTAATTAACTGTGGAGCTGCACATATGGTGTCTGTTTTATCCTCATATTTTCACTGATGAAACCTGCTATGATAATATTAATGTAAATGTAACCATACCACTTTTCAGTCAGTCTGGGAGCACAGAAAATCTATTTGTTTTCTTCTCTTTTTCCACTAGTAATTCCACATTTCTTTTCCCAGTAGAAACTGGTATCAAGAAAAGTAGCCACAATGTCACAAGTTTATTAATTGCAGACTTCTCTCCTTTGTGTATTTAAGGGAAGTATCCACTTCATAATTTCATTCTCTTTTGGTGGATCATGAGTTATGTTCTTCTGATTTAGGATTATTCCATCAATGTTTTTACTCCTAGTACATGCTATGATATCCAGCAAACAAGAACAATTTCTCTAGTGAAATAGGGCAAAGGCTTCTGCCCCTTGCCTAAATATTTTACACTAAAATTTAATTCCTTCTGAAGAGGAAAAGGACAGTCTCTTAACATGGAGGAAAAGAAAAAATATTTCTCAGTCCAAAATACCCTCCCCTCTAATATTTAAGTGCACATTCTAACGTTTTTGTGAAGTTACATGCACAATTACTAGATTTCTGTCTTCACTCTCCACTCTGTTTTTTAAGCCCAGATCTGCCAAATTCTGACCATTCATTTTTGGGCAGTTATGAGGCTTTTCGTGGGTATGGATGTGTATTAGTAAAAGGCAAAAGGAGTGGAAGGATTCTTACTGTCCAGCTCCTAGAAAACATAGTCTTTTACTTCCTGTATTCCATTTCTTGATAACCTTGAGAAACTAGGTAAACTCAGAAGCATCCTAAATTAGAAATTTCTGAGCAACATTTCTTAGAAGTTTTTCATGTTCAAAAACTCAAAGATCAAATTTCCATATAGTGATAATACCCCACCACCACCTTTATAGAATTAAAATTAAATTGTAAAAGCATTTACTATGACAAAGCCTTTCTCTGGGTTGTTTCTCCTCCAGTTGTACTATTTAACAAACTTCACATTCAGATATTTGCTAGATGCATTATTTTCCTTCAGGAAACTTCAACTCTGAAGCTCCACTTTTATCACTCATCATTGTAAATTAGCTGAACCTTCACTGAAAATTGCATATTCATTTAGATTTGCATTCTATGCCGATTGAAAGCAGTTTGACTCTTTTCAGTGGCACTTTTCTATTTCTTTGTGCCTCAGCTGAAGTTACTTAAGTAGGTGTTTTAACTTATGAAGTCTTACAAGTTGAGATTTTATATTTCATGCAAGACGACATTATGAACAGATACCTACTGTTATAGATAATTAAATACACAATCTTAAACACAAAAAAAGCTGGCTTTTTGAGGCCAAGAGGCCATTTGTGAAATAGATGACTATCAAAAATAGGTAGGAAAAAACACCAACAATTTGAAAGATAACACAAGAAAAACAAAGTGCATAATTACTGCTGGACATAAATACCAGAAATAGGAGGTTAGAATGCATTACTTCTGTCCCACACAAATAATTCTCATGCAGTTATTACAACACTATAATAGAATTGATCCCTCAGTCCAAAGCAAAGAAAAATTCATAATGATTATTGGCTTACAAACCTAGTCTTACAGCAAAACAATGAGTTTGCTGAGATGCTACTTGTCCTCAAATATTCACTGACTAGGGTGATAGCAATACATTTTTCAGCAAGTGGTAATCCTTCTTACTTCCCATAATAGCTGTGGCTTGTAAATTGGTTGTCTTCCCCAACAGCCATCTCAGAAATCCAGTTCTAGTGAGAAATGGCTAACCAATGCTTAAGAACTTTCCAAATTACCAAATCCTTTCCTTTAAAAACATCAGTCTGGGTCTTACAGGATGGACACAAATCAATATGCCACAGCATCCTTCTGCTGCTGCATGCTGGGATAAGAAAATTGATCTTGAAAACCAAAATAATAATCTGAGACTTTAAGAATCTCAGATTTATGGGAAGTTTAAAATAAATCTTTACTTTGAATTTTTAAAAAAACCCCAACAATTATTAAAGATTTTTGCAATACATTGCAACTCTTTCTGTAGCTCTTTTTGGAGGAGCCCAAATTGAATACAATCATAGAATATGTAATTGTTGGAAAAGATCTCTAAGATCATTGAGTCCAATTGTTAGCCCAGCACAGCCGTGTTCATCACTAAACAATGTCCCCAAGAGTCACATCCATGTGTTTCTTGAACACCTCCAGGGATAGTGGCTCAATCACCTTTTAGTGAAGACATTTTTCTTAATGGAAATATTAAATATTTAATACTTAAATAACACAAATTTTGAAGTTCAGAATTGTCCTGCTTGTATACAATCTACTGTTCACTTTCTTCATTAGAAAAAAAGAACAAAGGTACAAGACTCTCTGCTAATTGTTTTAGCCATTCAGAAGTTCATCATTGGCTCTTTATGCTTTCTTTCACCATTTACTCATGATTAATCTAGGAACGTACTGAGTTTATAAAAAATACAAGACTAACTCACTAAAATTGGACTTTTTGTCTCTCAAAAGGAAAGCAGAGAATAATAAAGCCAAAATTATTAGCCATAATGTTTCACACTGTTCACAGAGGAGTCAGATGCAGCACATAAATTAATAAAAGCACTCTAAATCATTACAGTCAGCAAATTATATCACAAACTTTCATTTATATCTCTTTATTAATGTGAGAGCTGTTCTATCTCAGCAATCATAACAATGGGGGGTATTATTTTTTTATATTGATGTCTGAGACTTTGGAAATACAAATCAAATTTTCAGTATAGATTTATTAAGGGTTTATGCGTATAAAATGTATATTTTTACAAAGACAAGCATAGCAGCTCTTTTAAAAGTTTACTTATGCATGAAAGAGATTAATGAGAGCCTAGAGCAGTAGATGAATATAACTATTACACAGAAAACATATAAAGTACATGAATATATTAAAATATTAGATTTTTTTGTCTTTTGGGGACACCAATTTTAAGATCTGATGCTTGAAGCATTCTACTGTTTCAAACAAAACCTCCAAGGTGCAGCTAGCCTCCCCCACCCTGCTGACTGCAACACGAACATACAAATATAGAGGGTTGAAATATTTCTGTGACAGTAATTCTCCAAGCATAAAATAAGAGAATCAGCCTAATAGACAGTAGTCTAAAATGCAATTATAGCTAAGCAACATAGTTTAAATTCACTTGAAAAACTGTCTTCAGTTCAAAAAAATAATTAGGATAATACAAAAGTTAAATCCCAGAAGTGATGTTAATTATGTTTTTTTTCTTTCAGTATCCCAAGGAAAGAAATAAATCAGACCATGTGCATCAATGTGTAGAAAATTTTTTACAGAATATTACTGTTTATCAAAAGCAGTCTTGAGCAAAAAATTGTAAAATCTAAAAAAATTTTGTTTTGAAATACTACAGTACCACTAATTACTGCTGGGTTTCTGAATTACATGAGAATATAAAGGTAGTATAAATGAAAGACAGAATCACACAACGTATGTTAGAGGACCAATAAATTTTAAAAAAGAATATTTTTAACACTCTACTATACAAGCTAAGATTCATTCACCTTAAAAGGCATAGGAAATAAATGAAATATATAATCAGTCTTCAAGCTGGTGATGTGTGTCTTGTAGTTTATTTTAAATAAGAATTACCTCTGTCAAAGTACTTGATAATACAGAAGAACAGCAATGTGATGAACTGTATTTCAACTTAAAAATCAGCACTCAAGATTAAAAACATTGATTTCTCTCTGAAGCTGAGGTTATGTCTAACCTTGGCTGTTGCAAGGAGAGGGAGGACCCATGCAACGTAATTCCATTTTACAAGGACAAACCAAAAGCACTGTCATGAAGGCCATCTCCTCTTTCTCTGTGGCCTTTCCACTGCAAAAATGGATAATGAGCTGAACTTATTCTTCTGTCTTGAAACAGAGTGGAGAGAAAAGAAGGGCTCGCTGTCAAAATAAGATGCTACTTTTTAATAAATAACTAAATTTAATTTAGATTCTATTAATTTAAATTATTTCTCTAAACTAGAGAGAAATTGATTTGATGGGTGGACCACTCAGTGGATAAGGAACTGGCTGGATGGTCACACTCAGATTTGTGGTCAATAGCTTGATGTCCAAGTGAAGACCAGTGACAAGCGGCATTCATCACAGGTTTGTATTGGGACTGGAGCTACTTAACATCTTTCTCAGTGACACAGACAGTGGGACTGAGTGCAACATCAGCAAGTTTGCCAACAGCTCTAAGCTGTGTGGTACAGTTGACACACTGGAGAGAGAAGGGCTTAGGGGTGTTGGTTGACAAGAAGTTCAACATGACCCAGGAATGTCCCCTTGCAGTCCAGAAAGACAAGGGTATCTTGGGCTGCATCAAAAGAAGTGTGGACAGAAGGTCCAGGGTGGTGCTTCTCCATTCTGTTCTCATGAGACCCCCACCTGGAGTACCGGATCCAGGTCTGAGAACACCAACATAAGCATGTGGCCCTGTTGGAGCAAGTCTAGGTGAGGGCTACCAAGGTGATAAGAGGGCTGGAGCACCTCTCCTATGAAGCACCTGGCCAGACTCAGAGAGCTGGGGTTTTTCAGCCTGAAGAAAAGAAGGTTCCAGGGAGACCACATTGCTGCCTTCCAGTACCTAAAGGTACAAGATAGATGAAGTACTTTCTACAGGGGCATACTACATAGGACAAGGGCAAAAAGCTTTAAACTGAGAGAGAGAAAGTTTATATTACGTATGAGGAGGAAATTCTTCACTATGAGCATGGTGATGCACCAGAGCAAGTTGCCCAGAGAAGTTGTGGGTGCCCCAGCCCTGGAGGTGTTCAAGGCCAGATTAGATGGACTTTGAGCAACCTGGTCCGGTGGAAGGTGTCCCTGCCCATGGCAGGGGTTGGAACTAGATGATTTTTAAGATCCCTACCAACCCAAAGCATTCTTTCTTTCATAATATCACAGTTTGCTCTCCTGTGAATACTGCAGGGATAACTGAGCAAATGTTTGGAAATGGTAGTGTCTTTCTGACAGCTTTCTAAGAATTCACTTCTCAAACCTGAGGACCTGGAAAACACTGAGAAAATCTACCTTTACCAAAGGTACCTGGTCTCAGATTTATTTCTACAGGTTCAACAATCTCAAATCTTTCATAAAAAGAGAATAGTTACAAAGATGTGGTACAAACTTCATATCTCATAAAAGCTTCTGCTTTTCGTTGACTTAAGACTCAAAACAGACCCTTAGGAGAGAAAAATTAGACACTGATAGAAATGATGATGCAGAAGGGACAAAACCCTCTCCAAAATGCAACAAAAAAAAAATCTTCTTTTAAAAGATATTTGCAAAAAGCATTTTCAAATCTGACATGGTGCATCTTGTTTTTTACTTAGGTGCAATAGGTTATTTTCTGCAGTATTAATAAAAAGTTGCTGCAACTCTTAAAGACAGGCACTTGTGAATTGGTCATTCATTCATGTGCATTTACCTTTCCATTACACTAGAGTTTGTTCTCAGAAAGGAGATACCAGTCTTATTTGTTTATATACTAAATGTGTTTGAATCTTACACGTCTCTTGTTGTCACTGGAAGGGCATGACTGTCACCAAATACAGTCCTCAATTATTTATATAATTGCAATATTAGTGCACTATATTCAGTCTGTAACAGAAGCAAAAGTTGTACTTATTTTTTTTGACTGCCTTTGCATATGAATTAATATTTTAATTGATCTACCAAAATGATGTGAAAGTGTTTTTTTTTATTCTCCTAGCCATTATATTTGACAAAATTTACTAAAAACCATAACTAAAATACATTATCAGTTATAGTAGGTTGAAGTAAAGTTTATGGAAGTAAATGTATTTAAAAAAAATAGAACACTGAACTTTGAAGCATGTCATAATCTGTAAGCTCCTTGAAAACAAAGTTTATTTTCACTACCCATCATGTAAGAATTTTCTACCTGTTTTTGTTTCGTTGTGGATTTGTTTAAATGTGATTACAAGTATAATGATTTACATATTATTTAGGAAGACAAAGGTCTGTTATAATAATGAAAATACATACCGTTCAGAGTTACAATGCAGAGAGTCTCTAAAATATTTTGTTTCCTAATGGAAACAAAAGTATGCAATGTAATAATCTAGAAGTTCCTATTATTTAATGAAAAAAACCATTTTTAATAATGAATAACATTTTATCTGATTAAAGTTATGAGCTGTTATTAGATTATTCTATTTCTTTTTGCAGATTGTAGATATTAAGGATTTTTTTTAATGAAGGAACTAAAAATTAGTTCAGAAAGTTTTTAATATGCTGATCTAAAAATGATAGTGGCTTTTACCACAAGACCGCCTATTCAGTGGTAAAAATATTTCAAATTACAATAAGCCTCACTTAGAGTAAAAGGAGAAAAAAGCGCTCTCTGTCAAGAAAAGAAAGAAGTATTTTAAATATCCTTCATATTCCATCTAACATTTTCAAGAACTTTATTACACAAAAAAGTCTTTCTGAAGTCTGCTCTGAAAAGCACTGCTGGACACCAACCTCAGTTAATTCAAATGCAAATAAACTGTGAACTTCAACCTACTTCAAGCAGTCAGTGCAATCTTTGCCAACTCTTCCCTCATTTAACTCTTTAGAACTTCTTATTTTCTTGATTTGCACAACTTAGCAACACAGCCAAATAATTCACCACTAATTTCACACAGTCTATGCCAAAAAAGAATGATTAATTGAATAGACTTACTATGATCATTTCTAGGGTAGTAAGGGTAAATATCTGCATGAGCATTGCTATCAAATAAAACTAAAAATAGATAACAAATACATATTTTCAAGTCATTCCCATACCTGATTGGTAAGGAATCATGCCTGGCTACACCACAGCAACCTCTCTTGGCCAGTATATTTAGCCAACAGAAACAAGCAACAATAGCAGAGAGGAAATGAGAGATAGTGACAATTAGGGAGCATTTTTGCAGTAGTTCTGCCACAGTAACTGTGGAGAAAATTCTTGATCTGCACTGGCCCATCTGAACGAAGACACCTCTGTTAATAAATGCAGCTGCTGGAAAGGGACACAACCTACCTTCTAGGAGACATTTTGTAACTAGAGGTTACTCAGCTAACCCAATACCTAAAAAAAGAACTTGTAAAACAGCAGGAAAGAGAATGAACCTGTGGGTTTGATTTCTCTTGAATATTTTTCCTGGGCATTAGTAAAGTTGTTAGAGTGAGTTTGACACAACAATATATTCAAAGATGCTGGTCAACCACAACTCTTGGTCAACCCACAGCATTCTCAATGTCTCTTTACTACAGAGAAAAAATTCAACTTACTTCTCTTCCAATAATATAAATATGTTCTTTGCCTTTCCTGTCTACCAAGAGGCAAGGAAAGCATGCTGTATTAAATATGTACAATAACTTATGCAAACAATTTCCAATCTTTCCATTTGCTGACAGCTATTTCCTATGCTTCAGAAGGGGAAAAAAAAAAAAAAAGTCTTGAAGTGAAAAATGGGATTAAACAGATTTACAAACAAACTTGGTAATCTATTTATTTTACTTTAAAATTACATACTGTAATAGGCCAAGCTACACTGATTAATAAATGGTTATTGTCCCGCTTTTGCTTAGAAAGTCTGAAGAACAAAGTCGAGAGTGGCATTTGATTCATTGCTTTCCCTTTAGCCGGTAATTCACTCCTGTGATATTTAATGTCCAGAATTGTCCCATATTTGCCAGATTGGAGAAAATATTCAGAATTGACTTCCTAAATTTCATTTGACCAGTTACCTTTAAGATATCAAAGCTAAGTTCAGATTCCTTAAAAGGCAGAACTGTTCCTAGTGGAGCTCCACCTTTGTATTTAGGTTTATAACTAACAGAACCAAGCAGAGCCTTGCTTGCATTATTGTTCTATAGTCTCTAAATATCAGAGAAGAGTGACATAAAATTTGTATTTTCTAAAATGTTGTATAAAGCCACAGTTTAGATCTGCATGCATATATCTAAGGAAAATAAGAGTTTGGTATTTATAAAATAAATAATTTATGTGACTGTAACAGTTTTTTTCTTCTAAAATTGAATTTGCTTTTTTAAACAAATACTGAGGATTACTGGATAAACTCACACACAAAAAATCAGAATAACAAACTGACATGCTTAGGTAGGTCTGGAACACACCTAGAACTGAGCAACAACAGCGTTTGGGCACTGATTATCATTTGTTCTCAAAGACCATAACCCAGAAAATAACCAAGTGATTCACTGTCAAAAGTAAGCTTTGGACCCCTGACAGGTTGTGCATATGTTGATATTTTCAGTAGTTATAGGTATATTCCCTCACACGCACATGGTCAGCATAAGCAGGGTCTATAAAGCAGCTCTTTACACAGGGAGTTTCCCTGAATCCTGTTTTGGTAACAAAACTCCTCCCTGATTTTCCATTAGTTCTGCAGTCAGCCCTTTGGTCAAGTCATTAACATCTGGTTTTCTTCAGCATTTGCATGGTGTTGTTAAAGGTCTTAGAACTGCATATTATACCAAATCATATCCTTAGAAGTTTACAAATATGCTTGAAGAAGGTTTATTACCAAAACCAGATTTTTTCTAATTAGAACCAGTGACAAAAATTGCTATGGACAACTCTTGATGTATATGTATATTTAGAACACCATTTTGTTGAAAAATAGCAGTGCTATTTTGCTTCCTTCTGGGTCTACATATCATTTCAAATCTCCATTTTTTAAACATGACTTATAGACAAAAAAAGAAACCTAATATGAATGAAGGGAAAACATTACACAGAAAATAAAATCAGACATAAGACATAAATTTAGAAGCATAGGATTAATGTCTTAGCATCAAAGTTTATCATCTGATTGATGCTGGCAAAATGATGGATCTCAGCAAGGTCAATGACTTTTAATTATGTAATGATGGAGATAGTCTTTTTTCCAGTTAACTGGACTATGTGTATGAATAAAGACTACTCAAGTGAACAAGGATTTGCAGGTTCAGGCCCTGTATAAACATCAAAAGTTCAACCAATGGTTGGGGGTTGTTCTGTTGTGTTGTGCTTTATCCCCTCAGTTACTGTACTGTATGCACTACATGGTTCAAAATAACTTTTTCAAAATAGTTTTATAGCACCTACTTAGGAAAGTAAGCAACCTGAATCTCCATACCTTAAAAAGCATGGTTTAAAATGATAACAAAATATTTCAAAGCAAATTAATATTCATGTCAATGACAGATAGTAAGAGCTGTCCTAGCTAATGGGACTATTAATGAAGGTTGGCAAGCAGTGCAAGTGCTGTGTAATAAACTTTCTTTCCCTACTGCTGAGAGAGGAAGGAAATAGCTGTTTTATGACAGGGGAGAGGGGGGAGGGGCCGAGGGACAAGAAAAATAAAACATATTTCCTCCTAACTCTACCCAAATGTAATGAAAGCCCTAGCAACCTAAACAACTTCCGCCTTAATTTGCTTGCTTTCAATTTTACTCATCAGTAGCTCTGTGCTGCTGCCCGATGGCTATCTTTATACTCTAGCTGATAAAAACATTCAGTAAAACAACCCATCTTAACATGAAGTAAATGATTCAGGAGTTAAAAAAAACAGCAAAAGTTACCTTTTGCTCAGTTACTACAACTACCACCACTTGTGCAGGAAAACTGTGTGGAGAAACACTTGTGGTTTAGGTTCCAATTCCCAAGAAAATTTATGACAGGCAAAAGAGTATGAAATGCTACATAATCCTAGAAAATGCAAGGTGGGGGCCTCATTTGCCTGCTTGTTCTGTTCAGCCATCACAGTAGCACTGGCTACCAGCAGCAGCCTATTCCTTCTGGAAAGAGCCTTAATCTCCGACAAAAATCCCTGCATGGCGCTCAGCCCCGTGCGTGCAGAAATCCCTGTGTGGCACTCAGCTCTGCATGTGCACAACTCTGACAACTCACAGAAGCAGCAGCAAACTCCTCTCTGAAGCACAGTTCCCTACCAAGCTTGTGAAAGGTTAAACGCTGCTGAAAGAGCAAAACATTACGTCTACCCACATTTCTCAGTTCAATTCAGTTACTGACAACACCAGTCCTATAAATGCAACATAATACAATATTATTAAACACAGGATTCTCATTTACACCCAGCTGCATCCTGGAAGCAGGCCTGATGTTCAAGCAACACCAAAGGAAAAAAAAATCCACAACTTTGATGGACACACACACAGCACATTGACCTTGGTGGCAGAGGCAGCGATGATCCCTTTCATAAAGGTGCTATTTCACAAGTTCACAGTGTTACAGTGCTGAATCGTTTGTCAAGTAACAAGGTATCACCATCCTTCTGTTACAGACGCATACAGGCACGCACCAGAACACAGATCAACATGGGGCTATGCTTTTAAATCCTCTTTAATTCCTACTTTACTCTCTACTTCCCAGAATGACCTCGCATATCCTCTCTTGCCCCAGACAGAATCAACCACAGCTTCTCTAGTACCCCAAAACCAGTGCTCATACAAAGAAGGTTCTGTAATGCCTTTTGAGATAATTTTAGAACATTCAAAATTTCTAATATAAAATATTCTCAAATATTTAAACATCATCCTGGCAGCCAGTTTTCAATAAAAATAAGCCTCTTAACTTCTCATTCAGATCCATCTTTTGTTTGCAGAGCCCTTTTCACTGAAAACTGCACTCCTTTTCCAAGCCTTGCCCCTACACCAACCTATGGGCTACCAGGCTTCCAACTTTGCTCTGCCTTTATTTGCCAGCTCCTCCATCCCATCCGGCACCCCGCCATCATTTCTGTGAAGTATATATATATGTGTGCATATATACATATATATATTTATATGTTAATATTGCTGCTTACCTTGTCCAAGAGTGACTAAAATCCGCAAGGGGAAAACCAGAAAAAAACCCCAGCTCGCTGTGTCCCCGCGCAAATCGCAAAGAGAGGAACACTTCTTCCTGTAACAAAGCCAAAAAGCGGGCTCGCCGCGACCCAGAGACGGAGCCACCAGCCCGGCGCAAACTCGCCGCAGCAGTTCCCGGCGCGGCGCTTCCCGCGGGGAGCAGGCTCGGGGAGCAGCTCGGGGAGCAGCTCGGCGGCCCCGAGGCAGGGGCCGCGGGAGGCGGCGCGGGGCGCCCTCCCTTCAGCACCGCCGCGCCCGGACAGCACCGCCCGCGCTGCCGCCGCCGCCGCCGCCGCGCGCTGGAGCC
>JAWWTY010000123.1:33139677-33177034 GCA_035222235.1 Margarornis squamiger
ACCGCCCCCGCACCGCCCCCGCCGCCTCCCCGCCTGCCACAAAACTTGCTCGCAACTAACGCCTCCCTCGTCTCTTTTTCTGTTCTGGTTTTTTGCCGTGGGACAGGGAAAAGCAGCGCCTCGTGTTTCCCCCGCCCCTCCTCGCCGAAGGGCTCCCTGCGCACGCAGAGGGCTGTTGCCACGGCAGAGTTCACCGCCTCCCTCCTCCGGCTTCCCCTCCGCGGGGACATCGCCCGTCTCTCTCCCTTTTCCCCGGAGCCCCCCGTCCCCCCGCTGCCCACCGGGCCGTGTCCCCGGCGGCGGCAGGAAGGAGAGCAACTGCTGTGAGACAGCGAGTAATTCATCGCTGGAGCGCAGAGGGTTGTTGTGCTTGCATGTTTCAAGCAGGGTGGGTGTTATGCAATATTTATAAGCTTTAATATATCAACGGGCTATCTGAAAGCTCAAGTATCCTGGAGGCTTTGCACAGTCTATATGGGCAATCCCTATCATCCATACCAAGTTTCAGTGCTTGAGTGTCGAGGTGGAGTTCACTGGTAGCCCAAGGCAGAAACAGCAACATCTTACTGGGAATCATATTTAGTTATGAAAAACATACAGGGAAAAAAAAAATCACCTTGAGATAAAACCATTAATTACATGCTCTGCTTAGAAGCAGGAAAAGAGGTACCTTTGGATGAACAAAAACAAACAAAACAAAACAAAAAAAAAATCCAACTGGAAGCTAATGGCTTAAAAAATTAGAAATATGCTTGTATGAAGTCAAGCAAAGAAACAGTAGTTTGAAGTCTCACTCGAATCTGCTTTATTGTGAGATAACAGGTTTAGTTATCTGATTTATTACTTTTAAATTAATTTACTATCCACTCCACCACTTTTAAAGAGTACCTACTTCATCTTCAATATGAAATCATTATGAAAATTAAGTATCTACTCATTATAGGTTACCTGTTTAGTGCCTTTTGGGAAAATACGTTACAGATTAAAGCATTAAACTGTCTTTAAAACACCCATGACTAGGGTAAAGCCAGCAGAGGTCAGCTGCTCTGACGTACATCAGCTTTCTAGGTTAATTACACTTGTGTCGACATGCGGAATAAATTGTAGTGAGAAACAAAACTAGATAAATACCATACCTAAAAAACTGAACTAGCTAACATAGGAAATGGGATAAGTTGGATTGCATTAGCTTAATGAGAGAATCCTTACTGGACTGCTAATTAGGTCATGGCACTGCAAGAAGAAACACGATTAACTTTGACACATAGAGTATGGAATATAAAGCCAAATAAACCAGACTTTCATTGACCCAACCCCTTATAATTGCCAGTTATCACAAAGGCAGCTTGGCTGGCATCTGGGTGGCATTTCTGACCCCCTATTATTCTACTTCTCCCCAATTTTTTCTCTTAAGCTCTCTCAGGTTCTTTGCAAAGTACAGATGGAATAAAATTGCACTACTTAATGACAACTTTTGCAGTACAAAACTGATACTGAGTCCACTAGCACAACTACACTAGAAACTCTCTTGGGACAGAGGTAAAACCAAAAACAACTTGTTCAAAACTAAGAGGAAATTGAAACAGTATGAGGGCAAACAGGGATCTTGCTCATCCATTCTCCTTTGCCATTATGAAAGTACATGAAACAAAAAATCAACAATTACATAAATATTTTATATAAACCAATTAATGAAGTAGTCAGAAAATCTATAAAATTATGCAAAATTTGACATACCATAACTTACCGCTTGACTTACCAAATTAGTAGGCAAAAGAGTCCCAAAAAGATCATATGGAAGACCCTTAAAAAATTCTGAAAAGCCCTGTCTTGGGAGGACTTGCACTCCTAAATTTGAGGGTAAATAATGATACAACAGTGTAATACATTAAGATATCTTGGCATTCTTGTATTTTTGAGTCTGTTTATCTGATCGTTCTTATCTTTTTTCTTTGTATGCTCACTGAGATATTCAATTTAAAAGTTCATATTTAATTATACTTACTTTGATCTATTTGTAGCACATACATTTTTTCCTAATTTTTCCTCTAATTTAGATCTGTATCAGCTATCATAGGCCCTAGTTGGATAATAAACTCTGCCTATTCATATCCTGAAAGCTGTCTTCTGGCCAATGGATATTATTTACAAGCTCCACTTTGTGCATTGTTGGCTCTATTTTTACACACACACAAAACATGTGATTGAATTATTTTTTTAATTATTTTTATTTGTGGCTCATACATTACCTCATCACTTTTCACAGTTCAAACATTTTCATCCACAAAATATTGCACTGGGATATTGCTTCACTTGATGCCATGCAAACAATATACACTACTTGAATGAAGAATTTCTTCTCCATTTAGCAATTAATTGTTAGTCCAGAGAGACTGTTGATGCTTAGTACTATGTTTCTGGTTTCCATAACCTTAATTTGGATACTTTATGATAGTATCTTACAAATCCCATATAGTATGCCACACAGTTTTCAGTTTGGTATACTTGTGTGCCATGTGCTTGACAATCAGTTATGCTTAGGTTTTACTTTTCTACTCTAATTACCATATTTGAACCATTTGCCATTGGGCAAAGGAGAACACATGCAGCAAATACTTAGTATAAGATCCAATACAGGAGAAAATTTTATGTGAGACAAATAGAGGACCAAAGTCTCAATATGTTAAAGGGAAGTTAATGCAAATAACACACAGTAAAAATTTAGCAATCCATTTAGTATTTGTCCCTGCTGTGATTGACTTCACCTAGCAATCCAAAACCAGGACAGTCCAAAACATCTGCTCTCATACTAGTTAGAATAACAGTCACTTTCTTTGACTGATTTATGTCTCCTTTTCTACTGCAAATAACTCTGGAGAAGGGGTTACATTCCTTGCAAACAGCATTGCATGCAAAATAAATGCAGAATTAGAGTGAGCACAAAATTTCAGAAGTTAGTATTTTTCTTCTCTTGGCTTTTCTACTGCTAGCACTTCTAAAGCTGTTTAGTGGTTTTATTTTTTAAAAAATTTGTGCTTGGGATTTTGTATTAACAATCAGTAAGGGAAAAACAGGAAATTTCCAAAATTTGCACTGTTACTCATTCTTGACATTATTCCAGACTTCCACTGGGCTTGGTACCCCTCACCACTTGCAAGTTCAATTTATTTTTCTGTAATATATCTTTAAACATTCCAATTGGGAAAAACATTCCTATGAATACTTACCAAAGAATTAAAGATATTAAGATCTGATACTACCAAGTATTAATTTATTGCCCCAACTAACCTGACAGTTACGATGTAGTAAACAAGACTAAAAAAATACCCAAAAAATACTGGTTTGGGTTTTTCTTCTTTGAATCAAGCATATGCAACACTTTAAACACACTTGCATCTGCATCTTAATACTAAAAATAGTTTCAGGCACTGACAGATTCAAGCAGTAATGAAATCTTATTTCAAAGTATACAATCCAAAGTACTACCATTTGTAGGGTTTAATTTCCACTTCTTCTTAACAAATTATTCAAATTATTCTGCCTTTTTTTTTTTTTTCTCTTTTTGAAGACAGCAGCTGCCCCTTCAGTGCAGCTGTTAATAGTGAAGATCATTGATTAGCTTGAAGTCAATGACAGCAAAGGAACTCTCAGGGTGCTCTGATATGGGATAGTGTGAATAATCCTCCAAATCTCTCTCTCTCTTGCACACACACAAAATGAAGTTTGGACACATACATCTTTTGCTTATTTTCCACTGGTCTAATTCGCTCAATGTCTGTTCAATGTTTTAATGAAAGATGTTAATTTATCCACTATAAACTCTGTCCTGAACAAAAAGCACAAGAAACGTACTTAGACCTGGACCGGTGCTTTTATAACAGCTGGGCATCATGAGCACCAGAATGATAGACACTGGCAAATGGCATAGAAGAAAATTAGCTTACTTGTGGCTTGGAGAAAGGTTGTGCCAACCATCTGTCACAGGAGATCTCCCAAATGACAAAAAGGATCAGAAAGGCACATTAAGGTTTCTCACATATCTCCTCAAAGCCAATTGTCACAAAGGGACTCAAATAAAAGGAATATGCAATATTGTTCACACACAAGAAAACTATCTTTGAAATTCATCAAAATAATTCAAATTTATACCACAAAACAACAGATGTAAATTCAGGGTTGGCGGTGGTGGGGGGAAGCCTAGACTCTGAAGTTAGATCTGTAGATGTTGCCATTATTTATAATCAAATAAATGCTATAAGTTCATTTCAGTGTATAGCAGCTTTGCAGTGATAGTGATTCTGACAAGATGACGTTGTCCCCTTTCTCATCTTGTGAATATAAAGTAACAACTGATTAAAGAGATAATACACTACAGAATTAATATCTACATTAAAAAATACTATTGAAAAATAATTAGGCAATAAGGATAAATATTTAATTTCTTATCACCCAGCTTTTTTCGACTCCATTTGGGATCAAATAATTTCATTATTCATTATCACTGAAATCTGAAATCATAATACCACTCGATAGTAAATAATACAGTTTCTATTAAAAAAAACTCCACACAAAGAGAAAGCTGCAGATACTCAATTTCAGTGCTTCGTCATTACGTTTATAAGAGATCTCTTAGGGCATCTACTGGGGAACCTTAGCATTGCATGTCCAAGAAAGAAGCCTGTAAAAAGGGTAAGAAAGAAGGAACAAGGTCTCTTTTTTCTGTACCGGATTTAAACTAGAATATTAATTCAAACTTTTATTTTCCTCTGGTGTGCAGTCATCTTTCAATTGACTGGAGAACCTAAAGTAAATAATCAAATGAGAAACCTTTGCAGCTGAAAGTATTCACTGATCCAAGTGAAAGAACTAATACTCTACATTTCAGAATTTGGTAGCTCATTCAATCTTGAGTATTTAAATGTGCATTAAGGTAAACATATCATACTGTGTTTATCTAGAAAAAATATTTTTCATTAAAAAGTTTACTAAAACCATAATGAAATATTTAATTTATACGAACTATATATTAACAAGAATGTCAAAGTCTTTGGATTAGCCTTGTTTATTCCTTAAACTGGTTTTCCAACATATATAGATACTTCAATTTTTGAATTTTTACCTATGAATATCTATGGTAGTAATCCTGACATCCATACACCTTTGCCATGATTTATTTCTGCCCATGAATACAAAATAGTCTCTATTTTGAAACTCACTTCCTTAAAGTCCCACACAGGTGATTTCTGGAGACATATGTCATATAGCTAGGAGTTTAGCCAGTCTGTGATAGAATAGAAAACAGTTGTTTAACTTATTGTATAGAAAGGATAGCTTTTGAAATTTTATCGATAAAGAAGCAAGAACTCTATATCAGCCTTGTAAAGCTGATTTTTTAGCAAAAGTTCCATAAGGGCCTCTCTCTCTTCCCTTAACACATTTCTTTGTTTTCCAAGTTACAGTGACCTGTAACCATCACATAAAAACTCTAGGGAGATCTGTCTGATACCTTACTTAAAAACACATCACCACCAAACCCAAAATAAGAACGCACCTAACCTGATGCTGAGAAACATTGGCAAATTGTTAATATCTACTGTAACTGCAGTTTACATAACATGTTCCCAACCAGTAAAAATTCCCTTGAGCAGCAATGGATAAATATCATCCTTTTGTATATCTTATGCATCATTACAGGAATTAAACTTCACAAAAAAATTTTAAAAAGCCATGCATACTTCTGTGGCAGTGCTCAAACATCAGGTGTGTTCAAATGCCCTGTGCAGTTTGTAAGCATTCATGAATTGTCTGATCATTACATTTGTCCTAAATCTGTGTAATGGAGAGGCAGCCATGATTACTTGTGGATTTTGGTGGGAAATAAGCCAATCAAAATAGTGATGGCATGTCTGGAACAAGAGTCTAAATTAACATACACTGTTGTGTAGCCTAATTCACTACTAGCCATGTATCTCATCATATATGCGATTCCATCCCAAGCTGTACTAAGAATATAAAGGAACCAATCTTCAAAGAATGCACTTACTCACTTTGAAGCAAATAGGTCTGTGAACTCTGGTATCTGCACAGGGTGAGAGACATTTTCCTACAGTTCTAGAGAACAAGAGGAGAATATAATAACGTTCATAGGCACATCTCACCCTGTCTCTCCTTGAGAGCAATCAACTTGTTCCAGAAGAGCACAAGGAATATTAAATAGGGCAGGTATTCTGGCTTATTGTCTTTGTGACTTTGATATTGTAGAATTTTTCACTTCTGTAGGAGATAAATTTCATCAGAGATTCATACTGATATTACAACTACATATGGTAAAGAATGCAGTGAACTTTCCAGCTGGGAGACAATATCATTATTCTACACATCAGTTAGTTCACAGTTCTACTCAGCCAGAATCCTCCTTTGTCTTTCCAGACGACATTTTAAAAATCTGAATCAGAACCAAAAAATAAACAAACAAAAAAAACCCACCCAAAAACCCAATAACAACCAAACCAACCAACCAAACAAAAAAGATAAGCAGTTTAAGAACAATGAAATATTCATCCCTTGCATCCTAATATCTTCTTTTGCCCTTGCATCTAATTTCTAACCATTTTGTCACTGCTCCTTCACAGGGGAATGATGTGATGTAAAAGGGATAGCGGGACAGCTGCACGTTGGGAAATCCTACTGGAAAAAAAAAAAATCTTCATATTTCTTACTTAGAATGTAGTTCCTGGGACAAAATGAAAGCTGTAGTCTTATATTCTGCACAAATTTTATTTTCCTTTTTCATAGGTCATTCTAGAGACTGACACTCACAAGAAACGGACTTGCTTCTGCCAGTAATATGATATGAAATGTTAATAGGCATGCACTTCTTAAATAGTATGAGGGACGGAATGGTTACTTGAAACTCTTCACTTCTTGTACATCTCAATAAACCTAGTTCAGGACTCAGCTAGCTCTACTCCAAAACTTAGCTAATTTGAAAAGGCAGATCTGTAATTACAAATGGCATACTATCCGATTAAATGTAGAAAATCTATTTTCACCTACTGGTGAAAATTCAGTAATATTTGAAAAGCTGAGATTTGCCAAAAATCAGATTTTCTCCAAGTGCGTTACTCAAGAAGGAAAAAAAAATGTATTAATGTATCACAGCTTATTAAATATTCATTTAATTCCTTTATATGTAATTTATCATCCCCTTCATGTAATTTCTACTGGAGTCAGAAAGAGGCCAAGTAGGTTCTTGTTCTTCATTTCTGTGAATGTATAGAAATTTGTTTGAAAAAGATTACCTAGTCACACATGAGTATAACAAAATTTGGAAGAAAAATGCTAGTAGAAAATAAGACCTTATTTTGATTCTAAAAACAATTACAAAGAAGTTGTTGAAATTCACTGTAAAATAAATTTCTGTGTTTATCCTTAACACACCTGATTACTTTACTCATTTACAGGAGACATTGCTCCTGTATATTTCCAGAAGAAAACACTGATGCCCTCTTTTTGTTTAAATGGGAAAAAGAATACTTAGAGGCTAAGCTGTTTAAGCAGTCACAAAAGAAATCTGGGGCACTGCTGGGAACAGAAGTTTCCCATTTCTTATTCATTCTTAATCACATGATAATCCTGACTTATCAATCAACGTGTCAATTTAAAAGCAGTGATTACAAGTCATCAGTAGTGATGATCTAATATTTTATTATAATCGAAAAACACACACAACTGAACTTTAAAGAGAGTTCAGAAAAATCACAGCATGCACACCTCTTAGCATAAATGGTACTGCTTGCCTGATATAATCCAACAGTATTGATTCAGGAAAACTATTTATAGTCACTGTAAAACATGCCTGCTGTGATCCCTTGCTCAGTGTGTGCTACAGAATATACAAGCACTGTATTACTGCACTAAAAAAATCCGAAGATACATATAGTACACTTATACTGTCAACATTTTGAAACAGGATCAAAATGCATGCCTCACTTTTACAATTGTACCTCTGCTAAATCATTTACTTGTTTTCAAATAGGAAGCCAACTTAATTCTAAAGTTTCAGATTTCAGAGATTTACGCAGTTCATAGTGCACATTATAAAATATATATTAGGTGCTACTTGTAAGGAGAGATGTTTAAGATATCAAGTGACATTCATATAAAGTTACATTAGAAAGCTTTATTAAAAGACTAATAAGTTGCTAAATTAATCCCTAGGTTTGAAACGCAGGTGCAGTATGCGTAGTTAATTTCTGTAGGCATCTATATCCTAGCACAATTTCTTTTCGCACACACTACAACTGGGTTTAGCTCTTTCAGAGAATAAATATGGGTGAGACAATGTGTACTTCCAAAAGCTATTTTCTTCAGACACAGGTAATTGCTAGTAACCTATGAGGTGTTTGTTTTCAGTGATTTATGAAGCACCAAAGAGGCAGAAGTCAAGTTTCAAGGAAGGAACCAAGTGGATAAACCCAGAAAGCCTATCCTCACTCCACTTGCAATCATGCACAACATAAATTTAGTCTTATTTAGTCTTCTGCAACTAATAACGTGTTTCATATGGGAAGTATTTTACTCACAATCTATTGGTGTCTTTCATAATCTTGAGGGGTGATAGAGAAAAAAACCTGAAGTTGTAGACTAGACAGAGAGGTGTGGATTAGGTAAAGTGACTTACAACCAAATTGAATTAACAATACTAAAAACAGGGGCAGAAGACCTGGGGTTGAAGCACAGAAACACAGGACTCAGCATTACATTTCTAGGAATGGGTATTTCCTGAGAGAAATGCCAGTGAAACAACCAAAGAGTTTAAATGGCAAGACAAGATCACAGACAAAAAGATTCTCTGGACAGCTGAGTACAGGAAGTAGAAATAACAAGTGACTTAAGAGACAAAAGAAAGACTTGAGGGATAGAAAAAAATCAAGTGAGAAGGAAGAGGGGAGAACAGAATTAAATTTCTGGAACAAGTGGAAGGGGGAGAACGGAGAATGGATAAGAAAACTCAGTACATATGATACTGAAGAAAGGGAAAAGAGATACACAGAGATCACTTATGTTTAACCTGTACATTTTTTTTCTGGAAAGCACTCAGCAAGATTTTGTTCAAAATGAGAGAAACAGAGGACAAATGTTGAGAGATGAATCATGAATGGTTTCATGAATAGTTCCATCCAGGGAATGGGAAACTAATAAAAAACTGCCACTCTGAATTGCAGGACTAAGAAAACTCAGTTCAGTATGTTTAAAAATAACAATTTCCAAGTCATGTTAGAATGTCTATATCTATTGCAGAACAGAATGAACCCAATGTAAAACAGTAATCTTGATAATCTTCTATTGAAAGTTGTCTACAGATGAAGATTTATTCACCTAATAAATTGCCACATAAGTTCAAATAATAAATATATTTGAGAACCAGTGATTTGACTAATACAGGAATGGCAAAATTAATGAGTTATTCATGCAATATATTTGCTCAGTTCAGTTAGATAGTACTCCAAAAATGCAGGGGATAAAAAAAAACAAAAAACAGCAAGAGAATGCATTTGTTCAAATGCATTCCAGTACTACACACTACATATACATTTTACTGGACATGATGGAGCTTATAATGGAATTAGCAACAGTGACCAGATAGTGGATAATTACCCAAACCTCTTCAAAATAAATTCATGTTGCACTCAAACCTGTGTTAGGTGCCAGGCAGTACAAAGACCTAATAGGAGAATTACTTAGACCAGCCATAAAAGCATAGCAAAATTACATTCTCTTATTTAAAACTGCTATTCACATAGGACAATATTTTAGTCTAAGTGTCTGTTAATAATTGTGACATTTTAACTATCCCAACTATGGCTGCTAACCCTATCAAGCAACACAGAAATACCTCAGTAGCTCTATTAACACTAGATCAGGTACAGGTGTCACAGAATCACAGAATCCTTAGGGTTAGTAGAGACTTCTGGAGATCATCTAGTTGAACCCCTCCTGCCAAGGCAGGGCTGTAGTAGCAAAGCAGACTAAGCTAATATACATCATGTGCAGATATATTTAATGTAAACATTATTTGAAACACAGTTTTAAAACAAAACACCTTATTAAACTGTGGGGATTACACTCTCATTCTTTTCCAATTTGGTGGCAAAAAGTTTCACTTTAAAGCAAAATATGCAAAAACAAAGCTAAGTTCATCACTCTGTGAATATACTAAAGCATTCCAACAGCACCATAAGAAGATGCAGAGTTAAACAAACAGCTCAGAAAAATGAAAGTGGTGTAACGTATTTATTTCCAAATATTAAAAGCACCATTATAGCAGGTGATTTGATTTGCTGCCTGTGGATCCACTCAACTAAATTTGTAGTCAGTCCAGTAGATCTATTTGGCTATGTATGAAACACTATGTGAGCACGTATGAAGCAGAGTGATGGCTGCAAAATTAAATTATAACCAGGAAAGGATGAAAAAGTGTATTTTCATATAAACAGAGTAGCAAAGTAATTTAGATTATTTAGACATATTTTGGTGCATGGATCTTATTTCTATCCAGTTCTTTGGAGTATTTACCAAGTTCAGTTTCATCAAAGAATGTTAAGGTGTAGAAGTGTCATTTCAAATCTATAAGCAGTGACAGCTCAGTAAACCTCACCTGAATATATAGCCAACTTGCTTAAAATTCTATCCTAACTGTCATATCTTGCCTTCAAACCCCCCATTCATTATCCATCTGAAGCAATTAATTGTAATTAAACTCAAAACAAGGTCACTACACAACTTGCCCTTATTCATTATACATATATACACTCAGCAGGTCTTCTTAACATACTAATGACCAGTCTGCAGACAGTAAGTATACTGTGTACAGGTTAGTTCATGCATCCTATTTTGGATAAAAAAAATTGTTGTGTGGTATTACAAAAAGCATCATAAGGCACGCTTCACTTTATACTGATTCTTTCCCTATGTTGTCTTTAAAGGAATTAAGTAATACTGATTCAAGCCGTAATTGATTTTTCCAACTAATTCCATCTTGCAGTGTTTTAGAACTCAGCTTTGTGCAAGCTATAGATATTTCTGCATCAACCAAACATTTCTCTTTGTGAGTAATCATTATTTTATGTTCCTGATACAGTCTTCCAAATCTCCTAGAAAGGACGATTCTAGTGATTTTAAACGTAGGGCAAGGGGTTTTATTTGTCACATGACTGAGACTATTCTTATGTTGCTTCCTTCAGTGAACTCTAAAGCAATGCGGCAATTATTTTGATACACTCCCTTAGAGTTTAACTGAAGATTTAGATACCTAATTTTAAGCATCAAGGCTCGAAGAATAATCATTTCTGTTCTACTTGAGCTCTTCCAGCAGTGTTTGTTTTGATTAGATAAACATAAAATAATTAGAAAACTCCCAATATAAATGTTTTGTTGTATTTTGGCACACCTTATCATATTCTATTTTCCCATGCCCCATACAGCTCAAAATTTCATGCTGGCAATAGCAGCTGTGCTTTTTGTTTCCATTATCTTTTGTGCCTTCTTCATCAAACATGAAACAGGAGAAACTCTTTGGTGTGCTATATCATATCTGTCACATGCAGTGTTCTGAAGAGTAAATGTAGAAGTGTAATCGGTGTTATTGAAAAAATTAACAAGTGGAGCAATCTGTAGAACATAAACATTTTCTCTGTATTGCTTTCCTCCTTTCCTTGTAAGTTTACATGACTCAGAATGTGAATAGCATGCATAAAACGATCTTATTGAGAGCTATGGACTCCACTCTGCAATTGAGATCAGAATTTTTAGAAAAAAAACAATTCTCCTGAGAGATGTGAGCTTTTCAAATTTCATCCTTAATCCCAACTAAGATGAAAAAATGAAGTTGTTTACATTGTAGAATTTGACATATACTTAAAATGAAAACTCTAATCACATATTCTTTCCTTACAGGAGATGATTAATCTTTCTGATTTTGTGGACTGCAGCTAACTGAAGAATTAAAGTTTTCAATCTATTGATGTCCAGCTATTTTAAAAGAAACAGTGTTATCAAACCCACTATTAACTTTGATGATGTCTTGACAAGAATAATTAAATTATTAAAATTTTAATAAACTCACAAATATTGAAATCATCACATTTTCATAATACAGAAAAACAACAATTGATAGAGTTATAGTCTTTGGTTGTATAGTCTTTACTTTATTATGTTTTCTATTGTATTTCTTTTTATTTTTTACTTTATTTTAGTTGTGTGATTTTTTTTCCCAAATTCAACATAAGCCTCCAAATTATACCTATACTGCTTTCACCTTCCTAATTTCCAAGTTCTTGGTCCCTTTTATGAGGGCCTCATTTCAATGTTCTTGGAGTTTTGTCAAATAGTGAGTATCTTGCATTTTTCCAGGTGTTTTAAAGCTGCTATCCTGGTATCATCCCCCTCATACAGATACATCAAGTGTTATTCCTTTAGGCTTCACCAGTATCATTGAGGTTTTGCTTACTTTTTCTTCTAGGGAACAAGTTTACAAGAATTCTTCTGTACCACCTGTTCCAAAGGACATTGAACTTTTTTAGTGGAAAATCAGTATGTTCAGTATTTGAGGCAGAATTCCTGATTTCTTGAAAACAATTAAAGACTTTCCATTTTGTTCAGTAAACCAGACTGAAGATACCATGTCCAAATAGATATTGACTCATCCTACAAGAATTCAACTCAAACAAACATTACCAAAACTAAAACCTCAAGAATCTGATTATCTCCAAATAAAGTTCTCATTATATACTTTAAATTGTTCTTGGTTGATTTACTTTGTGTGGAGTTTTAGTCAAACTATACCCAACAAAAGGGAGGTATAAAAAATTGAACATAATGAAGATTTGATTCCCAGTCAGTGTCAAAAATTGTAGGCAATAAATCCAAGGCAGCATTCAAACTAACCCACAGTGAGCATGACTGGCTAAAATGCACATGACATCGTCATTACATCATCACTTTTAATTACTTTTGACCTTTTTTGGCCTGCTGTTCTATTTCTTATAAAAAGATATACAGAAAATTTTAAGAATGTTTTATATCTGAATTGAGAACAAAGTACCCGTGAAAACTCCTGAACACAGTTTTACAGAAACTTGTGATAATAATTCTGCCCCTTACCTCGCACATATTCTCCAACCAAAGCTGATGTTTCAGAGTTGTGCACTTTTGTTTTATTTGCTAGTCTTGTGTTTTCTAGTGAAGCTAGCTGAGGTACTCTTGCAATGATCTGTTTATTACTGTGTTATTGTACTACCTGGAGACCATATTAAAAGAAAACACACTCCCTCACATTAGTCCCTACTGTAGCAACACTGGAAAGGCAAAGGCCTTAGAAAGGCAGCAGAAGAACCAGAGCATTGCAGAGGCCACTACAACTAGCTCAACAAGTAGAATAAGTAATGTAATACTTCCAAAAATGATAATGCATTCTACTGAACTTGTCCACTTTGCTCTTGTGAGAAAACAATTCCTTTGCCACCTCAAACCTGCCTGTGATATCACAACTCCCTGGTGAAAACCCAGCTTCCAGGTACAGGCAGCCTAAGTCTTTGATTATCAATTCTTCCTTATGAAATAAGAACTTTCTCTGGTGTCAAATTGATTTAAGAATGATACTTTTTGTAACCTTCTGGTTTTTAGTGCAGCTACCTGGGGAACTAATCTGAGAAAGAAACAGAACACTTTAATTTTGCATGAGAACTCTTTCAATCTGTAGATTACGTAAGTTGCTCTAAATTTCCTAATGTTTAATGACTTTAAGCAAATTAATTTTAGAGTTAATACATGGAAACTTCCATCAGCTAAGAGTATTATACAAGACCAGGTTTGCAATCTCCCAGCTTCACTAATACCATTCATTTTCCTCATCCTGCTCAGAGTATTTGATGTCTCATAGCGATATCATTAAATCAACAAAAATGTGGAAAAATAGTTTTTCCATATCTCAGCCTGGGAAAATCTGGAATTGCACTTTGACACATGCAGGTTCTGGTTGTTTTGTTGGGTTTTATGAGTTTTCTTACTTAAATGCTCAATGATGCTTTGATATTATAAACTATTAGATGTAAAATTACTATACTGGGGACATTTAAATTATAAAACTGCAATCATTGTACAAACCATTCATTTTTACTAGGTTTAATTTGTTGCCTTACATCTAGATCAATCATTTCTTGTTTTAGATAGATGCTTACCAGTAGCTGCTTTAAGCACCTCTGTCAATCTCACCCTCTCTTTAAGCTCTTTTCAGCAAAATAGTTATGCATCCCTTATTTTTATCCCATATTTTTTAACTCTCTTCAATCTTATTAAATCCTGTGCAATACAATATAATGGCCAGATGATTCAGTGGTTCCCATCTGTACAGGAAAAGCTCTGATAGCATCAGTGAGGATTTTTATGTAAAATCCTCTCATCTGGGCAACATTATTGTGCAGTCTATCTGGGGGATTTTATGAAACCATAATTCTTTCAAATTCAGAGGAAAATAAACAACACACACTCAAGAGGATAGGATTTTACCCATTCTGAGGTTTGTTCTGCCTTTCTTGTGAACTAAGGATCTTCTAATACAAAAGGTATCATTTGGAGTACTTTTAAAAATGAGAAATTATCTTTTTTTTTTTTTTCATTTTCTAATCCTACATCTCTAAAGAAGTATGGTAAATTTAGATTCTAGGTATTTGGCCCAAAAGGGCTTATTCTGACAGTTTTCTGTCTTTTATTCCTCTTGTTCTTCTGAAGCATGCACTTGATATTCCCTGAATGCTGTATATGTTGAGTGAGATTGCTCCTTCATTTCCCTTTATTTTGTTGGCTTTATTTTAAGAATGTTGACCACAATACAACACAGCTCCTGCAGAATGCTCATAATTTTCAAGATGTTGCTATTCATTAGATTAAAAACTACCACTTCAGACCATCATGTTTTCTCTTTCCATCATGACTTTTAGATCTCCAAGGACCTATCTTTGTTTTTCTTATATGTGCTTCAGATGGTATTATTTATGCTCACAAATGATCTCTGCTATAAGAACCATGACTAAGCCAGTGTTTCTTAGCCTTCAGGCAGCTTTAACTAAATATGAGAACTGTGCTATTTGAATACTTGAAAATGAGTACTGCTTCTTTGATTTGCTGTTATACATTACCTGGGGTCTGGAAGAGGGGAAAATAAACATTGATTTACTGCTATCCGTCCCCTCCTCCCTGCAACACAGTAAAAACCTAGACACGATAACTTGAAATACAGCACATTTTAACACGAAGGTTTTAACTTGATGCACCCACATGATCTGCAATATTCTCAATGGGACTGGAGGATATATCTTTGGGACATGAGGCCCAACAGAAGACAATTCTCTCGTCAGCTGTGCTTACCTCTGCTTGCCCCCAGGCACTCACAATCTGTAGCCTTCTCCCACAGTTTCCTTCCCTCAAAACAGTACTCAATTTTAGGTAGGTAGAGATATACTGGTTTCAAATTTTTCACCATTTCAGATTTCATTTCTCCTTTAACACTGGGGGGTTTTTCTGAGCTAGAGATTACGTTGTTGAAGCAGACACTCTTAATATTATGACAGAAAAAAAAATGTCTTACTGAAAGAAAATCTGAAAACAGAAAGCCACATTTCAATTGGGGAAATAAAACAGTAAATTAAGGTCCTACCTAAAAAGAAAGCAGAATGTGTAGTTGATTATATGTCTCAAAGAGAGAAAATACCAGTATAGATACTATAGTGCAGAAGGATGCAAAATTAAATCTAGCAGAAGACTACAGTTTCAGTGGTAAGCACTTGTTAAATATGAGAATAAACTGAGTTTATTCAACAAAGAAAAGCAGCACAGTTATACCCAGTAGCTACTTAAGTGACACATTGAAACTGATGGAGGATTAAACTGCAAGATTTAAAGTGGGGGAAAGTGAGCTATAGCCACTTTGCTTGGTTTTCTTCCACAAAGTAATAAATTGCACTAATATCTCTTACAATATCAGACTGTAAAAACAGTGTTTATTTAGTGTCATAACCTCTGCTTATTTCTCCTTAATTGGCAGTGAATTCTTGAAATATTTTTAATACCAAGTCACTGATTAAATTAAGTCAAACCTAGTTAAATGAGTTAGCTAATTTTGCACATATATATCTAGATCATCAATGTCTACACCAATGTTACTTTCATTTATCCAAAACTGCAGTGTAAATGTGATGAGTGCATCTAATTACCAGCAATGCCAGCTTTAATAGTGCTCTTGGCATCACAGCTGAAAGTCTCTGTGAAGAGAAACATCCGCAGCCCTCAGCTTGCCATCTCACATTCCCACAAACAGATACACAACTTAATGACAACAGGCTCATTGCCATACAGCTCTTCTTGTACCTTTACTATTGCTTTCCTGTAACACAAGAGCAAGAGAACCATATTCCACTGAATATGGAATATCACAAAATAACACAGAGGTAGAAAAGGCCAGCTAGGTAGCCCAGACAACTACATCTATTGGTTTTATAATGGATTTTACAACAGTTAAAAACTTTTTATCAATACTTGAGCTTTGAAGTCTTGCAAGAACTTTGGCATTCACTTAAGACAGACAAATACAAAATAAAAACATAACGTTGCCATGGTTCAGAACAGTTCTGATTTTGAGGTTTTTGTGGGCAATAGAGATTATGCATTTACATGGCACAAATTACTAATTTCTTTCATATCAAAAATAAAAATCATTATTGGTAAGCCAATTTGAAGCATTTTCAGAGTATTTCTAGAGACTCCACAAATTGATATTAAAGGTTCCTAAAGGTGCTCTTGAGTCACACTCTTGTTGTTTTAAAAATTACTGTCAAAAATTTGGATGGGGATGAATAAAAAATAACATAAGCTTCTAAAATAACAAATTACTACATAAAAGCAAAATCAAAATCAAAAAGCTGTTTTGCACAAATACCAGCCCTTACTATATTTGTCTGTGTACATATATAGACACATACACTTCATACCTGAGTCTGTAGCAACATCAATACAAGACAAAAACTATAAAAGTTAAACATGCATGGGATATAAGATTTTTCATGCTAGAATTTTCTAATACTAATTTGTTATTTTTACTTTTTCTTAATGACAATATTTGTTTTTCAGATCATAGCAATCATCCCTTTAAAAAAAGGGACAAATTTGTATTTAGGGACAAATATTAGGATCTATTTTGTGCTTGATTCTGATTTCTATATTTGTGGAAGTTAGTGTTTGTTGACAGTTCTAGAAATCCAAGTCAAATGAATCTTCTTTTGACCCTTTTTTAACTCTAAAGAGTAGAGCTCTCACAAGAAAGTGATCTTACTTAATACAATGGTGTGTAACTCATGAGTACCTCAGAAGAAAGTATATTGTCCCAAAATTAAATAGCTATGCAATAATCAGTGTAATTGTGAAAACCATTCCAAAGAAGTACTTTTCTTTTTAATCTGCTTATTGTGCCCATGTTATGCAAGAAACTTTGCAAACCACTGACTTCTCTTAGCTGCCAATGTGGTTGCTGGGAGTCAGTGAGATGCCAGCAGGGCTGTCTTGCTTCAAGCAAAAAGGACTCACTCTGCAGCTGCTTCTGCATCAGCTCTGTGCCACCAGAACATTTTTCAGGTATTGGTTGACTCTCCCTACAGCTATGGACAGAAGTTTTGTCTATGATGCACATCAATAATGATGCACCATAGCTCAGGCTGCCATTCCATTACCTACCACACAACCATTTTTAATAAATTCCTGAGCACTTCACTTTACTTTATGCATTTCTTATTCCTTTTCATCATATTTTTCTTCATAACTCCATACATAATAGCAATGAATGGCACCAGGACTGACTTGACAGGGAGCTAGCTATCACAGTCTTAACAAAAGGCAATACTCAAGTATTTCAGAGCACTTAAGCTTAGTATATTTTCCTTTGTAACTAGTATATTTTAGTTTGTGATTTTTTTTTAAACAAAACAATATTTTATACTTTTCCAAGCTTATTTTTATCAAGAGATTGAAGATAACTTGAATCAATATCCACAACTTTAGTCTTGCTCCTATTAAAATTTGACTTGAACAACGTTTAACTAGCAATGTGTAAATAATGATATATAAATCCAATTGAGGGTAAATCTGCTTATTTTTTCTGTTGGTAGCCAGAAAGAAACACAAAGTTATGCATGATTTTATTTCTATGAAAAAGTTGCAGTTTTGTCTCAGCAATGTTCCTCATTTGCTTACTATTATCCTTTTAGCAGACAGGTGAGAGAGTCAGAGTAGCTGATCATGAAGAAAAAGCACAAGACAAGAAGAGGGATGAAGAAAATTGAAACTAGAAGACTAGTTCCTGTTTCACAGCAGCTCCTTTATCCCTTGGTTGTCCAACCAATATCTGCTTTTGTGATGCAATATGTTTATAATTGCTTTCATAATATACTTCTCCATCAAACAAACTAGTTTCCTCTGAGAAATCTGACACAATTGATAAGGCAGTTTATTAAGGCAAATACAGACTTAGTTTCCTATAATCCAGAATAACACTCCATTTTTTTCTCAATATCTTTTCTCCTTCCTATTAACATCTGCATGTACTCATGCCATCCCATACCCTCAGAATATATTGTTAAAAAGTGAAGCAATCTAAAAGAATGTCACGCTCAATGAGCGGACAGAAGATATTTAAAAATTATCCAAAAAATCCCCACTAAATGACAGGCCGCAAAATAAAAAGAATGTCATGAGCCAATACTGCGCTGATCAGTTCAAATACTGTCCTTCACTTGACTTTATCTGAAAAATTTTCTACTTTCTCTGAGTCATTACAACAAAGGGATACTGATCCTTATGAACTTAAAATATGACTCCGCCTTACAATAAGAAACAAAAGTATTTTGTCCATAGGTTTAAGTATATAAAAAGGTCATAATGGAAAGTGCATCCTCTGCTATAGATACTTTCACTTGCATTATCTACTTCTGTACACAGATGCCCAGATTTGTGTGCGCATACATATATGTGTGTGTAATGTACACGCATATGTATTTTACTCCTCAGTGGTAAATGTGTGTTTATTCTCCAGATCAAGTAAGAAGCTTCACCATTGCAAAGATACATCACATAAGTTTTTAATCTAAGTATTTCACAGTATGTCTTTCATGAAGAAATAAACAATTGTATTTTCAAAGTAAAAAGATAAAATCTTGAAGGGCAGAAAATTAACTAAGAAAAATAATCAGTGACAGTTATTCATACTAAAACCATTTATGGGGGGGGGAAGGTACTAATTTTCACTGGTAAATCTAATCTTCCTTAGCTCACTACTCATTTGTGCACATGTCCAATGGTTTCTAATCAAATATAACAAAGCACATTAATTTTGTTTTGCTTTCAGAAGTGACGGATGACTAGATGATTTAACTTTGTTCAGGAATGTGAAGATCTACAAGGTTTCCTTGAAAGAAACTTAGATGTAAGACCACAGTCCTTTTATTTTTCATGTAGTATATAACCCCCAGTCAGTCACAAATTTCCCATCTTTTCATTCTCACACAGATTTGATTGCTCAGCAAGCTTCTACATAATTTCTTAAGTGCTGCTTCTATCTTCAGATCGCTTAAGTTTCCTTTATTAAAAGGAAAAAAAATTGAAAATTTGACAGCTATCCTATGCTATGGAGGGTTTTTTTTATTACTTTGACTAGATATCTATGTCACTTAACTAAAAGAAAAATAGCTTTGCAAAACATTAATGCTTTCTTGTTCCTTTCAAAGGATCAAATACATACTTGCAAAATATTTTCAAGCATCATATTTGTCTAAATAATCAATAAACTATTTTAAATTCCAAACATGTCTAGTAAGCATTACAATATTATTTTTTGAAACAATTGAAATGATAATGCAAACAAAATTTCATGGGGTAACTTATCAAATGTCTTATTACAGAAAAAATAAAAAAATCTTAGTGTCACACTCATTTGAGCTTCTTTTGTAACATTATAATGAAAAATAAATCACACCCTAACACTTCCAAAACTAGATGTATAAAAATGTGTTTCTCTATAAATTATGACTCTCCCTAAAGCATAGATATTCTGTGATTAGAGTTAAATGGAATTTACATGGGTTGCAGATAATTGTTATAATTTGCCTTTTTCTTTTCCTTGAAAGTCCAAACTCTTTTGAATTACGTGAGTATCTATTTTGGCAAAATCTTAAGCACCCTGAATAGAAATAGCCCTACACTCACCACTTTTTTTGCTGTTGTGCTGAGCCATATCAATGGCTCTATGACTGTCAAGTTTAGTTTGAATGAACTTTTTTTATTTTAAAAAATGTTTTAAACCACAGATTTAGTGCCTCTTTTTTAGGTTTCTTCTCACTGTACTCATTCTGTTACTTTGAAGGCATTTGTTTGGACAACACTGACCTTTCTGATGGAAATCACTATGGAAGACTGCCTCTCCCAGGGAGAGTAAGAGTCCAAAGGAGGCTCAGCAGGAGCAGCAGCAAGGAATTGGAAATCCAAAGCTCCTGCACAGTCCAAGAAATAGTGTGTAAAAAAAATGTAAAGAAAATTTGAAATTGCCTATTTTGTTAATAATGCAAATCATTTTAGTTTAGCTGCCTTTTTGAGACTCTCAGATAAATAGCTGGCTTTGCTTTAATACTTTGTCTCTAGCACTAACTCTGTCTCTCTTTAGCACTAACCTAAAGAAGAATACTAGAAAAGTCAGGAAACTACAGTTCCTGTGTGGAAATAAGTTTAATTCTACACCCAAAACCCCAGTCAGTAGCACACAGAGGCTCACATGAAGACTGCATAATCACTTGTTTTCAAGGAAGATGAATTCAGAGTACAACTGAACCAAATAAATGAATCCTAGGTTGGGTAGTAGGCAGGCTCAAGGGTTAAAGGAGAGGATCTCGGTTTGTTTATCTTTGCAAAAAAAAGACCAACTGGGAAAATAAGTCTATAAAAAAAAAAAAAGCCTTATGTGAAAAACAAAGCAAACAAAGTTCTATTTCCATGTTAAAAGAAAGATAATACTGGCATCAACAATAAACAGTATGCACTTGTCTATAGATTCAGGCCAAAGAAAACCTCGATGGAACAATACAATCAGGAATAACACTGAATGTATACTTAGACTGAGAAGGCCTCCCCAACCCCACCTACTTTGAAATGTTATTTGGTTGTCCTATGAAAGGAATGATTAGATGTCTTGCAGTAATCTATTAAGGAATTGGCTTCTTTTATTCCTGTGTTCTTATTCCCTGTTGTTCTGTGCCAGTTTTTAGGTCATTTCAATAAAAACAACTTTCACTTTTAGGAACCTTGTAGCATTTCTTTGAAAACAATGAAATGTGGGAGCTGCAGAGTGCTGTTCTCCAGATGCCTGGATAATCAAAGAAGATTAGAAGAAAACAATAAGACATATATCATGGTCTTGAGCAGGTCAAACAGGCCTTGTGTGTATGGGAGTAGTGAAAGGTCAGGCTTGAAAACCCCCTGTGGTACAACTGCACAGAGAGCATGTCTTGTGACTGAAAACAGTCATGTCCCATGTGGATGCTTTGCCAAGGCTCCTGTTTGGCCTCATAGCTCAGATCAGTATCTGTACTGATAAATATATAAATACATAAATATAGAAGAAGTACAATAAAAAGTATGCCTGCTTGCACCACAGAAGCCTGCTGTCAGCTTTTTTCTCAGCCTCTGCAATAAAACAATGTTTAATGCAACTTCTGCTTCATGGGATGAAACCTTTAAATTATTAAGTATTTCAGCCTTAGACATGTGCAGAAAAACACTGTTGTAGGAAAGA
The DNA here is from genome assembly GCA_035222235.1 of Margarornis squamiger. Classification (NCBI taxonomy): domain Eukaryota; kingdom Metazoa; phylum Chordata; class Aves; order Passeriformes; family Furnariidae; genus Margarornis; species Margarornis squamiger. Next base: position 33,161,564 of record JAWWTY010000123.1, read on the forward strand.
GAATATCTCATATTTTAGGTCACATAAGAAAGTGAAATTCTGCAATGCCGAACTATATAACCAACTTAAATTGACCTATTTTTTCCCTTTTCTTTGTTTTTACTATGTCTATTTCTGCCATTGAAAAGCAGCATCAGAATAGTAACTAGATGGACTGTATTCAAGCAGGTCACCATTCTCTCAAACGAACAGGTGGGAAACTACCACCACTGCCATACCTTCCTCAAGAAGAGGCTGAGAGAGATCTGAGGTCAGAAGTTCAAGGAGTATCTAATTGCTACCTCTGACTGCCTAATAGGGATCTAGAGAGAAGACAGACCTGGTCTCTTCCAGAAGTCCTCAGTGGAAGGAGAAATTGCAGCAAGAGAAACTCCAGCTACTTGCAAGGTCACAGTGAGAGCCATCAAATATTGATTGTCCAAAGGGTTTGGAGACCCATCCTTGGAGTTGTCAAGACATGAAAAATATCATAATATCAAAATATGGAAATTATAACATATGATCTTTAAGCTTATACCTTTGTGATTATATTTAAAGATCATATTAAAAACATTTTAACAATGTATAGGTTATTAATTAAATGAAGAATACTTTTGAAAAAAAGTAATACAATCTCATCCATAAACTCCAAACCAGCAGACAAACCACAATAGGTCTGTGAACTAATTTTACAGGGACTCAGAAATCCAAATGCGTTGCAGGTATAAATACCAATATACTTGATCCTCAGGGTGATGTTAAGTCCTTATACTAGGGGTTTTGAACAGCTACAGGTTTTTAATTGAAATGCTGTCAATCAATATTTTTATGCCTTCATAGAAAGAAACAAAAAAAACCAAGAAAACATTGTTTAACATTCATAAAGTATTCTGCAAATATTGAAATAAGTGAAACATTTCCCCCAAACATTAGCTACCACTGTTATGCATGCCAATAGCAAAATGATGTGAAACAATATTTTTATAATAAACAGGACCTTCTTGACATAAGTGTCTGAAAATCTGACAATTCATTCTGACTAGAAACCTGCATAGTTCAGTTGGTATCAATGTTTGGACTGACTACAAATAATGTACTCCTTCTTAAAGCAATTAAAATGAGATGCAAATACCTAACCAAAATATACACTTGCCTAGTAGCAGCATTGTTCAGATTTGTCCCTTCAGAAGCAAATTAACAATATACCGTGTGTGTAGCCCTGTGGTCCCATGAACACAGTATTTCCAACAGCAGTAGTAGGTCACATATTTCCTATTGAGTTGGCAAGGCCTCCAGACTAAGGCTTATCAGGTTTGCCTGTTTTGCACTTGGTTTTACCTGCCTTGAACTTTCTTTGCTTTGTTAACAACCAGATGGGCATGCTTAACTTGGTTTACATGTACTTATCTTGATATAGTACACATATAATTTTAATATATATATATATAGTAGCAGCAAGTAGTCATTCTGTGTATAGTGTGGTATTTATGCCTTTAACAGAGGCCTGGCATGACAGCAGAGGCCTTTAGAAGTGGTAGTGCCAGATAAAGCATGGAAGTGCACCTGCTGAGGATAGGGACATAGGCTAGCAACGAAAATTCCTGGGTTTACAAACTAATTGTCAGTTGAAGAAACAATAATCTGATTTCAGACAAAACTGGGGTTTGTACCTAACATATGTATGCCTAAACAAGTATCTAACATAGATAAAACGCATCACAGAGCACACTTGCAAAACAGTGAAGAAACTAAGTGCAATGTCCTAGCAAACATATAAGAATGCCTGAAGTTTTATGTTCTGGGGCAAGGGAGAAGAAACCTTCATGATCAAACTTCTTAAAGTAAAAGGATGTTGACAACTTGTCATCTTTTTCTCCCTTCTTCCTCCTCACTACCTCTTGCTGCAGTAAAATATTAAGAACTACCAGAAGCAACATGTAATTGTATTATTTAATTTTATGTGTTATTCCTGTACTAGTATTCGCTTTATTATTGTTTCTCTTCTTGTAATAATGAAATATGAACTGCTAAAGATAATTCTTAATCTCTTAAGATTTCAATCAAGAAAATAACAAATTCTCACTTTTCTTAAAAGGTGTATTTCTTTTTTGCCTGTAACAAGATTATGAGCATATTTGCTTTATCTTTCTTACATGTCATAACAATAACAAGATCATTGACAACAGTTATGCCAAGAACAGTGTTTAATTACTATTTAAATATTAATCTAGATATTAATCAAAATAACAGGAGTCAGTAAACAGTGCTCCTATTCTACTTAAGCAAAAAAGACCCTGCATAATCTGATATGCATATTTAAGCTCTTCAGTTCTAGGTAAACGTTGCCATCTCTTACTCAGTTTTCATTGTTTTTCTTTTGTTTCACAATACTCTAGCAGAAAACCTTCAGATAAGAAAGTTAGCTTTTTTTTTTTCTTTTCTCATGCAAACTCATAAAAACCCCAAGATTATTAGTGGTTCTGGAAATCAGACTTAAATTTGCAGCCATCCATACCTATAAAAGTGTAAAAAGTATAAAAGAGTATGTTGTAGGGTTGGTCACTACATATGAACAAAGGAAACTCTTCCAAAGACATTCTCTTTGTATAATATGCACTCAGAGAAAGAAAAAAAAAAAAAAAAGATTTTTTTTTCCTGATTGTCTTTTAATATTGTTTTCAGTGATTGCAGGTTTTAGTGATTCTGCACATGGCAGTTTTTAATGTAACCTACACTACACAAACTAAGTCAGTTGCCTTTCTCAAATACCTCAGTTCAACTTCTCTCACTCTAGTGAGTTCCTTCTTAACTGAATTTGGCTGTGCACTAATTAGCACAGAATGAAATATATATACACCCAACAGGGAGTACTACAGATTTTGCTTGTAAAATTTAACAGCCCAGCTTAAGCATACCCACAGTGCTGGAAGATTTCATTTGGTCTTCGGTATGCAGAAACTTACACTTTCTATCAAAAATTGCAAAGCAGTATCATGCTACACATTTTCGAAAGGCTCTGGCTCTTTTGCAGCATCTCCAGAGGTGATTGAATAAAGAATATTTTAATTTGCATTGAGCTCATTAAAGTATTTCTTCCCTAGAGTCCTGTTTCAACACAGTTTCTAGAATAGATGAGTTAAGGTTGAGGGAAGACTTTTGACCCCATACAGAACTTCTAGAAATGTCAGAAGAGAGCCAATTTATTATTGAATGTTAATTGTATGATTGGAAAGGAGACAGAAAGATTTGGAAAGATTGTGGTCACAGCAGTTACATTGTACAATTGCATTTCAGAGATTCTGAGATAAAAAAACTTTGTGTCATTTTGATCAGATTTTTTTTTAAGCTTTAACTTGACATCTTGGAAATCCTTACTCTAAAAATGCCATATTTGCATCATTGCTGTTTCTCTATGAAATATATGAAGATACTAAGAAACTAATATAGATAATGGATCTTTCTTATAATGTCAGATCAAAATGAAAAGTGACTTTCATGATGTTAGCTACAAACTTCTGAAGTTCAGTGACTGCTCAAGCAGCCTTTGCCAAAGTTTGCAGTATGCATATTTATTCTCATATACAGAAACATGAGCCTATTCCTGTAAAATGCATGATGTGTTAAGGTTCAAATATAGCAAAGTACTTGCTTTACTCTTTGACTTAAAAGAGGGTTTCAATCTGAAAGGGTTCAAAAAGGCTCAAATACAATTTCATGTATCTATTCTGACAGCTGCAAAGCTCCGAGCTAGAAGCATTTAATGAAGACCCTAGCATAAACTCAGACAGCACAGGAATGGTTTCAGACAGTAGCAATTTCATATTTGTAACCTCAACATGTTCCACTGGCCTAGTTAGTGGGTTTGATTTTACAGGTGTATTGAAAGCTGCTAATACCTGGGCTGAGTCAACACTAGGATGCTATCCAAGACAAGCAGACAAATCAGGCAGCAAGAAGAGTCTAGCTGCAGCTCTGCAGACCATTTCCAAGATGATAAATCATTCTGTGCAGAGTAGTTCTTAATGAAGCTGGTATACAGAGTGGACCCAAGAGGCTTCACTTCATAAAATTGCATACAGTCAAATCAAACTACCTGGATGCAAAATATTACATTATGTACAGAAATTATAATTTCTCTTAGCCCTAATATGCTTTGAATAAGATCACATTAGATATAACAGTGACTGGAAGTGGACAAGAAATCTTCAATTTTAAAAACAAAGTGTCTACTGGCAAAATATAGTAAACACTTTTTATTTCATAGTTTAATTTGCATTTGATTGCTTGATGACCCTTTTATACGGGCCTGGCACTGGCAAATATCACCGTTGACATTTTCTCTGGGGAAAAAAAAGAAAGAACACACACAGATATATACCCTCCCCAAAATCCCAAAACAAAACAACAATCCTCCAGTACATTACAGCATATATTTAGTTTGCATTTGGAATAATTTTATGCAAAAATACGGCATTTAAATAAATAGTCCTTAATTGCTTATGAATGATTTTTCTAGACGATGAAATCAGATTCCTTCTGCTGCATTCACTGAAAACAATATTGAGTTGAAATAGATATTGAAGCTTATCTGAAACCACACCATGAAAATAATTTATAAAATATTAATAGACAGCTTTGCATATCACTGAAAAATCGGTGCAAACTTCTAGACCCTTATAACTGCATACTTACAGCATTTGACTTTATTTCTTGTCTCTTATTAAAGATGACAACTTTGTCCCACCAAGCAAGGCAAAACCACATTCAGATGTTTTATCTAAGCTGATGGCAGGGATCAGTTGAAATACTGCAATAAATAAGACACAAATATCCCTGCATAGCTGAAGAACAATTTTGTCTTATCTTTGGTTTCTCTTTGTCCAAAGAAAATGGTCCCAACTAAGGGCTAAGTGATTTTACTGTTCAAAACAACAATAGAAATATCTTAGGGGTAAAACAAATAAATAAACTAAACCGAACAAAACAAAAGCCCACCCTAAACAGAAAACCAGTTGTATAACACCAAGAATTTTGGATTATTATAGTTAATGGAAATGAAGGAACACAGAAAAATCTGCTTTACTCAATTAAGGCTTACTGGAGAAAAAGCCACATGCTCAGACCTCATGTATTTCCTCTGAATGGATGGTCCACTCTAGTATTAATAGCTCAAAAATTTGAGGCCTCTGTATTTATGAATAGAAGGCTATAACTCTAAAATATTGTGGAAAATTATAGTTCCCCTGTCTTTTCCCCAGCTGGTCTCAAAGTGCTAGATAAGTGCAAAATCCCTACCCCTGAAGGCAGCAAGCACCATAAGAGAGAGCTGAGGGTCCCCTGAAAAGAGAACGAGGACCTGGCGGACCCCAGCAATCTAAACAGCATCAAAGAGGAAGCAGCTTAGATGAAACAACATACCCAAGAGACAAGTCAGAATTTGCAACCAATAATACAGTGACATCTAATAAGAACCTATAAAATCAATCTCATAAACCACAAAGGCACTATCATCTTGTTAGATACCTGCTTCTTAGATACCTTTGTTTCCCACCACAACCTCTGCCAAGTAGACACTGATGTGCTTTTTTATCTTTTTACTATATTCCAGGGATGAAGATTTTACAACTTCTCTTAATGATGTTACCAGCCTTGCTTAATGATGTACACCTTGCTTTAGACCGGAGAGTAACTAAAAGTTAAGCATCAATCCAACTGTGTAAAAAGATACCCACATTAGCCGATAATTTACAGGGTGTTTACATTACACCTTGTTAGGAAATTTTTGGTAAAAGTCTTTAATCTGCTGCTACTTATAACAGTTTATCTAAGAGGATTTTTTTTACACAAGTTCCATTAAATGATAGTTCAAGAAAATCCTTCTCAAAGGATGTTTTTTATACTGAAACCTCAGACTTGAGAGGGGGGGAGAAGGTTACTTTGTTGTTATGACTGACTCTGTAACTGTTTCATGTCGAGCATTCAGGCTCCATGGAATACTTCTTGAAACCAGCAGTACTTGAAAATCTTAAATAAGCATTACTTTCATCTTGGATCTCTCTCTTTTCTAAGATGCCAAGATTTTAATTTTAGGTTCATGGAAAATTTAGACCATGACAGCATTCCCTCCCTTTCCTCCATATTCCAATCGCTCTTTTTGCAGTGCTAATTGCTCTACACTTCCCTTTTGGGTACAATAATTAATTATATTGAGAATTGCCTAGTCATTGCCCTGTCACCAGAAGTGAAGTTCACAGAACATCAGCATCACCACATTATCTCAGTAGAAACGGGGAAAAAACTATGTCAGAAGAAGGATAATTTCCTATTATTTTTGTATTATATAGATAGTTCTGTCATCATCTTAATATCTTCTAAAGTACCAAAATATATCAGTCTTTATGATACTTTCTTCTGTAGGAAGAATTATTTTACCTTAGGCAGAGAAGTGTGACTCAGTTGCAAAAAGAACATAATATGCATAAAATAAAAAGGAATGCTATTCAAAATGCTCAAGAAACTTTTGAATTACCCTTGAGAACAATTTACATTTCAGTTCCAGCATTATCTTTGCAAAGTAGAAGCAATTCTGTAATCTTTCAGTAAATAAAACTGAATGTGTTTCAGCAATACCACATCTATTTTGTGTGTGTGTGTGAAAAAAAGACTTTTTACCTTTAAATTACTGTTGAAATTGCAATTTCCTGTGTATCATTCAGTCACCTTCTTCTCACAAACATCCAAATAAGGTCTCTATTTATAATGATTATGTTCTGTGGCTCATTTTACTGGTAGTCTGATTATTCCGTCTAAAAGCATAAATAATTTTCATACAAAGACCTTTAGATTTTATTTCATTAACCATCTCAATAATTTATTCAGACTGTACACAGTTACATTCTCTCTGCAATTTATATATTTATCAGGAAAAAGTATAGTTAAAAAGAAGTATTAAAAATAAACGAGTCACTAACTTCTTCTTATAAGGATCCATATACAGCTAGTTGTTTGAACATTGTATGTCAGTAGTCACTGGGTTCAGATCAATGACTCAGATTTCATAGACTGTTAGGCTGACAGAGGCCAAGCAGACCTCACTGTGTGAGCTGATTCCACAATTTTGGCTGCAACACATTATGGGCAAAACAAGGATGTGACTGAAGAGTGATAGTGATTCAATAACCTACTCAGCAAATCAGCCCGTGATTCAGACACCTGAAATAATGTGATGTGCACAGAAGGAAAAAACAGAAAACAAAACAAAACAAAAGAAAAAAAAAAAAAAAACCAAAAAAAAAACACGTAACACAGATCCTTACTTTTTCCTTCATTATTCCCCACTCAAACTGAACTGGCAGCCCTTGTAAGGCACAGGGGGCTGGGTTTGACTGAACATGCACAAACTTTTTTCTGAAGGACAGAAAAAAAGAAAAAAAAAGTGTAAAATAATAAAAGTGAAATATGAAAGTTATGCAAGCATTTAAAAATATTTTTTTTGCTTTGAAGTTGGAATAAGGTTTTTTAATCTAGCATCTCACCTACTAGCTAAAGACACAAATCCAAAACAAATGTGTCATGAGACAGTAGCCAAGACCCCCTAAAATAGGACAGGATAAAGAGTGCAACCTTTTGTACTCAGTTCAGAAATTTAATGTCCTTATGAACCTGTTTTAGAGTTCTGGCACGGAGATTTTTTCTTATCCCTTCACCTTAACTATGCTGTTGGAAGCAAGAGGTATAGAAGTATGCAGTTCAAGTCCTGTGACTTATCTGCCCAGTAAAAATTATAAATAAATAAGGCAACTTGGTTAATGAGAAATCTTGTGGAAGGAACATCAAGTTCAAACCCTTATTTGGAAAATTTTGTGCGTCACTGCTTCTTCTTTTACTTATATTGGGTTTCCAAAAACAATCACCTCTTAAAATGTTCATGTAATTAGAACATAAGAAAAGCAGCCAGTTTTAGTTTTCATGATACAGATAACTGTTAGCTTGAGTTAGGTGTTAGCAGAGACAAATATTGTGTTATACACAAATAGAAAAGAAAAAAAAAAAAACAAAAAACACACTACATACATTATTTACCTAGGTCCTTAACAAGAATGTTGTAAAAATATAGTGTGACAGGAATTAATTGTTAGCTTCAACTGTTTGCAAGAAAGTGAAAAATAAGGTGTTGATCACTAAAATAATGTGAAAATGAATAGTAATTTAAGATATTTGTGAAAGATATTCATAATAAAGAATGCAAAAATTTATTGAAGCTTGCATCTTACAAGTCACAAGACTACAGTATTTTGACATTTAAACTGGAGAGAGACTATTCAAAAAAAAAAGGCCTCTTCATTGCAACAAATATTACAATATTTTGTGTTAATTAAAGTTACATATAAGCATTATCATGATCATGGACAGTGCATGAAAGTTTAATTAAGAGACCACTAAATTATTCATATTTAATGAAACTGCCAGGAATTCTACAGAGAAGTTCAACAACATTTATCATATCATTACACTAATGAACTTCTTTCTAGCTAATGAATAGAAGTCTGTAAGAATTAATAGAAATTTCTTGAAGGTTCAAGTATCTTCACATGTATAGGAAAAAGTACACCTAAATAAGCTCCTACATATTAAAAGAATGAACTTTAAGAGAATATTCATGAAAGTAATACAATGAACAACTCTTGTACTTTTGATGGGAAATGGGTCAGATATGGAACAATAAGAGTATTTTCAGAAGCGTACACAAAATACAGTATGTAAGGAGATACTAACAGCAGGAGGTACAGATGAACTAGAAAGAGCCATTAAAAAGGAGTAAAATTAATAACTGAAAATTAAATTATCCCATAACTGATAAAAAAAAAATCACACAAATGTAGTTAATGGAATAGAAAGGATACAAGCTCTTGGCCTTCACCATTACAAACTAAGCAAAGTAAAACAGTTTCACCTTTCAAGCAACTATTGAATATAAAGGTGATGGAAGTAGTCAGAAAAACATAGTAGTAGTTCAAAGAGGATTAACATTTGTTACTGTGGTAGGCTTATCACAGCATTAGCAGAATTTATTCCTTCTTGGTCCTAAACATATCTAAGCACTGAGAAGATGAGAAACAGTTTTGAAACAGTGTTACGGCACTTCTGATCCCCACAATAAGTTCTGCTAAGCCCCATGGAAATACTGCATGCCTGCAGAAGTGCTTCTGCTTGAGAAGCTCTCCTGTGTATGGTCAGAACTGCAGTTAAAAGAAAACTAGCTAGAAATCCCCCCACACCCAGTCCCCCTTTAGTACAGTGCAAGGTAAATAAGGAAGGGACAAAATCACAAAGACAACTACTGGAGGAAGAGGGGACCTTGCTCATATTTTCCTCAAATGTAGTTGTACGATTGCTACCTGTTGATATGTTGAATAACCATACCATTCTTTTTTCACTCTAAACATGAAGCCTAAATCGTAGAATTGTGAAGAGATGCTTAAACAAGACAAAATAACCTCAGATTCTCAGTATGACTGAGGCACAACATAGAGACAAATTTAATTTCTGTGGAACACAAGTGATATTTCACGTTCTTCTATTTAGTTAAACACTTATCTTGTGCCAAGCTGTGGTCAAACCAAAAACATCGATGTTAATACACAGCTACTCTCCAATATATAATCTTTCAGGAGGCCTACTTTATCTTAGTGTAAAAGTTTATAACTATGATCTTACCAAAATTTGCCCATTAATCTTAAGTGCTGTAGGCTGGGGAGCATTTTATTGAAGAACCACACCACGTTTGGAATAGGCTTCCTGCTACTGTCAAAAACAAGATGCCTGGTTCAGAAAAAATTTTTGTCAGGCCCCATACAGTCATCCTCATTTTAAAATACTTTAAAATACTTTTTAATTCCTCCTCAAACACAAAACAAATGGCTAGGGCAGAAATTTCATTTTATTTCCAGTACAAAGACTAGCCAAACATTAGACAACAAAAGCTGTTAATCTTCTCTATCCAAAAGCAATCTCTTTCTTAAAGGAACAGGGCCAGATCTGTTAATCCAACAGAAGTCCATGCTCCCAGTTCCAACCTGCAGCAAGACTAAACACCTGTTTCCAGCAGGCATGTGAACATAGAGCACATGTCCATATACACAGTCCACAACACAGAATGTTAACACACCTTTGTATGTGTGAAGCAGCATCTTAGCATGTCTGACAAATTGCTTTAGGTTTATACATCCAAGCCAATCCTTTTTGTCCACTGAAGCTGGATCAAGAAACCTTCATGCTTTTTTCCCAACATCTTCCTCTGTCATGTTAACCAACATAAACTTTCATTTCAAGAATAGATAAATAAATTTAATGGTTCTTTCCCCGCAACATTTTTGATGGGGCAGACAAATATTCTATTTAACCAATCCAACTCTAGCCCTGAAAGTTCTTTTCCAACCAGTCAGTGGAAGAATAAGTCCTGAACTGAACAACTTATGCTAAAATGTTGGTAAAATATCCCAGAGTATTCTGTGTTTTATCACCTCAGTTACAAATTCATATTATTCACATTCAGGTCTCTGCAAGCAGGAATGTTCAACTCTATTTCTGCAGCTGTTAGCAAACTGTTTTATAGCTCTATCCAAATAAATAAAAGCAACAGTTTTTACACAGGATAATAACCCCAATCTGAGCTGCTACAGAATCTCATCTGATATTCCCTGTTTTGGAGGGAGTGGTAGGATGGCATAAACATGAGAGTCTTAAGCCTATCCCTTATTAATGATGTCAGTAGAGCTAAATCCTTTATTTTCTACTTTAGAAACATCACAATTGATTGTTTGCCCTTCCTATCACCATGAGTTTTGATTTCTGACTGTTTATTTTTGCTATCACTGGCAATATGAAAAGTAATTAAAAAATTATAAAACATGGATGCATAGGTCATCTTTAGATGAAAAATTAATTCAAATAGGAAACAGTAGTTATGATTGTCTCTAAATGCTAGCACTTATGAATTTCTGTCACCACTTTGCCAGAATCTGCTTTGTTTGAAAGCCAAAACAATTGTCACTACAAGGAATGAGTTGTGCATAAATAAAATATTGTTACCAAGGATATTGAAAGCACTCACCAAATGTGTGGCTGTTTATGACAGCTACTGTATGTGACCCCCAGCAATGCTAGAGCAGCTTCAAAACTGCAATCACCTAGTCTTACATAAATATTTTTTTCAGCTAACATTTATTTGAATTCTTTTTAATCCTCAGTCTTGGCAAGGAACTAATGTAATTCTTAAGAAAATATGAAATAGGAGAAGCTCAGAGGATAGATGAGCATAAGCTTATAGGCAAGGGAAGACAGAAAAAAAGTAATACTAAGATTAGTCCTCAACAAAAGCTTAAGTTGGGGGGCACATGAGGAAAGGGAAAGATCTCAAACTCACTTCTGTCCAATTTGAGCATATATACATTAAGCACAGGCATAGTAATAGCTGAAAAACTTGTCCTAAATTTCTTGCTGGCATCTAATAAACATTTGGAATTTCAGATGCATAACAGGAAGGATAATGATTCTTCTAAACAACTTTAATAGGATATACAGTCATGCCCCACCTCCCAGCTCTCATAAATGCCAGAAACCTGAGTATAAAAAGTACGTTTTTGTCATCTGAGATACTCCTGTGCATTTTTTCCCCCCTGAAGTTTGGATTATAATTAATTTTGTCATAAGTCATAGCATTTAAATTGGCAGATTATACTCTTTCCTTAGTGAAAAATCTTTTAAGAACATGAATTATTAAATTAACTTACAGTTACACCTTATATAACAAATCAAGTCTCTAAAGAAAGAGGCAGCTTATTTTCAAAAAAGTCATTACAAGAAGCAGGCAAAATTTAAAACCTAGCACTTAAAAACCATAAAGTTTTCATATTCATCTACAATTGGTAGGAAAAAAAAAAAACAAAAAAAAAAACCAAAAAAACCCAAAAAAACTTACCATCAAATCACAAAACAATATTTAATGATTGGCAATGAAAATAGTATTGAAAAACCAAAAGCATTTCATCACAAGTTACTTCAGAATTGTGAAACCTTTTTCCCAGGACAGCAATAATTTTGATGTTTTCCTTCCCATTTTTCTGAATGCTCAATTAATTCTTCCTGCACACCTTCCTTAGCAATAATTCTTTAAGTCTTCAAGCTTTTTCATCCAATTGCAGAGAGCAGAAAGGTATTTCAGTGCTTACATTAGTTTCTCAAACTGTGTAACTGAAACACTGAGAGGATTTTATTCATTAATAAATAAAAACTCAACACTTACAGATGACTTTGCAAGTTGCAGGTCTAAATGTATGTACCAGTGCTCAATGAAACAGCAATATTCTGCTTGGTACTCACAAGCTGAACAGATGTAAGAAGCTCAAGGAGAACACTTTTAAAATCTTTTTGATCCTTTGGAAAAACATCAGGAATGGAAAAAAGGGGGTTATTGTGCCCTGGGAGAAGAAACTTGCTTTCTTGATTGGGTAAAGGCAACAGGGAGAAGCAGCAGGTGCCTCTAAAGTAATTATCAGGTTCTGAGATCATCAGGGACTACTCCAGCAGTCAACTACTCTGTGTTTGTTAACTCTCTGGCCACAGGCAGTCTGTGCAGCCACACCCATTCCCTCCAGAAGAGAGTTGAGTGTTTGTGCAGCCCACTGGCTGCTGCTCGAGAGTCTCCTGCCATCCTACCTATATATCCCATATGCCTCAGGTACCAGCACACAGGGACAGGCTGGCAGTATGTGTAGCTGGAAAGTGACGTAGAAGCTCACAGTGTTGCCTATTCATGTTTCTCCCTATGGGCCACCAAAAATAAGTTCTTCACGCTGCTTGATATATTTAAATTCAGAAATGAAATCAGATTTTAAGGACAGCTGAATAAAACTGCCATACATTGGCTCAACATGTGTGATGCCTTTCCTAGACTTTTAAAGCAAACAAAACAACAAAACCAGTTTATTATTCATGTTGCAAAACCACTTTGATTATGTGCTAGTGTTGCTGCCATAACCAATAGACACGAATACCAAGTAGTTCTGAAAGCGTTATGTACATATATATATACACATATCCTAAAGGCATCTAGTCTGTCTTTGTAGAGTCAACTACTCAACCAATGACTCTAGGACAGAAACATACATCAAATATGTGTGAAGAGGTTGAGTTAAGAAAACAGTTTTTACGTTATCAGGACATTACAGCTTGACCACTGAAGAAAATAAAATGCAACCTCAATGGGGGACCCTGGCAGTACAAGCACAGGTTGATCACAGAGGCACTGTGATCACAAATGTTTAAGGGTCAGTTAGCTGTTGCTGGAGGGATGCAACCTTGGTAGCAGGAAAAAAATTTACTTTCAGGGTAACAAAAATGAAAAAAGAGCAGTTATCCACCAAAAATGAAATATGCCATAGATTGTAAGACTCAGACATGGCATGAAATTTGCAGGAAAGAAGAAAGAACAAGTAGGCTGTATTAGAAGATATATAAATGTTTAAGAAATGCCCCACAGCTGCACCCAAGAGTAAGGAGGAAGAAACCCTCCAAATCATACACTTCTGGTCAAGACGGCCCTGTACCTGCCAGCTCTATTAACTAACAATCAATTTATGGCTCTGTGGTTAGTTGCATTTCTTTAGTGCACATCAGTTGCCTGTGGTTTTGGCTTCATGTCCTGCCCTAGTGACTTGGTAGCAATATCTGTCCATCGTACCATGAAGAATCACATGAAACTGAGACAAGCCAAAATTTGTAAAGCTGTACCTCACTACCAGCGTGACTTTGAGAGTCCAGCCCATTTTGGGGAACATTAGGTTCAACTACAGCTGACCAGCAGAAAGATGCAACTTCTTCTGTGTTGATGACAAGTAACAATTTTTACCATTACAGAATTATACATAAGAAATTTTCTTTCACATAAAGTCATTTATTTTTTCCAAGAGACCTTACATTCTCCTCCCACTGCATATATGGTTTTGATTCTGTTTTTACATTAAGTTTAAATGAATTTTTCTCTTCCCTGCTTTTGTTACAGTCCTGATTTTTTTTTTCTAACTCTGTTTAAATATTTACCATAACATTTTCAGCACTATTTCTAAAAGAATACTGCATTCAGAATGGTTGTGTTTTGTTTGGGATGTGATTCTCCAATGGCATATCTCAGCAATAAATGTTGAACAGCTGGAAACTATCTAATTAGAACAGGGAGGAAAAAAGGAAAAGAATGTTTGAGAAGAATAATAATCACATCCATCACATTCATAGTTTTTCTTATTTATGTAGCATACACCTGTGTCTAATTGGCAATGAAAAAGATTGGAGGATGAAACACTGAGCTGACCTTATATCATATTTCTCCTTTGGTGAGGTTTAAATAGATTTTGTATGTTCCTTTAATTATATAGGTAGATTTGTTTACTGAACTGTTCATGTTAAAACTCATTTCATGCAAAGGGGCAAATTACATTTTTAATTATGTTTCCTTGGGAGGGCTACATAGTTAAGATGATTTGCTGTCTGGTTTTCTCTACAGACGATAATCATGGTAGCTCAGCGTAAAACACCTCCAGTTGCATTAAGTTTTTATACAGTAAATATGTACACATTTTTGAAGCTGTATGACTTGTCTCAGGGTTTTCAAAAACACCTGCATTAGCGACTCATCTACATCTTTAGCTAACAAAAAAGATTTATAGAGCTGCAACAGGTTGCCCAGAGAGGCTGTGGAATCCCCATTCCTGGAGGTATTGAAGACCAGTTTGGATGGGGTTCTGATCAACCTGGTCTGGTTGAAGGTGTCCTTGCACACATCAGCGGGATTAAAACTAGATGGTCTTCAAGGTTCCTTCTAACCTAAACCATTGTATGATTCAATGAAATAGAGTCCTCAGAGGCTAAAACAAAGTACAGTAAAATTTGTCTTGAAAAACTGCATTTGAAAGATGCCTATTAACTTGAGAGAAATTCACTTAAGCAGAGCTACATGCATGGATAATATTAAACAAATAGAGAAATAGAAATGATACATACCTTCTGTGTCTTCTGTGTTTTTCTTAACTTCTTAACAAAATTCTTTTTTTTTTAATTTATTTTAGTGTAAATTCTTCTCTCCCATGATTAGAGAATAAACCTTGGAATAGTTTCTGAGCATATTAAAGGCTCAGATCTAAACTGCAGGAGTAAAAAAAATCCAGAACTATACAAAAAAAAGTAAAACAACTTTTGTTTGTTTGTTTTGAAAAATAGAATTCTTTAGAAAATCCCTTTGCTTTTTTAGCACAGAAGACTTGTGATCAGATTTTCTGATTTTACAACTGTGCTGGTTTAAAGGTAAACTGGCAGGGGAAATGGACCCACCACAAGAGAGATTATAAGTCAGAGCTACAACTTAATGAAAGATATTACAATACACTGACACAAAGAGAAACTGCTTTCAACTCACCAAAACCCAGCAGTATAACCCAG